>BSBM01000011.1:14302500-14932500 GCA_027924585.1 Larix kaempferi
AATGTTTCTTAATTCAATATAGACATGTGCCTTTCATTATTACTAGGTAACATGATATGTGGGATTATTTGGGATTGCTACAAAAAACATTAATTTGGAGGGGAGTGGTTTAGATTCATAGACATCACGTTCATTCCATTTACCTATTGTTTCCATGGTCAAGAAACACAAGATAAACACAAGATAATTAGAAGATACCCATGGAAAATCACTTTCCCACACTTCATCAATAGGTGATTACATGCATGGAGTCTGAGATTGTCAAGAAATCCTTCCACACCTGTATAAGATTTTCCACACCTTTATAAGCTTGTGGAATTCTCCTTTCAACCTAAAAAAATATATTGTAGTTCCAGCTAAATTTTAATGTATAGTGTGATGAAATCAATAATGACTAAATATCTAATGAATTAACTAATTTTTTATTTGTATTTAAATAATAAATTTGATTATTATTATTATTTTTGTTAAAATAAATGTCTTAACCATCCCGCCACTCGCTTCATGGATTCCCTCCTTTAACATATTTTCTCTCATATAAGACCTCGGATTCATGTACAGTGCAGAAGTTTGGTGATCTTCATTCAAAGATAGGTATAAGTTGTGGAGAACAGGTAGCACCGTAGAGGATTTGGGTCATTGGTTTTTGGCACGTTTGGAATTATTTTGCATCGGGTTTTCGATAGCATGCATATTATACAGGGATAGGATACTTGGGCTCATGCTCAAGGCTTCAGTTAACTATGGCTGAATTCGCCCCACTCGAGCTGGCATAGTCCTTTGGAATTTAATGTGGGAAGGCGTTCCCTCCCCACTTGAGCTCTGGTCGCGATGTATTTTCTACCCATTTGAAATCTGCATTCAAGTTAGATTTGGACTAGGAGCAGAGTGTTCGCAGAGAGCCTAACGGATTTCGAGTTGTGCTTGCGAGGAACAATGGTAACCTTTTTTCCCAAAAAACTGCATTTTTTCATTCAGGGTTTGCTAATACAAGGAATATCCCGAGGTTGATTCTAGGGTTTGGTTTTATTTGGATGTATTCTTGGGTAGATTCTCTAGCCCGAAATGTTTTTGTATTCTTGGTCACATTTTGTACAAACCAACTCACGATCAAACCGACCAGGACGACGGAGCGCCCCATCAATGGCATCAATCCTGTTAGTAGCTCCAATGATAACTACTTGACCTTGAGAATCTAAACCATCCATAAGAGATAGAAGTGTGGATACAATAGAATTATGAATATGTTGTTGTTTGCTTGACCATACTAGAGCAAGGCCATCTATTTCATCAAAAATAATAATTGAAGGTTGGTTCCTTTGAGCTTCTTCAAAGAGCAATTTCAATTGTCGTTCAGCTTCCCCAACCCACTTGCTGAGTACATCTGCCCCCTTTCGCATATAGAAGTTAACCTTTTGTCCTGCCTTACATGCCAAAGCCCTTGCAATCAATGTTTTCCCTGTTCTAGGAGGGCCACATAATAAAACACCCCTTGGAGGGGTGATGTGGTAATTGGCAAAGAAATCAGGATAGAGAAGAGGGAAAAAGACCATTTCTTTTAGCGCATCAATGTAGTTAGAAAGACCACCAATGTCATAAAAAATCACTGTCTCGTCAACCTGCAGAGGTTGAATGTTAGCTCCACCTTTAGAACTAGGACCTGCAGTTTGTGCTCTTGTGACTCCAAAACCAACAGGATCACCCTAATGCCCCCACCCAGAAGTTGCCACATTCAAACCCCATGCAGTTGTGCTATTCATGTCCAATCCACCACAAATCCATTTTAAACATAATGAGATTGTCTTCCAAGGTTTTTGAGGGTATTGTTTACCTTTAGATGCATGGTGTATTGTAAACTAGTAGTTTATCTCATGAAAACCTTTTGACAATGACCAACATATGGTGCCATATGTTGTGGTTCATGTGGAATAGCCAAATTTATGAGCACAAAAGGAAACTTTATGCCATGCATCTCCTAGCTGTGTTTTTTTGCCTTTTATTTTGTCTATCAAATGTCGACTTCATCCTTTTATCTCATAGCTACAATTTTTATTTATGTTGTATCTATTGTTCAATCTACATTTTTCATGATTTGGAAGGATCTACAGAGCCTAAAAACCCTTACTCTGAAATCCTGAATTAGTCAAACTATAACTTCCATTGAGTGGGATTAACGTTTCAAAGTTAAAAATTGATGAAATTGTAACTTAAATGGAGTGGGATTGTAGTTTCAAATTTGAGATGAAAAATATGTCAAAATTACCCAAAAAACTACTATAAATACGAAAAAAGAAATAGATTTTGTTAACAGATAACCCAATCCCTTCTTGACATAATATATTGGTTTCAATATTGCTACCACTCAAGGATGATATACTTGACAACGCAGGTATGTTTCACATGTTGAAATCCCAATCAGCCATAGTCGACCAGTTCCCCCATATAAAGCTAACAATTGGCTCAATTTCATAACAACTTGTTGCACATAAGATTATACTAATTATTATACAGTCTGTTGTTGTGATTTAATATTTATGTGTCTGTATAACTAGAACTTAAAGTTTCATTGTTTTTATAGGAGCTTAACCTGTCTTAGTTTCCTAGCTGATAGGGTTTGAGTGCAGATCTAACTACCGTGTAATGGAAATTTAACATAAATTACCATAGCAGAAATATTAGAAATAAATATCAAAATGTGTATCGTGTATCCAAAGGAAAATATGGATCAAACAAGACATTCTTTAAGGGAAAAAACAATAATTGTAATAAAACATATTTCAAAAACCCCTAACTCAACTTTATCACATAAAAAAAAATATCACACGTCACAAGAATAGCTCTCATTTAGGAAAATGAGTCTGCCAAGGGAAGGTGGGGAGAGAACTGTTATAACGTAAGACAAATTCCCACATGTAACTGAGGAAATAGTGAACTATGCCCTCAATGTGCTAGAAAATAGTTATAACACAAACAAAAGAATATTATCTTGGTCTATGCCCTCAAAGTGCTAGAAAACAGTGAACTATGCCCTCAAAGTGCTAGAATTATCTTGGGTATCTAGCTCTTAGAGTTCCTTTTCACTTTTTCTTTGCTTGTCTCATGCTCATTTCCTTCTTTTGGTGTCTTTTTTATCTTTCTTACCTAGACGCCATTTAGCATCTAGTGGTGTTATAGAGACTCTCACAGTTTTGTGGCCACTAGTTGTACTCTCTAGTTCCATTGACCTATTCCTTGGTCTTTTGTGGATATTAATAAACTTAAATTATCTTATGTTTATATCAATGGATTTAAATTAATAAAAATGGATGTGCAAAGATATTCTAGCTAAAGGGCATTAAGGTGACCCCATCGTTTAAGGATGTGTTATTAGGGGAGGTTAGCAAGTCAAAGTAGATGGGGGGTGTAGGAAAAGAAGGATCATAGGTAAAGGAAGGTACAACCATAAGTGAGGATAAGGATAGGAAAGGAAAGAACCATGTGGAAGAATAACTGGAAAAATTGGAAGAAACTACAAAGAATACATGAAAAATCATGCAATGATTGGAAAGTTCATGGGGATCCTACCATTGTTTTCACAATTATTGAGGAAAGGAGGGAATCTTTGAAGAATGCCATATTTCTTTAACTCTACAAGCTTGCATCCATGCTTCTAGATAGATAAATTCATCTTGGAAAATGAGGACTTCACATCAATTCCTATATGGGTTCTGTTTGTGCCAGAAATTGTTTCTAAGGCTAAGGAAACAAGCTAACACAATCTCAAGAATAAACTCAATTAATAAAGCAAAGTTTAGGGTTTTTTGTATGATTTTAATGGTTATAAACTTTGAGGACAGTCAGGGAATACATTCAAGAGAAAAGTAAAAACTAATTCATAAACAAAAACTGATAAAGATGTATAACATATCACATGAAATCCCATAGAAAGAATGTGCTGAGGTTCATACATAGAGGATAAGCATCACTAGAAAATGCACATTAACTAGTAATGAATTTACCATTTAAGAAGCTAACAAGCTCAATAACAAAGCCAATCACAAACAAAATGGAGGGGAAAAAGTCATATATTTCATAATTTTATCAGCTAATGCTCATAAGAGTCACAGTACTTATCTCTTAAACAAGTCTGAAGATACAATAGATTCTGCAGACCTCCTGATGCTCCCCAAAAATCAAAACCTCCTCCATTACTTGTTAACATCTCTAAATACTATACTTTACAAAATCAATTAGGTCTCTCTAACCCTAGCTGTTTTCCAGCTCTCGATGAGGTAAAGTAAAGACAGAATATTTACAAGTTACAAAATATGCTAAAAATAACATTTCATTAATATATCAGTTTGCTATTTAATGACAACTAACTGAAAGCATAACTGTTTTATAGGTCCTTTGCCACCTCAGCTAAGAGGGCGATACCATCTGGAGTTTGGTCTTTCTTCTTGGCCTTCTTTTGTTCCTTCTCTATGTCATTAATCCTTTTTGTGAGCTCTTTGTTTTTCTGCTGCAAGTCCCGAACTGTATTCTCTAGCTGAGTGCATTGACTGTCAGCAGCCCTTTTCCTTTTAAGTGCTTCTTTTGCATCAGCCACTAGTTCCTGAAAATTGTCATTTATATCCTGGAGATCTTCCCTTAATCTTCTGTTGGCCATCATCAAACCATCGTTGACCTCCTGCATATAATTCATTTGGTGCTTATATTGCTTGACAGTTTTTTGTAAATTTTCCCTGTCAGAATTAGCTATTTTATCCATTGCAGAATCTTGATCTTCATTAGGTTTCCAAGGAATGTCAAACTTCTTGAAGATTTCTGTCTCTTCCATCAACAACTTCTTAGAAGTGTCCTCAATGCTGGGCTTTGGATTTTCTTCACCTGCTGCTTCCTCTGAATGAATTTCTTCTTTTAAACATGGCTGCAATTTATCTATTTCTGATTTGTCATCATCTATGGACACTTCATCTAAGATAGTCACCTCATCTGTATTTAATTTAGGATTTAGCAACTTCTTCATGTTTAATCTCAACTTATTCTTTGACCTAGTTTTAGGTCTCCAAAATGCTGTTGCCTCTCCCATCATCTTCAATTCTTTCCCTTGGTACTGAATTGCAGCCAATTCTACTACTTCCAGCTTGTTCCTTTTCTTATTAATCCTTGTGGTTTTGCTCTCTGAAGTTTGCATTCCTTCTATTTCAGCTTTGACTTCTATTTTAGGGATAGGCTGTTCATCTTCCAATAGATATCCTTCATCATCTGAAAGAATTGTGATAGGGCTTCTTGGCTGAGTTTGAATCTCTTCTTTAAGTACAGGAACAACCTTGATGTCAACCTTTTTCTCCTCTTGAGGATCTGCTACAGGCGCTGGATTTTTTTCAGGCAGTTCCTTCTTGTCTTCAAACAGTGTGAACTTGCTTTTAGGGATGGCTAAGGATGTCTTTTGTTCACTGTCTTCCTCTACAGGCTCTGCTGATTCTTCAATTTTGATCTTTCCTTTATCTTCCATTTTGGGCTTATGACCTAAATTTCTGAGTAAGACTTTGCCCTTATCTGCTTGTCTTTTGGATTTTTTATCTTCAAAACCAGACCAAAAAACAAAAAAGTCCCAGGTCTTTCCCTCATGTTGCAAGGCAGTACTAACAATCAATGTGATTAATCCATGATGAAAAATGGGCTGAGAGGAAGAATCTACTGGCCCTTTCACCTTGTTTGCCATTTTCTACAAACTCTTCAGGAAGAAAAATGGCAAGTTCATTTTGGATATTCCCACCATGTGTTGAAGAAATCTAAAATGATACTTGTATACGAAGGCATACCTGCCCTCACAGGTAACATAACTCTGTAAAATTCTAATTGGTTCAACCCATTCTTTCTTAACATTTTGGATTAAGACACCTTTATTCCAATCAGGTATGATATTGGGTAAGAGGCATCTTTGTGGATCAAAATCAAAGGGCAACTTTTTAAACCAATGTTCACCTTCATCTTTAATTCCTGTGGCTTCTGAAATCAATTTAACTGTCAGCTTGAATTTCAGGGTATCGAAAACCACCATATCATTCTTGAAACCTTAGGCAAACCTGCAGGATACTTGTGCATTATATCCATCAATTTTTCTGAGAAAATCCATCCAGCCAGCTCGTTTGAATAGCTCCACACACTCAGGCAGTTTTTCAACCCATTCTACATCTGTTGGCTCAGCTCTATTTATTTTTCCACTCTTTCCCATTATGCTTCAATCACTTGTAAATTGGATATATACTCTGGTATTTTTTGTGAACAAGAGCTGAATTCTGGAAGTTAACAGCACTATTGACTATACAGGTTTATTCGTAGCACTGACAGGGTAAATATAAAAACGAGGCTATTATCTTCAATCCTCCTTCAATCTGGCGTCGCAGCTTATCAACAAATAACTACTTCTCTGGTTAAAATTGCGTTTTAAAGCACAATTTTACCTAACCTTTGATTAATTTGATCAGAGTAAGTTGAAACGAAAAAGCCCCAAATCTGCTGTTATATGGGTTTTTTAAGAATACCTGTAAATTGCTCCAATGTGGTTGTTTGAAATCATGACCCCCACTGTCAGATGAGTTAGCTTTGTTGTCCAGATGTCGCGCAATCTTCAATTTAGCAGTTCACCCCGGAATTATGAAGCCCTAATTTCCGTGAAGCCCTCAACGCCTCTTACTTGTCCAACTGGCAACGATGCTCGGCTTTCTCAAGTGGCTATGGTTATCTCATTAAATCTTCTGTGTTTGAATGAGCTTGTAGATAACAACTTCATGCCACATTACCTGAAATCGTGTGGATAGATGTCAAACTGAACTCCACCTGTGCTGATGATGAGCACGACCTCCTCACGACGTGCAAGCATTTGAGATCATGATGTCTTCTGCATCAACATGTAATGAATCCTCTAAAACACATAATTAATCATTCACTAGCCCGAGCGTGCCAAAATTTGCTGGAAAATAGGAAGAATCTGTGATCACGATATTCTTGTAGCGCTTCCTTGTTGAATTTCGGCTCCAGTGCTACAAGAAAAACTTCAACACTGATTTGTTGCTTTTAAACAACTTTATGTCATTTTGCATGGGATCTTGAGGTTATCAGGATTAGACTTGTACATGTCCTCACTTAGAATAAGATCTATGAGCTTCTTATTTGATATAATGAACTTTTTAAAAACCCTCATCAAAAAACCAATATAAAGCTTTAAAATCTAAAAACTCAAAAGCAAGCCCAAAATCTTATATAAATCCTAAGGAAAACCTACTAAGGAGGAAAAAATCAAGTTAAAGAAAATGAATAACTTAAAATAAAGTGCAAATCAAACCAAAAATTGGAAAAACAAGGTACTGACTTAACATCTGGCTCCAGCTGCGGGATGAAGACCTCCCTGCGAGGCTTCAAGAACCTGAAGACCAGTGCCTTATCCATTGGGCTATGGAGTCTTATTGTGATTCACTCACCGGTATGTACAATGATCAGTGAAAAAGTTCTTATAAACTGTAAAAATGTTTTAGGAATCGTCCATTAACAGGGCTGGACAACTCCTCACCTTCCAAGGACTACAAAATAAAGGTATTGTTCTCTAAAACTTTTGATACAAGAAAATGGCCAAACCAAAGATTGTCAAACTTACCATGTTTTCCCTTTTGTTCCTTTCTTGCATCCCATCTTAAAACCATTTCCCCTTCTATGAAAGTATTTTCCTTAATATTCCTGTCAAACTTGTTTTTAATCTTGGCTCTGTACAGCTGTGCTTTTGCATCCACCTGCTCTCTATTCTGCTGTAACTCTATCATTTCAAATAGTTTCCTTTGCATATCATTAGGTTCTTCTGGAGAATTCTGGAGGAATTTCATCACTGGAATTCCCAATTGAACAGGGAACACTGCCTCTGTACCATAAACTAGCTGAAATGGAGAAGTTCCAATTGCTTGTTTCACTGTAATCCTATCTGCCCATAATGCATACTTTAGCATTGAATCCCAAGACCTTTTGTTATGCTTCAACAGTTTCTTGATGCTCTGAATGATATTCTTATTGGAAGATTCAGCTTGACCATTTCCCTGAGGATAATAGGGAGTTGAATGTTTTAAAATGATTCCATTTCTTTCACAGAAGGCCACCATTGCCTTGGATTTGAATGCCTTTGCATTATCTGTTATTAATCTCTGTGGGCAGCCAAATCTGCTCAAAATATTTTCTTCAATGAATTCCATGATTACTTTGTCTGTAGCATTCCTTGTGGGAATGGCTTCTACCCATTTTGTGAAAAAATCTGTGGCAGTTAGAATCCAATGATGCTGTCCTGAAGATGCTGGATTTATTTCTCCAATAAAATCCAGACCCCACTGCTGAAACGGGGCATTTACTGCAATAGGTTTTAAAGGAAAGGACAATAATTTCTGTTTACCTGCAAATTTTTTACAAGGAATGCATGCTCTTACCTAATGGTAAACATCTGTAAATAAGGATGGCCAATAATATCCAGCTCGCAGAATTTTGTAAGCTGTTGCTTTCCAATACTTGTGTCCTCCACAGGCACCTTCATGGGATTTTGAAATCACCTCTCCTATTTCAGATTGGTCCAAACATCTGAGCAAAATACCTCCTGGATCTTTCCGGAACAATTGATTCTCAACTAAACAGTATTTTGTGGCTTTGAGCTTTAAAGATCTTGCAGCTTTCTTGTCCAAATGTTCAGGACATTGCAGAAATAACAAGAAATAAACAATGTCTGCATACCAGACTGATGATGAATAAAAATCCATGATCTTTTCTTTCTCCAGTTGTATTTGATCTTCATCAGGAATTGATTCTTCAGCCATAACATGCAGTCCTAGGGCTTGACAATTTGAGTCAGCCAACAATTTGGCTAAACCTTGTCCCTTGACAAGCTTAGTAGGTCTGATCTCTACATCATATTCCATAATCTTCGCAATCCACCTGCCTCTCTTTCCCTCACTATCAGGCTGAGTTAATACTTCCTTGACAGCAGGATTAGGTACAAAGGAAATTATCTTTGAATGCAGGATATATATTCTGAAAAATTTCAAAGCTTTTACCAGAGCATAAGCTTGCTTCTCCAGAATACTATACTTCAGCTCAGAATCTCTGAGAGTTTTGCTGAAGAAAGCAATGGGATGTTCCAAACCTTCTTTATTTTTCTGAAGTAAGACAGCTGCAATCGTATCTTCTGATGCAAATGAGAAGGTAAGGAATTCTTTAGCAAAATCAGGACTTACCAGTACAGGTGCTTCAGTAAGAGCTACTTTGATTTTCTCAAATGCTATCTTTGCCTCAGCAGTCCACTTTACTTCTTGATCTTTCTTAAACATGGCTGTGATTTGTTTAATAGTTTCAGCAAAATTGGGAATAAACCACCGTAGAAAATTTATCTTGCCAATGAATGATTGAACATCCTTTTTACTCCGAGGTAAGCTAATCTTCAGTATTGCTTTCACCCTTTCAGGATCTATTCTGATGCCATCAGCAGACACCAAGTGACCAAGTAATTTACCTTCTTGCACAGCAAAATGTGATTTTTTTGGGTTCAGGGATAGGCCAAATTTTCTGCATTTTATGAAGGTTTGCTCCAAATGCTTCAAGTGTTCATCATCATATTTTGAGAAGACAGTAATATCATCCAGATAGATAACCACAAACTTATCTTTCTCACCCACAAATGCAATGTCCATGGCTCTCTGAAAGGTTGCTCCAACATTCATCAAGCCAAAAGGCATCTTGTCATACATAAATGTCCCCCAGGGGGTTGTAAAAGCTATCTTTTCTTTGTCATCAGGGTGCATGGCAATCTGATTGTACCCTGAGAAACCATCTAGCATAGAAATCCTCTGAGCTCCGACTACTTGCTGCAAAACCTGTTCAATCTTCGGGAGAGGATAATTGTCTTTTAATGATGATCGATTCATATTTCTGAAGTCAACACATAATCGAATTTCCCCATTCTTCTTTCTAACAGGAACCAGATTAGCCACCCAAGAAGAATACCTGAGAGGCACTATTATCTTTGCATCCAACAACTTCTTTAGTTCTTTTTCAATTACAGGGAACAAGGCTGGATTGATTCTTCTTAGTTTCTGTCTGAAAGGCTTGACATTAGGTTTCAAAGGGACCTTGTGCTGAATAATTCCTGTATCATAAGTTTTTAGCTCCTTATAAGACCAGGCAAATGCATCTACATGTTTTTTCAACAGCTTAATATATCTATTTCTTTGTTCCACTGTTAGGAATTTCGAAATTTTTACCATTCTGGGATGTTCTGCTGAACCAATATTGTAGTCTTCTACATTGTCTTCTGAAGATTGAATCACTGGTTTTGAAGGTGTATCATCTTTTGTGAATATTCTTTCTAAAGGTACTAGACCTTTTGGAATGAAATTGCTCTTTAGTTCAATAATCTTATGACCTGCTATCTCTTCTGCAGCAAACTCATTTAACTGTTCCTCCCTTTCATCTTCTTCCTGATCAATTTGAGTATTTGAAAACTCCTCTATAAGCTCAAGAATTTTTTTTATTTCAATGTCATCTTCAAAAACCCTCCAGTGCTTCACATTGTCAGGGACACATGGTCTATACCTCACTTCTATAGGATATTTTAGCTGAGTGGTTTTAGGGATTCTGAAATGTGTGGCTGCCAGGGCTAAAGAATCTGCAGTCTCATTATGATTCCTGGGAATATGAGTGATATTAAATGCTATAAAATAGTTTTCAAGCATATCCCATACCTCATTTCGATATACTTTCAGCAAACCCTACTTTACTTGATATTTGTTCTTCACCTGTTGAACAACTAGTTCGGAGTCACTAAATGCATAAATCTGCTGAATTCCCAAATCTTTAGCAGCCTTCAATCCCAGTAGCAAACCCTACTTTACTTGATATTTGTTCTTCACCTGTTGAACAACTAGTTCGGAGTCGCTAAATGCATAAATCTGCTGAATTCCCAAATCTTTAGCAGCCTTCAATCCCAGTAGCAGAGCTTCATACTCGGCAGTGTTGTTAGTGGTAACAAACTCCAATTTATACATGAGTTTCACTGTTTCACCCCCAGGGGAAATGAGTAAAACTCCAGCTCCAGCACCCTCTTTGCATGAGGATCCATCAAAGTACAACTGCCACAATACATCTTCCTCTTCTCTGCTGCATTTTACATGCTGTTCTTTTTGCACTTGTAACAGACCAGCAGAATTCTCCTCTTCACTAAACTGTAATATGCATGAACCAAGGTCTTTGTCCACAGAGTACATTGGGTGATTGCTGGGGCTTTTATCATCTGTGACTATGTAAGCAAGCTGTAGCTCTCTGTAAAGTCTCCTATTTTCTCCACAAAAAACAGGAATGGTGGCATAAGAGAGGTCCATCTGTAATGTTCCCCCAACCTTCTTAGCCCATGACCTAGACAGAAGCAAGCCAAATTTTGGTGAGATGTCAGCTACCACAACATCCATTATCACACTTTTCATGGGCAACTGAGTAAGGTTGACAACCATGTCTTTTATTACTCCTAGACACTTTACAGCTCGGGAGTCAAAGGCATATAAATCATGGTAAGGTTTGGTGACATTAAGGCCCAGGGCTTCCATTACAGCTTTTGGCATCAAGTTATGGGATGCTCCTGAATCTAGCAGGCAATTATGAATCATCTGCTCGTGTACAGTTAGGGTTATATAGAAAGGAGGAGAAGCACCAGCCTCATTTTCAGTCTTTTCAGCCAGAGTTGACCCAATGAAAATTCTAGGGTTTTCTTCCTGCAAATTAACTGTATCTGAAACTGGTTGATTACTGGGTATATTCATCACTTTCAGAACTGTATTTTTATATGATGGATTCTTTATTAACTCAGTCAAAGGTACATGAATCTTTAACTTCCCCAGTTCATTCTCCAAACTAAAATTTTGGACAGATTTGTTTACCTCTTCAACTTCAGCATTCCTCTTTGATTTTTCTGCAGACTGCTTCTTCTCAATAACAGGATAAACTATTTGTTTAGCAGGAACAGGTGCAGCAGGAACAAGTGCCCTCTTCTTTAGAGCTTGAGCCACTTGTTTTGGACCTGATCTAAGATTTAGGGTCTTCTTAGGTGGTCCATTTTGATGAATAGCAGCAGTTATAGGAATATTCTCCACATCTACCTCATCTTCAGTTTCAAACATGCCAGCAGTGTAGCATTCAGAATTCAAAAAATCTTCTTCAGTGACAAAACCTGTAAACAATCTATCTCCAATGTGGTTCATGTCCTGATCAGTCTCAGTTTCTTCAAAGAGCAGCTGTTGATCAATTTCTTCTTCATCAACCAAATTATTTTGGAAAGGTGGGGGTACTTTTTGATCCTCATTTTCCCTCCTTTCTCCCTGGATATCATTATTCCTACGCTCTCTTGGCATGAATCTAGGAGCAAACTGCCTTCTGAACTGATTTTGGTTGTTTGGATTTCGATCAGCTTCTGGAGTGGGTTTACTAGCATTCTTCTCAAGCTCTAGTTTATTCAATTTTGCAGTAAGAATCTTAACCATTTTAGCCATCTCATCTATCTTGGTCTCGGCAGACGGAGAAGCAGAACCTGCTGTAACAGCTTCTTTCTTTCCTTTTCTTTCATACAGCTGCTGGGCTGTTTCCTTCTTAAGTATGTTTGAAGCTAGCAAATTAGACTCTACCTCCAAAGTTGCATCTTGCATGTTCAGCAGGGTGATAGGTCTTCTTTCTCTCAGTAACAAAGAAAATTCATGATCAAAAGCATTTGCATAAGTTAGCTTAGCTGATGTTTCAGTAGGTTTAATTTCTGCTGGAATCTTACTATACATTTTGTTAAACCTTTTGGAAAAATATGCAATAGTCTCATCTTTCTTCCTTCTGAGAGCTCCAAACTCAGTTATATAATAGGTGTGATCCTTTGTGTCTCCCCATTGTCTCATGAAAAGATCATGGAGTTCTTCAATGATAGTAATTGAGTTAGCAGGCAAGTCTCTAAACCATTTTCTTACATCCCCATCAAGACTCTGAATAAATACCCTCATCCACACATCTTTAATCTCAATGTTCTGATTGTCAGCATAACTTAGCAAAGCCTCCCAATGTTCCTCAGCAGTGATTTCCCCCTGTCCATTGAATCTAGGCATATATTTTTGGTAATCACCTCCGGGTAATGCATGTAAAGGTTGAGGTAAAACTAATGGTGCATACCTAGCTGCAACCATGCGGTCCATCATATCCATGGGTGGGTTTTGACCTGCCATTTTTGTACTGACTGATTGGGAAGATGTGGAAACTTGACTGGAACCCTTTTGAAAAGGATTCTTTCCTACTTTCAGCTGAAAGATAGGTATTTTATTAGGAGAGGAAGTCTTAGCTTTCAAAAAACTTCGAGAATTAGTAAAGACCTGAAAAGTACTTTCAGGGATGGTAGGTTTTATCCAAGGTGAAATTTCAGCTGAACTTAATGATATGCCTAACTGATCAGGGTCACAGGAGGCTGGCAAAGATTGAGATTTTCTGAGTTTATTTGTTGTTTTCAAAATCTGTTCAGGGTCTGTCACACCCAGTTTCAATGGAGAAACAGGCCTGTTCCTGGTCCCAATCCCTTTAGAAGCCACTGTGACTACTGTTTGGTGAAAATAGCCTTTAAAAAGATCTGATTCAAGTTCACCTCTTAAACCAGTAAAACTGATGAGTATCCTAGGGAAGATATGCTTCAGTTTCGTCCCCGGCAACGGCGCCAAAGATGTTTGTGCTAGAAATTGTTTCTAAGGCTAAGGAAACAAGCTAACACAATCTCAAGAATAAACTCAATTAATAAAGCAAAGTTTAGGGTTTTTTGTATGATTTTAATGGTTATAAACTTTGAGGACAGTCAGGGAATACATTCAAGAGAAAAGTAAAAACTAATTCATAAACAAAAACTGATAATGATGTATAACATATCACATGAAATCCCACAGAAAGAATGTGCTGAGGTTCATACATAGAGGATAAGCATCACTAGAAAATGCACATTAACTAGTAATGAATTTACCATTTAAGAAGCTAACAAGCTCAATAACAAAGCCAATCACAAACAAAATGGAGGGGAAAAAGTCATATATTTCATAATTTTATCAGCTAATGCTCATAAGAGTCACAGTACTTATCTCTTAAACAAGTATGAAGATACAATAGATTCTGCAGACCTCCTGATGCTCCCCAAAAATCAGAACCTCCTCCATGACTTGTTAACATCTCTAAATACTATACTTTACAAAATCAATTAGGTCTCTCTAACCCTAACTGTTTTCCAGCTCTCGATGAGGTAAAGTAAAGACAGAATATTTACAAGTTACAAAATATGCTAAAAATAGCATTTCATTAATATATCAGTTTGCTATTTAATGACAACTAACTGAAAGCATAACTGTTTTATAGGTCCTTTGCCACCTCAGCTAAGAGGGCGATATCATCTGGAGTTTGGTCTTTCTTCTTGGCCTTCTTTTGTTCCTTCTCTATGTCATTAATCCTTTTTGTGAGCTCTTTGTTTTTCTGCTGCAAGTCCCGAACTGTATTCTCTAGCTGAGTGCATTGACTGTCAGCAGCCCTTTTCCTTTTAAGTGCTTCTTTTGCATCAACCACTAGTTCCTGAAAATTGTCATTTATATCCTGGAGATCTTCCCTTAATCTTCTGTTGGCCATCATCAAACCATCGTTGAACTCCTGCATATAATTCATTTGGTGCTTATATTGCTTGACAGTCTTCTATAAATTTTCCCTGTCAGAATTAGCTATTGTATCCATTGCAGAATCTTGATCTTCATTAGGTTTCCAAGGAATGTCAAACTTCTTGAAGATTTCTGTCTCTTCCATCAACAGCTTCTTAGAAGTGTCCTCAATGCTGGGCTTTGGATTTTCTTCACCTGCTGCTTCCTCTGAATGAATTTCTTCTTTTAAACATGGCTTCAATTTATCTATTTCTGATTTGTCATCATCTATGGACACTTCATCTAAGATAGTCACCTCATCTGTATTTAATTTAGGATTTAGCAACTTCTTCATGTTTAATCTCAACTTATTCTTTGACCTAGTTTTAGGTCTCCAAAATGCTGTTGCCTCTCCCATCATCTTCAATTCTTTCCCTTGGTACTGAATTGCAGCCAATTCTACTACTTCCAGCTTGTTCCTTTTCTTATTAATCCTTGTGGTTTTGCTCTCTGAAGTTTGCATTCCTTCTATTTCAGCTTTGACTTCTATTTTAGGGATAGGATGTTCATCTTCCAATAGATATCCTTCATCATCTGAAAGAATTGTGATAGGGCTTCTTGGCTGAGTTTGAATCTCTTCTTTAAGTATAGGAACAACCTTGATGTCAACCTTTTTCTCCTCCTGAGGATCTGCTACAGGCGCTGGATTTTTTTCAGGCAGTTCCTTCTTGTCTTCAAACAGTGTGAACTTGCTTTTAGGGCTGGCTAAGGATGTCTTTTGTTCACTATCTTCCTCTACAGGCTCTGTTGATTCTTCAATTTTGATCTTTCCTTTATCTTCCATTTTGGGCTTATGACCTAATTTTCTGAGTAATACTTTGCCCTTATCTGCTTGTCTTTTGGATTTTTTATCTTCAAAACCAGACCAAAAAACAAAAAAGTCCCAGGTCTTTCCCTCATGTTGCAAGGCAGTACTAACAATCAATGTGATTAATCCATGATGAAAAATGGACTGAGAAGAAGAATCTACTGGCCCTTTCACCTTGTTTGCCATTTTCTACAAACTCTTCAGGAAGAAAAATGGCAAGTTCATTTTGGATATTCCCACCATGTGTTGAAGAAATCTAAAATGATACTTGTATGCGAAGGCATACCTGCCCTCACAGGTAACATAACTCTGTAAAATTCTAATTGGTTCAACCCATTCTTTCTTAACATTTTGGATTAAGACACCTTTATTCCAATCAGGTATGATATTGGGTAAGAGGTATCTCTGTGGATCAAAATCAAAGGGCAAATTTTTAAACCAATGTTCACCTTCATCTTTAATTCCTGTGGCTTCTGAAATCAATTTAACTGTCAGCTTGAATTTCAGGGTATCGAAAACCACCATATCATTCTTGAAACCCTGGGCAAACCTGCAGGATACCTGTGCATTATATCCATCAATTTTTCTGAAAAAATCCATCCAGCCAGCTCGTTTGAATAGCTCCACACACTCAGGCAGTTTTTCAACCCATTCTACATCTGTTGGCTCAGCTCTATTTATTTTTCCACTCTTGCCCATTATGCTTCAATCACTTGTAAATTGGATATATACTCTGGTATTTTTTGTGAACAAGAGCTGAATTCTGGAAGTTAACAGCACTATTGACTGTACAGGTTTATTTGTAGCACTGACAGGGTTAAATATAAAAACGAGGCTATTATCTTCAACACTCCTTCAATCTGGCGTCGCAGCTTATCAACAAATAACTACTTCTCTGGTTAAAATTGCGTTTTAAAGCACAATTTTACCTAACCTTTGATTAATTTGATCAGAGTAAGCTGAAACGAAAAAGCCCCAAATCTGCTGTTATATGGGTTTTTTAAGAATACCTGTAAATTGCTCCAATGTGGTTGTTTGAAATCATGACCCCCACTGTCAGATGAGTCAGCTTTGTTGTCCAGATGTCGCGCAATCTTCAATTTAGTAGTTCACCCCGGAATTATGAAGCCCTAATTTCTGTGAAGCCCTCAACGCCTCTTACTTGTCCAACTGGAAACGATGCTCGGCTTTCTCAAGTGGCTATGGTTATCTCATTAAATCTTCTGTGTTTGAATGAGCTTGTAGATAACAACTTCATGCCACATTACCTGAAATCGTGTGGATAGATGTCAAACTGAACTCCACCTGTGCTGATGATGAGCACGACCTCCTCACGACGTGCAAGCATTTGAGATCATGATGTCTTCTGCATCAACATGTCATGAATCCTCTAAAACACATAATTAATCATTCACTAGCCCGAGCGTGCCAAAATTTGCTGGAAAATAGGAAGAATCTGTGATCACGATATTCTTGTAGCGCTTCCTTGTTGAATTTCGGCTCCAGCGCTACAAGAAAAACTTCAACACTGATTTGTTGCTTTTAAACAACTTTATGTCATTTTGCATGGGATCTTGAGGTTATCAGGATTAGACTTGTACATGTCCTCACTTAGAATAAGATCTATGAGCTTCTTATTTGATATAATGAACTTTTTAAAAACCCTCATTAAAAAACCAATATAAAGCTTTAAAATCTAAAAACTCAAAAGCAAGCCCAAAATATTATATAAATCCTAAGGAAAACCTACTAAGGAGGAAAAAATCAAGTTAAAGAAAATGAATAACTTAAAATAAAGTGCGAATCAAACCAAAAATTGGAAAAACAAGGTACTGACTTAACAGGTTTATTTGTACTCTCTTCCACGATAATTTTGGGACAAAGAAGCCTTATCAGGAATAAGCAATACGTTTGGTAAGTTTGTCGAAAACATCCAAAATCAAAAGGATTGGTAAGTATATTACATATGTTAAGATATGTGTCTATATGAATCTATTTGGGGCCCTACCTAAATCTTTTTGTATCAACTTTCAAGGCCTGGAATGGAACCAAGCTTTGGGTTATGAACACATACCCTCGAGTGTAGATAATGCCACGAACATGACCATTTATTGATTGTACACTATATATTATCATTCACACCAAGTTATATGAATAAAAGACTCAAAAATAGGGTTTTTTAAAAGTCCCAAGAAAAAGAAAATCAAGTAAGTAACAAGAAGTTAAGGCAATCTTTACTGGTCCCAAGATAAATAACAACTTCCAATGCTTTGCTTCAAAGCATGATGGTCAAGAGTTGAGGACAAGGGAGGCAATTAAAGAGGCATTGATCTAGATGCAAGCACACTAGGAAGACTTTAAACATAGGAAAAATGACTCGTAACCTCAACTCACCCAACTACAAAAGAAAAAATAACTCACTACCTCAACTACGAAAGGAAAAGAATCTCAACTCCAAAGCAAGGAACTTAATCCCCCGAAAGACCTAGAAATGGATTCTAAAAGAAGGGAAAAAACCAACTTCGAGGATGAGGATCTTGACAAGAATGAAGAAATGGGTGTAGGAGGTGGATCTACCGGTTGTCATAAAAATATATTGTGAATCCCATCTCACAAATATGTCAAAAGAAGACCCGCAAGAATTTAAAAAAGAGCTAGTGAAAAGCAAGAACAAGACATGCTCCTCTTTTCAAAGACAAGGGAAACCATCAAGATTGGGTGACAACATTGTTCCATTTAAACCTACAAATAAATCAAGATTAGAGGAGAAGAAAAGAGGAAGAAAAACTAGAAAGAAAAAAATTTCAATAAGAGGAAGCCTAGTTGCTAGATTCAGAAAATATTATCTCTCTTAAGGACAAATGCTTCCTTTCACCCCCCAAAGTTTAATTATAAAGATCATGTAGGAACATTTGATGGGTTAATGTTAAAAGCAAGTATAGGGTTCTTAAGAACATAATCCTCAAGGATAATATTATTATATGTATGCTTTAGGAAACAAAATTTACTAAGGAAATCATGAAAGATGTGCTTGTGAGATGATGGAAAGGTTGTGACTCCACAACAACAAATGATGAAGGTTTCTCTTAAGGCCTGACCATTCTATGGAATATGACCCCAACAAATATAGAAAATATAATTAAAATAGAGTGATAATTAAAATAAACAAATTCAAATTAAAATTTTAAAAAGAATGATAATTTCACTTATATCTTGTTGCCCAATTTCTTTCTAGAAATTTCAACATTTCCTATGCCTTGATTCTATTTAATGGAATACTATCTTTGCCGTAGTCACTTGTTGCCATTGGATCTTATTTTTTGCAAATCTGCCCAGAGGACGGCTCCATCACATCCTTATATCCATCAATGGAAGACCTATCTCTTCCGGTCATGTTATCAGATGTCAACACGTCGTTTCGATGTTGACGAGTGTCCGACAATTTGCTTAGGTAATCGGGAGGCCTCTTCTGTTCATTTGATAGAGATGTGCTAGAATTTCCTTACACACTTTCACTTATTAAGATTTATTTAAGCTGAATATCTAACTTCTATCATGATGACACTTGTTGAATCAACATGTAGACTAAAAAACTCAATTGATACACCTACGTAGACTCTACACTAAATGCCTGCAATTCTTGAGGTTTTCATCTTTTGGTGACTATGCACGATATCACAATGTCATGCTTAGGCTTGCTAAGGTTTGAACAATGTCATGCATTTTACTCAATAGAAGTAGAAGAAAGTTATTATTGGGTTCATTTAATTTGAAAGAGTAGTTATAGTTTGAAAGAAAGTCTCTCCTTACCTTAGCTAGCATTCATTGAAAGGAAAGGATTCTTTGATTCATATTCATTTGCATGGTTTGAGTCAGTCATCACACCACGAGTTGCACTTCCATCACCCGACTGAGTAATACAACCATTAAAATTTAACTCGCTAACTCAACACACTTTAACCTCGCTTGAGGATAAAAAGAATTTGGTAGTTAGGTAGGACACCGGGGATAGGCATCCAAATAATTCCCCCTTGTCATTTTCATCTGAGACATAGTTTTTTTCCTCTAGTATTTATTGACACGATCATCGACCAGTTTGTGGAGGGGCCTCCCATTTTTTCGGGGGTAAGCCGTGAGGATAGGTTCTGGATGGACTTTGTGGAATGCCGCACTCCACTTAGCTCCTAAGGATATCTATCCATTATCTTCCTTGTACTCTACCATATATGTGATACAGGGGCTCAAAGACAGAAGTGCTAGTTAACCTTCTCTGACGTGTCATGAACGAGGTAGCCTAGTAAATTTTCTTCTAGGGATCTTTTACCCAGGATCCCTTTCAGTAGATGGATATCCTTCCACTTCGGTCTCTCATTTCGTATTGTTCGACTTGGATTTTATCACCTTGCGAAGGATACGATTTGTCGAGGTCTCCAGCTCCTAGTTAGGAAGTTTGCTTGCTATTTCACCTTTTTAGAGGGTCTTTTTCTTTTTAGTGTTGCTTGTTGGCATTCTGGCCACTTTTGTTTCAGCTAGCTTACTATGACATCGGTCCCAGTACAGTTTTTTGAGCTTGCTTTTTTGGCCTGCGAGCCTTGTCTTTTCCTAGCTCCCCTTCTGCATGCTTGGTTGCTTTAGGGTTTTTGAGTTCTTACACAGTCAATTACCCATTATCTGGTGATGTGTGATGTCCTCTTCTCCTTGGTCCTTGAGATGGTTGAATTAGATGGTCTTATCAAGGGACTGGACACCCCTTGATGGAGCCACTAACGCTTGACCTTAGGAGTAGTCTAGAGGACCACATGATCACATCATCCATGTGGAATTTTCCTTTTACTGTGATGATGGACTTTCAGGTTATATGGAACACTGGTACATTTGAGAGAGAGATGATTAGTTGTATCCCACCTTGGTTGATTGAATTTTTTTCCTTTAATTTTGTGGTACCTTGCCTTTTACCTTTTGGGTCTTTTACTCATCTTTGGTTATATTTTGATTTGTACCACCTTTTATGTTTTTGGTGATCTTATGGGTACTATGGTAGTTTGTCCACATTTGAGGTACACCCCCTTTCTCCAAATTGTTATGAGTCTTTATACCCACTTCGTACCACCCTCCAGACCTTAGTGAGGAAGATTTCTTGCTATCATACCTTTCAGAGGTCCTATTTGAGTTACAAGAGGTATTTACAAGGAGCTATTGCATATATTTGACATTATTTGACCTTCCATCTCTTTGGCATGTCAAATAGTGTTAAGTTTATACTAATTTGACTAGCAAGATCACTGAAAGAAACACAATCACAAGATAGACAAAGATTTTACCCTGGGAAACCCTCATGGGGTAGAAAACCCAGCAAAGCTTTCCTCAATAAGATGATCAACCAAAATACAAGATGTGCTCCAAGACTAGAGCTCCTTCTCCACCTCCTATGCAGACCTCTCTCTCACAAGTGCGCTACTTTCCGAGCTATGGAAGTGTGAGATAAGTGAGGAGCATCCTCCTCTACTTATACTAGTTTTTCGACTGACTTTTTCCCTTATGGGGCTGACCTCTCCCAAGGGAGTCTAATAACCCCTAATTAATTAACTCAGGGCCGAACCCCACATGGTGGATCTAATAACCTTGGTTACCACAATCCATCGGAGGAATAAACATCTCCGGATACATAATAGGATCACCTCGGAGGGATGAAACATCTCCGGAATAATAAAGTACAAATATAATATTCTTAGAAGTTACAATATTCAACACTCCCCCTTAACGAGAAGGATATTATAACAACATCTGCAGGAGAAAGGAGTCATTGACTAAATCATACATGATACATCTATAAATCATTGGAAGCTTTCTTAACATCATCAGTAACTCAAGCAGTTACTGGAACATCAACATATTCAGTACTGAATCTTCTGTAGCACTTGAACAGCTACAGCAATATCATCATCTGGATCCTCACGACCAACAGCATCATTGTCATATGATCATCATCATTGTCATCATTAGCATCGTCATCATATGATCATCAGCATCGTCATCATATGATCATCAGCATCGTCATCATACGATCATCAGCATTGTCATCATACGATCATCAACATCGTCATCATACGATCATCAGCATTGTCATCATACGATCATCAGCATCTGAATCATCATCTCGATCTACAACATCTGGATCATCATCTCGATCTATAGCATCTGGATCATCATCTCGATCTACAGCATCTGGATCATCATCTCGATCTACAGCATCTGGATCATCATCTCGATCTACAGCATCTGGATCATCATCGTAGAATACTCTGCAATACACACGATCATATTACAAGATGATCAATCCCGCTCTCTTTAGGACATAGGTCCATGGATGATACAATCCAAATCAAGTTCCAGGATGATCAATCCTTATCACTTTAAGACAGATCTCATGTCTAGGGACGATGCAATCCCGATCAACTTCCAAGAGGATCATTCCTTATCACTTTAAGACAAGTCTCATGTCTAGGGACGATGCAATCCCATCATGTACATTTTGAACCAAGGGACTAGGGACGATGCAGTCCTATCATCAATTCTCGAAGACAAATGTCTACGGATCAATTTTGGGACCGAAGTCTGGGGATGATACAATCCCCACATTCTTGGAGACATCTATCTACGGATCAATTCTGGGACCGTCGTCCGGGGAAGATACAATCCCCACATTCTCGGAGACATCTTGTCTACGGATCAATTCTGGGACCATCGTCCAGGGAAGATACAATCCCCAAATTCTCGGAGACATCTTGTCTACGGATCAATTCTGGGACCATCATCCGGGGAAGATACAATCCCCATATTCTCGGAGACATCTTGTCTACGGATCAATTTTGGGACTGAAGTCCGAGGAAGATACAATCCCCACCTGTCCTCTCAAGACTTCATTTTCGGAGACATTTGTCTACGGATCAATTCTGGGACCGAAGTCCGGGGAAGATACAATCCCCACCTATCCTCTCTGGACTTCATTTTCGGAGACATCTATCTACGAGTCAATTCTGGGACCGAAGTCTGGGGAAGATACAATCCCCACCTGTCCTCTCAGCAATACAGGTATCATTAGTACATCATCAGTACACATACATATCATCAATACAAGTATCCTCATCAATACAAGTACATATACAAGTGTTCTCATCAATACATGTATACATATCACCAATACAAGTATCCTCATCAATACAAGTACATATACAAGTGTTCTCATTAATACATGTATACATATCATCAATACAAGTATCCTCATCAGTACAAGTACATATACAAGTGTTCTCATCATATCATCAACACAAGTATCCTCATTAGTACAAGTGCATATACAAGTAATATAAATATCCTAAGTATACATATAAGAAATATAAATATCCTAAGTATAATAATAATGTAGGTATCCTCATCATCGACCTTACTGTCGATGCGGGCAATCTCATCATCAGTGTCTACATCAATCCCCCTTTCGAGGAGGGTCCTTTTGAACTACACCAAGATTATCTCGGAAATACTCAAATTTTACTCAAGACAGAGGTTTGGTCAATATATCAGCAATTTGTTCATCAGTGCTCACATACTGGAGCTTAATAGCTCCTTTCTGCACATACTGCTTCACAACTAGCAGAGCAAGCACCTATATATTCTCCTTCAACTGTACTGAGATCCACACTAGACTGTTTCTTGCTGAACCATGAGATCATAGCAGATCCAAGACCATAACATCCACTTGATGTACTCTTCCTATCTGAGACACTTCCTGCCCAGTCAGAATCTGAGTAATCATGTAGTCTGAATTCATGATTTCCATGATAATATAGACCAAAATCTAATGTACCCTTTAGATACCTCATTACATGCTTTGCAGCTATTAAATGAACTCTTCTAGGTTCCACTAGATACTGACTGAAGGTATTTACAGCAAAGCATATGTCTGGTCTGGTATTTGTCAAATACATTAATGACCCAATAATCTGTCTGTATAGAGTCACATCTACTAACTCTGATGAGTCATCAACTAATAACTTCAAGTTGGAGTCCATGGGAGTGGCCATGGCTTTACACTTCAACATATTGAATCTTTTCAAAATCCCCACAACATACTTACCCTGAATTAGAAAGATTCCTTTTGGTTCTTTCCATACTTCTAGACCTAAGAAGTAGTGCATTAAACCGAGATATTTCATCTCAAATTCTGAAGAGAGCTTCTTCTTGCACTAGAAATTTGTTTCTCATTTCCAGTCAGAAATAGATAATCTACATACAACAATAATATAACAGGTTCATCATCCATAACTTTGAGATAAATATTAGGATCGGATTTACTCTTGGTAAAGCCCATGCTTGTTAAGAAACTATCAATCCTTCCGTACCAAGCTCTGGGATCTTGCTTCAATCCATACAAAGCCTTTTTCAGCTTGCATACATGTGTTCTCCCATATTTAACCTCAAATCCTTGTGGTTGTTCTATGTACACTTCTTATTCAATCACACCATTTAGGAAGGCTGTCTTAACATCCATTTGGTGTAATTTCCATTTCATCATAGATGCAAGTGCCATGATAGTTCTAATGGAAGTGTACCTAGCAACTGGTGCAAATGTTTCTTCATAGTCAATTCCCTCTTTCTGAGAGAATCCTCTGGCTACAAATTTTGCCTTATATTTTTCAATGCTACCATCTACAGCATGTTTTATCTTGAATATCCATTTGGAAGATACCACACTTTTATCTTTTGGTTTGGGAACTATATCCCAAACATCATTTTTCATTATTGATTGGTATTCTTCTATCATTGCTTCTACCCACTCTTTCTTCTGAACTGCCTCTTCATAGCTAGTAGGTTGTTGATCCACAAGATCACACATCAAATCCACATAGTTGGATACTAGCTTCGGTTTCTTTCTTTATCTAGTGGAGCCTTCAGGAGCTCCATATTTTTCAGCTCATTGAATAATGTCTCTAGCCCATGTTGGCCTTCTTTTTCTAGATAAGCTTGTAATGGGGGGTTCTTGTGGTTCTAACATGTCATGGTCTTCAGGTGTATCATCTTTAGGGATGGGCATAGGCTCTGTGATTCTAGGAGGTGTATCTTCTTCATAGAATTCTTCAAGTTGGCACTTCCTAGATTTCTTGAGAGCTACTTCTTCATCAAATGTCACATCTCTACTTATTTCCATATGATGAAAACTTGGTATGTAAATTCTGAAAGCTTTGGATGATTCACAATATCCAACAAATATTCCCTTCTTACCAGAAGGATCCAACTTGGTTCTCTTTTCTTTTGGAATGTGAATGTACACTGGACATCCAAATATTTTGAGATGACTTACCTCAGGCTTCTTTCCTTTGAACACTTCTTCTGGAGTCTTGAATTCAAGAGCACTATGGGATAGTATATTTTTCACATAGACTGTTGTCCTAGCCGCTTCAACCCATAGATACATGGGTAGATCTTGGTCATGTATCATAGTCTTCACAGCTTCCATGATGGTTCTATTCTTTCTTTCAGTAACCCCATTTTGTTGGGGATTGTAGGGAGTGGTTAGTTCCCTCTTGATTCTAGCTTCCTTGCAAAAGTCTTCAAAATCCTTTGAAGTATATTCTCCGCCATTATCTGTTCTGAGAATCTTAATTTTCTTTTCTGAGTGATTTTCTATCAAAGCCTTGAACTCTTTGAATTTTCCAAAGACTTCATTCTTTCCTTTTAGAAAGTATATCCAAGCCTTCCTTGAATAGTCATCAATGAATGTGAGATAGTATTCAAACCCACTTAGGGATGTCATGGGCATTGGTCCACATACATCTGAATGTATTAACTCCAGGATGTTCTTAGTCTTTGTTTCACTCTTTGGAAATGGGTTCTTGACATTCTTCCCTTTTTCACATCCTTTGCATGTGCCATTATGATCAACCTTCAAGTCTGGAAGTCCTATAACCACCTTGCTTACATAGGGTAGGGATTTGTAGTTAATGTGAGCAAGCCTTCTATGCCAAGCTCACTAGGGCTAGTAGTTTCATGGGAAAGGGAAACTTCTAGATGACCCTTGAGTTTGTAAAGACCTCCTTCCTCTTCACCAATAATAATTGCATCCTCAATTGATTTTTCTTTGGGCCACATAAGTACATGTCCATCTATGAATGCAATTCTAAAGCCTTTCTTATCTAGAGCTGAGATAGAAAGTAGGTTCTTCTTCAAACCTGGTACATATAAAATTTCTTTCATCTTCAATGGTGTTCTAGAATCAAGCTTATAGCTTGCTTCACCAATTCCCTTGATGGGATATTTATAATCATCCCCTAAAGATACCTTTTGTGGAGAAGTCTTTTCTTCAAGTCTTGAGAGAGTTTTCTTTTGACCTGTCATGTGATTTGAAGCACCACTATCGATGAGCCATGTATCTTCTCCAGGTGTTACCGACCCAGATAGTGCAGAAAATAGAACATATTCTTCTCCATCTTCTTTCTTTACTTTGGATATTTTCTTTTGAGGCCTTTCCTCTTCTTCGTCTTCTGCTTCTTCTCCACTATCATCTTCTGCCATATGTGCATAATGTCTTTTGTGGACAAACTTCTTTTTCTTTGTTTGTGAAGTACAGTCTCTAGCAAAGTGTCCTAGTTTAAGACAATTGAAGCATTGAACTGTGGAGAGGTCTTTTTCTGAGTTTGATCCTCTTCTCCTATTAAATCTATGGGAGGGTTGATACTGTTTATGGTCAACTTTCTTGAAGTGACCCTTTCTTCTTCTCTATTTGATACCCTAGCTTATTCTTGAACACAATCCTCCCATACTATATCAAACTTCATACTTTATTTTCTAGCACACATAGTTTGTATAAATGACTCCCAAGGTCTAGTGAGACCATTTAGAGTATTCATTACAAGTTCATCTTCATCAAGGGTATCTCCAATGGCATCTACTTGTTCCTTGATTTGGGAAACCCTTGAGAAGTAGTCTTGAATGGATTCTCCTTTGTTCATCTTGGTACTCTTCAACTGAGTTCTTAGATTCATCTTCCTATTGATGTTCCTCCCTTCATACATTCTTCCTAGGGCATCATACATTTCCTTTGGGGTCTTCTTGGATGCCACTTGGGGAATCAAGTGGTCCTTGATAGAATCAGCAATGATTCTCTTTGCCCTAATCAGATCCTTCCTATACTTTTCTTTGGCTTCATCTTCAGCGGGTTCTGCAACTTCATCCTTGATATATTGAGCAAGATCATCTCTTCAAGAATGAGACCAATTCTGTATTTCCATGCCCGGAAATTCTCTATACCTTCTAGCTTGTCTTCAAGCTTAGTGCTTGGAGCCATATTCTCTTGGGGGAGTCCAAGAGTTTGAAGTTTCTCAAGAGATAGAGTAACACTTACCAGGAGATGTGATTGATTGACTTGGGAACACTAGTGTGTTCTGTTTCTGCAAACTTCAACTTTTCACTGTCCGGATCTGCAATAGAATTTCTGGTTTATCACACTTTTGGTCAAACTAGGTTTTGATTTTCCCGAAGTTATACCCAACCAAAAACCTCGATCCAGGGCTCAAAACTTTGATTTTGAGAAGTGTTATTCAACCATGCAATCAGAATCCAAAAATACTAACTTTTGCAGAAACCCTAATTTTGGGAGAGAGAGAGAGAAAGATATTTTCACCTTGTGAAAGATGTTCTATTCAGTCTAGCTCTGATACCATGTTAAGTTTATACTAATTTGACTAGCAAGATCACTGAAAGAAACACAATCACAAGATAGACAAAGATTTTACCTTGGGAAACCCTCATGGGGTAGAAAACCCATCAAAACTTTCCTCAATAAGATGATCAACGAAAATACAATATGTGCTCCAAGACTAGAGATCCTTCTCTACCTCCTATGCAGACCTCTCTTTCACAAGTGCGCTACTTTTCGAGCTATGGAAGTGTGAGATAAGTGAGGAGCATCCTCCTCTACTTATACTAGTTTTTCGACTGACTTTTTCCCTTATGGGGCCGACCTCTCCCAAGGGAGTCTAATAACCCCTAATTAATTAACTCAGAGACGAACCCCACCTGGTGGATCTAATAACCCTGGTTACCACAATCCATCGGAGGAATAAACATCTCCGGATACATAATAGGATCACCTCGGAGGGATGAAACATCTCTGGAATAATAAAGTACAAATATAATATTCTTAGAAGTTACAATATTCAACAAATAGCAGGTAGTTACAAGGAGCTATTGCAATATATATATATTTGACCTTATTTGTACCTTCCCCACAATTGTTTATTTACTTTTTGGTCCTTACACCCTGTTGTATATTGGTCTTGTGGTACCTTGTCCTTTAATTTTTTTTGGGTACCTTGCCTCTTACCTTTTGGGTCTTTTACTCATCTTGAGTTATCTTTTGATTTATACCACCTTTTATGCTTTTGGTCTTATGGGTATTGTTGGATCAAATCTTGTCACTAAGAGGGGGGGTGAATCAGTGACTAAAATTTGAACACAATTTTTACTTTAGAAAATATAAAAATAAATTTGAACGCAATAGTTTATCGTGGAACCCAATAAGGTAAACCACCAATACTTATCTATTATCTGCAAAACTTGTTTTTACAATTATACAATGGATGAAGATGTTTCTTCTTTTAGATTAGCACCAACTAATATGGATGCACCTACACCTTTATTCACCAGCACCAACTGGTAGGAGGATACGACCTCCTATTTAGTCAGCTACAACTGACCGAGAGCACTAGCCTGCCCTAACACCACCATGCATCCCTAAAATATTAAATCTTCATAAACTGCTTTGGACTGCTTCTCTTTCTTTTTCATCTCTCTTCTGCTTTTGTTACTTGGATGGAGAACTTTAGAGATACTTCAAATGTCTTTTTTTGTTCTCAATATATACCTTTCCAATAGTCATGTGTAATCTTTTGGAAATAACACAACTCTTCAAAACAATGTGACCCCTCCTTTTTTATTTTTATTTATTTTATTAAAAAATAACTCTTCATTAAAAACACTTTTTTTTAATTATACCTTTTTAGTTAACTTTTTACTCAACTAAAATATAACTAAAAAGTAACTATCTCTTTACTAATTCTGGCACTCCACTAAAATTTTCTGCCAAAGCAAAATACACTTGGCCTTCGATCCTCAACCCTTGGTTCTTCAATCCTGGCCCTAAGGCCTCCTTGTGACTTAGATCTAGACATGATGGCACCTTTTAGACTTCGTACTCTATGGCAATACACTTGGCCTTCGATCTCGTGCAATTGTTCATACGACCTCAACTTATCGTCAAACTTTCTCTTAGTCACTTCAGGAACCCATCTCTGCCATGTCATTGTCCACCTCAGCGACACATACTGTCACGTCTGCCACCTATCTACCATACATATTGCCACGTCTGCCAAAAAGGTTATTGACATGTCTGCCAAAAGGTTAGGGGTCCTGACAGGTCGTCCCGGGCTCCGGGCTGGTGAGCTACACGTGGATTCCAAACACCCAGATCCCCCACCGTAGCCTTTGCTCTACACGTCAATAGTATTAGTAATGACCGGCGTATATAAACACATAAAAATAAGTCTTCACTATGAATGTGGGATAATTCCCAATTGCAAACACACTCGTAACTGTCGATCATTGTGATCGGACGGTCCACGATCCTTCACCCTCAGAAATATTCCCAGGCACATTTCCTTGTTGTTTATTGCCGTAGGTTCTGTTTCTTTGGCTTCGATTAGACATTTAACTAGCCTTCTTCCTTCAAGAGATTCCAACGGTTACTTTAAACCTTGCCAATTTGCAAAAATAACCTATCTGCTACGTAGTACCATGTCTGCTTCTCGAGCTTCTGTAAACACGGCTTGGGCTTCTTCTAGCTCCTTTCTCCTCGATCTCCTCCAATATCTACAGCTTCTCCTTCTAAAACAAGCAAGCTGGCTCGAGGTTTGGCATCCGTTCACTGGTCCATCGAATGCAGAGACTATCTTTACATGTTTGCTTTTCACTGGATTTTTGGGTTTCATTAACAGGATTGATACGAGATTGCAGTGCACCTTCTTCAATAGAAGTATTTTTCACTTCTATATCTATATTGTGAGAAGTGTATATCTGCACTTGTTTGTCCATGATTGATAGAGAACAACTTTCATCCTCTTGGTTTGTAATATTCAGAGAATTATTAGCATCAACAAGCAATGTAAATGCAGGACTAGAATCCTTGGAACATGCTTTTGCCAAATCCTTTTTACATGCTTCTGCCAAATTCTTTCTACAGGTTTCTGCATCTCCTGTAACCATGACAAGTTTGCTTATCTGATCAACCGCATCTATAGAAGTAGTTTACATCAGTATCAAAATCCTTCTCTTGGAACGAAAGACCATCGGTTACAGTTAGATTTCCATCATCATAGTGCTCTGTCATCTCTGCCTATTCATTTCCATCTCTTCATAATGCATTGGACAAGTAGACAGGTAGACATTCTATTTCGCTCTCTCTTCATTGTGTTTCTATGTCATTGTCTCTGCCATAACCATCTACTCTATTTGCTGCCACTGTCATCTGTTCTTTTCACATTGCTTGTCATCATTCCTGCTTGTTGCTCTGTCTTCATCCAGTTGCCATCAATGACAACCTACACTTCCATATTGCCAACAATCCCCCCCTTTGGCATTGATGGCAATATTTCTTCATTTCTCCCCCTTTGACATTAAGGGCAAAGGGCTGAATGACTCCCCCTGACTTTGACATTGATTAAAAAAAAATATTCTGATGAGAAATCCAAATATCTCCCTTTCCTTCCTTTAAAAATTCTTGACCTCAAATTCTTTTTGACATAGCTGGACTCCTATGCTTCTTTGATCACTGTCTCCCCTTATCACAGTGCTCCTTCTCTTGTCAACCCATTTGTTCTTCAAATCTGCTTCAAATTTCTCAAATAGGTCTACTTTACTCTTCTCTAAATGGGCTACTATAAGACTGGTCCAAAACTACTCCAAGTTTCGATACAAATTTAGCCAAACTTCTTGTTTTAACTTGGCCCTAAGATTGCTCAACAATATGTTCGGATATCCACATCATCTTTTTCAGGATCTTGCATGCAATTAGGGTTTGCATGCACTTGCATGCACTTTGCATGCATCCCAGTCACCAGGTTGATGCCTCCAGCACCTTAGCCACCTTATTCTAGCACCCGGGAGCCACTTACTTCAGAGTTTTAGCCCTCCTAGGTTGAAAGGCGCCCACTTCTCACCTACTGCTAGAGAAGGGCGCACTTGTTCACCTACCACTGCAGTTCCACTTCAGTTACACTCAGTTAGCTCCGATTCTCCCTGATTTGAGGCTAGTTTCACTCCTGACTGACTGTTTCACTTCCGTTGGACCTCCAGATTGACTAGATGACTTGTTCCTGACTTCAGTTAGCCTCCCATGCGCCCCCCACTGAGCCTCCTTCCCTTAATCAGTGCTACACACTTCAGTTACACATGACACACTCAATTAGACTCAGATTGACACCTGGATGACTGGTTCTTGTGCATTGATGACCACCACTGATTGATGATGAGGACTCCTAGTTGGAGTCAAGCTACTCCATTCAGTGATTCGAATGGCCTACTTAGTCAATTTGAATTGCTCATTGACATATATGGTATTCTATTGTAATTCATTCACCCTTTATGGGATATTGAGCACTGCTGCATGTTTTGCACAGTTTTGCACCATATTTTCTATGTTCATCTCTTGTGATTGATTTACTTGTTCATTAGATCTGCTGTGACTAATTTTACACAATATTCATTTAATTTTTTCTCTTTAAAATAGAGTACGATCTTTGTTTTCTAACATTCTCAAACCACTACTCATTATATTTTATTAATAAAATATACATCACTACCTTAATGAACCCAAAAATGCTTTAGACATAAGACTGATATCCACCTTCAAATATCTAACCATGGATCTGCAATGTTTCAGCCTTCTTTCCTTTTAGTCCAAAACCAGTGACATACATAACCATGACAACAACCTTTTCAAATACTCTCCCCCTGAGTTGATGCCACTCTGAAGCATTAATTTCTAGAGAGTTTAGATTGGAGAGGATACCACCCCTAATCTTTGCCTAAGATATTCAAAAACACTTATGCTTAAGGGTTTGGTGAAAATATCTGCAATTTGTTCTTGAGTAGGGACATATTCTAATTTGATGTTCTTCTTTTCAGCTTGATCTCTGAGAAAATGGTATTTTATTGGAATGTGTTTTACTTTGGAGTGTTGGAAAAGGTTTTTGGAGAGACTGAGAGCACTTGTATTGTCACAATAGATAATAGTGGGTTCTTCAAATATCACTTTGATGTCTTGTAGAGTTTGTTTCATCCATTCTACTTGTGTGCAACATTCTGTTGTTGCTATATACTCAGCTTCAGTAGTAGATAGAGAAATTGAGGTTTGTTTTTTGCTTGTCCAAGCTACCAATGATTCTCCCAAGAAGAATGCTCCTCCAGTTGTACTTTTTCTGTCATATATACAACCAACCCAATCTGCATCTGAATAGGCTTATAGGGTGAATGAATTTTTACTAGGATACCATAACCCTAGATCTATAGTTCCCTTCAAATACCTAAAAATTCTTTTCATAGCGTGAACATGACTCTCTTCTGGTTCAGCTTGAAATCTAGCCACCATTCCAACAGCTTGTTTAACATCAGGTCTGGAAGCTATTACATATAGCAGAATCCCAATCATTGATCTATAGTGTTTTTGATCAACAATTTTGGACTCATCTTCCTTGCTTAGTTTACATCCTACTGTCATTGGTGTACAAACAGGCTTGCAATCTTCAAATTGGAATTTTTTGAGCATATCTTTAACATACTTGGATTGATGGATAAAATTTCCCTTTTTGGACTGAACTATTTGAAATCCTAAGAAGAATTTTAGTTCACCAAGTAAGGACATTTCAAATTCTTGATGCATCCCACTAGCAAAGTCCTTACACATTTCTTCATCATCACTCCCAAATATGATATCATCAACATGTACTTCCACAATAACCATGCTATCACCAACAATTTTAATTTTACAATAAAGATTACTGTCTGTTGATCCCTTTTTGAAGCCTTGTATTTGTAGATAAGAACCCGGCCTTGCATACCATGCCCTGGGTGCTTGTTTTAGCCCATAGAGAGCTTTTTTTAGTTTACACACAAAGTCTCATTTATCAGTTAATTTAAACCCTTCTGGTTGCTCAATGTAGACCTCCTCTTCTAAGTTACCATTGAGAAATGTTGACTTGACATCCATTTGGAATACTTTCAATTTATTATGGCTGGCAAAAGCTAAGAACATCCTTATTGCTTCCAATTTGGCCACTGGTGCAAAGGTTTCTTCAAAATCCACTCCTTCAACTTGAGCATACCCTTTACATACTAATCTGGCTTTGTTCCTAATTACTTGTCTATGTTCATTCACTTTGTTCCGAAATACCCATTTAGTTCCAATGACATTCTTGTTTTTTGGTCTTGAAACCAACTCCCAAGTTTTGTTCTTTTCAATTTGGTCCAATTCTTCATTCATGGCATTGACCCAGCTCTCGTCTTTACATGCTTCTTTGATTGAGCTAGGCTCAATATGTGACAAATGTGCAATTTCTGTTTGATATAACATTTGTCTTCTTGTCTGCACTCTAGTTCTTTTATTTCCAATAATCGGGTCTTCAGGATGATTTCTTTGAATTATTCTTGAAGGTGTCTTTGTGTCTCTTCTTGTGGATTCTTCCTTTATCTCTTCTTTTCGAATATCTTCCTCCTCTTCTCTGGTATCCATTTCATCTTCTTGTGTCTCTTCCTTTTCTTCTATATCTGCTTGTGTATCAACTAGCTCACCATCATCTTCATCTTCGTTGTCCAGTACAGTCTCTTGATGTTTGAATTTCTTTGTTTTTAAATCATCAACTTTAACATCTGCACTCTCAACAATTTTATGTAATATGAAATTGTATCATTTCTATGCCTTTTTGGTAGGAGACTATCCAAGAAATATACCTTCATCAGATATAGCATCAAATTTTCTGAGATTCTCATAAACCCTTTTGATGTAGCATTTACTTCCAAAGACTTTGAAGTATTTTATTAAAGGAGCTCTCCCATACCACAGCTCATAAGGAGTTTTATTGATGTTGATCCTGAGTTGACCTTTATTTAAAATATATACAGTTGTGCTTACAGCTTCTCTCTAATATCCATCAAACAATTTTGCTTCATTGAGCATGGTCCTTGCAGCCTCCTGGACTGTTCTATTCCTTCTCTCGACAATCCCGTTTTGCTGAGGTGTTCTGGAAGCAGAAAATTCTCTTAATTCCATGGGTTTCACAAAGGAGATTAAACTCGTTTGAGGTGAACTCACCACCATTGTCTGATCTAAGACATTTGATTTTTGCCTCTGTTTCATTTTCAACAAACGTTTTAAAGATTTTGAATTTGTTAAATGCTTCCAATTTTTCTTTGAGGAAAAATACCCAAGCCATTCTAGTAAAATCATCAATGAACAACATAAAGTAGGACTCTCCTTGCAAACTTTTGGTCCTTGTAGGTCCACGAAGGTCAGTGTGAACCAGCTCTAAAGGTTTTGAGGTTGAGTATTCTTTTGTTTTGAATCTTACTCTAGTTTGCTTCCCTAGTTGACAATGTCTACATATGGGATTTGGAGATTTTGTAATTTTTGGCAAGTTTCTTACTGCCCCAAGATTACTGACTTTCACTAAATTATCGAAATTGATGTGCCCCATCCTCCTATGCCATAGCCAACTTTCATCCACTACATTTATATGACACTCCTCATGCAATTTTGTGTTTAGAATGTATACATTCTCGGAAGTTCTAGAAGCAACACCAACTAATTTTCTTGAGTTCTTCCTCCTTATCTCACATTTCTGAGAGTCAAAGATGCAAATATGCCCTTGACCACATGTTTGGATGACACTTAATAGACTTGGTTTCAAGTTTTCAACAAGTAATACATTTTTGGCTTTGTTCTTTCCCATATTCACAGTGCCTTTTCCAAGAATGTTACCTGAGGCATTGTCACCAAATGTAACTTTACCCTTTTATTTTTTCAGGATTGAAAACTTATCTTTGTCTCATGGCATGTGTTTTGAGCAACCACTGTCAACATACCAGAGATCCTTTTTATCTTGTTCCTTTAAAGCAATAAGACATTTTTCTTTTTATGTTCTTTCTCTCCAAAGTAATTTTTGCTCTCTAATGTTTTTTGGTTTTTCTGAGATCTCCATTAATCTGCAGTTGCTTGCTTTATGTCCATAGTTATGGCAGTTAAAACATTCCAAGTTCTTTCTTTGTAGAGTTGCAAAGGAATTTTGATTTCTGTTCTTCCCTTGATCACCAGCCATTTGGTTATCCTTGAGGTTATAGTTTTTAACCTTCATATTTTTCTTTCTATAAGCTCTATAGTTCACAAATTTGTGTCCAAAGTTAGAACATGCAAAACAATAACCAAGAAAGATGTGAGGATACCTGTTTTGATAAGATTTCCTTGGAGTTGTCTTGGATTCCTTCTTGATGGGTGGAAATGACCTTCTGAGGTTTTGATCATTGCTTGTTCTTATTTCTTCTTCTTTCTTCTTGGATGTACTGAGAAAAGCAGCTGCATAAGATATTGGGCTATCTTCACTTTTTCCTTCAGAATACCCTATTCCATTCTTGTTACTTGGATTCCTTTGTGTGGTTATAATTTTATCTAGTACTCTAGAGTTATTTTCATATTTTTATTTGGATAAATTTTTCATCAAGTTTTTCTCTTAAATGAATTAATTATGCTTCCACTTTCTCATAGGATAATTGTTTTTCTTTGAGAGACTTCTCTAGTCTTGCTTCCATCTCATTTGCCTCTAGAATTTGAAGTTTTAGTTTGCTTATAATTTTCTTCATCTCTTCTTCTTTCTGCTCATGTTCTTCCTTTTGTTCAAATACTAAATGTTTCATCTTTTTATATTTTTTTTGTATCTTCTCAATTCACCCAAGGCATTAAGCAATTCTTCTTCCATATTATCCTCGACTTCATTTTCTGATCTTTCTTCATCCTCAATCTCTTCTATCTCATTGGGTTCTTCAATACCTAGAAAGAGGACTTCATCATCACTGTCACTAATCTTAGATGAACTGTTGTTCTCTTCTTTAGAGTAGAAATTCATTTTTTCTTTGTAATTATTTTTCTTATAGTGGGATTTTCCCTTTCTCCAGTATGGTTTATTTTTGTCATCTTCATCTTCAGAGTCTTTCTTGAGATAAGGATACTTGGCTACAAAGTGCCCAACTTTGCCACAATTAAAACATTTGAAAGGAATTTTTCCCTTGTACTTCCTTGATCCTTTCTGAAGCTTCTTAATAAAATTGGATTCTTCTACATCAGATTCACCGTGATGGTTGTCCTAAGATGTTTGCTTCTGATTTTTTGTTTTCTTAATTACTTTGAAAGATGCTTATCCTTTTGGGACATTCTCAATACCTAATCTTAATTCATAGGCTATGAGGATTCCATATAATTCATCTAGGGTAAGTTCTTCTAGTTTCTCTCGGTCTTCAAGAGTAGATACTTTGGGATTGTATGCCATAGGAAGGGTTCTTAGTATCTTTTCAACTAACTCACTATCTGGTACCTCTCCTCCCAAACCTCTGATTGCATTGACAAGATTGTCCACTCTTTCGAAGTACTCTGATATATTTTCTTCATCCTTCATTTTTAGACCTTCATATTGTACTTTGAGGGATTGAAGTTTTGCATTTTTTACTTTGGAATCTCCTGCATATATAGCTTCCAATTTATCCCAGAGTTGTTTGGCACTATTACATGTTAATACTTTTGCAAGGATCTTTTTGCTCACTCCAGCTTGTAATGTATTTAAGCCCTTTGCATGTTCCCGGTATTTCTTCCTGTCTTCTACTGCTGTGGGGATGTCTTTTGGAACATCATATCCTTCTACAACTAATTCCCATACTTCCAGTCCAATGGACATCAGATAGCTTTTCATTCTAATCTTCCAGAAAACAAAGTCTTCACCATCAAATATGGGGACTTTTATTGACATCTTCATCTGCTGATCCATTTGGATATATAATTCTCTTCAAGTGGTTAAACTTGCTAGTGAAGAGACTGGATCTGATACCAATTGTTGGATCAGATCTTGTCACTGAGAGGGGGGGTGAATCAGTGACTAAAACTTGAACACAATTTTTACTTTAGAAAATATAAAAATAAATTTGAACACAATAGTTTATCGTGGAACTCAATAAGGTAAACCACCAATACTTATCTATTATCTGCAAAATTTGTTTTTACAATTATACAATAGATAAAGATGTTTCTTCTTTTAGATTAGCACCAACTAATCCGGATGCACCTACACCCTTATTCACCAGCACCAACTGGTAGGAGGCTACAACCTCCTATTTAGTCAGCTACAACTAACCGGGAGCACCTACTCCCCTTTGTAGGCACCAGCCTACCCTAGCACCACCATGCCTCCCTAAAATATTAAATCTTCATAAACTGCATTGGATTGCTTCTCTTCATTTTTGGTCTCTCTTCTGCTTTTGTTACTTGGATGGAGAACTTTAGAGATACTTCGAATGTCTTTTGTTGTTCTCAATATATACCTTTCCAATAGTCATGTGTAACCTTTTGCAAATAACACAACTCTTCAAAACAATGTGACCCCTCCTTTTTTTTATTTTATTAAAAAATAACTCTTCATTAAAAACACTTTTTTTTAATTATACCTTTTTAGTTAACTTTTTACTCAACTAAAATATAACTAAAAAGTAACTATCTCTTTACTAATTCTGGCACTCCACTAAAATTTTCTGCCAAAGCAAAATACACTTGGCCTTCGATCCTCAGCCCTTGGTTCTTCGATCCTGGCCCTAAGGCCTCCTTGTGACTTAGATATAGACGCGATGGCACCTTTCAGACTTCGGACTCTATGGCAATACACTTGGCCTTCAATCTCATGCCATAGTTCATATGACCTCAACATATCATCAAACTTTCTCTTAGTCACTTAAGGAACCCATCTCTGCCATGTCATCGTCCACCTCAGCGACACGTACTGTCACGTCTACCACCTGTCTATCATACATACTGCCACGTCTGCCAAAAAGGTTATTAACACGTCTTCCAAAAGGTTAGGGGGCTTGACAGGTTGTCCTGGGCTCCGGGCTAGTGAGCTGCTCATGGAGTCCAAACACCCAGAGCCCCCATCGTAACCTTTGCTCTACGCGTCAATAGTGTTAGTAATGACTGGCATATATAAACACGTAAAAAGAAGTCTTCACTATGAATGTGGGATAATTCCCAATGCCAAACACACTCGCAACCGTCGATCATCGTAATCAGACGATCAACGATCCTTCACCCTTAGAAATATTCCCAGGCACATTTCCTTCTTGTTTCTTGCTACAGGGTCTGTTCCTTTGGCTTCGATCAGACATTTAACTAGCCTCCTTCCTTCAAGAGCTTCCAACGGTTACTTTAAACCTTGCCAATTTGCAGAAATAACCTATCTGCTGCGTAGTACCATGTCTTCTTCTCGAGCTTATATAAACACGACTTGGGCTTCTTCTAGCTCCTTTCTCCTCGATCTCCTCCAATATCTACAGCTTCTCCTTCTAAAACAAGCAAGCTGGCTTGAGGTTTGGCATCCGTTCACTGGTCCATCGTATGCAGAGACTATCTTTACATGTTTGCTTTTCACTGGATTTTTGGGTTTCATTAATAGGATTGATACGAGATTGCAGTGCACCTTCTTCGATAGAAGTATTTTGCACTTCTATATCTATATTGCGAGAAGTGTATATCTGCAGTTGTTTGTCCATGATTGATAGAGAAAAACTTTCATCCTCTTGGTTTGTAATATTCAGATAATTATTAGCATCAACAAGCAATGTAAATGCAGGACTAGAATCCTTGGCACATGTTTTTGCCAAATCCTTTTTACATGCTTCTGCCAAATTCTTTCTACAGGTTTCTGCATCTCCTGTAACCATGACAAGTTTTCTTATCTGATCAGCCACATCTATAGAAGTAGTTTACATCAGTATCAAAATACTTCTCTTGGAAGGAAAGACCATCGATTCCTGTTAGATTTCCATCATCATAGTGCTCTGTCATTTCTACCTATTCATTTCCCTCTCTTCATAATGCATTGGACAAGTAGACATTATATTTCCCTCTCTCTTCATTGTGTTGCTCTGTCATTCTCTCTGCCATAACCATCTACCATGTTTGTTGCCACTGTCTTCTATTCTTTTCACATTGCTTGTCATTATTCCTGCTTGTTGCTATGTCTTCATCCAGTTGCCATCAATGACAACCTACACTGCCATATTGCCAACAGGTATAACTATGGTAGTTTGTCCACATTTGAGGTAGTACACCCCCTTAGTCCCAAGGGTTATGAGTCTTTATACCCACTCTTTTATTTTTGACTTGTACCTTACTGGTTGGTTGTTGTACCCTTTGGTTAGTGCTTGTACCTTACTAGAGGCCGTGAGTCTATTTGGCCTCAGTTTGATGGCTGTCAACTCATCTTTATTGTGATTGTACTGAGCCTATTGACTGACATTGACTTTCTTTGATTGACCGTACCATATCCCAGTCATCTCTCTCTCTGGTTTGTACTAACCCTATAATAGGGTCACTTGGTTCCTAAAGTTGACTGGCCTCTAAGAGGCACAATCATTTCTAAAAGTAACTCTTTTGAGTATATTACAGGAAACGTCTACACCCAGGTAATCAAATATGTGTTGGAAAGACTTAAGTAATCAAATTGTTAACAAGAGAATATTTGACACAGAAGTATGTTGTTAATTTGACTTAAGGCATTCTTGACTTTTTAACAAGAGAATATTTGACACAGAAGTATGCTGTTAATTTTTAACACGCGAGCCTGAAACAAGCGAGCCTGGAGCAACCGAGCCCCAAGAAAGCGAGCGTAGAAGGTCGAAGCGGAATCCAGTGGGCCCATAACCCACATGTAAACATGGAAATATCTGCTTGGACCGGAGGAAAACATCAGATCTATAATATTAATGATAATACGAGTTGGTTGGATTATATGCAAACATGGAAACCTAGGTGGGACTTGAGACATACTGAAGTATTAGATGCTAACTTACAAGGATCTGATGCTTTTATTAGACTAGTGCCAAAACTCAAAAGACTTCCTATGGGATCCAGTATTGTACCAGAGATGATTTACAACAACTCCCTAAGAAAAGCAGCTGAAGCAAGCAATTGCTTAACACACCTCTACCATGATCTTAACTTAATCACGACAGAGGTCTCTACACATCACCCCAGGATACAACTAGACCATCAATACTACTGTATTAACCGGATACGTTATTTGAAAGCATGGCCACATCAAGATGCTAGTCTTTGGTTTCCAAATACTACCCACACTTATGAAAAATATAAAAAATTATGGTGGGATTTCTTTAGAAAAGAAAATACAGATAGAACATATTATACCATGCTAAAGTTTGGACATCAAAGTACACATATCCATGAGGATACTCCATTCTACGGCCCTGATTGGATGAGATATTGGTGGCGGTCATTCGGCATCAACCTGACAACATTAGAACCAACTATTATTTATAATCTAAAATGGGACGTTGGAGAATCTCTTGAACAAGTCAAAGATATTTTGCAGACAAAGATTACTAAGGATCGAATCCTTGAGTACTACATTCAAAAGAAAGAGCAATGGCTTGTCAAAACCCGCATAGAGGTCCACATGCATCAGAATAGACGCGTGGTCCCGAGGTCTCTTTATTCAAAGGCATGGGATACTGAATCCAATGTATTTCGAGAATTATATGGTCCCCCATACTCCGATGATTTGTAAATATCTCAGAAGTATTTGGCTATGAGTGGGGCCTGTCCATTCAGATTGGCATAATAAGATTCCATTCGGCTAAGAGAGTGGGCTTGTCCTCTCTAAGTTTTAGGTAGAGAACCATTTGATGCATTCGAGTTTTGTCTCTCTCTGCTCTGTGTCTGAGTCTGAGAAAATGTGTATGCTCTGCAACTAGCCTTTGTCATATTAGATTATAACAAAAACCTTATCTCTCCTTAAGTCTAGCGTCTGTTAGGAAAAGTAATAACAGGAGTATGTTCTATGGATGGCACTCATGGTATCATATCACTCCATAAACCTGATACTTCCTTAAGTATAAATCTTGAGTCTGTATTTGTCCGAGGAATTATGCTCTGTTTGTATTTCAGTTTAGATTTTGAATAAGATTATACAAGTTTCACAACATTATATAAAATATTGTTTTTGAAGATTTGTGAACACTTATTAACCACCTCAAAGATCTTAGTTTTGAAAGTCATAAAAACTTTTAGAAGTTTTCCATAATGGTTAGTTATTTTTATTTTATATTATTATTGCTAAATATAAATATCTTACTAAGTGTGAGTGTAATTCAATTACAGAGGTGGTGAGCCCAAACTGATGGGATGAGATTGACTTTAGGGCCATGACGACAAAGATAGTTAGATGGTGTGATATGGGACTCAAGACCCAAAGGAGCAATAAAAGACATCTCATAATTGCATGAATTTCTACTCCTAAGAAAGATAAAGTGATCCTCTTCCTTATCACTTGAATGCCTACATTTTGAGAAAGGGAATGCGGTACAAGTCACCTTATAAAAGGTGCTACACGTCACCTTTTAAGAGGTGTTATGCCTTGCAGTCCTATCTAAAAAAAAATTCCATGGTGCAAGTAGAACCAAACAAGTATTTGTCAGATATGTCTTCCTCGAGCGAGGGGAGTTTAGGAAGGCTAGAGGAAAGTGAGACATCCAGTAGGTCTACAAGAGTTTTATCAACTAGATGTCAAAAGACCAGAAGAAAATTCCATAAACGCATGGAATTATTTTGCGCTCAAGGAGGCTCATGTTCCTATGATGATGAGACAATAGGCGACGTCGAGGTGCCCTTGAGGTACATACATTTAGTGAAACAATGGGTACCCAAGGATCTTCCTCAACCGAACACATATTTTTGTGTGAACGACAGGATATATCAAATTGCATCATCGTCATTACATGGTTTGAGGTTGTTTTGCATGGATGGCATAAAGGTTCGTTACGGCACGTGTACAGAATTGATGGAGTATGTTGGACCCTGTTACAACTACAAATATTGGATGCGCCTGGTCCAATATACACGAAGTATGCGTAGATATGGATTGTCAACAAACTATATACAGTTGAAAGACAAAGATCAAAATAAAAGAGCAACATTGTACATTGACGGAAGGCCAAAGGCCACAGGGAATATTGCAAGTTTTATAAACAGTACACAACCAGGGTCTGCAATTAAGCAACCAAACTATGAATTTGAGGGGCGTGAAGGAAACCGTGTTTTTGTATGTGCCAGTAAATCAATATCTGCAGGGGAAGAGTTGCTTATTAATTACAATTTGAATCGAGTAGATATAAAAATGGTTACTATGGAAGTGGTACATATAACAATTTACCCGACCTTTTATTAATGAATTTAACATATTAAGGATTTTTCGTTAGCTTATTTCGTTTAAATTTTCCATATTTACTTCGCAGGCTAGTGATCAGGAAAAATCCCAGCGAGCAGATGGTCGGAGGAGTACATCTTCCTCGAGGGAGCAGGTATACATCTTTGTAATAGTAAAAATATAATAAGAAAAAAGAGTTTTTTTTGCTTTGTTCTTTCATTATTAGTATATTGGTTTGGTTTATATAATATTATTTATATTTGATGCAGAACATTGATCGGAAAAGCCACCTGAATGTTCATCAGACGACAACAGCCTCGGGGCAATAGGTAAACCTGATTGTAATTGTACAATTTAAATATGTCACAATGTTTTCTCATTATATTAATGTTTCAATGAATATTTTGGTTTCATTTACGTAATTTTCTCTATGTTTTTTATGCAGGCCGGTTCTGTAAGGGTCATAGTAGATCATACCATACCTGCCTCGACGCAACATGTATACATCTTTGTAATAGTAAAAATATAATATGAATAATAGTTTTTTTTGTTGTGTTTTTTCATGAATAGTTTTGGATTCGTTTAGGTGATTTTCACTATGCTTTTTATTTAGGGTTATGTAAAGGGAAACTCCCAACTATTAGCAGATCGGGGCAAGTCACCTATGACCATTGATCCGATGAGTGGATCACAATCCTCGAAGTTGCAGATATAATTCATTGGAATTGTACCAATATAGTACGTAGCATAATGTTTATTTTGTTATGTATTTTTCGTGTGTATATTGGTTTCGTTATGATAATGTTTTCTACTTCTTTTTTGCAAGGGCCCGATGATCGGGGCAAGTCCACAGCTGTGGATCAGACCACACCATCGTCTAGGGATCAAGTAAACCTAGCTGTAATTTTAGGAATCTATCATGATAGATATGTTTTGTTAATATAATTTTAGGAATCTATCATGATAGAACTCAGTAGTGTTTTATATATTTTTGTTGCAGATCAGTGAATTGTTGTATGAAACAGCATCGCAAGAATATTCAATAGATCCTGAAGTGGTTGAGATGTTTAACAATCCCGAACTAATTGGTGAAGCTTTAAACCCGTTTAAGGTGATAAACAAATTCTTGAATAAATATAGTGCGGAAATCGTTTCTCTGCTATTCAAGGTTCCGCAGACAGACTAGATTATAGCAAGGATTAAATTGTTGGAACGGAGATTTGAAACCTTGTGAGTAAGTTGAGGAATCTTGAATCATAAAACAATTCATTTATAATTTTATAATTTTCACTTTTACATGATAGTACTGAACATATAAAATGTGGTTTGTATTTACAGAATTATCTGAGACCACACAATAGTGGTCAAGGCGGTGTTGGCCCTAGTGAGGCTCGTGGAGAGACGTTGCATCATGAGCAAACGAATCCACGTGCATCGACTCATTTTCCATTGTTGTAGACTGAACAATCGGCAACACGTTCCGAAACACCACGGACCCCAGCTATGAGCGCACCGGCCGCTAGTGATTGACGCACACCAAATCGTCCAGAAGAAGGGGTCGACCAGAAGCTTGTGCTAACCACCAAGACTGGAAAAAATAGGTCAGCACAAGCTTGGGCTTGGTGGTTATTCGAATTTGGCGGCACGAATTGTAAGTTTCAGAAAACCAATAATGCATACAAATAATAAATTGCAAATTATTTTTCGTTTTATTGGACCGCAAAATGTTAATTAACGACATTATGCCAATATGCAGGCCGACCGATTCAAAGAAGTGGCCACTGAGGAAGACATGAAGCTTGGATTCCAGCACGGCTTTGGAGCTGTTGTTGAACGCCGAAAAATCTTGTATGGGAAAACACAGTTTTCTGGCACTAATCCATCTGGTGCACAGGTATATAGAATCTATATAGTTTAATGAAGATTTATTACTTGTGCAATCTATTCGTCATAAATAATTGAAATAAAATATTGACTCTGTTTTGAGCAGGAAAGCAATGATCCCCTTAATGTCAAGGAGGGACAACAACAAATCGAAGCTCATGCTTCGAATCCTGGTAATGAATTTATTCATATGCTACAATTTTATGTATAACATTGCAAATGGTGAACATTAATTGTAGTTCACCATATTTCAACTGCAGAGCATGTAGAGGGTGAAACTGTACAAGTTGAGCCTAGACAAGAACATGAACAACATGATGTGGCCATAGCAGGTAAAAAAACACCTTTGTAATGCTTTTTTGAAATGAAATACTTGTCATTACAATATCAAAATATAACGATGTAACATTTTCACATTGTTGCAGCAAATCCGAACCCCTTGCCACAAAATCCACGTCTGGATCAGCACTCTAGGATGCAGACATCACGACAAGCGCCTGATGAAAAACCAAGAACTGGAGGAGAAAGTCCAGATCAAGATGGTCTTCTTAGAGATTATGTACTAAAGAGAAGAAAAACTAAAAAGAAGTGACTGGAAAAACGTCGTCTAATTATTTTTTATAATAATATATCATCCATGATTTTTGGCCTAATGAATGAATGAATGGTTTAATGGTTTAATGATTGAGTGTGGTAAACTGTTACGTTTATTGAATGTTATCTTTTATTGAATGAATGTGTTGATTGAATGAATAAATGGTTTATTGAATGTTATATTTTATTGAATGAATGTGTTGATTGAATGAAACAATGGTTTAATGAATGTTAACCTTTATTGAATGAATTGTAGATGAAAGTTCATGATGAAATATGTATGAATTTGCACGTAATTTTTTTTTCAAGTACATGCATTGGGTATGGGGAATTGAGAGTGATGTGAGGGGGGGGAGGGGCCATAAGAGATTCCACCTTCACGTGGTTGGCCCTGTTCAATAGAGAATATTAAATTATTCTCGAAACAGAGAGGAGCTCAATGAATGGCTACGATGTTGGCTTTGTACAACCCACTCGCGTGTCATCTAAATTTTGATAATTTCTTAGAGCTTGTTGTGATGTTTGGTTGCTCCTCATAACCAATTTCGAGTTTCCACAACTTCAAAGGATGAGTAGATGATGCACTGGAACCAATATCCTTAACCTTCTCTTTAATTTCCTTGGAATCTCCTTGAGAATATTTGAATGAGATATGTCTCAAATCCTCTAGATCATTTGCATCCTCTCCATTATGTCCAATCTTCCTACAATAGAGAATATATCTCGTCTCTTTTTCTGGGGAGAATAATGTGGAGAGTGAAGATTAAAGAGGATTAGAGGTTGTTTGTATCCCTAACCCAAGTATAAGAAATTGTCTAGAGAGTTATAAGAAAACTGAAGGTCAACGCTGTCAACGAGGTGGACATAAGTCCATGGAGGACATCAAGGGAAACTCCTATTTAATTGTTGTTGTTTATCTTCCAATTGAATATTTTCTTAGTGTATATGTATTAAGGATTGGTAAACAAACGTTAATTATAATGGGGGTTCATTGGAACTCCATAACAGTGGTTGGAGAAAATAGATGTTGGATAGTTCATGAAGGTTGTGTTTGCACACATAGGTTACCATTCAAATTTACATTGTTATAGAGATTGAGTAAGATGCAAGCATTGGAGAATCATTTCCATGTCATAAGAAATTGATCCTAGCAGAGGAGGGCATACCACACTTCATTTAGTGGACTTGTTGCATGATGGAATATGCTTGTTGGGATCTTACAAAACAAGAAAAGACCTGAATTTGACTTGGTTATCATTTACTTCCAAGATGGATTGTATCCAAGTCTAATAATGAAGAGATACTTGCACACCAAAGATGGGAATGAATTCTAATTGAAGATTTTGAATATGAATATTGCTTAGAGTTTAGGGTTAGTGAGAAGACTTATGCACTGTGGGAGCAAGTGGAGCTAGAATTAGAGCTTATGACTGCCAATTTTCTGTATGCCTCTATGGCCATGACTACTCATTCTCACCTTGGTTTCCCTACAATGGGCAAGGTCTTTTTGTATAATCTGATTTTGAAACGCCGCAACTCTGTTGATATCTTCAGCTGGCACCTCTGGATAAGACCACCGTTGATTGTAACCTCTACTGTATTTCTATTAGCTTAATATAATTTGCAAATTTACAACAACAAAAAAATAGTAGACCAGTGAGCTAGAGCCAAAGCTCACCGGTCTACTAGTAGATCCTGGATTGGTAAAAAAACACATCAAATTATAGAGCCTCGAGCTCTTAATTACTCATGTATCTAGAATTTTCGCAAATTGAGCCATTAACAAACTTAATGTGTTGTTACGGTTCAATATAAAAGGTAGATTGTCGAGACTCAAACATTCACTGAGTCGCAAGGATCCAGTTGACTTAGGCTTGATTCCATTTCCCCTCCATCCCATACCTATATATTGTCGCGACAACTGTTGAACAACAAAATTTGATGCCCATGCCCCTATGATGCTAGCGTTGCGAACTTGCTTGGTATAGACGGTTTTTTTTAATGTTTTTTTGAGCTATGTATTATTTTTTCTTAGGCGCCTAATGTCCATAATTCTTACACCTCTCAAGCTTGGATGGTTTCCCTCTCACTGGTTTGAATTAAGGTTTTGGTTGGTTTTATATGTATATTTTGGTCATAGGTTTATTTTATCCTCGTTTTGCTTAGTGACTTCTTTTTGTACATAGTTAACAGTAAATAATTTTCTCATGGTTCTAGTTTTATTTTAATACTATATCTAGTTACAACATCTTGCACTATGCATAAGATCACGCAGATGCCCCAATATGGTTATTGCATAGTCTAAGTATTTTTTTTATATAATGAAGTGTGGTCTAACCCTGAAAAATACAACAAAATAGTTGTTATTTTAATGAACTGTAAAATTAATGTTACGTATATATCAAATTAATGTGTTCAAATTCATTTTTATTGAAAAGATACCATTTTATCATGTAGATATTAAGGAGTACTCAATTGTTTAAGATTGTAAAAATTTGGATGAGCGGTATTTGTTTCTTGCATTTTGTTGGGGGAAGGGTTTAGTTCATTTATACTTGTCAATTGAAGTACAATATTTTGAAGGACTCCAAGAACAAATGCCCTTCCAATAAAAATTAAGACCCACCCTTCAAATTTGATCACAACATAATAGTATTTTTTTTTTAAATTACCATAATGTTGCCGGATATCTGACTTCCACTTCTAAGATATTTGACATTCTTGCCATACCACCGACGGCTAAGAACGTCGGATATTAGCCATTTTTACATAGAATTGTCGCTGGATATCCGACTTCCACTTCTAAGATATCTGACGTTCTTGCCATACCACCAACGGCTAAGAACGTTGGATATCGGCCATTTTTACATGGAACTGTCATCGGATATCCGACATTCTTGCCATACCACCAAGGGCTAAGAACGTCAGATATCGGCCATTTTTACATGGAATTGTTGTCGGATATCCAACTTCCACGTCTATGATATCCGACTTTATATTAAGTATTGGATGTCGGATAACCGACGTCATTTCTGTCGGAAGTTGGTGTCGGATATATGACAGGGAAACCTACCGTTGGATATCAACCGAATTGTGACCGACGTTTAAAAAAGATGAAGGTTGTCGAATGGTCAACAACAAGATGTAGAAAATCTGACATATGTGCCATCAGATTTTGGGTCCAAAAAGCCTAATGTCCAGCATGTGTGAGACCAAGTTCACACTTAGTGAATCCCAATTTGCTTTTGCCAGACTAGCCCCTGCACTTTGACAAGCTTTGTAGGCTTGATTTCTAAGTCATACTCCAAGAGTACAATTATCTATTTTTCCCTTCAACCTTTTGGATCAGGTTGTGTCAATATGTCTTTTACAACAGCATTAGAGACAAAAGCAACAACATGAGAATGTAAAACATAAACTCTGAAATCCTTCAGGGGTTTGATCATGGCATAGGACTGTTTTTCCATAATATTATATTTGAGCTCAGCATCTCTGAGAGCTCTGCTGAAGAAAGCTTTGGGTTTCGCATCTCCTTCTTGATTTTTCTGTAGGACTCCTATTATGGAATGTTCTGAGGCAAAAGAAAACATAAGAAATTATTTTTCAAAATCGGGACTGATTAGTACTGGTGCTTCAACTATTGCCTTCTTTATATCTCCAAATGTTTGCTTGGCTTCAACAATCCACTTGATCTGATTATCCCTTTTAAGCATGTTTGTAATTGATTTCACGATCTCGGCAAAGTTGGGGATGAATCTTCTTAAAAAGTTTACTCTGCCAAAGAAAGATTGGACTTCATTTTTACTCCTAGGGAACTCAATTTTCTGTATGGTGTCAAGTCTATCTGGGTCAATTTTAATTTCATATTTAGATATTATATGACTCAACAGCTTGCCTTCTTGCATGGCAAAGTTTGACTTCTTGGGGTTCAGAGAAATCCCAAAATTTCTACATTTTAAAAATACTTAATGTAGATGTTTCAAATGTTCTGCATCAGACTTGGAATACACAGTAATATATATATAACTACAAACTTATCTCTTTCTTCGGCAAAAGCTATATACATAGCTCTCTGAAATGTGGCTCCTGCATTTAGTAGACCAAAGGGCATTTTAGCATACATGAAAGTTCCCCAAGGCATGGTAAATGTTGTTTTTTCTTGATCTTATGGTAACACTTTTACCTGATTGTACCCTGAAAATCTATCTAGCATGGAAATTCTTGCTGCCCCTACAACTTTCTGCAAAATATGATCTATTTTGGGCAAGGTATAGTTCTCTTTTAGGAACACTTTGTTTAGATTTCTGAAATCTATACATAGTCTGATTTCTCCATTTTTCTTTCTTATTAGGACTATGTTGGCTACCCACTTTGAGAATTTTAATGAGACTATGATTTTGACTTCATATAGTCTCTTCACTTCCTTTTCTATGAGAGGGAGTAGCATAGGGTTCATCCTTCTTAGCTTCTGCTTGAATGGTTTTTCACCCGTCTTTACTAGTATGGTGTGTTGTATGATAGATGTATCATATTCCTTTAAGTCTTCATAACACCATGCAAAGACATCAGAAAATTTTCCCATTAAGTCAACATAATCATCTTTGGTACTTGGGGTTAGGGATTTAGATAGCTTTATAATCTTGGGTTCCTCATCATCCCCAATGTTGCATTCTTCTACTTCACTATGGTTTGGAACAACTTTAGGGTTTTTGGCCACATCATTTTCATCAAAGAGCTTTTCTAATGGCACTAACCCTTTGGGGATATAGTTGCTTTTCAACTGAAGGATCTATTTCTCTCCCAACGTTGTGAGGAACTATGTTGGATCAGGTTCCCATTCTTCATTTGCACAGTTTTCTTGATCAATATGGGTATTGGCAAACTCCTTTGTCATCTCTAGAAATTTATTTCTCTGTTGATCATCTTCAAAGGTTTGCCAATGTCTAGTATTATCAGGGACAAAAAGCCTATGCTTTATATTGATCATATAGGTTCTGGTGGGATAAACATGGAGTTGGAATTTGCTAGCAGAGCTAGCCAAGGTATCTGATGTTGTGTTTTGCTCTCTAGGGATGAAGGAAATACTGTGTTCTGTAAAGAAGTTATCGAACATGTCTCAAACAACATTTTGATAGGCTCTCATTTTCGGATGCTTGGTCTCATAAACCCCATTTACTTGTTGGATTATCAACTCTGCATCCCCATGAACTTTTATCTTTTTGGCTTTCAGATCCTTAAGCGTATTCAACCCTAACAGTAAAGCTTCATATTCGGCTACGTTCTTTGAGCAGTCAAACATTAGTTTAAAGGAATATAACCTAGAGCATTTATTTCCTTCATCTAGGGGCGTGATCCATACTCCCGCTCCTGTTCCTTCCTTGTTTATGGTCCCATCGAATCTCATAGTCCAGAGGCCGCCTTTTTGGGTTGCGGCTATAGCTTTGGGTTCCATTTCTGACTTCTCATCGCTGCCCTTTTCTACCCATTGACTGTTGTCTTGTTCTCTCCCAGAGCTGCCAACGCATTGCATGTCTTTCTCGGTATTAAACCGATCATTTGTTTCAGGAAGGTCAGTGATTTTCATATATTTTTCTCCTAAACCAAGGTCATAACAGAAGACCGAAGAGCCTATATTGGTATCTACATCAAATATGGGATCATTTTCAGGCTTACTTTTACTGCTTACTTCATAGGACAATCTCTGTTCTCTATATAGTCTTTTGTTTTCTCCAAAAACAGGGATAGTGGCATAAGACATTCATCTGTAGTGTTCCTTTGAGTTTAGATGCCCAAGATCTTGATAACAACATCCCAAATTTGGGTGGAATGTCTGCCACTACTACATCCATTACCACGTTCTTCTGAGGGATCTGTGTCAGTGATACAACCATGTCTTTGATCAACCCCAGGCACTGTACTTTTCTGGAATCAAATGTGAATAAATCTTTATAAGGTCTGGTGATTTCTATTCCTAGCCTTTCTACCACTGATTTTGGCACAAGGTTATGTGAAGCTCCAAACTCTAACATAGCATTGTGTAGTGTGTGGTCATGTATGTTTAGAATCATCTTCTTGAGATATTTCAACATGGGGAACAAACAGAAGAATGGGCTTATCATAATGTAAATTCAAAGTATCTGGCTACTTTCCCTCTTCTGCCTTCACTATTTCCAGAATCTGATTCTTATACTCTGTATTTTTTAACAACTCGTTGAAAGGGATTGAGATCTTTATCTTAGAGATTTCATTTTCTAAGTTGAATGCAGAATGAGTCTTCTCTATTGTTTTCACATTACTCTCATCCTTACTTTCTGGGACCCTTTTAGGAGCTTCAACATTCTTTTCAGTTGTTTTATCAAAGGTAACAGGCTTCGGATCACCCTTCCTAGGGGTTTCTTTTTTCTGTTGCTGAGAAGTAGATGGCTCAACAATAGCCTTTCCTTGGTCTACTGTTACCTTTATATTCTTCAAATTATGTTGTCTCTGAAATTCAAAAATTGCATTTTGGAAACCTCTTTGATATTGTTCAGACTCTGACTCTTCTAGGCTGCTATCTAACTGCAAAGATGATTGATCATGTTCTTATTTTGTCAAATAAAATTAGGGCTGCATTTGATCAAAGAGGTGGATCTGATCTTCAGGCTATCCATCTTCCTCTTCTTTTGCTATCATGTTTTCAGCAAAAGAGGTGGGAGTTACTCTACCAGGGCGTTTGTTATCTAGGGACATCCTATCCACCATCCTTTCCATGGTTTTCATCATCTATTCAAGCTTGGTGTCCATAGATTGGGAGGTGGGCGGTTGGCCTATTTCATTGAATCTCTTTTTCTCAGTTTCAGTTATGTGCCTTATTTTACCTAAGGCCATCAGATTAGCTTCTACTTCAATAGCATCTTTCAACATATTCGGAAGGGTAGTAGATCTCATTTCTCTCAACATGAGAGCAAAGTCATTTTCAAAACAATTAGCATAATGAAGTTTGGCTGTACCCACAGGGGGTTTGATGTCCACAGGGATAGAATTGTACATTTTCATGAACCTGGCCGAAAATTCTTGGACAGCCTCAACATTAGTTTTCTTTGTGTTTTCATATTGAGGTAGAATTTGGAGAGGATTTTGTTTGTTCTGCCATCTGGCCAGGAAAGCTTGTTCCAACATCTCATAGGTAGCAATACCTCCATTTGGAAAGGTTTTGAACCATTTCTTTACTTCCCCTGAAAAAATTTGGACAAATAACCTAATCTTGACATCATCTTCATCTATCTCTTCAAGATCTATGAAGTCAGTGAAACAGTCTACATGTTGTGCAGTACCACCCCCTTCCCTATCATATCTCATGAGGTGTTGGGCATAACCCACAGGTAGATCATGGAGGTTGGCAAGGAGGGCTAAAGGGGCAAATCTGGCAACGATTGCTCTTAGGATTTGCTTAGAACCAGGAGGAGTATTTGAAATAGGTTTAGAAGCAAGGCTAGGTATTACAACAGTGTGACCTGGAGTAGGAGGGGTGATCAGGACATTTGTCTGCTTGTTGGCTGCTTTAGTGAAAAGGAACAAGTCATTGCTTTCTTCTTTGGCCTCTAAACTCTCCCACAAAGCACTCAAACAATGGGTTTGGAACTTTTTCTAATCAAATAAGGTTTCTTTCAGATCTGTCTCAGATTTAGACCTAAATAAGGAATTCTCAAACTTTAAATCAAAAGAGACGATATCTATAGTTTGGGCTTCTTCTTTAGGTAAAGAAAAAGATCTGGTCAATGGAGGAATACCTGTTTTTTATTTCTTCGCTTTCCAGATGGTCTTTTTTGGGTCTAATACGAACTCTGTTGGTTCAGGATCCAGCTAACTTCTGGTAGATATCCTTCAGGAAGCCAGAATTCTTTCAAAAAACTCACCAAGTGTCTCTTGTGGGACTGAAAATTTGAATATTGGAGTCGCTAGGGAAAATATCACAACCTCTATGTATTTGATCTTTTGTTTGTCCTCAGAGATCTGATTTGATTCCTTGTAATTCTTTTTCTGGGGTAAAGAAGTTTTGCCCCAGTATGGTCGCTGGATGTTATCACTCAAGATTCTTCCAGGTTGTGGCAGAAGGGATCACTGAAGTAACTATTTCAACTACACTCTTGTGGATGGAAACTAGCCTTTCCAAACACAGAGAGGGCTCTCTCTCTCACAACTCTTTCAGCATGCAAAATATTATTTGAATTGGTTGGTTGTGTATTAAATGGTGGTGGCTAGACCTTCAGCTAAAGGGTATTAGGGCTTTCAATTGGTTGGGTTGAGGATAAGTATATCATAGGCCATGGAGTCAAACTTTTCAATAGGGATTATGTCACAGATGACCAATAGAACTATAATCTTAAGGGCAGAGGCAAGATAAATGAGGTTTTTCAAGCCAAAGAGATATGTAGCAAATGATAGCAGAAAGGGAAACAAGATCCATCACAGAATTAGAGCATTAAAAATTAATTCTAACTTGCAATTTCATAAAGAAATGGTAGAGTAATCTAATTATATGAATCTGAAGCATCAAATGATGAATTTCAAACCATGTAATCTTGATTTAGACACTTAGAAAAAGACAGTCAATGAGAAATACTAGCAAAAAAAACATGCACAAGAATTACAGACATCAAAACACACTTCAATAATCTCTTCTCTAAGATCAAGTCTTTTCATTAATAAAAATGATGGGTTTCATTACATACTCAGAGTTTTCTTATATCAAAATCCCAACCCTTGGGTCTTATTCAAAACCTGCATTTATAGGCTTACAAAAAATCAAAACCTTCTCGACTACTTCAGCCATATGTGGTTGTTTATTATATTTGCAACTACAACTGTTTGTAAAACATCGGACCTATCTATCAGTCTTATAGACTATTTATTCAAAATAATAATAAATTGAAAGTAATGATGCTGTCCTCTTTCCTCATGCCGAGCTACTCGAACTAACCGTTTCTTGATCTGGAGATGCATCGATGAGAAACTTCAATGCACTGCTAGTGCAAACTCGGATTGTCAAAACTACATGTTGTCCTGAGGATCGAGGCATTTCCGGTTGATTTGCAGGGTTGACGTATTATGCCTTTCTTTTGCCTTCAGAATGACTCCACTGCAGAACAAATAGTCTTTTTCCCACCAAATTCAGCATTTTACGTAGCCGCAATTTTTCCTAATAAACCAACTTTAGTCCACAATCCACAATCTACAAAGCCACAATGCGGGAGTTGGAAATCGGAACTGCTGGACGGACCTTACCAAATTTCACCTCCGACATCTGCAATCTGCAAGCCGCAATGCGGGAGTCGGAAGTCGGAGTTTGCCAAACGGACTTCATCAAATTTTTCCTCCAACATCCGCAATTTGTAATGCGGGATTCGGAAAGTTGGAACGCCGATGAACAACTTCGAAAAATTTACCCTTCCAACTTCCGCAATCCGCAATCCGAAATGCAGGTGTTGGAAAGTCGGAATACCAATTGCACAGTTTCGAAGAAAACACACTTCCACAATCCGCAGTCCGCAATGCGAGACTCGAAAATCGGCAACTCAAATTCACACCCTCGGAGAAATCACACCTACGCAATGCAGGACTCGAAAATCGGAAACTCAAATTCACGCCTTCGGAGAAATCACATCTCCGTAATCTGTAGTCCGCAATGCGGGACTCGGAAGTCGGAAAATCAAATTCTCAACCCTGAAGAAATCACACCTCTACAATCCGCAATCCGCAATCCGAAATGCGGGAGTCAAAAAGTCAAAAACTCCTGTGCATAATTTTGAGAAAATTGCTCCTCCGACATCCGCAATCCACAATGCGGGTTCGGGAAATCAGAACCTCTGCGGAATCGTTCTACGGCCGTCGATCTAGCTCTATCTCCAATCTTGACCCTTCAATATCTTAAGAGCAGAATACCTCCTTTGAATCATTTTTCTTGTTGTGGCTTGCTCATCTAGTCGGAAGCTATTAATACTTAGCCATTTTTTGGAGTTTTTGCTTCTTCTTTTGGCATAAAAATTAGTGGGAAGGATTGAGATTTCGCGGGGGGGGGTGCCCTTTCCTTCCCCTGTGGGAGTTTTATTAGGGATGTTAACACTTAGCTCTTTTCTTCTCAAATATGAAATGCAAATACAAAGAAAAGTGAACTCATTATGGAGTTTCCATTGACAATATGCCATGTATGGTTGTTACAGTGCCTTTTACTTCCTTTGTTCTACTCCAATATCCCACTCCCTTGCTTTGCTCAACTATGGAACAATGATCAATACATAAGAATGGAATCGCGTAATTTCCTAGCAATCCAATATTTAACATCTTGATAGTCATCAAGGTTTAAGGTTGGGGTTTTTGTATGCTTCAACTCCCATGAAGGATAGGGTTTTTGACCCTCTAGAATCTTCTTGAAAATCCAAGCATAACTATCTTAACATGTGTGAGTAATGGGAGAAAACGTAGCATCCATTTGGTATCATGGTAGTCAACAAGATAGGTCAACTTGCAAGAGGCGTAACTTATTCATACAAACTTCGATTGATCTGTTGGAAAGCTCTCAAGGTGTAGAATAACATCAAGAGGTTGTAGATTATGTGACCCATAAAACAATTGTTTAATGCCTTAAACAAGCTTTGGATGTTCCAAGTCCCCAAATGACCAAAACAATACCTCCCCCTAAAATGGGCCCTACAAGCATTTAAGTCCATTTTCTCCACCTAGAAAGTACCAAAAGAGATGAAAAGTTTAGAAGGGAGCAATAGCCTTAGAGTATGTTCCTTCAAATTCACAGCTTATTGATATTTTAATGAAACCCCTAGCAAAGGGGAAGTTCAAAAAGTTGAGGGAGAGTGCTGGTTTAAAACACTTTTCCTCACAAGGGAGTGTTAGAAACTTAAAATACCTACCTGGTTGCTCCAAAAGTGTCTAGCAACAGATCCGAGATTGTGGAGGGCACACTAGAGAGGCTTCCAAGTGAGGCATATTGCTTGATATAGACAGCTAAAAGTCTATCTTCAGCAACTCATCTATTTTGATCAAGTTCTGTTAGTTTTTCAAATTAGAATAAGTTGCTTTTCTTAAACAAGCAAAAAGGGTCTTTTAGAAAACAAGATCTCACATATTTGGAAAGTGATTTCAGCCCAATTTTCTAGGAATAGTAGCCTAATGCATGAGTATAGAATAGGAAGGTGCAGATCCCAAGCTCTGCATGTCTTTGGTGTATATTTCCTCCTCTAGCACGATTTTCGATACTTAGTCCAACATGATTGTAACCCACGGCTCTTTGCTTCCGTTACTACCAGTGAATGGGAGTAAATTCAAGTATTCAATTTTGTGAACTTCAAGTTGTGACAATTTTTTGAGTTTGATGTAGCATATTTCATTTTCTGACTCAATGAGAAAGAAGTAGCAGGTTTGACAAACAGTTTCACTTTCACTGTTTGTACATTTTCAGTATAATGCATTGCAGTTTTTGAGGTAAGATCAAATTGCAGTTTTGATAGTACTTTAAAGTTATGTAGCTGTTATAGTTTTAGAATCTGTTACCATTCACTGAAAAATTGAACAAATAGATGTTCACAATGACTTAGTAAACCCTATTTAATATCCAGTTAATTGTTAGTGTTTAATCAAGTATTATATCTCCAAACCACTCATAATCTTCAGATTTAGCTAATCCTAATCCAAAGCTCCAGAGCTGATTTTAATATTTCTAGGCAATTCATAGACATTCCCAAAGGACCGCTTCTTCCATTTTTTGAATAAATAAATGACCAAAACTATAGAGACGTGCTACAGAGCAACTCTTGCATTGCTCATGGCAGGTTCCTTGTGTTCTTCTCAGCTATCAGTAGTCTCTTTAGTATGTTCTATATTTTGAGAAGATAGGCCCTGGCCAAAAATGTGAATAATAATCATTTCAGAGCATTCTTATAGAAAGTGCATTACCAGATAGCCTATATAGTATAAATGAAATAATCAAAGCAAGATCATTAGACAAATGACAGGTACTTTTCCAGCCAGAAAAATATGCCAAAATTGTAGGTTATCTCAAATGCTCATTTTAACCAATTTCTCACTAATCTCTCGAACAACTCAATGCTCATACAATGAACAATCCAGCGCCTGCTGCTGTGAATAATTCAACACTCGTACAATGAACAATCAAGCGCCTACTGCTGCTGCTGATTTTTTGCAATAGCTCTCAAGCCAATCCATTGTAACACTTTTCGGCCTCTCAAGGGGTAATCCAAGAGCACGATCCCAGATGAGCTGTGCACACCATCATTCATATTAAAATACTGAAAGATTTGTTAAGAGCTCACAAATGTAGTGACTCAAAAAAATTGAAGATTGAATGATAATACCTGAGATAAGGTACCGAGAGATCGGGAGACCCCAAAAAGTACAGTAAAAAATCTGTAAAAATATAAACATGTGCCCATTAAGCCGGAAAAGAGTGAATTAAACAATCCCCAAGAATGAATTCAAGATGCAAACTCTGCAACTGGAATTTAAAATTGAATATATTTCCATATGTTCAACCAGCTTAACCAGCAAGGTATCCATGAACAATAAAAACACTCTCAAAGCATAAATATTCAGGTACGATGTGATTCTAGAGCTTATGCTCCGGACTATAATTACTACAAAAGCAACATACTTCAATGTATATAAGCCAGAAGATCTCTGACCTGTCCTCAGATAAGCCAAAATGATTTAACAACACCCCACTGTGTGCATCAACATTAGGCCATGGATTCTTCACCTGTAAAATATCGAACAAACTATCATATGATGAATAATCAAGTAGGATATCAATCTAAAGTAGGCAGCCTCTACTCCAAAATACAGTTTTGCTATATATACACAAGATACCTGGAAAATTTAAAAGAATTACAACAATACCAGACTCCAAACATGTTTCACTTGGGTAGTTCCTAAGACATTCCCACTGTTTAGTGGCCACTGGTTGTAATCTCTAGTCCCATTGACCTATTACTTGGTCATTCGTGACATCAGTAAAATTATCTTTATCTTTATTATCCTATGGCAGAGCTCTCTCTGAGGCATTAAATAATTTATTCAAACAAATTAAGATGTTCAAAAAAAAGATGATACAAAATTACAACATTGACTCTAATTGCTCAGCACACAGGCAGAGGCTTAACGGACGACAGAGTGCAAGCAAAATTGAGGGTTGCACAATTCACTATCTGCTCAATATAAAGACAAGAAGAGTACAGAGAACACAAAATTATATTCACAAAGTACATTCTATTAACAAAAATTGTACAATAACAAATTTCTGGTAAAACCATTCTATAAATAAAACCATTAATGAAGACTAACCTTGAAACAAACATCATGCACACAAGCAATACCCTGAATGGTGTAGCCTATATTGAAAGTAAGCGGTTATCTGAAAACAGTATTTCCTATATCTAAGTGGAGAAAGCTGTTGTAAAGTTAATCATCTGCTCTCAAATTGTTTCATAAAAATTTTACTTCTACATGCAATATTCCTCTGGTCTTCTGCTCTCGAGCCTCAAGGAAATTAAAGAGAATCATTAAAAAAGAAAAAAACAATCCAAGATAAACACCTCAGTTCCTTAGTGTTCATGCTATTTCTATATAAAGCAATTAGATAACTTGAGACAAAACATGGACCCTACCTTGCCCAGCTCTAAGAGGATTGGTGGAACCACCTCAAACAACTGAGAAACCTGTAAATAAACATTTTAAACCATTAAGATAAGAACAGTAAAATTTCAGGCTTTATTTTCTTCAAAATTAGGACAAGACAACACAAACAATGCGCAAGTGAATGCATGATGTGGGATTGGTATAAACTTCTCACCACTTTAAACAAGGGATCGTCGGGCATGTATTTCAAGGCAAATTCCCTTTGGCATGTGTATCTTGGATCTGTTTTCCTTAGGACTCCATGCCCAAAACCTGGCACAACCTGTAACCAAAGTTCCAAGAGGGTATAAAAAATTGAATATAACGAGGGAAAATCCAAAGCTATTAACAGCAGTAATTTGAGATCATAATCATTAAGTAGTCTTATCAACTCATTACAAAAATGTTTTCAATGGCAAAAGAAAGGAACGTGATCTCAGAAAAAAATACACCAGCAAGTATTACAAGTGTTTCATGATAGGACTCACAAAAGTTAAGACACATGGAATAATCTGAAAATGTGCTTCCAAATAAAGTAATCTCCAATGTTTGGTTTTCATGTTTGAAATTGGTAATGCTCAACTAACTGATTCTGCTAATTATAAAAAGAATCAATGAATAAGAACAACGATCAGCTAGTGCAATATTAGGTGGGCAACAAGTATTAGGGTCTCCCCTAAGGCCATAAGGCCCATTAGATAGTTAGTGGATAGTGACTTATGGTTTTCAACTACATCAATCCTATCAAAAATGGTATTACATCTTGATTCCAGCCAACACATATGGCCCCATAAAAAAATTCTTGATATTAAATGAGCAAGTTTTACATGAAGAAGAAGAAATTGTTCAACATGTTTTGATTGTACAGAAGAAATGCAAAAAGATGCTACAAATCAAATCATTATTCTCCCAAAAAAGATATTACCATTGTAGCACTTTTTAAAAATGAGGTTGTCCTAGACTTCACCTAAAGACCTTGTACAGGAAGTAAATCATCAATGACAAGACTATCCAATTGGCAGTGAAGAAAGTAACTTTTAGAATGCAACATAAAACTCTCCCTTGCACTTCCCACTGAAAGTGTGCTTGTTCCACTTCTTTCCTCCCCAAAAACCAACGTTTGGAGAATAACTTCAATGAGGTGAAAAAAGTCATATTAAAACCATCATTACCTAACCTCCAATGTTAAGATATGGATAAAGACTTCCCATTGCATTGATCTAGAGGTCAAGTCATAGTGATTGAGGAGGGTGAAGACAATGAAGTTATTTACACCAAGCATGCTTCTCTTTTATGACTAGATCCAATCTCTTCCATACTGCAAAAGGATTGATAGATTAACATTGTTACTTTTGGGAAGAGAAAATCAAGAAAATTCTATTGATTACTTCCTATGGACCTCCAAGAAAAGCATGAAATATTTTGAATGGCATGATCCCTCCATCCCACTACCTAAAATTCAAGGGTGATCTTGAAGTTTTGTTCTATTAAGATGCATTGTTGCGTTCTCCATTTTCCATGTCAAGGTTGAACTTCAACTTCCACTCAAAATATAAACATCTTGTATACTGATATGAAAGTGTAGATTCTAAAGAAGAGAAGAGACGTGAATATTTGAACCCGTAATACCATTGAAATCCATAAATGAAGGGAAAATTAGAGCTACAGCTGATTCACATAAATTACTACAACTATCCTAATGAGGAGAAGCTCAGTCTCAAACCATAGTTCCAACAAAAGAAGTTATCAATCTGAACATGCGTTAGATGATCCACATCTCTAGGTCTTGATGAGTGTGTTGAACTATCCACCTGGTTGAGATTGTTCATAGACTACACCCAACATTTATAAAGGGCACTCTCTACCACTAAGCTAATAGCACATTGTGCAAGCCTTTGCAATCGTGCACCTTCTATTCAAAAGCATGAGAAACCCTATCCCTCTTTCATTTCATTAAACTACCATGTCGCCAAGCTACCTACAAGTAGGAACATGTTGAACTAGACAAGAAATGGGATCATTTCATCTTGTTCTCACCTAAGATAATAATATCATGAAATTGGACTTACTTCATTGTCATGAAAATAAAGAATACTTGTCTGATGTCTCTTTGAGCTTATCTTAGATGTGGCTTGATTCTTTATAGAATGCCTAGAAATAATGTTCCTCATTGCTCATATAGCCAAACTTACATCATAAAGCATACAATATTGATTATAATGGTCATTTGAAATTGCATAGCTTCCTAATAACTTTGTAAAGTGTTCACAGATTCCCCTTCTAATTCAACTAACATGAGAGCAACGTCTAGATAGAGGGAGGGACAATGGGCACTAGCAAGTTCAATCTAGACACCATGATTTTTGTAGTCCAAATTGAATGTTGATTTTTGTGGCATCGGACAGGTACTTCAACATGGACAATGTCTAATAGCCATAGGTGGAAGTTGTCATTAATGACTCTCAAACTTTTGTCAATACTTTATGCAAAGTGAGCTACTAAAGGGCCCATGGTATTTGGTAGCCCATGGTATTGGCCCAAGGTATTTGCATATTGTAATGTTATAAAAGGCAGCCTGGATGAGAGGAAGTGACACAACAATCACACAGAGTGCGTGAGATCTCATTCATTGATTGGTTGAAGACGGACTTTAAGCCAGGTGTGCAGGTGCAGGGGCAAGGTCAGAGGAAAGAAGCAAGGGGCAGTCGAGGGTAAGCAACCAACAAGATTGAAGGACTGATCTTGAGGTGTGAAGGCTAGCACTCTGTCATTGTATTCCTCAGTGGGCCATTATCCCAGGATGGGGTCCCAGGATTCTTATCTTAATAAAAACCACTGTTTGCTGGCTTTTCCCCAATTGGGGTTTTCTAGGGTTAATCTAAGTGTCAAATGTGTATGATTTACTGTGTTTTTCTGCTGAGTAGTTAATTAGGATCTCAGTGTGTTTTCAGTTAATAATTGCAATAAACTATTCGAGACTGTAGATCGAATCTGGATCTGAAAAACTAATATTCAACTCAAAAGCTACTCAACCCCAAAAGAAAGCAACTAGAATCCTATGCATGAGACAAATTAAAAAAAATAGAAGAGAAAATGACACACTCCATATCTAATCAACATTGATAGGAATTGGCCACTAACCAGCCATCACACCACAAACCAAAGCAAGAAGCAAAATGAAAAATGAATGGCTTCCATAATATATGGAACATACATGTAGGATATCAGACTGTTGATTTGCAACTAAGATTCCAGCAATGACAATTTCTCCCTTTGATTTTGGTACTTCATAATAAATTAGAAGCAATTATAAAATACATGTTAGCAAAATGTCACAATTTCAGTTCATATAGTAAACTTCATTTTTTATAGTAAAGCTATTATACATGTTTTACCCCAAACAAAATTTTCTGAAACTCTGTACTTTGATCATACTTTATTTTACTTTTAAGAGAAATGTTTTGGCCATGGAAAAAGCCTTAATCAAAGAATTAGGATACAAGAAATACTATCATAGGTTTCAAAAATCAGCAAGCCAACTTAAATACTGCCCATTTTATGAATTCGAAGATTCTCACCTGTCCACTTTTTAATGTCTTCCAAACATATTCCTTAAGTTGATCAGTGGTTACGTCACTGCCAACTTCCACAACAACAGATTTGATCCAACGTAAAACTTCCTGCCACAAAAGAAGATATCAACAACAAGAACATGATAGAGATAACTCTAGTAAATATACCTCAGTTATGTCTGAATATCTTATTTATGTTCAAAGTGACTAGGAAAATATTGGCTGAAGATCAATACTAAAACAAAAATTTGACATTATCAAGAACTGCCTTGTGTCATTTAACTCTAAATCTCAAAGTAAGACAATATTTGAAAATGCAAAATACAGGGAGCTTACAATTCCTTCTATTATCAATCAGAAATAGTATGCACTAAATCCATGATCCTAAAAGTGTTTGGATATAAATTGGAACCTTTGATCCATTGGAACTGAGAATATTTACTCGTAAACTATCAAAAGGAAAAATCATGAAATGGATATAGTCAATTATAAATCACAAGCATCTTAACACAGCAAAAGGTCATATATGATGCCCAGGCGACATTTCAAAAGTTGAATTATGTGCCACGGTGTTCAAAATACTTCTTAAGAATAGCAACTTCAATCAGTCATTGTCTAATATTCGAGGTCAATGATTTAGCATGCACATCAAGCAAATCATTATAACAAATAATAAAAGAATCATAAATTTGTGCAATAAAGTGTTGCATTGAAATGATAAATCATAATATATAATTGCACCTAACATTAAGCAAGAAAGGTCTTCATAAAGTTATTTCAAATTGACATAGTGGAATAACCCTTGGGAGTTATAAGCAACTTCCTAATACAGATTGTTTCAAAAATATGGAAAAACAAAAATGAATATATATATATATATCAAATAATTTATTTCCTAACTATAATACAAGGCTGTTATTTCTGATATTTTATCTTGTTAGAAAGTCCCGATCAGTTGTACTGCCCAACCATTGTCTACATACCTCCATGTATAAAAAGCCCACCCTTATTTTGAATTAGCATTGCAAGTGCAGCCAACATCACTGTATAATATTTACACAAGTGAGTTGGAATAAAAACTTCAATGGGTTTCCACATCTGATGTTATGAATCATGATTATTCTCTCTATTATTGGCAGTGTGCACACATATTGTTTCTTAATTAATTGTCATGTTGTCATTTCAAAACTTGCAATGTTGGCATATTCATTCTAAACATGCCGCACTGTCGACTATCAAAATTATCAAAGTGGAGCTCCTAATTTGGTTGACAACAACACTCACCATTTGGCGTCTGTTGCACGTTTGGAATTTGACAATAGGGAACTTCCAATCTAATTGGTGATAACATTTGGAGTAGTAAGAAAGGATATTAACATGGTTGGTGGGAATAGCTAGGTTAAGACAAAGGATATTAGAATAAATAAGTTAATTATTTCTTTCTATTTTTGTTAATGGTCAATCTTGTAACTGACTGTAAATATTCTGGAAAGATTGCATGCACAATCTTTCAGCAGTTTCTATTCCAGAAACTTGTCATTCTTGTAAATCTTGTAACTTATTTATTGAGCACATTGCTCTTGTAAATATTATCAAATATTTTACCAATTATCTGTGTAATATGGTATCAAAGCAGGTTCTTAATTTCGAAAAAAAATTCAAATAAAATTCGTACAATTTTTTTTGGTTTCTTGGAAAATTTTCTGTCTTTCGAAATTGGCCTTATTCTTGTTTGAAAATCGCGGATTCTTTAAAGAAAAACGTGATTTTTTTCCAGACGTCTTCTAGCACGAATTTGTAGAGTTTTCGGGCTTAGATTCTGAGTTTTTGGGCCTTCACCAGTGGCGTCTAGGTTTTTGCCTCAAGTCTGCTCCGATTCCTAAAGATTTTGTGCAGATTCGAGCTGGTTTCTGCAATTTTTTTTCAAGCTTTAATGGCCGCCTAGGGTTTAAGAAACTTCGGCTAGGGTTTTGACCCTCTGTTTCAAGTCGAATTTTTTTCGGATTGCAGATTCTTGGTGGGTTTTTCCAGATCTCAACTGGGTTGGTCTCAGATTTTTCTGGGTGCATCGTTTTCCGTGCCTCAATTTTTGAGCCAGCGGATTTGAATTCTGATTTCAGACTCCTTTTGGGTTTTTCTAGTACTTTTCTGGGTTTCCTTCAGTTTTTTCTGGGTCTCATTTCCCGTGCCTCGAAAAACGTGAAGATGGCTTCATTGACCAACATTATGTTGGAAGGCAGTCAGCATTTCAATGGCAAAAATTATAACCCCTGGAAGCAGCGGAAGATGACCATTTTTGAATACTGCTGCCTTGATCAGATAATTCTAGGCAAAGATACTCGACCCACCACTGCAGACAAAACTCAAGAAAAGTTTGATGAGCAAAACCGTGAAGCAGTAATGCTTATCAAGCTTTCTGTCAGAGATGATCAGTTTCCCTGGATTCCGATTGGCAAATCAGCTGCCGAGATTTGGGATCATCTCAAAAGTCTTCATGAGACTTCCGACGAGAGCCATGCATTCTTCCTGAAGAACATGTTGTTTTCTATCATGATGGATAAGAAGACAACTTTGCAGACGCACCTGAACAAAATCCAAGAGATTAGAGATCAAATGGAGGTGTTGTCGCCCAAAACTGACATGCATGTGCTGAAGCCCAAAATGTAGCACACCAGCTGAATGACAACTCTAAGGAGAGCGGCCAATGTCACCACACTTCTCTCTCTCACTTCAGGTTGGCTCTTCTCCAACTCTAGGGGGGTATCCCTAAGGTAGGATCGCTAAGGCAGGTGCAATGGAGGGCAAGGTGAAATGAAGAGGCTGCCTTAAAGAAACAATTGTAGCAAAAAGGATGTGTTTCTTTATTGAGTGATGGGAAAGACGGGAGGATCAATTCTTGAAAAAAGGCCAGTGCCAGTACCAGCAAGGAGAATGGAGTCAAAGAGAACCCAAGGGTGTTTCACACAAGGGAGATTAGTCTAGGACATTGCATGATCGAAGACACCGGGAACATAAGTATAACTGACTACATTCCGCTACCCCTAAGATAGTTCGAAAATGTGACGTAAACAAACAACTTGACAACCGCAAATGTTTGCCCAATGGGCTAGAAACCCTCTACGCTAGATTTACTCTACAACTTGAAATAAAACTCACAACCACATAAAAGATGCTCAATCTGTCCTAAAAACCCAGCATGGCATTTTCATTAAGCTCAATGGGAAAGAAACCCCAAAAAATTTCCATCCTTACAATTGAGAAAGCTGGTCCCTTTTATAGACACAAAACCTCTCATTTTCTCTCAAATAAAATAATAATAAAATAAGGAGAAAAAAGTGGGATGTTAGATCCACTTTTTCTCAACTTATGTCTAGGAAAACTAAAGTGGAATCTCCCTTTACTCTATTCATATCAGATGGCACTTTCTTTATTAAAGTGAACACTTAGTTAACTAAATGTTTGAAACTATGTGACCAACCCCACCGAAACTTGGAGTTGAGTCATTAAAACTGGTCTCCATGCAATCGGTAGATAATGAAAACCAGCATACATGGGTCAACCGAATGATAAGCCTGTTGCTCCAAAACCTCCACATAGTAGTGAAAAAACGCCAAAACACTTTACCACCACTAACCTGTACCGCGTGGAACTGCCTACTACAACTGGCTATCAAAGAAAAACGCGGGGATCCACGATCGGCAATGAAGAACTGCTGCCAATCAAAATAAGTGATATTCGAGTCAAAGCAACAGCTTTTCTTTCAAAGCGCCATGTCACAGTAAATACACCATCAATTTTAGCTGTGAAATGCTCCACATCGTGAATTGCGGAAATCGACAAAACCGTGAACTGCTCTTCAAGATGACAAACCACAAATTTAGCTCGGAGTGAATGTGTCCACACTGACGTAATTCCTGTCAAAACTCTACTCATCAAAGATGATTCCCACACAACTGCCAAACGCAAACGCGGACTGCTCTAACTTTCTCCGTGAAAGAAATGTGCCACTATAAGATATAACAGCCAACTCCCACTTGTCATTGGTTGCTAGTGTGAACACGGGTCCAAGCTCTATGTGGAGAAACACGTCGATGTCTGATTTTATGGGCTGCTTGCAATTAATATGTGGTGGCTCTGCAATATTTCAGGGGGTTTATAAACCGTTTCTTTCAGCATGGACTCATCACAACCACCATTGGAGAATGGCACAATACCACAGATCTACCCCGATTTCTAAATTTCACGCTGGCTAATATAAGCAAATGTTCTTTGAGGCACAAATTCATTTATTGAATGCCCATTGTAGGTTACAGTTCCAATGACTGTGAGATCACGATCAGGCTTTCCAGACAGAGTTGTTAGCAATGTAGCACCAGGTGGACCGAGAAGAAATGTCATTCGAGAAGGTTTGATGGTGTCGCTGATATCATGGAGGATTGTTAGAGTCACAGTCCTTGACCGCAAGATCTTCATGTAGCTGAGAAATCCCCGCACAATAACACCAGTTTTGATGTGGTTAAAGGGCAAGTTGTCAATTGCCAATTTCATTCTTTCCATGCTAACTGGGTGTTGAATCTTAAACCAGACCGGTTGCCGTCAGAATTTGGTGTCCTAAATTTCTCTGTTTTTCTATGAAAAAATAGAATGTGGTGTCTGTTGTCGACATAATCCATTTTTTAATCTTCCCCAATAATTGAAATCCAAAGCTATCTGCTGCTAAAGGGCTTTTATCCAGGAATAGTTTTGTAGCACCTGCTTTAGAAAGACGTCCTCCATAGGAGTCAGAGATCATTTCAACAAACTTCCGTATTACCACAGCTGGATTTGAACTCAGCCCCTTTACTGCTGCAATAGTGAATTCCTTTAACCTTGCAAGTTTGATATCCTTCTACTGTTTTCATGCTGCCTGTAGACACCTCTGTTAAAAAGGGGGTAACATCTGGCTCCATATGGGGATGTGTGCTCACTTCGTGAGTGCATGAGAACCTCAGCTTCATGGTTATTGCAGACCAACTTCAAAACGTGGTGGGGATGGCTCAATTCACATCCCATGACCACATATTTATTACATAAAAATTGTAGAAATGACAAAATAAACAACAGCAGCAAATGCTCATTTGAGAGCTTTATTCTTCCTACCTACACTAACCTAACATGAGACAACAGCATGTTAAGTATATGCCCATAACCAGTGGAGCCATTTCAGCTTCTTATCCCTTATGAATTGCTTGGTCAGAAACAAAGATAAGGACATATAACAGAGATGTCTTAAAATCTGATCATAAATCAAATTAAACTGTAATATAAGACTGTTAGGATGTAATAACTCATCAAATCTTTGGCAGAAAATTTCAGAATGTGCACAAGAAATTTCGACCCACTGACTAACTGGGCTTAAATACATATCTCCACCATAAAGCTACTCTGGCTGCTTTGTAAAATGAGTATAGTTGTCTTCAATAAAATGAACTTGAGGCAAGTCCAAGTTTTCACAACAAAACTGTTCATGAATATCTTTAATGGCGTAAATTTGAGGCAGCTCCATCCCTTCAATATCTTTTGTTACGGCAACAAGAATCTCTGCAGTAATACCTTCAACCAGGGGTCTTTGTAGTGCTTCTTTGATGGGATCTTCAATGATCCGTTCCTTAAGCTCATGATGAATCCTAGGGATGAGAGCATTGTTGCCAACTAAGTTGCACTTGGTTGGATTATCAAGCGAGCGGGCAGAATGGAACATGATACATGTTCATTTTTGGTGATTTGATGACCAGCTGGCCTTTTAAAGGCCCCCGTTTTTTGATTTTTTTTCCACATCTCCATGGCCCTGCGGGGTTTGTAATAAAACGTGCTAGCATGGTGTTTTGTAAAAGACTCGGTTCCTTAGGACTTTTTGGCCAAGTCAGGTATTCCAAGGAGTTTTTTCACCTATCTATTATGTCTTGCATTAGTGCATAACATAATTAATTGGTTTTTCTCCTCCTCCTCCAAAGCTGGAATGCCTGGGGAGGCTGACGGGCCTTAGGGAGTTATTAGAGTCTATGGGTCAATGTATATGAACATGCTAGGCGTTAATTTTGAGTCGTATGGACATGTGCTAAGTCCCCCTAGGTTGTTTTTAATTTTCGGCAAGTTTTATTTTATTTTTCGTAAATTGGGCCATTTTTTAATGGTTCAATTAAAAAATTTGTAATTGGCCTATAAGGGGCGTTTGGAGGTATTTTTTGCCTTAGGGGTGCTCGTTTTCTAACTCAGAGCACCCCCTAAACCCCTAAACCCACTTTTTCTAAGGTTTGGGTGCTTCAATATTTTCCTATGGCCAAAAAACCCAAAAAAGTCAAAAAGTCATGAAAAAATTGAAAAAAGTGAAAAAATGACTTAAAAAATTATTAAATTTTTGGAGTAATGGCGGATCAGTTTTGGGTCAGCATCATCTATGGAGCATATTGGGCTGATTTGGAAGGTATTTGGCAGCCCCATAAGTGGAGGATTTCATGCCCATTTGAGAGGGGCACATTCACTTTATGAGAGGGGCGCACTTATGGAGTGGGCAGCCCACGTTTTTGGGAATGGGCAGCACTATTAGTGCTGGCTGCTAGCACAAATGGTGCTGTTATGGGCAGCTAAAGACATGGGGATGGCAGCCCCTTCCCCTCCACCTTTTATGCCATGACTCCACCACTCACTCCCTCACCAAGTGCGCCCTCCCTCCTTGTTTGCTCTATAAAATGAAGTGCTCTCTCCATTGTAGGTTAGGGAGAATTGGAGCACAAAACCTATGATTGTAATACTTTTTTTTATATGAATAAAGAAGACTTTGGAGGTCAGATCTGTGGTGCCCATTGTATGAGTGGATGAAACATTTTGGTTTGTATGATGGAGGTAATTTGTGCATAAGTTTGATATGCAATAGTATCAACTGTACTCATTGGAAAGATTAGTATTAATCTATGAGATAGACTAGTTTCAATTTGTTTATTGTCTAGTCCATTGTTATATGTTTGCAAGAGAGGATCATGCCTGTATGCTTCATTTGTTTATGAGTGTTCAGCATAGATTTCTCTTTCATATATATCTCTACACTTGATCTTTGTTTGCAAAGTGTGTAATGTGCAGGTTATCTCAACTGGAGTAAGCGGATCTTGTTTGTTTCCTCTTCTCTAATCCTTGTTTGCAGATGCAGTCCCTCGGAACACCACAAATATTTCCCCAAGGCTTCGGATTTCAAACAAAACAGGGCTCATTTTTTCTCTCTCCCTTATAAACAAAACTTTTTCTTTGGTTAACTGGTTACTTGCATTTGAAATATTTCTGATTTATATGCTCATATCATATCTTAAATAGATCAGAAATCTTTTCATAAAGGATTGGTTTAGATAGTTACAAAGCTCATATCCTTAACTGCTAGATTTTTCCTTCATTTAGCATCTACTTTTCAAAGGCTTGCAAATAAAATTGTCAAATTTCTTTTAAGTCTTGTTGGGTAGCTGTAGTGCTGGTTTTAAAGGTATATTTGGCTGTCCAAGAGCATACAATTTGCAGCTCATATAGCTTGCAAAGACCCCAAGCAAAACTAGCATTATTGCTTGTTTTACTTGGTTAATTTTTGAAATTTTTACTTAGAATTTTACTTAGAAAATTTTGGGTTTTTTAGGAGGTGTTCCAAAAACACTCTTAAAGTGTTTTTGGGCATCTTATACTAATTATTGCTTGCTGGTTTGCAGCAAAAGACGAACAGGTAAGAGGAAGTGCTGCCGAAATTTCGAACATCCAGGCGATCCGGAGGACAAATTTTCATATTTTTCAAAACCGGTCATTTTTTCCTATAATTTTGTAAGCCACCAAGTCACATTAAGTAGACTGGGGCACTTCTCTAAATCATTGTAAACAACTATTAAATGAGAGCAAGTGGGCTAGCCAGCGCCCACACCCCATCCCCCCCGGGGTGGCCTGTGTCGTCTCATTTTCATGGCGTGATTTTTAGAGTAGTTTATTTCTTTGTTTTCCGGCATTTAATAAAATTAATTAGGATTAAAATAAACCTTGTTGGTCCGTTCCACTGGCGGGCCACAAGTTCACTCATAACATAGTTTTTCACATTTTTTTTACAAACTCATAACGCCCCCCTTGCTTTCCCGAAGTAGGGTTTATGTATGAGGGCTTGCCCGAAATACGTGCCTGAAAAGAGACTCCTGGGGTTTTAAAAAAGATAAAATTTGGGTTCATAAATTTTTTTATAAAAATACCAAGGTCTTCTCCCGTATGCTCTGTGGCCGACTTGCAGCTTAGTCTGATCCAGTTGGTACACATCAGAAAGGAGGGGATGACTAGTAATAGGATCTAACACCGCCCTAATAAAAAATCCTTTTTGTGAAAATCCGGCGCAACGCATATTTTTGTTGTCGTGGGCAAATTTCTCAGAAGGCTTGGGACCACACTGAGTAGTGACCTCTTGGAAACCGTTAGGCTTGCCCTCGTTGGTATAGCATCTGAACACCTCCTCGAGACTCCGATTCAGCCCAAGCCTGAGAGGGAAGCCACGCTTCAAAACTCCGGACATGTTCCCCCGTACCTTGCGTATATTGGGAACCCCCCTGCCATAATAAAAAGATCACCATCACATTAATTTTAAAATAAACCAAGAACACTCGCACAACATCTACTTTTTCGCTTATGCATTTGTTTATTGACTCCATTATAAGGCACTGGTCTTATTTAAGTTTCATTTTATGTTATTGACTAATGTGCAGTTGAATGATGGTTATTCTAAATGGGAGTAAATGATGAATGAAATTTTTTATTTGACAAATGTATGTGCTATTTGTTCTTGGTTACCAAAAATATTTTCCTAACTCCTAGCTTAGACGCCTTAGTTTTCTTTTCATTTTTAGGGTCCACCCCCCTTGGCTTCGCTAGGAAAGCCTAGACGGAGGAGTCGAGTCCCAAGTGACAGCACTTGACTCTGACTTGCCCCAAGGCCACACCAGCAGTTTGAAGACTTCTGCTGCGTTTTCCCCAGGTGTGGAACCAGGCGGCAACAAGCATCATATTCCTTAGCAAGCCGCTCAATCTCATCAACTGTTCCATCATGCGAGCGAAGGAGAAACCTCTCGAAAAACTTTGCCACTGAAGCTATGGATTCATCCAAAAAACCATAGAACCAATTTAATGCATCCCCTTCTAAAGTTAAAGTAAAAACGATCATAAGGTCATCCTCACAATAAACATTAAAATCAACCATCAATTTGCAGTAAGAGGCAATGTGATAGATGGCTGAAACATCATCATTTCCATGGAACTCTGGAAGAATGTCATGCACCTTTTCATAGTCATAGCAGTCATTAGGAAATCCATAGATATTCGAGAAATCTAGCGGGGTGAAAGCTTCGTGCATAAAAGATTTGTGCGGAAGATCCTAAATTTCTCTGTTTTTCTATGAAAAAATAGAATGTGGTGTCTGTTGTCGACATAATCCATTTTTTAATCTTCCCCAATAATTGAAATCCAAAGCTATCTGTTGCTGAAGGGCTTTTATCCAGGAATAGTTTTGCAGCACCTGCTTTAGAAAGAGGTTCTCCATAGGAGTTAGAGATCATTTCAGCAAACTTCCGTATTACCACAGCTGGATTTGAACTCAGCCCCTTTACTGCTGCAACAGTGAATTCCTTTAACCTTGCAAGTTTGATATGGGCTGCAGCCTCTAGGGTTGCCTGTAGACTGTCTTGGAGAAGGTCATAGCCCTAGGGATGCCTACCAACCCCAATCGTGGACTGTTTTGTGGCTGCTTGTGGAGGTCTCTGCTTTGTGTAGGTCAGATTTACTGTTTTGTGGCTGCTTATGGAGGTCTTTGCTTTGTGTAGGTCAGATCTACTGTTTTGTGGGCTGGTTGTGGAGGTCTCTGCTTTGTTATGTCAGATCTACTGTTTTGTGGACCACTTGTGGAGGTCACTGCTTTGTTTGGGTCAGATCTACTGTGTTAAGACTTGTTTGGATCAGATCTGAAGCTTTAGGGCTGCCTCCTGTTGATCTAAGGATTGTGATCTATTGATGGCTGCCACATACTTTGATTTAAGTCTGAGTCTATGTTAATCTGAGGTTGCAACTGTTGTGTACCTATTGACTGTCATGAATCTCTACTGTAAATGACTAGATCCTTCCTACAACCCTTTATCTCTCTCTCTCAGGTATGTACTAACCCTCATGTAAGGATCAGTTTTGTTCCAGTTGATTGACTTGCCTCTGAGAGGCACAGTCTGTTCTGAAAGTTAAATTTCTGAGTATAAGGAAGGTCTCAACTCACCTAGTAAGTTATCAGACTTGTTCTTTTGTATTTTGTGTTAGATCTATCATTCCTGTTATAATTTTGTTTAAATAGTCTTACTGCTACTGCTCTGCTGGTTATTGTTACTGTATGCCTCAACTTAACACAGGGACCTTTGAGAGTGTTAAAGTTGAAAGATCTAAATTTTGTATTGTTACAGCTGCACTATTTTGTTTCAAGTACTAGTTTAGAGATTTATCTTTGCATTAAAGCATAAAAATTTTAATTTCCTGCTTCAAACCCTAATCTAACCCTAATTTTAACACTATGGCCCTTTGCAAAAAATCCATGATCCTATGCCCCAGCTTAAGAAAGTTTAATCAAAAGAAAGGGACTAATATTGTCAAAAAATAATAAATAAATAAATAAGAAGGGTACGGCAAACCCCATGTAGTCATGTGACTGTAGAAATAAATCAAACTCGGAACTCCCAATCGGCATGAAATCACTGTTGATTCACAGCTGAAATGACATCCCAAGTGGTTTTATAAAACATTTGACGAGGTTCCCTTGGATGAGATTTCTAAAGTGAGGGAGGAAGGAAGGTCATTAAGAAACAAATGTAAAAAATCTCATTCTTGCAATTATGTTTTACTTGCTAACATTCAACATTCTTTTGAACCTTAGAGTTATGAAGAAGCCAAAGGATGTCCTGAATGGGAGAGATCTATGCAAGTTGAATATGATGCCTTGATGAAAAAGCATACTTGGATGTTGGAGGATAATCTTGCCGATAGAAAACCTATTGGTTGTAAGTGGGTTTTAAAGGTGAAGTATAAGGAAAATGGTACACTTGACAAGCACAAAGCAAGGTTGGTCACAAAGGGCTTTGCTCAAAAGGAAGGGATCGATTATGAGAAGACATTTTCTCCTACTATCAAAATGGTTACAATCAGGTTAGTTTTAGCTCTTGCTGCTCATTTTGGTTGGATTATTTTTCAAATGGAGGTTAAAAGTCCCTTCCTGAATGGTCATTTGGCGGAAGAGATTTATGTGTATCAACCTCAAGGTCTTCAGGTTTCAGGAAATGAACATATGGTATGCAGATTGGTTAAAGCTCTTTATGGTCTCAAACAGGCACCGAGAGCTTGGTACATCAAAATTGACAAACATTTGCAGGATCATGGATTCAGAAGTTTTTTGGAATCTAATCTCTACATCAAAAGCGGGGATGGTGATCTGGTATTATTGGTGATATATGCAGATTACATCATCATCACAGATAGTGAGATCAGAGCAATTACCAAGGTAAAATTTGATTTATGTTATGCTTTTGACATGATAGATTTAGGCCTACTACATTATTGTTTAGGAGTAGAAGTTTGGCAGACTAACACATGTATTTTTGCTTCACAAACTAAGTATGGCAAAGGTCTATTAGAGAAATACTGGATGGCTGATTGTAAAAGTTCATCTACACCAATGGAGAAAGGGCTGAAACTTTCAGCCATAGTCAAACCAAAATCAGCAAATGAATTGATTTTTAGGCAACTAGTGGGATGTTTGATCTATCTTAAAACCACTAGGCTAGACCTTAGCTTTGCAGTCAGATACATATACAAGTTCATGACAAATCCTAAAGTAGAACACTGGGTAGCAACAAAAAGGATTCTAAGCTATGTTAAGGAACAATAGATTATGGAATATTATATAGTGAAAGTGATGCATTTCAGTTAACAGGATTCTGATTGGGCAGGATTAGTGGATGATCAAAAATCAACATCAGGTTATGTATCTAGTCTTGAAACAGGTGCAGTTTCAAAGCCTAGCAAGAAAAAACATTTTGTTTCTCTTTCTTCTAGCAAGGCAGAATACAAGGCAGCAACAGAAGGAGCATGTGAGGCAGTTTGGCTTAGAAGAATACTCGGAGATTTGATGTTTAAGCAAACCAAGCCAATAGTTCTTTTTTGTAACAATTAGCATGTTCTAAAATTTGCAAAGAATCTAGTTTTTCATGAGCGTGCTAAACACATTGATGTACATTGTCATTTCATTAGACAGCTTGTAGAAGATGATAAAATTGATCTTCAATATTGTACCACACAAAAGCAAACTGCAGACATCTCCACCCAGCCACTTGGTCCAAATAACTTTTTTAAATTTAGAGACAAGCTTGTTGTATTTTCCAGAATGACCATTAAGGGAGGATGTTAGAGTAAATAACATTATTGGTTATTCATAGTAAATAGGAGTTTATATTTAAATAAATAAAAGTACAGTAAAGTGTACTTTAAGTTAATAAATGAGTTAACAAGAAAGATATTATATAACATTTCCCCTTCCTCACTTGTATAAATGTAAGAACTATTCTATCTAATTGAACAAATATTTGACAGTTGTCTTTCTATCTTCTAGTTTATTTTCCTAATAAGCCATAGAAATCACAAGTACAACCATTCGGTGTGCCCCATCTCTTCATGCAGTATATATATTATAAAGACAAAACTATGTGCAAAAGTATCCTCCTTATGCAACATATTTTTTACATTAATTTTTTAATCCTTATCAATAGTTCAGACTTTTGTCTTTTATTTGTGAAGGCTCTACATAACGACCCTCAAATCTATTACATGGTGTCCCCTGTTTCATTCTGAAAATAGAACTCAGCCTGATCTAACACTAAAACCAAAAGATGTACACATGAACTTGCTGAAGTCTAACACTGAATATGCCTACGAGAAATTCAATGTTAACAAAACCCAACTAATATATACTGAGCATAACCAAAGCCATCTTACATAAGAGTTTGAGGGTATTTTAGTTCTTGAAATATAGTTTTAAAAAACATGATAAAATCCACAGTACTAACAAATTAAATAAGAGATAAACATTGACAAGAGCAAATATTAATACAAAATAAGAATGGCATGACAGGATGATTAAATAAAGTAAACTAACGAACCAATCAAACTAGTTGTACCATTTAATATGGACATAAATGATTTGTTCAGGAAAAATTGCCTTGAAAAACAAGCAACTCCTCAATACCTGGTTTGCTAAACCGTGGAGAGGGCCAGCTAATCCATTCATACCAGCTGCAAATGCGAGATATGGGTCTGAAAGTGGACTTCCAACCTAGATAACCATCCATCTCAAATATCATCAAACATCAAAATACAAATATTTTAAAGCAATAGCTAAACGGGCTTTTATTATAATCTAAGCTAGGCTTTCAATAAAATAACTATGAATAACCATTACATGAGAATAAATTTTCACTTAAGTGCACAAGAGATAAAAATATCAAATTCATTACTCTAAACAACATTTATATACTAACTCAAGTCTAACAGTACTACACGCTGACAGGCCTAGAAATAACTCCAAACTTGAATGAAATGAATTAATAAGAATCACATATAAGTACATTTAGATATGACCTTTGGTTTCATCTTCCTATTGATTTGACATAAGTTAAGACTGAAATTGTTAAGGAATTTAATATTTATATTGGAGATAATAGAACAGATTTACTGCTGTAAATCTTCATTAATTGCAGTGATTTCAGATCTCGTTTATGCATGAAAAGATTGCCATAAGTACTGAAATTTGTTGCCATATATTTGGTGTCTTCTCTCTTGGATTGTCTAGTATATTGGGCTTGATGTGAAGTGAAATATTGTCCATTGTTTGCTGCTGTAATTTATATTTCAGTTCATCACTAAGGCTGATAATTCGCATGGATTAGATTCATTGAACCTCTAAATAGGTGAAATTTCTGAATTTGCAAAAGAAACCTCAATTCATGACATTTCCACATGGTATCAAAGCTTTTCTCGCTGAAATCACTCTTTTGGTGAAGAGGGAGTTGGTATTTCAACTTCATTTTACCTGGGAGTTATAGTGACCTTGTACAAGTTTGGGTGTGAAACCCTAGGATGCTTGAGAGGAGCATTTGAGCCCTAGAAGGGCTTGTTCTACTTTTGAGGTGAATTCAGATCTTGCAGAGATGTCTACTATTAGACTTGGAAAGTGTGACAGGTTGGATGGAGCTTAAATCTTATCCCTTGGAAGCTTAGACTGTGGATGCTTATGGAGGAAGGCAAGCTTTGGGAGCATGTTGAGAAAGAGATTGCAACACCTACCAATCCAGGGTCGTTGGCCACTCATAACAAGGAGGAGGCCAAGGAAAAGAGAGCCATCATTGATTCTATGAAGGAGCACTTTATCACTCACATGCAGACAACATGAACGGTAAGGAGATGTTTGATGCTTTGATCGGTTTATTAACTTTATTTCAAAGATCTTGTGTTTCTTGACAGATGCTCTTGCTGAATTGTATGCCCTTTCAACTCTGCTCAGAATTGCCTTGGAGATAGGTATCGAGTCTTTCCAAGTGCTTGGTGACTCCCAGCTTATAATTGATTGGATAATGGGCAATCTCATATTTTAAAATCTGAGTCTTGCAGGCCTCATGGATCGGGTCCTTCTTTGGAAAGGGAGATTCAGCCTCATCTCCTTCAAACATGTTTATAGGGAGCTAACTTGGAAGGCTGATCAGCAGTCAAAACTTGGTGTTTCAGCTGCTATTTGTTTTCTCCATATGATTGAGGATAACGAGCAGCTGGTTACTCAATACACCCCTCGTGCTTTCCTCTAACTGATATTTTACTGGTGGAGCAGTCATGATTGTCTTTCAGTCCCTTATGTTGTCTAATTCCCAATGTTTCAAAAACTGGTCCAACCGGAACCGGAAACAGCCATTTTGACCAGCCAGTCAAACTCCAAACCTAAACCGGCACAAACTCGGCCAGGCCACCGGTTCGGTACTGAACCAACCGGCACGATGCCTAAACCAGCCGGTTCGGTACCTAACCGGTCCAAACCGGCCAAGCCCGTATAAAACCGACCAAGTTGACCTTCTCTCTACCTCTGTGAGCGCTAAGTCACTGCATTCATTGATTTTCATCCATAAAATTTGAAATTCAGCGAATTTGAAGAGAGGGCGTGTAAATTCACATGTTACAAATATCGGCACGGCGCGGCGCAGAAATCGGCAGGGTCCAAGAAACATCATCTCGGGATATCTCGGCAAAAATCGGCAAACTTAAAAAACACAAAAAAAATTATTTTTTTTCAATTTTTTAAACATCTAAAGCAACAATAACATCAAATAAACACATTGCCACATTTAAAAATTAAAACAACAATTTTTTTAAAGTTTTATTTTTATTTTTTAAACCTAAACTAAAAATAACGATCCTAACCTACCCAACCCAACCCAACGGTCAACCCTACCACTATAATCTATTCACTGTGCACCGTGTCGACTGTGGAGTGGAAGCCATGTGACAGTGGACTGTGCACCGTGTCGACTGGAGTGGAAGCCGTGTGAGCAGTGTGACTGTGGATTCATGGAAGCCGTGTGGACTGTGCACAGGTCACGGGTCTGTGAAGTGAGCCGTGAGGCTGTGAACAGCAGGCAGCGGATTGTGGAGTGGGTTGGAAGTGACGGGTCACGGGTCACGGGTCTGTGTGTGAGCCGTGAGGCTGTGAGCAGCAAGCAGCGGATTGTGGAGTGGGTTGGAAGCCGCGGACTCGCGGATAGAGGCAGGCAGTGTGGAAGCCGCGCGGCGTGGAGAGAGGCACAGTGTGTGGTGGAATCTGGACTTGGGGCATTTACAATTTTAAATGAGAAATAAATTTAACATTTTAATTTTTACTTACCTTCAGCTAGAAACCGAAAAAACCCACCCTAATCGCCTCGGCTCTCCTCTCGACGGCTGTAGCGAGCAAATAAGCCCAAACGGAATGCTCCCACGGGCCTAAAAATTAAAAAAATGCACTTTTTTCACCCTGTCCCAAAAATCGCGAGTTGACGGCAATATTTGGCGATTTTTCGGTAAAAAATCGGCGATTTTTCGACGCAGAATCGGCCCGATTTTTTGGCCGATTTTTGCTTAAAAAATCACAAAAATCGGCCCCTCCAAAATATCACGATTTTTCGGCGTAGCGCGATTTTTCGGCCAATTTTTGTAACTAGTTAATTCAATGAAGTTTGGCCATTAAATTCAATAAAAGTGCCCTTTGTGACCCGTTTATGACTACGGACACAATGCATTTCTTCCCGTGAAAACAATTTCCCGTCCATTCAATTCTGAATATCAGGAACCGGGTGTAGTTGATATCTCCCTTATGGACTCGTTCTTATGTTGAAATGCCTAAAACTGCTCAATGGATTGGTCCGGGTGGTTGAGATCTTCGTAAAAGTCCAATCGATGGGTCCGATTGGTCAAGAGAATACTTTACTTAATTAAACAAATATATTTTTTTAAATATATATGTGTGGAATGTTAAATTTTTTTTCATTAAAATTGTAATTTGTTTGTATTTTTTAATAGTCTAGTTCATTGAAATCAAACCACTTTGGTTCATTATCGATTCTGGTTCCAGTTCGAGTTGACTCTCGACGGTTCAACTCTTGGTTCCGAGTTTTAAAACACTGCTAATTCCTATGTTACCATGATACAGATACATATACAGATTCAAATCTGGATCCAGATACAGATTCACCGGATTTTTGAAAAGCCAAGATCTTGATACGACGAGGAAACAGCAAGTATAAAAATATATAAAAATACTTTTATAATAAAATTTAAAAAAAAACAGAGCGAAGAATAAAAAATATTCACGAAACAAAAGAGTAGAACTATAAGTTATTGCCAACAAGAGAGTTTTCATACTTATTATTATTAGGCATTCATGTACCATACCTAATAATCTGATAAGTTATAATCACGATTGATATTAATCATTTTGAAGATCAATTCAGCATGAACATGAAGCAGGTCATAACAACGTTTTTGTGAGCCACATCCACATGCCCATATTAGTAGTGAATAAAGTGGTTTTCTTGAAGGCTATGGTAGGACTAAATAACAGTTTGGTGAAGTGAGCAACGACATAGCACATAAGGATAGATCAGCCCTTGACAGCAGACCTTGACCATAAAGATAGATCGAATGAAAACCTTAAGAGCAGACCTTGATAGATCAGAGTTTGAGAGCAAATCGTAACACAAGGATGGATCAGACCTTGAGCAAGTATGGGGTTTAGAGTCTTAGTCTTTAGGTTTCAACATAATGTTTTAAAACTTGGACTCGGACTCGACCAAGGATCAACTTGGACTCGGCCATGACTGGAACCGGTTTGAATTTACTGATTAGGTTTTTTACTGGGAAAAAATTATTTTAAGATTCGAAACCATTAGAGATAAAATATGCAAAGTCTACTCATGCATTGTATATACCATGTAAGGGTGAATATATCAAAATGGCACCAACTAGAATACATATCTGAATCAAAATACATAATAAATGAGAATCTAAATGGCCTATAGAGTCCAAAAAACAACATGATATGCCTAAAAGGCTACAATATCAACATAATCAATTATCAAAATTATTTCCTATATTGTGATCATATTCATCAATAGCACCCTGTGCAACCCTCCTCTAGGCTCTAGCCCTTGCCTCTACCTCGAATCTCAAATTTGATCCTCGAAGGACATTAGTCGACACCCTACAATTTTGCTTGACTGAAGGGTACATTTTTTTTAAGGTCATGATAGAGGAGTTCAACAATCAGCACCACCAACATCAAGGTACATAGAGAGGTTGATGTGCTTGATTAAATGCCAATCCCTTACCCTCATACATGATAGAATCCAGTCAAAACGTTGCAATCCTGAAATCCTAAAAACTATTATGTCTGTTGAGCTTTGAATGAGATCTAAAATTCTACTTTTTGCATATGAAGTCCGATGAGGTTGGAACCACTCTCAACCATCTTGAAACAATAAATAGTAATGTTACAAATTTAAGTAAAAGTGGTATTTTCATTATCTTTTCTTTTCTATCCTTTTGGTATTTTCATTATCTTTCATTTTCTATACTTTTACTTTGAGAATTTAACATTTCCATATTTAAGTCTGAGTCCAGGTCACTAGTTCAGCATTTTGGAAGTCTTTTCATTAAAGAATCAATTCTTGGGGGGATCAGTGGGTCACAAAAGCCTTGTAAGTTTCAGGATCTGTTTGAAAATTTCTTAATTTCTTTGATTTTGCATAAGGATCTGTTCTGTGGGATGAGGATCTGTTTCCTTCTCCAGAGGATCTGTTTCCATGACGGATCCAGATCCGAATTCGGATTGGAACTGCATATTCTACCCACTTAGGTGGCAGATCCGGTAACACAGTCTAATTCTAGTCCTTTGACAGTTGTGTTTCTTTGCAAGGCCTGTTAGATCTTGTAGCTCGGACATGTACTTCTACATGGGTTGTCTAGCATGTAGAAGTCGTCTGGAAGAGTAACTCTCTAGACATGTTTTTGTAAAAGTGTCTTTTGTAATACTTTAAAGTTTATGTAAAGGGATCAATTGTATTTGGTGTCCCATAGTATTGGGTGTCCCATGGTATTGACCATGGTATTTGCATGAAGTGAATATTATAAAAGAGTCTGCAGAGAGTTGTATAGAATCTAGACACACAGTCGGGAGTGAGTCATATCTCTTGTGGTGGTCATTGTCAGTGTGTGTAACATCATTGATAGTGACTGATCAGTGAGTGATCAGATCTGAGAGAGGGAGTCTCTCAGACGCTTGGGGGTGAGGGATTCACTCAAGCGTGGGTTGTTGATATTGCTGAGGGTTTGGGCATAGTTGAAGCAAGGGAGGGTCAGGAGTTGACTGAGATCCGGTGTGTCATATCCAGAAGCCTGATGTTGTACATGCTGTTTAAACAAATCTTCAATAAAGACAAAATGTTTACTGGTTTTTCCCCATTGGGGTTTCCAAAGTAATTCTTGTGTTCGGTTTTCTCTGTAACTGTGAGTTTCAATGTGTTATTAATTAATAATTAACAAGTTAATTATTCGAGATTATAACCAGATCTGAACTCAGTAATTTTCACAAGCCCTTGTGTCATTACAGCTAGTAGGAGGTTATTGCACTTCAACCATAGTCTGATTTTTGCTTTTGCTCTGCAAAAAACTTTTATGAACTCATATGCCCCTGGCAGGTAAAGAATGTAATTTGTACTTTTCATCCCATGAAATAACAATATAATGTATTTTTTGTTTGAAAAAAATATAGTAAAGGTGAGATAATTTCATTAATGTCCATGAATGTCCAAAAAGGTAGCCCAGTGGGACTAAACAGTACAATCAATAGTGACAAACTGTTTAAAGTTTTAAACATGTCAAACACATCTGCCTAGTCTAAAGCCTTGACCATATTACATAACAACAAATATAATCTAAAGCCTTCTAAAGCTGCTCTTTCCTCCTAAAGCTGAAAACAAAATAGCATAGCAGTTTTCATGGGCACTGATACTAAGAACTCCTTATCCTTTCTTTGAAAAGATAAAAAAATATGTATAGCCTATCAAAGATCTATTACTTACCAGACGAACTGTATGAGCACTCACGTTTCCTCCTTCATGATCACTGACAGTAAAAATTGTTAAAAATTTGTTTCCATGTTTTCATTCAGCAATTAGAGTACAGTTGAATTAAAAAGCTATTAGGCATGTAGCACATTGGCAGAGTACTATTTTATCGAACATAACTTTTCCTACATATGATATAACAGCAAAAATTAATTTGAAAAGAAGAATCAACGAGGGATTGCACAAACCTGTGAATGGTGACATACAATCTCATTAGTTCATGCATTTTGGGATCATTGAAGCCTAACATGTGAGCAAAATTTGCAGCATAATCTAATGAATCACTTGCAGGAATAATTTTTCCACCTTTAAAAATCCTGCATAATCAAGAAAGGTAAGTAAGATTACAACATAGTCACAGGAAATGCTGATCAAAATGTTCACCAGTTGACTAAAGTAGATAATGATTTCCACAACTTGATACTGTACAACCCAAAAATCTAAAGCATACTCTCTAGAAAGAGTACGATGTTATAAATGATTGCTAGGATTCATGTTTTTTTATGCTACTGCTCAATTCATCCATAAAGAAAAATATGATTGCCAATAGAAAACCTGACCTGCCAATCACTAGAAGCAACACTGAACCTCCAAGCTATGAGACTAAACTATTACCCTCCCTAAATCATTACTTACAAACAACATTTTGCTAATTGTGGTTATCACCTTCTGTAAATGTAAGAAGCTATGATAGGAAGCTGAGCTATCAGATTAAGCGAGTCCTCATAAGTTGGCTCCCAGTACCTAAAAGCAGACATGTCACAAAATCATATGCCTACTTTGACTTTCTGGCATTTTATTTTATATCATAAAAGCGATAAAAGTATTTTTTTTTAAATTGAACACATCATACAAATGCTCACTTTGTCTTCGGAATTCCTTTTTCATATGCCTTCTGAAACTCACTCTGAACCTGTATGCAATTCATGAACAAAAAGAAGTTAGCAGAAGGCTCTTCAACAAAACCATATGAATAATTTAGCTTGTACCATCCTTAACCATCACAGTAAGGCATCAATGTTTCAAGTGTGGGAATATTTAATGTAAACCTAACTTGAGGTGTTTATTAGACCTTTGGGACCATTTCAATTATGGTTAGCCACTTTAGTGGTTATTGTAGTCCCACCCATTTGGGTCTTAGGGGTAAAGTTTAAACCCTAAACCTATTTATTGGTGAGGCTCTAGCCTCATTTGACAATACACACACAATCCTATTGAAAATTCATGCACTTGGGCAATTAATGCAAAACTGAAATTTCATCTTCTTCCTCGAAGATTTCTCGCATCTTACACCTAGAATTTTCAGCCTTTAGGACTGCTGTAAATTAAAGTGTAAAACAGCAGCAGAAATATCACAATAATTCACTTCTAACAGCCCCAATAGCTACCTCAATTGTACAGCAAAGAAAATATGTTTTTAGAATAGCTATTATATCATCGACAACAAGTACAAACTAGTCACTAGTTTATACAGCTCGAGTTTGCCTAATAGTTAAAAACATGTGCTTCATCCTTGGACATTCATAGGCCTCGATAACTCCAAAGCTTTGATGATTTGCATTAACGAAAATCACATATAAATACAATGAAGAATGACATTTGGCTTTCATCTTCCAAGAGGTCCTGTTATCACATATATAGTAGCCGGGCTACCATACATTATTTTTCTCATTCCAGTACACTATTCAGCCAGTTCCCTTACATTTGAGATGCCGAGATGAGCATCTACATTGGATCACTATCAGATTATGGACAGCAGTTGTATTCCCCATGCCATGACTGAGTTTCAGGACACTCAGAGAGATGACCGATGTAGCCATTATATCGTTGGTACAGAGCAGACAGTAGTGCCCAGAGTTACAGCAGCAGTCTCAGAGGACAGATGATGGTACAGGTTTATGAGCTTTCAGGTATATGACTCAGCAGGCATATCATGGTGTTATGGTTAGATTGCTTTTATACTTATTCTTATAGCATGTTTTAGCACTTAGTGTCATGATCTGGCGATCATATAGATATGTGGACCTGGTTGACCTATTATATATATTATACTGTCCCTACTCAGACTTAGAAGTTCGCTATTCATACTCATTGGTACATACCCTCCTTAGGGAGAATAGAGGTGATCATTACACCATACTCTGGCTTGCTAGTGTTGGCTCCATCATTTCATTGTCTTCATCCATCCGTGGCCTACCTTTTAGATTATTACCCTGATTTGCTACTTGACTAGTGACATGGAGGACCTTTCCCCACTGTAGCCTCTGTATTGGATGAGCCTCCCTGTTTATTGTGTCTCGGCTCTGAGTTGGTGACAAAACTTACCTATGGTGAGTTGGAGTTCCTTGAGAATTCCCCCTAGTCACTAAAGTTGTGTTGGCTAAACCTGAAACTTTTAGTGCTGCCATGAATACAAAATCTGAAAAATGAAATGCTATATCTTGTATGTGAAAGAAATGCCAATTGAAAATGGCCATGAAAAATAAAATGTTATATCTCTTGGAAAAATAAATACCTAGGTAAACAAGTTGTCCATGACACACCTAGAAGTGCTCAGGTAAACAAGTGCCTTAAAAACACACCTGCAGCAGAAAGCCTAAAAATAAATGTAAATCTATGCAATGTGTTTGTAAACACACATAGATCAAGGCTATGGAAACTTCAGGCCCAAAAAGCAATGGAACTTAAATGTTATATCTAAACAATTGCTGGCCTTATTTGTATTATGGATTGTGCGCATCTGTGAAGGTGAATAAACCCTCTTTGAACAACTCATCCATTTGTGAGACACCGCCATTCCCCGTGTTATTGCTCATTCAGTATATACTATGGTGTATTCCCTTTCCCTTGCCAAAGTGTCACAAAGTCAAGGCAGTTAAGTCATCCCTTGGCCTAGCCAATTAATTTAAGCCTTCACCCTTCACTAGCAAATTGATCACAACTATGAAGTGAGTATGATCCTGAAAGTCTAGTCTGAGTAATAATAATAATTAACGACACTATATATTTGGATTTAGATCGCCAGTCATGATTACCCTTGGTTATAATTGCTATTTGAATAAATTGTAAAGCATGTATTAACCTTGACACCTTGCAGCAGCTATGGATGATGGTCTGAGTTGTATTTGGTCTTGGTTAGACCTAGTTTGACCATGGAGGACCATGGGACATGAGATGTTAGACCTTATGATGATATGGATAGATGATATATGGTCTATGTACACATACAGGATGATTCTATGCAGCAGCTACAGGGTTATGATGATGATTCTGGGGTTACAGCAGTGTTTGATCATTTACAGAGCATTATTATTGGCCTTGTTCCGGTATATTGGATATTTATTTTGATCATGCAGAGACTCATATGGTGTATGAGTACACATCTTGGATAGATTTGGACCTTCTGAGTCCAATGGGACAGTTTGTTTTCAGTTCCGGGCACTTACAGTGATGATTGAGCCTCAGTAGGCTGTCCTAGTGCAGTTTTGGTCTGTTGGAGGCCCTGTTGGAGCAGAGATGACTTTTATCCGGTTGACCTAGGGCGCTGATGATGGAGGGGGTGGTCCAGCCACTTGTTTTTACCATATTACCCCCCTCCCGGACACATTGGTGCCCTCACCTTGACAGCGCCATCACTCCAGGAGGCTGTTTGGGCAGTTTCACGCTTCCCGAGGCATTTCAGGATTGGTAGAAATGGCTATTGAGGAAATCGATTTGGGCTACTGAGGCAAAGTTATGGCATGGGATGATCAGTGATGATAGATCGGGACCTTCCACACCTTCTCCAGCAGTTTCAGTTTCATCGGGGCCCGCATCCATCACTTATGGCATTTTCTGTGGATTTTTGAGGTCTTTTGAGGACCACGACTTCACTAGGGAGGCACGATTTGGTACTTTCATGATTATTTATTGGTTATTGTGCCATGGGGATTGACCAAGGAGGGATAAAATTACCCCTTGGACCCACCATGAGCCTCTTATGATATTTTGTCATCATGATTTGGTGGGATTCCCCTCTCCTAGGGCGACTTTGTCCACTTATGTTATATTTTATGTGTGATCCATGTATTATATTGTTGAGCTCATCTCAACCATTGATTAGACTTTTGTATCTTATAATCTTAGCCACTCATTCAAAAAGTGGTTAGGGTTTTGGTGCCTCTCCTTCCTATTTAAAGGAGAGAGCCTCTCATTGTAAAGGGTCTTTGGCTCTTGGATTATTGGTATAGAAAAATATTCTTGTGGAAATTCTTGTGGTCTCCTTTGCATCTGGTGTTCTTAGATGGTGATTGGAAAGTCTATTGCAACCTAGCATTTGGAAATTGTGGTAAGATCTATCTTTTTTTTGGAAATCATTGTTTGTCTACAGGAGGGCGACTTCAACAAGGGCGATTTTGCAAGGCTTCTTCAAATCGACTTTCTTGGCATTCGCTTGTATCAGGGGGTTATCATTAGTATCATTGTAATCTATGCTATCTTTCTGTTACTTCTTTTGTGGCATTAGTCTTATCTCTTGATGCATCAAATCTGATATTGTTGACGTTTGTTGTGCAGGAGAGAGGGCGCATTGGCTTCTTGGACCAAATCGATTTGCATAGAAACTACCTCAAAGCTTCCAAATTGATCGAGATTGCATAGATCATCATCATCAAGGCATCTACAAGGTTATCCAGGTAAGATCCACAGGTTTGTTTCTCTTTCCTTTATCCAATCCATTGACATAACTCATAAATTGTTAAAACCCTAAATATTTCAAAACCCCCATTTTACATTTTCTCAGATCTACTTAGATCTAGTGGGTTGTTGGGCATGATATTGAAAACCCACCTCTATAGCATCCAAGGCATCCCGGATCTATAGTTTGGTGAGGATTGGCTTCCATTTGATCCCCTTCCCAGGCCAACTTAGCCTCTCCCAAGCAAGGCGCACTTTTCTAGTTGGGCAAGTTGACCTAGATCTAGTTGATGGGTGTTTGAGATTCCACTTGATTTGACATCTACACATCAAATAACATACACCTAGGTTGTCCCTTTCTTGAAATTCACCTTGTGGGCCCCATTCCACATTTTAAGGGATTTAATCCCCATTTTGGACCACTTGGAACACTTAAACTCAGATCTACTAAGATCTAACCGGTGGATTGCCACGAAATTATAGATCCATACTCCTACCTGACTGATCTATTAGGATCCAAAGTTTGGATGCCATTCGACATGATTTGACCCACCTAAACCCCAATTGAAGCCTCCTTGGGTAAAGTCGCACCACCTTGGAGAAGTGAGTTCACTCACTTCTAGGAACTGGGTACTTGAGATTATTGCAGATCTGAAACCAGAATAATTCAAAACCTAGGTCTAGACTGTCACTTTGTCAAATCTTGCCTTGGGGACTGCATTCCTTGTTTTAAGGGATTGTGGTCCACTTAGGTTAAACCTAGATCTAGACACATTTAACCATCAAGACCTATATTGCCCACTTATCTCATGTTGTAGGAGTCCTAAACCATAAGTCAACCCTACTTTGACTCCACTTCCCAATTCCCAAGGCACTGGTTTATCTCCAAGACAACCCAACTCTCTTAGATTGTTGGATTGACTTGTGGTTTGACTTTTGCATAGTGAACTATACCCTTAGAGCTATCATGAATCATGGTCAAGCTTGTCTTATGTACTAGTTAGCCCCAATACATCCCTCAAAACTATCCTGCATTGGATACAGTTCCCAAGGCAGTGGATCTTTTGACATTTACCTAGTACACTCAACCTAGATCTCACTTCAAACATTATAAGTCACTCTCACATCAACCATGAATCAAAGCTATACCTATTGAACCCCCACTTGGCTTGTGACTTCATCCTTAGGTCTAGGATAAACCATACACCTAACTTCACTTAGAAATACCCTGATTTGGTGTCTTAGTTTTGATCTCTCCTGTAGGGAGTAGATCGGGTCTCCCCCTTTGTTGTCTGGGCTAGATAACATAAAGTGAAGGTTGCCTCGACTGGCGTGACAACCATACATATTGGAGGTCGAGGTGATCGTGGTTGCACCTTTTGAGTTGCCCTTCCCTATTGCCATCCATGACTGGATCCATCCATAGGGGTAACTACATCTTAGGTGATAACAGGTCCTTTGGACTTCACGGTGACTCTGCAAAGTATTTATAGGTAACTAAAAATATGTACAATAACCTAAAATTTACAATGCACCACATCCCTAAGGATTGGGAAACATTCCCCCCCTTAATCTGAAGGGGTGTTTGTGAGTCTAAGCATCTTTTTGAACTTTTCAACCTTTTCTCTTCCAAGCATTTTGGTGAAGATGTCTACACTTTGCTCAATTGTGGAATAATGTATCAAATGAATGGTCTTGGGCTCTACATGATGTCGAACCAGATGGTGCTCCACGTTGATGTTCTTTGTTCAATCATGAAATCTAGGATTCTTGATCGACTTGATTGTAAAAGTGTTGTCAATCAAAAGTGGAGTAGTATTCACCTATTTCTCCTGCAAATTCTCTAGTATCTTCATGATCCACACAATCTCCTTTGTTCCCTCTGCAACAACCACATTTTCTATCTCCATAGTGGAATCTGATAGAGCGAACTATTTGCATGATCTCCAAGAGATATTTGTTGATCCAAGACTCAAAAGGTATCCTGAAGTAGACACTTCATTCTCCTTCTCTCCATCAAAGTTTGAATCTAAATATCCAATTAATTTGAATTCCTCCACCTTAGAGTATTTGAGTTCAATAGAACTCTATTTGGAGCACATAAGTCCTTCACAGGCTTTTTGCATGAACCTGGAAAGGAATTCAACTGCAAATAAAATATCAAGGTCAGTAGTGGTAAGGTAGATAAGACTCCCCACAAGTTGTTTGGATTTGGTTGCATCCTCAAATTCATTCCCTTCTTTTGATGTTAGCTTCAAATTATTTTCCATTGGAATAGTCAGAGTATTACATCCAGCCATGCCAAGCTTGTTCAGTAATTATCAAATGTACTTCTTTTGGGAGTGTTGACCACCAAAACCGATTTGGTGGACAACCATGTAACATGCACATGTTGAATGTGCCTTGAAGACAAAGAAGAAGTACTTAATGTTTATTCAAGCGAGGCAGCTCCTTTTCTTGTCTTCTCTCCGTGAAATTTCCGCACCCCTACGGGGGATTTTGTAAGGATGTGTCAACATGATGGTCTAGTTTTTTGTAACTTAGTCACCTAGGACTTTATCATTAGGGAATTCCTTTCATCTAGTGTTTTTTCCCTTGGATAATTAAAATTTCTTTTTAGAGGTTTTAATTATTTGAGTTTTTCACTCAAAAATACCTCCAAAGTGGTGAAAGGTGTTCTAGTGATCGAGTCCATGGGGTGATTGGGGCCTAGGAATGTTCTATATTACCATGCTAGACACTATCCAAAGTCTTGCGGAATTTCATTAAGTTTACATAGGATTTTTTTTTTTTTTTGGTCATTAAAAATTGTCACTCAAGACAATTTGTTGTAATGTAAAAGAGGGTTACTTGGTCCATTTTGATGGTGTATAGGAGTATGGTACTCAAAGTAAATAGCATGAAACTCCCTACACCCTTGGGCCAAGTTTGAAGTCATTCGAATGAGTATTACTATGGTTTTGGTCACTTTTAACCAAGTCAGTGATGGATCATGAAATTGGGAATTTAATTAGTGAGCCAAATTTTGTAAAAGTGACTAGTCACTTGGGGTGGCCAAGTAAAGGTTCTAAAGCTTATATTATGTTCCTAAGACAAAATTAAGACCCAAAGGGGGCCCCCAAGCAAGCATATCATAAGTTATGACGTGCTCACTCTAGCAAGTGTGCCCTCCTCTCTTTGATTGGTGGAGTGATTTAATTCAATGGGAGGGGCCCCACTTGGGTGGTTTCCCCACCATTTGATAGAGCAAAAAGGTTAGAAGCATTAAAAGGGGGATTTCTCCCCCCCCATTATTGAGATCTCAAACCATGGTTATGCTCACTTTGAGCAAATTCGCCCCCCTCTCTCCCTCTTGACACTTGGCTGACATGCAAGAGGGGTCTCCTCCTCTCTTTTGCTATTTAAGGAGACCATTCCTCTTTTGGGTTAGATTCACTTATGCTCTTGCTTCATTCTTTCTCTCTTACTCCCATTTCTCCCATTCTTGCTCTCTTGCTCCATTATTGCTCTCTGCTCCATTCTTGTCCAAGATAAGCCATTCTACTTTCAAGTTTTGATGTTAATGAAGAAATCTTCGGAGGAAGTACTGTCCATGCTATGTGTTTGAGGTGATTTTGTTCCACTCATTGTTCCATTTTGCATTTTGGATCTCAAGCAAAGTTTTTTGCTTGAGAATAGCATTGTAATAGTTTTGTTGCATGCTATGTGGGTTGTTTGCTTAATATTTGAGAAGTTAATAAATATTTAGTTTAGATATTTTTATTTCTCAAGTCTTTGTGGATCTCTCACCCCATTTTGCATTGTTGAACTTGTTTGTTACAGGATTACCCAAGTTTGAAGAGTGGGATTTCCGAGTGGAATACCCCACTGTTCAACAATCTTTCAAATGACTTGGCATCTCAATACTAACTTCTTTCTTATTGCAGATTTTTACAACCCTTTCTTTTGCACTCTACATCATCATTTTTCAAGTTTTTACATGCTAGTTTGCCTTAGAAACATTTATGGTTTTTACATGCAAAATTTCAAGTTCATTTATAACTCATTTTTATCATATTTGTGTCAAATAGCTTGTTGTTTTGTGCAGGTTTCTGATCTTACGGGGGGAGGGAATGCCCAAATTCGGCACCTCGCAAGCACCAACAACACCCAAGAATGCCTACTTCCAGTCCTTCACTCAAAAACGGTCAAAAATCACTATTTCTCTCTCTTTCCTTTATAATAATAAGTGGTGAAATCTAAATCATTGTAACAAGCCCAAGAGAGTCTCTTGGGCTTGAGTTTATTGTGTTTTGTTTCAAGCATTTACATCCTAGATTAGTTTACTCTTAGTTGCATGCAAAGGAAGAGGCTGTGCCCATCCTTGCATGGTTTTTGTTAAGTAGTTTTGCTTGCTAGTTGTTTTTACTTCAAGCATTTTCATTTTGCCCAAACCTCACTAGTGAAGTGGCTCTGCCACTCCAGTGATATTGCGTTTGGCTTGCATTTTATCTTTCAGTAATTTGCTTAAGTATTTTTATTTTGCCTGCACCTCACTAGTAACGTGGCTCTGGCACTCCGGTGATATCGCGCTTGGCTTACATTTTCCTTTTGTAATTTTATTTCAAGCAATTTCGTTTCGCCCGCACCTGATACGTGAGAGGCTCTGCCTCTCCTGTGATATTGCGCTTGGCTTACATTGTTTTAGTTTAGTTTTGCGAAGAATAAAATTTAACTTAAGCCCCATTTTTGCCCTGTATCCTCTCCCCTCGCCGATTCGACCAAACTTGGGTGACGAGAAAGGGCAAAGATTTGTGTTGGCTAGTTTAATAGGAACCCAGATACATATCTTCACTAGAACGAAGAAAATGAGGCTTGACCTGTGGAGCTAGTGGGGTAGAGACCGTGGGGGGTCTCGTGGCACTTTGTGTCCTGTTGTCCACCAAGATGGCATGCGTGTGTTGAAGCCCAAAATGTAACACACCAGCTGGATGACAACTCTTAAGAGAGAGGCCAATGTCACCACACTCCTCTCCTCTTTGCTTCAGGTTGGCTCTCCTCCAACTCTAGGGGGGTATCCCTAAGATAGGATCGCTAAGGTAGGTACAGTAAACAGGCAAGGTGAAAAGAAGAGGCTGCCTTAGAGAAACAAATGTAACAGAAAAATAAGTTTTTAATAGGGTGATGGGAAAGATGGGAGGATCAGTCCTCGAGGAGAAGGCCAATGCCAGTATATCAGAGGGGCGAATGGAGTCAAAAGAGGGTTTAAAGGGGCCTTGTGTCATATATGACTAAGGGGGAAGCCATGCTCAATCTAGTGTTTGACAGATCAGAAAGAATGCTTCTTCCTCTCTAAGTGCGAGAGGTGCGCTATGCAAACCAAACACCAATATTGCACAATCAAATTAAATGCAAAGATCAATACCTGAATTTACACGCTCTCAAAGGGAAAGAGAAAGCAGACGCTAAGAGTTCTTCGCCAAAGGGAAGAAGAAAGCCAGCTACTAAGAATGCTTCACCTTCCAACGTGGTGGATTGTCACCCTTCTATGGCCTCTTACACAATGAAAAGAAAATGCTGAATCTGGAAATGCTCACACTCAATTAAAATATCACAAGCTCACACCACATATGCTCAATTTATCCAAAGAATCCCATGGTATTTTTCATTAAATTCACGGGAAGAGAAAAAATCCCAACGTTTTTCCATGGTTACAATGAAGGAGCTTGGTCTCTTTTATAGGCTCAAAGCCTTTCAGAAAATAATAAAATAATAAAGAAAAAGGTAAATCCCAATCAACCCCTTTTTTTCTCCCATCAAAAACTGACCAACTCCACTTTCAATTCGCTAATGGTGACAAATCGAGATTTCCGCGTGCCAATCATCAGAGTCACAAAAATAACAAAGTTATTTGATTTGTAGAAATATAGCATAAACTGTCGAATTTTTTGTGTAAACAAGACTCCCCCTAGCAGTGGCCCGATCAAAGAATTTATTAAATAAAACCCATTACGATTGCCGCCTGCAGATCCTCATGACCCCCCGATACGATTAGAAACTCCACCGTTGATTAATTCGCTGAAAAACTGGAGCTTTTGGCGTTTTGAAAGTAATTCCGCATAAGAGAATCGGTTGGCAATTTGAGACATGGACCAAAACTCAGGAGCTGCGCCTCGGCGTTTATTACAATTTGGAGTCAACTTATGAAAACGGCAAAATGACAAATCCAACAACTGCCCAATCAATCATGAGAAAGGTGCTCTTTGAGCTAGAAAACTCCCTGCTTGCGTTCAACTTTAGATGAAGACTGAAATTCTGCACTGGACCACACCGTTCTCCATCTGGTTGTGTATTGGCTGCTGATGAAAATAGCTGAGACGTGGGTCAAGAAGACACCACCAACACTCCGCGTGATGCTCTAAAACCCATCGATGGGCACTGGTGTCACTTTCTCAACAACTACTGCCTGCAACGTGAAAATCCCTTTTTTGCAATCGAACGCATCAAGGTGGGTCTCGGCATCCAACTTGGTCAGCCGACAGATCGTGGCTTCATTAAATTGGTGGCTCTATCAGTTTGGATTTGTCAACATCACCCGCAGAAAAATAGAACTCGCGTCAAGCTGATGTTAACATACTGATTTTTAGCCTGCGATGGCGGATTAATTTTCTTGATCGACTTCTTGATTTCTACATCCGTGCTCTATCCAGTGTAGCCTTCACTCTAAGAACCACAATAAAAATACCGATCTCATCCATTCTACTCTGGGATTCCCCTTTTCTGCCAGGGCAGTGTTGATCCAGCCCAAAATTCATGACCTGGTGCAATCTTTTAATTTCTTGGAAGGCTCCAGTATGATTGGCGATTGTGTTTCGTTGGCATTTCTGAGAGTGAAAAGCCGCTGCAGTAATGGACCCTCCTCTTCACCCTTGTCTGCTGTCTAGCCTTAATATGCATTTAGTGATTGTACCAATAGGCTCCACCTAATCAATAATACTGGAGGTAGCTGAAAAGTCCTCTGGTCTTGGCTGCTCCGTAATTTATATACAAGCATACTACAGCACAATCATCAATTTAGAGATTGGATACTTAAAACAAGCAACTAACTCTACAAGCATTTTTGCAGCCAATGACCGGGTAGGTGTTCTCTGTTCTAGAACTATCTAAGGCCATTTATTATCTTCTAGGCCAACCTTCAGATGCTCATACTCATTATCCTTTTAAGTTCATCCATAAGGATTTGTACATCTGTGTATAATATGGCATGCTGCAGTGACAGCTCTTCAAATTTGACTGCTATAACCAAACAGATTTTCTGAAACCCTCATAGGCAGTTGTAAACTGAAACATTGATCCACTGTTTCTTCCATAATTCTGTAGACTTCAACAATAGAACTACCATGTCGATGTTGAGATGATAAACTCCCATCAGCTTTGTCCTCATAGGGTTCTGTATCTGCAAAAAGTAGGGGGCATATGGGTCATAAACACCACCCACATCTAATACTGCATATAGTTTCCAATGTTCTGGCAAACCTCTCTGCTTAGTCATTCCTAGTTGTTGATTTAAAGTCAGAAACTGCCCAGAATTTACAATTGCCACGATTTGCTGCTAGTTTATAATTGTTTGCTGCTACAAACATTCATTAATGATCATAATCATGAAAACCTGAGCAAGTTCTGACTGTTGGTTTTGCAAAAAAGGTCTTCATGCTGCGTCTGTGGACACCCTTGCCAAAAAGGTCTTTTTGAGATTGACCCGTGGAGCTAGTTGGGAACCTTGCGTTCTCAGGTTGAGCACACGGCATTCTCTCTCTAATCAAAGGAGATAGTCTCTTGGGGTAGACATCTAGATTAGTTCATTTCTTTGCAACAAACACCTTAATCCTCTATGCCAAAGAGAGACATAAAATTTACTAAAATTTACAGGACCACTTGCACAACATTGTTACAATCTCTTTTCTATTTCGCAAGCATTTCACATTGCTATCTTGTTCACAACATTTGCTTCAAGTAATTTGTTTTTCAACTTAGTATTGTTAAACATATCTTTGTTCAATTAAGTTGTTCGTGTTCTCACTTTAAATGCTTATATGATATATTGATCATCTTGTTGCAAGCATTTCATTTACTTGTTCATTTACTAAGTTGTCATTTCATGATATATCTAGATTACTGAATGAATTAATACTTTGGAAAAGTACTTGTTTAAGTTGTTATTGTGACGCCATAGCCCGAGTAGTGACGACACCGGTCTTTAGATTAATTGATTATTTCTCTCTCACGTTTATGATTGATTGATTGCTAAAGGGTTTGCTTGTCATTGAAAGATTTGCATCATTGCGCGTTGATTGTCATTTTTGTAACTTACAACTCCCTTAAACATAAGAAACTTAGTAATTAGGGACTACCCCCCTTGACCTTTAGGTGTTGTGGTCTAAACGGAGGAGTTTAGGACCGACGTGACATTGGGTTCATAACTCATAGTTGCCCTTTGGAACACACACAGCAGTTGGGAGACTTACCCGTGTGCAAGTGTGTTTTAGGTGGCAATAGGGAGATGAATATATAACTTTGATTTTGAGTCACTTCAACATCCAAATAGTAGTGAAGATGTCCCATATCAGTCATCTCAAAACCTCTCCTCAATTCTTTCTTTATGGATGCAATGTAGCTTTCATTGTTGCATGTCATCAATAGATCATCTAAATACCTACAACTACAAGATATACAATAGTTTGACAACTTTCCTAACAAAGTTGCATTATCAAGATTAAAGTGTTTGAAATCCATACATGGAAATTTGTAAATTTTTCAAATGACTCGAATTTATGCTTCAACAAATAAACCCAACACAACCTGATCTAATCATCAATACGACACGATATATTTATTACCATTTGTAGAAGCAACATGCATGGGGCCACACAAGTCAAAGTGTATCAACTCCAATTGCCTACATGCTCTGGATTTAGAATCATGAAAAGGTTGTTTATAATGTTTGTCAAGGATACATGCATCACACTATTTCAAATTCCTTGGAATTGTGAGCAAACCAAAAAACCATACTTCTTCAACAAACGAAGACTATCATAATTGATATGCCCATATCTAGTATGCCACAAAAGACTAGATAACAATGTACCTCCATCATGGTGAGAGGGGCATGCAAAATTTTGTGCCCTTGCCAATGTCACTTTCAACTTCAACAATCTCTCATCCTCCCATCCTATCATGATGACCTGATTTCAAAAGATCTCCTTATCTCAATTTTTTCCATCAACCATGTGAATGGAATGGCCTTGCTATTAAATGTGCACAAAAGACAACAAGTTCCTCTACAAGATAGAGAACATTATGCAACAAAAAGTCCGGTAATCCAGCCAATTTGAGCCTGATAGTGCCAAATTCCCTTAGGTTTGAGGCTAGATTTATTTGCAAAATATACTTTGCATTGTCATTCAATTCTTCAAAGAGATTTTCTAAAAGTCATGCGACAAGTAGCATCAGTGTCAAGCAACCAAGTATCTTTCCAAGAAGTAAATGAAGCATTGAACAAAACTTAATCTACACCAATATTGCAATGTGCAAAAATGAAATGAGCAGAAAAGGAGTTTTACCTTTTTCTTCTTTTTGCTCCTTTTCTATGATCTTCTCCCACAAAATTCTACATATCCTTGCTTCATGTCCCTTCTTACCACAACAGACACAGTGAAAATTAAATCTCTCATCGTAGGTATGTTTACCCTGCCTCTGAAATTATTTCTTCCACATCCTCTTACTACCATCTCCTTTAGAAGAATCATGTGATTGATTCTTCCCTTTCTAAGCAAATCACATAGTCCCTTCAGTGGGCTGAACTATCATCTTTCCAAATGCTTTCTCTCGTTCTCCAATTTTCTCCACCAAAGTGCCAAATTTGAGTGTCTTCAGTTGGCCACTAGCTTGAAGTGATTCAAGATAGTGGGAATATATGGGGTAGAGGACCTTGATGAAGGTTGTGAGAGCAATGTGTACCGTCACACCAAAGACATCAATTTCATGCATGATGGACTTGATTTTTTATGCTAAAGCCATGGGATCATTATCCTTCAACTCTAGACTGAAGAGCTTCAACAACAACTAAATGAGATCCAATTATGAGCGTGTGTCATGCAAATCTTTCAATTTCTTCAAAGCATCGTATGAATCTGCAATAGACATGATATGACAACTCACCTTCTCACTTATTGTAGCAGCAATCAATGCAAGTTTTCTTGTCTTTGTTCTTCAACATTGCAAGCTCTTTATAGATTCCCATGTTAAAGAAATGTAACTGCGGAAGATATTCTAAATGTATTTGTTTATTGTATTATTGTTATTCCTCCTTCGGTAGATGTCATTGATGTAATTGATCATGTAAGAGTCATTGAAAGAGTCAATGACTAGAAGAATCCAGAAAATAAAAAAATTAAAATATATATATATATATATTTTATTATGTATTTGACAAGTTGACCTAATTAGTTAGGTCAAGTCGGCCCTGTTGGGAAAAAGTCACCCCAACTGAACAATATAAGTAGGGAGATCATGTTTGTCATTTGTATCACTCACTCACTTGTGCAAGTTCGCATAAGAAGAAGAGAGAAGTTTGTTGGAGCGAAGAAGAAGTTGTTTTTGTCTTGGGGCTTTATCTTGTATTGGTGAATTCTATATTAAGGAAGTTTTTGTCGAGGTTTTCTCCCTCGTGGTTTCCCCGAGAGAAATCTTGTGTTCTTTGTGATTGTTGTGCTTGTCTTTCTTTCAGTGATTATATTGTTAAATGTTATTATCCTAAACAAGTAAAAACTTAACATGGTATCATAGCAGGCCTGAAAGAAAACATTGTGCAGCCACTGCAACTACAGAAACTAGGGTTTCTTGTTCCAGGAGCTCTTTCCACAGTTTAGCTGAAAAAGAGGATGCATCTAACTCGCCTCACTGGGCGCATTTTTATGTCGAAGCATAATTCAATTCCGAGAACTTTCATTTCTGGGTCCACCACTACAGCCCGGAGAACTAGGGCATCAAGTTTTTGGAAGATTTGCTCACAGATTTGGGAGAAAGAGTACATTGCTCAACTCGCCTTGGGGAGGCGCATCTTTTCCTCCAATTAGTTTCCCAGATCCTGAAGTTGGAAAATTAGGGTTTCTCTGTCAAACCCTAGATCAAGGTAGAAGCAGTTTTCAAAAGGACAACTTTACTGGTAAGTACTATACCTATTCTATTTCCATTTGAGGTTCTCTTATTATCAAAATGACAAACACTACCAAGCTTGATGAGAAGCTTGAAGGAGTTGAGAACTTCAGGACATGGAAATATAGAGTCGTGCTCATTCTTGAAGAACGTGATCTAGAGGGATTCATAAAGGAAGAAGTTGCAGAATCGGAAGGAGATGAGGCCAAAGCAAAACACAAGAAGAATATGATCAAGGCTAGGAGGATCATAGTTGACTCTATCAAAGATCACTTGATTCCTCAAGTGTCCTAAAAGAAGACTCCAAAAGAAATGTTTAATGCATTGACCAATCTATTTGAAGGAAAAGACATCAATAGAAAGATGACCTTGAGAAATCAACTCAAGGGTGTGAAGATTCAAAAGTTAGAGACCATGCAGTCATATTTCACTAGAGTATCTCAAATCAAAGAGCAATTAGAAGCCATTGGAGACATGATAGAAGAAGCAGAGGTTGTGATGACCACCTTGAATGGTCTCCCAAGGGAATGGGAACCTTTCGTTCATGGCATATGCTCTAGGAAGGAATTGATCAAGTTCAGACAACTATGGGAAGAGTGTGTACAAGAAGAAGAAAGGATAGCAGTAAGAGAAAAGAAGCTAAATGATAATGAAGAACAAGCTTTGGCAGCCCATGCCAAAGGAAGAATAATGTACGTTCTCATGACCACTCTCGTAGAAGATCTTAAATATTTCAAAGGAACAAAAGGGTCAAGAAAGACTTCTCCTCCTTTGAATGTTTCTCTTGTCACAAGATGGGACACATTGCAAGAAATTGTCCTCTCAGAGCTGAACAATTCAAGAAGCAGAAGAAAAGATTTCATGCTCATGTAGCCGAGGATGATGAACATGATGATGAAAAGAAGACCAGAGAAGACAAAGATTCCAATGAAAAATGCATTCTAATTTCAACCCTCACTAGTTTAGTATCTCATGGAAGTGACACTTAGTTAGTAGACAGTGGAGCCTCCAAACACATGACAGGTTACAAATATTCTCTCTCACATCTTGTGCAGAAAGATTCTCCACACAAAGTGAAGTTGGGAGATGATTACCAATATCCTATCAAAGGAATGGGAGAGGCCTCTTACAAGTTGAACTCCGGAAAGTGCATGAAGATGAAGGAAGTCCTATACGTCCCAAGTTTGAAAAAGAATCTTCTTTCTATCTCCGCTTTAGATAAAAAAGGTCTTAGAGTTACCTTCGTAGATGGTGAAGCTCTCATGTGGCCAAAAGGGAAGACAATAGATGATGCAGTTGTTATTGGAATTGAACAAGGAGGACTCTATAAATTGAAGGGACATGCAGATTCAGCTCTAATGGCTAGTACCATGAATCCTTGTGAATTATGGCATTGAAGACTAGCTTATGTACACTACAAAGCATTACCAATAGTGAGCAAGGAGGTGACTGGATTACCAGAAATCCAGGTTGATCATGAAGGAGTGTACAAAGGATGTGCACAAGGAAAAAGTACAAAGAATTCATCTCCAAGCAGTGATAGCAAAGCAAAAGGCATATTGGACATTGTCCACTCAGACATTTGTGGACCAATGTCGACTACTTCCTTAAGCGGGTATGTTTATTATGCTTCTTTTATTGATGATTATTCCCGCAAAACATGGATTTATTTCTTAAAGAATAAAAGTGAAGTATTTGAAAAGTTTAAGGAGTTTAAGGCTCTTGTGGAAAACCTCTCTGAAAAGAAGATCAAGATATTAAGGTCAGATAATGGAGGAGAATAGACTTTAGGTGATTTCAAAGAATTATGTAAAGAAGCAGGGATTAAGAGGGAGCTTACCATCCCCTATAATCCACAACAAAATGGTGTAGTTGAAAGAAAGAATAGATCTATCATGGAAGCAGTAAAGGCCATGATCCATGATCAAGATCTACCCATGCATTTATGGGTTGAAGCAACTAGAACCGCGGTCTATGTGCAAAATAGAATCTCCCACGGTGCTCTTGGGAACAGGACTCCAAAAGAGATGTTCACCGGTGAGAAGCCTGAAGTCAATCATCTGAAGATATTTGGTTGTCCAGTATTCATACACATTTCCAAAGAGAAGAGAACAAAGTTAAACCTTCGGGAAGGAAGGGGTGTTTGTTGGTTACAGTGAGCAATTAAAGGCTTACCGTATCTACATCCCAGGATACCGTCAGATTGAACTTAGCAGAGATGTTACATTTGATGAGGATATAGCTTTCTACAAGTCTAAAAAGACTCATGACGATGAAGAGGAGCATGAAGCTCCTAGAGTTACAGAAACTAACAATACACCAGAAAGGAATGTTGAAGAAGAGCATATACCAGAAGATCATGACATGACAGAACCGCAAAGACCTGAGGAGCCACCTCATGAGATAATTCCATGAAAGAGAAGACCAGCTTGGGCACAAGAAATAATCCAAGAAGCAGAAAAATATGGTGCTCCAAAAGGAACAAGCAGAGAAAGCAAGAAACCAAGGCCATACTCCAGTTATGTAGCCTCGAAGTGTAACCTAGTTGAAGAAGAACCCACATGTTTCGAAGAAGCAACAAAGAAGAAGGAATGGCTAAATGCCATGATTGAAGAATACCAATCCATCATAAAGAATGATGTTTGGGATGTGGTACCAAGACCGAAGAACAAGTCAGTAGTATCGTCAAAATGGATTTTCAAAACAAAATATTCAGTAGATGGAAGCATTGGAAAGTACAAGGTAAGATTCATAGCTAGGGGGTTCTCTCAAAAATAAGGAATTGATTATGAGGAGACTTTTGCTCCTATGGCTAGATATACTTCAATTAGAACCATCCTTGCCTTGGCAACTAAGATGAAATGGAAGTTACATCATATGGATGTAAAGACAGCTTTTCGGAATGGAAAGATAGAAGAGGAAGTATACATCGAGCAACTAGAAGGATTTGAAACAGATGACAGAAAAACACGTATGTAGATTGAAGAAGGCATTATATGGGTTGAAGCAAACACCCAAAGCGTGGTATGGAAGAATTGATGGTTTCCTGATGAGCTTGGGCTTTACCAAGAGTAAGGCAGATTCCAACCTTATTATAAAGTTGTAGATGATGAACCTATGATATTATCTATGTTGTTGGGAGCGGAGCGAAAAGCGAAATTTTCAAAAGCTCTCGTTTTGGGAGCGTTTCCGGAGCGTTTTTTATTTAGTATATATTTCAACATATTTTGATGGATTTATATCTAAAAAGCATGTAGGATGTTGAATTAGCTATAGAAAGCATGGATTAAACCATATAACATCAATCATCTAGTAGTTATAACTTATAACATTATCATCAAATGATCGACCATAACAACTTTTATAGGAGCTTAGCAAATAAGGGAGGTACCATAACATTGTCATCAAATGATCAACCTAGTATAGGAGCTTTTAGTATAGGAGAGGTAGGGAGGGCCTCGGGAATGCCTTAGGAGCGTGCTCCCAAAATTGGGAGCGTTTTGGGAGCGAGCTTCCAAAGCAAGCGAGCATCGAGAGTGGGAGCGAGGGGGTGGGGGGTGCTCCCACGCAGCAGAGGATATTATTATTGTATGTGGATGATCTATTTTTTACAGGAGAAGGAAAGTCCATCATTAAATGTAAGAAGAAGCTTGCTGCAGAATTTGAGATGAAAGACCTTGAATGGTGCACTATTTTCTAGGTCTTTAGGTGTGGCAGTTCCCAGATGAGATTTTCCTAAATCAAGGAAAATATGTTGTTGAGATCCTAAAGAGATTTGGGATGTTGGACTGTAAGGCCATGCCTACTCCTATGGTGACAAACTTGAAGCTCTTGAATGATGCTTCATAAGAAACAATAGATGTTACATTGTACAGACAGATTATTGGCTCATTGATGTATTTCACCAACAGTAGACCAGATATATGTTTTGTTGTGAACACCTTGAGTCAGTATATGGTAGAGCCTAGACATGTTCACCTGGTCGCAGCAAAACATGTGATGAGGTACCTAAAGGGTACATTAGATTATGGACTCAAATATGTATCAGATAGTGAGTTTAGATTGTACAGGTATACAGATTCAGATTGCACTGGAAGTGCCGAAGGCAGAAAGAGCACTTCAGGATGTTGTTTTAGTTTGGGATCAGGTATGATCTCATGGCTCAGTAGAAAGCAACCATGTGTTGCTCTCAGTACAGCAGAATTTGAATACAGCGCAGCATGCTTAGCTTGTAGTGAAGCAGTTTGGCTTCGCAAGATGTTGGTAGGATTGTTTGATGCAGAGATAGATGTGACCGATATTCTTTGCGATAATCAGAGTTGTATCAAGATGTCAGAGAACCCGATGTTCCATGATAGATCGAAACATATCAAAATTAAGTATCACTACATCCAGGATATGGTGCAGAAGGGAGCTGTAAAGCTCAAGTATGTTCCTACAGAGGAACAAGTTGATGATGTATTGACTAAGCCTCTGTCTTGTGTAAAGTTTGAATACTTTCGAGACAATCTTAATGTGGTATGAAAGGACCTCCTTCGAAAGGAGTGATGATGATGGGTCCGAAAGGACCTCCCTCGAAAGAGGGAGTAGTTTCCTGGAGCCTTGGTGTGGCAGCTCAGTCTAGGATTGGTACGTCAGCTTGACAAGGCCTGGTTGATACGAAAGGATTGGTATGTTAGTCTGGCTAGATCCTAGGGAGATTGGTATGTCTGCCTAGGCTTGTTTGGTCCAAAAGGATTAATAAGCCAGACAAAGCCTGTTTGGTCCCCAGGTAGATTGGTATGTCTGACTAAGCTTGTTTGGTCCGAAAGGATTAGTAAGTCAACATTATCTACCAGAGTTCCCACCACAGTGCATATTCCAAATGATGATGATGTTGTTCCAGTATTTATATACTAATGCTTGATGATGTTGTTCCAGCATTTACATGTTGATAATGTTGTTCCAGTATTTATATACTGATGGTTGATGATGTTCCAGCATTTAAATGTTGATGATGTTGTTCCAGTATTTATATACTGATGGTTGATGATGTTGTTCCAGCATTTACATGCTGATGATGTTGTTCCAGTATTTATATACTGATGGTTGATGATGTTGTTCCAGCGTTTACATGCTGATGATGTTGTTCCAGTATTTATATACTGATGGTTGATGATGTTGTTCCAGCATTTACATGCTAATGTTGTTCCAATATTTACTTACTGATGATTGATGTTGTTGTTCCAGTATTTACTTACTAATGATTGATGTTGTTGATTCCAGTATTTATATACTGATGTTGATGTTGATGTTGATTTCAGTATTTATGTATTGATAATTGATGATGTTGTTGATGTTGTTGTTCCAGTATTTACATACTAATGATGATAATGTTGATGTTCCAGCAGTTCCTTGCTGACGATGATGTTGATGATGTTTCAAGCAGTTCCTTGTTGATGGTGATGTTGATAATGTTTCCAACAGTTCCTTGCTGACGATGATGTTGATGATGTTCCAGCAATTCCTTGTTGATGATGATGTTCTAGCAGTTCCTTGCTGACGATGATGTTGATGATGCCCCACACATATGATGATGTTACAAAAACTTCCTATGACATATAAAGTTTCACCAGTCAGTTGTACAACTGTTGATGTTGATGATGATGTCTGTAGAATACCTTCCTAGTTAAGAGGGAGTGTTAAAGAAATGAAACTGTAGAAGATATTCTAAATGTATTTGTTTATTGTATTATTGTCATTCCTCCTTCGGGAGATGTCATTGATGTAATTGATCATGTAAGAGTCATTGAAAGAGTCAATGTAAACCCTAGGATATTTTATTATGTATTTGACAAGTCGGCCCAGTCAGTTAGGTCAAGTCAGCACTGTTGGGAAAAAGTCACCCCAACTGAACAATATAAATAGGGAGGTCGAGTTTGTCATTTGTATCACTCACTCACTTGTGCAAGTTCGCATAAGAAGAAGAGAGAAGTTTGTTGGAGAGGAGAAGAAGCTGTTTTTGTCTTGGGGCTTTATCTTGTACTGGTGAATTCTATATTGAGGAAGTTTTTGTCGGGGTTTTCTCCCTTGTGGTTTCCCCGAGAGAAATCTTGTGTTCTTTGTGATTGTTGTGCTTGTCTTTCTTTCAGTGATTATATTGTTTAATGTTATTATGCTAAACAAGTAAAAACTTAACATCCCACAGATCATTAAAGATGTGTGTATGTTTGATCTTTCTTGACCATTCTGGATAGTTCTCATTGCCACATAGCACCACACTGACAATAAAGACAAGAGAATGCATCTTGTAAAGGCAAAATCACTTAATCTACAAGCTCTACAATACAATCTACTGCAATTAAGCAATACAGTAGCTGTATGGAGAAACGATAGCACAATGGATCAGTTAGCACATACAAGGTGAAGTTTCGTTATACAATGGGAAGCAATTCTAAACAAATAGAAGTATACCAAGAACTCTAGCAATTTCAAAGTTCAAACAATTAATGATACCCAGAGCTTCATGAGGCAAAGTCTCTGCAAAAGGGATCATTTACTTAACAAATGTCCAAATGGTATTTGTTGCAAACAAGCTTGTTGGGACCTTTCAGGCTTTTGACATGCCCCTCAATTCTTTGTTGTCCTCCACTCAGCTAGGGCATACTATCAAATGCAAGCTCTTCCAACAGAATGTCCCAACACTTTTCATAAAGCAGGCAGCTTCTCTCACACATTATTATATTTACATGGTGAAGCAATACAGAGAGATACCAACATGATACACTAGCAAATTATACACAGAGGCAATATGCAAAGAGTAATAGCTGGCAGGTGAAGGAGAATATTGGTCAAGGAAATATACCAGTCCAAAATATGATAATACACAAAGGTGTAATATGAACCAATGCATGCAAAGGTAATGCACAAGTGATACCAATTTACATCATATGCCCAACAGTGGAGAGTTCAGAAGAGGTAATATGCAGATATCAAGACACTTGTGAAATGATACAACACAGAAGTGTAACACTAAAGCATGCCCTCAAATGGCCTTCACTTATTATGCAATGGCTCTCAGGCCGCAAGCACGCAGAGGTAAAACTCAGAATGGGTAATAGCACGCCGCACAAGAGGGAATACACTGAGACAGTATGCAGCTTGCAGAGGTGGTATCCAACACGTTGAGACAGTATGCAGCTCCCAGAGGTGGTATCCAACACGCTGAGACAGTACACAGCTCACAAAGGATAGTTGAATCAGAATGACAGTTTGGAGTTTACCAACACACAGTTAATGGTAAGACAGACTGATACATTGGAGGTGTTGAAGGAAGACAGAAATGGATACCCATATTAGGGTTTGCAGAGATAGCATGTAGGTCTAAGGAGTAATACAATAACGTATAGCTGACAGAGGAGGCAGTACGCAGGTCTGGCCTCTGGCAAAATCCCACAGTACTCAGGACAGTGCAGACCAATGGAATCATTGAGTTAAAATTACCAGGGTTCTGATGCCACTAACAGGCCTAGATAACTCCAATGCTTGGATGATTTGCATTAAGGAGAATCACATAAATACAATGAAGAATGACCTTTGGTTTTCATCTTCCACGAGGTCCTTTCGACTTCACACTGACCCTTCAGATTTTTTTTTTATTTTGAGAAATACTTCTTATATTTACAAGGCCATATTTACAAGCATACCCACTCAGGGATTTGAACCCAGGTCTCCATGTTAATACAAGCCCGATCACCTCACTGCTTGCCAATAGACCACATTATTGTGGGTTAACTCTTCAGATTATTTCTAGGCAACTGAAAATATTTACAATAATCTAATATTTACAATGCACCATAATCCCTACGGATTAAGTATCTAACAGACGTCATAGGTTCAAATCCAGAGGGGAGTAGCGTATGTACAGCTCCGCAGACTAAGCAGTCAAATCACTGCATGGAGGAAGTTGCTTGTCCCACAAACAAGGGGGTCATACTTCAATTTGGCGACTGGCCAAGCCATGACCTCAATAATAGATTAGTAGTACAAGCAGCAGCAATCAATGACAATTACAAACAGACAAATCTGCCAGCTCCTTAATGGAAAAAACAAGGTGCTTTCAGATGGAAGGTATAGTTATTACTGATTTCTATTACAGAGGTTATGCAAGCAGAGGTCATGTCAAGTGAAGAAGCTTGACACTATTTCTTCTGCAACAGTACAGAGATCATAAAAGAAGTACCACAATGGAAGAGAATCCCAAAAAGAAATATGGTAAGAGTTGTTAGATTTTCAGCAGACAAAAGGTGAGAATTCCCAAAAAATTTCCAACATCTGAGAGTAGAAAACCACATTGAATACCTGAAGTGCCATAATACCAGTTGTGAATTGCGTCATTGGATGGGCTGTTTCTGGAAGGCTGTCAATGACTTTAAAGGCATGATCTGCATATATAAAATAAAATAAATCAGTAGTAAAATTCTTGATTAACTTTAAAAATGATAATTTGGCATAGACAACTCTACTGCATGGCGTGATATACCTGGAACCTTTGCACGACTTTGAAGTTCCTTGGCCAACGCAGACACTTGCTCCATAGTTGGCACCTTCAGTCAGATCAAATTCAGAAATGCTCATCTCAGCTAAGAAGAGAACATGATCAAACAGTAATTTGAGGAAGAAATTGATTACATCACACCTTTCCAGTCAAAAGAAGCCACAACATCCCTTCAGGTAATGGTTCCCCACCAAATGTTGCTGCTGGAAGTACATTCTGACATTCTGGAATAGTGTGGCCCCTGAAACGGATACCCTAAAACGACAAATGATAATGGTTTAAAACATGACCATAGATGAACAGAGAAGCTGAAATATTCTAGATTCCTACTTCAACTAAAGTGCCTCACCTAAGAATTAAAAATTGTGCATAGCAGACTCAGTATTTGCTATAAAAGAAAACTCTAAACAAATAGCAGCACACTCTACACAATGAATTTGGTCTCCAGCACTTGCAACTATCTTTCTTCTACAAGCATACCTCATCTGCGTCCAGAAGTGAAGTATCCCATAACATTCCTTTGATCCCTCTCATGCCTCCAATAACCTTATCAACATAGCAGAGAAACTATAAATGAAATTTCATTCAGGTAGATATTATTCCCTGGTAATTTGCAGGTATTTTTCTTTTCCTGCTTCTAGAATGTATATAGAGGTCCATGTGGATTAGTTACATTAAGCCAAATGTTAAGATCATAACTATCAAAGTTTAAGTGAGGCAAGAAATTAATACCATGTCTACAGTAACATCCCCGACAGAGACTTTTCCATATTCAGACTTCAATTTCTTTAATCTTTCCTGAAAAACACAAGATCAAGAACAGTAGTCTTAGAAGTACTACTATTTAAAAAGACAAGCTTATTATTCAGAATAGACACAATGACAATCTGGCAGATCTTTTGTAGCAGAGTATAAGCCCATGATTAACTAGAATGCCATTATTGTTACAAGGCATTGATATGAATATTGGAATGCCAACAAACAGGGGTCAATCAAGACTGACAAAATGAAATGAAAAAAGAAAATCTATCCATGTCCTAAAATAACAAAAGTAACTAACAATGTAATCATACAGGGTGTGCTAGGCGCACCTCTTGATAAAATATATATCTTAGGTTAATCACAAGTGTAAAATAATATAGTACAACTTTTAAGAGATGGAAAAGAGAACTTATGTTAAAGTAAATGTCAGATTATAATAATGGTCAATAAAACATTAGACATAGGCATTAATAAAGTCATGTTAACTTTAGGTTATATTATGCTTTATGTTTATTTCACGTTTCTCAATCTATCCTAAGCACCAAGGTGTTAGTCTTGTGTAACTCAGAAAGACTACCCACTATCACCTCAGTAGCTCTTCCTCTCACTTTTCGCTGGCTCCTCTCCAACACAAGGGGAGTATCCCTAAGTAGGATTGCTAAGGCTATGAAGTGGCGGCTCAATGTGCAGTTTGAAGATAAGACTTAACAAAACATGTGGTAGTTGTAGTATATGGCAATGGAAAGGCAACGTAAAAAGGGGAAATGGAAAGAAAGGAAATGGAAGGAGAAGGGAACAAGGAAATGGGATGATGTTAGACTACTGCCTATCCACCTATTGGGCTAAAACGTAATGGAGTCATAAAATATTGATCAAATGCAGGGATTAGTATGTCACAATCAAATACATTGTTGTGACACATCCAGCCTATTTAGTAGGAACTAGTTTGCTGCATTCATATTTCAAGTATGTACTTAATGTAAAAAGGAACTATGTTTTCATACACATTTACCCCAAAGTGTTTGCTAAAAAATGCTATCGAATCAAGTCTTGGAGGGCCGGTGATGCCACTCATCAATACAAATGTGAAGGTGTTATTTTATGGCTGTAATGTACTTCCAAATCTGCAACTTAGTTTGTTAGAAGAATGGAAAGCAAGACAGAAATAAAACAGAAAATAGGCAAGAGGGAGAACCTCCTCAAATTGCTTATTCTCGAGTGAATATTGGGTTCATTATTATGCCTTCATATAAGTTTGACAACAAGAATATTCTATAACAAATAAACAACAATTGAAGAGCATAACAAGACCATACAACAAAATAGATCAATACTTCAATGCTTCACTAATGTTCAAGGCTGGTATACAACAGAGTTCAACATCCCCATCTCCAAGCTCTACAATCTCTTACTCTTCACTCACTTCTCAATCCTCTCATACCCAAATCACCAATCAAATGGAAAGAAAGCTCCTTTATATAGAGTGAGCTAAGTCTCTTACAATAAAATACATTATTTGCCTAACAAACTCCATGACAAGTCAATGAAATCATAAAATATTGGAGTTATTTAGATCTTATCCTTATCCAATAATTTACAAGTCAAAAAGGTCTCCACTCTCTCCAAGAGAGGGGGCTCACTAGTCCATAGTTAAACTCTTCAACAAGGTGAAACAAGGTGTGAATAGGGCTTATTCCAAGGTGCAGGTGGACCATCTAGTGGAATGCACCACCTAGAGAAGTGTGCCAAGAAGATAGGGTCAAAAGGTAAGTTGACATGTGGATAAGGTTAGGTGAATGAATATGTAGGTTAGGTGAATGAATATGTAGAGGGATTATTCCAAAGTGCAAGTAAACAATCTAGTTGATTGCACCACCTAGATAAATGTGCCAAGAAGATAGGGTCAAAAGGTAAGTTGACATGCGGATAAGTTTTGGTGAATAATGTGTGAATGGATGGAAGTGGTCAAAAAGACTAAGGTGCATGCATAACTGACATCTCAAAACAAGGTGCATGCATAACTCTTCAAATCTAACTTGTTCAGGTGGGGCAAATTGGTAGTCTTGTACCGTCTCAAAACTTCTTGATTACAATTTTTTCTCTTTACCAGTTTACCAGGGAGCACTACACTTGTGGAGGACTTCCTTATAGTCGAACAACCTCCAAGAGTTTGGCAAATTATCTATCAAGGGTGTTGCATGAAGAGGGGCAAGTTGACTCCATCAACAAGGGACCAAGGCACTAGAACCAAGTTTTATTTCTCAGGACTTTCTCAGCTTTCTTTAAAAATCTGAAAAATTTGCTTAGTTTTGTTTATTTTCCAAGCATCTTAGGACAACATTTGCATTAGGCATTTAGGCATCTAGTTCATGAAATATTTGCATCAGAAAATCAACAAAAAGGCTTAGTATAGACCTTAGGAAAATCCCCTAGTTTCATTTAGTGGTTGCATTTGCATGTACATGAATTTTTATGGCTGATAAATTTTCTTACTGGTGTTATCAACATTAACATTCAGCCATACAAAAACCAGCACACAAAAAACTGAATGATGAGCCTAATTTACAAGAACCCAACACACATTTACCTCACCCAACCTCACTAAAACTTAACTAAGTGTTGGACATTTAGACCTCAACATTTCAGTCACATAAGTGACATTAAATTTCAGACTTGGGCACATTTATATTTATGTCTCGTACTCTTCATTTCCAGACATTTAACATTGGGTGGGTAGTCTTAATCATTCATCCGAGATTAATCCGTTAGTGTCACTTGTTTCAGATCAGCTTCCTTGTTTAATCCATTTTATCTTTGTGTGATTAGGAAGCCTAGGTCTTTGGGGTTGATTTATATTTGCCTAACTCAAGACCCCTTAGCCCTTTTCCCTAGGGGTGCATTTGCCCAATTTGTAATTTCCTCAAGCACCTCTATTTTAGCCAAATCAGTGATACTAGTACTTTGAGAAAGCTGGTTTTACCGGCAAGTACCTAGGACCGTTCGACTAGGGACACCTCCCGTGGTTAGCCTAGGTTTGCCATGGTGGACCTAGGAAACCTAAAGATAGGGGACCCTGACTGTGTGATACTTTGGGGCAGAGTCCTGAAGTTCCACCAATCTAGCGATTGTTAGTCTTTGCCAACACTTAGATCGTCAAATCGAGTGACAAAAACATTTTAATGCGAATAGGTCTTACCCTACTGCCAATCAAGCATCCATAGCCTTGACAAGGTTTACCCATCCTTCCAACAACTAACCATTTTATTGATATGGAATTTTTGGATCTCAGGTGAAGGCAATGCTCAATTTTAGAGTTTTCATGTTATGACAATCAACCTCGGGGAGCATACCTAAGAACCTTTTGCATTAGGATTTCCTACTTGCAGTTCTTCCTAACTATTGACAGTTGGTCACGGGGATCTACCTGAAAGTGTCCTGTACTGATGATTCATTACAATTTACAACACAACAAACCCAAGACACGGGGAGAACATGGAGGTACACATGGTGAAAGAGTTACAGAGGGGAGAGCAAATGTTAGTCTATCAATTTCAAACCCTTGGGATGCAAACCAAAATATGAAGTGATGTGGATGAAATGTGAGTGGCCGGAGATGGAACCGAAGAAGGGGGAATAATCCTTGCAAAAAACCAAGAGTCATCTGGGTTCGTGGTATGTAAGCAATAAATCAGAACCCCTTCACCCTCGTCAACCTATGACTGGTACTACTAGCTATACTCATCAAACAAGCAATACATCATGTAGCAATATCAATATGAAGTAGTGTTATAAAAACCGGCCCCAGGTTCCGTATGGAACCGACCGGTTCCATACCGAGTCTTTCTATGGCAAAAACCAACCTTTTGAAAGAAAAGAAAAAAAAACCAAAAAAATTGGGCACATCGGCCACATCTGCTAACCAAATTACCGTACAATCACTATATATTGACGTGGGGACCCTCAATTGCAATCACGATTCACAATCATCTTTGGATTTTTCTAGGTTAAGCACACGAATCACAGAGTCAGGGCAGTAGGGCGTTCGGGAGTCTGAAATCGAATCTCAATTGTGAACCATGGCACAACCGAATTTTGGTTTTATACAGTCTTACTTGCTATGTACATGAGAAACTTTGCAAATTTGTGTATAATGGTTTGAATTCACATGGATGCACATGAATATATATTTATTTTTTGAAAATATGAATATTTTATGTCTTTTTGCTCAAACGGTTTTTTTATCCGATTTTTTTACCGGTTTTTGTCCAGTGTCGATCCAAGTCCAGGTTCTCAGCCTGGCCGGTTTGACCACCAGTCCGGTTCTGATAACATTGATATGAAGTACAACATCCAGTAATACCTGGAACCTTTTGCATTAGGATTCTCTACCTGTTGTTATTCTGAACTATTGACAGTTGGCCACGGGGATCTCCCCAAAAGCATCCTATACTGAGGATTCACTACAACACAACAAACCCAAGACATAGAGAGATCATGGAGGTACACATGGTGAAAGAATTACAAAGTGGGAGAGCAAGTGTAAGGCTATCAATTTCAAACCCTTGGGATGCAAACCAAAATATGAAGTAATGTGGATGAAATGTGAGTGGCCAAAGATGGAACCGAAGAAGGGGGAATAATCCTTGCAAAACTAAGAGGCATCTAGGTTCATGGTATGTAAGTAATAACTCAGAACCCCTTCACCCTTGTCAACCTATGACTGGTACTACTAGTTATGCTCATCAAACAACCAATACGCCATGCAGCAATATCAATATGAAGTACAGCATCCAATTAAATCATCTTCATACATCATCTGAAATGGTATAACAGTAGAAAAATGGCATATATACATGATCATCACATCATCACATCACTGGAATCATATAGAATGCCCAACACAAAAAAATGGGCCACAGTAGTCTGGGATATATCACTTGCAATAGTAAAAGTAAGTTCAAAAGTATGCCCACAGAATATGGCATAACAGGGCCTTATCTTCCTTACCAAGAGGCATCAAAACCCTAGGAGGACACTCCCACCTGTTATGGGATATCATTGAGAATTAGCATTTAGGCACAAGATGCAAAGAAATGGTGGATTTCTTGGGTTTGGGGTGTTGCCTAGCTCATTCATGGTTGCCTCCACATTAGGGTGTCGTTGCTAGCTTTGTGCTTTCTACATATCAGTGGTTTCAATTCAACATTCCCGCTGCCTCTTCAAGATGTCTTCATTATCATCTATTATTTTTCTTCATTGGCATCTGTACATTTTCTCTTGCTTCCTTAAACGCTGTAGTCCATATTGACAACAACCCCTTCATTGATTTATATCCAAAGATTCTCAATACTCTTCTTTAAGCAATATAACTTTTTTAAGTGATTTCAATCCATGCACTAGGACTCTACAAATGTCAATCTAGATCTAACTAAGGATGCATTATGCCATCACAAGATGGACCCAAACATTGTTGGTTTGAAAATGGGTGTTCAATAGATGGAATCAACCCCATCACAACATATAGGAGACCATCTCAAATCAGGTGAATCCCATAGTGGCAAAGCTAATGTGTTTGGTTTTGTTCCAACCAACTAGATCATGATCCCCCATATCCAAATCTATGTGTTTCCCACTAACCACTCATGGTTAACCATGCCTACCTTGCCTTTACCCTCTTGGATGCCCCCATTATCCCACCAACCCCTTTCCTATAATCATTCATTTCAACACTAAGTACACTAAAACTTGTTTTGCTCCCCTAACCCAACACATCCCAAACATTTTGTACTTTCCTCCCTCATTATCGCCTTGTCAAATACGAGTCGTTATCACAAATCCTTTTGGAAGGCACACTAGATTCTTAGCCCCACACCATCCACCAAGGTCCACAATAAACTTGTCTACCCTCCATGTAAAGTGTACCATGATCTGTTGACATGATGAGGTATATAAGGTTATGCATAGACAAATCCACTTTGTTGTCACTCATGACACATCTTCTAATCCATCTGTGTAAGATGGTGATGTCTCTTCTGACACAAGAAATGAGAATTCCTTGCCTTGAGGTGACATCAACTTCTTTCACTACTCCACACTTCCCCAAAAAGATAGCTTACTCCCCTCCCTAAAAAAGTCCCTCCTAGCTCTAACATTGACGACCATTCTTGGGTCTTTCACGCCACCTCTCTAGAGGCAGTGGGTATTCAGGTGGATTGTCTCCCCCCTTTCCGATATTCATTGGATGCTCCTGGACATCTTTTACCCACTAGACAGAAACTGAACAAGACCATCCGGGAAGACATCTTCAGGCAGTTCGTCCAGGTCACCTGGGTCAATCCTCCGGGAGGGTTACGCCCAAAGATGGCCTTTTACGCAGAGCACTTCCTGGAGCTGAGAGACGGGCTCATTGTCCGACCCCAGTATACGTTTCGTCACTGGATGCATGCTCTTCGCATCCCTCTAGGCCAGTTCAGAGTTGGTTCTCATAGACTTCGAGTTGAGACGGACCACCAGATTGATAAACCAGATAGAATCTGTCAAGTATGTCATCTACAGGAAGTGGAGACCGAGGCACACTTCATTTTTAGATGCCCCAGTTACTACGAGATTAGAGGACGTTTTTATTGTTTGTTTAGAGACTCTCAGACTCTCGCCGAGTTTTTCAGGTACCCCGATCAGAGATGTTTGGCTCTCTACATGCAGGAGGCTCTTAGATTTCAAGCGCGTATTCTTAGCCTCCCATCAGACCGGACCCTACGCAGAAGATCACGTCATTTTTCAGGGTATTACCCTCAAACAGGGGCACCAAGAGACCAACCGATATCAGTACATATCCAGGCTCTAGATCAGTGAGGATCCATGGGACCTCACCCCGACCCACGAGATCTTAGCAGCAGATTCATCGCAGACTCCATCCTGAGAGATGGGCTAGATCCTCCTGACCTCAGCAACGTACAAACCCCCCCCAGGCAACAAGTTTGTGGGCAATCCACACTCTCTACTAGCCCTTCATCAAGACAACAGACTTTGTTGAGTTTTCTTCAGTCCTCTTCTTTCAGCCTCGGATGTTAGGAGAGATGGATCGGATCCTCAGACCCTTTCGCTCCTGGATCTTTTCCGCTAGGACATCTCCGCCCCATTGCGGGTTTTCTGGATTCGCGCCTGCAGTCAAAGCTCTCTTACTTCAATCATGTTCACTTTTGTTCACTCTTTTCTTTCTTTCTTCATGCATTGTACCTTTTTATAGGAGACCGTTTGATTCTCCCGCTTTGTACGGACATCATTGTAATCAGCAGTCCCTTTGACCTACTTTGTGGTCATTAGTTGGACATTAATATAATTATCTTATTATCTTATCTATGACATATGATTCACCCCTCAATACTTGTTCCCTCTCCCCCTACTTCATGTCACCAATCTTCCCGAAAGATATTAAAAAAGGCATCTAGGGGAGGCCTTCAAGCCAATTTTCTCCAACATAGTATCAAATCTCTTGCACTTCATACTACTAAACTCTTTAATGATGTGGTTTGCTCAAGCTCCCCTTCTTCATGGTCACAACATATCACCCACGTTAGTTTTTAATCATGAGACAATTGTGATCCAAATTATTACATGACTATTATGATCAAACACACCCTTGCCAAGATTTATGCTACAATCTTAACCATGTGGCTTTATGATCGTTTGGAGATAAGATAAGATAAGATAACTTTATTAATGTCCAACAAATGACCACAAAAGTACATCAATGGGACTGGGAGGTACCTATTGCCACATCCATAGTAGTTGGACTACCATGATGTAGAGCATCCTATCAGAGACATGAGCCAATCCATTTTACATGAGATGAGCATCTACTATCTCATTGATCATTGGTGGTGGAGCTATATTTCCGAGCTATTCAAAGTAGCTAGAGCACTTCTTCAGTTCCCCTTGTCATGGTTGAGCCCTTCACGACCCTGTTGAGATGTATTGGTTGGGTTATGGTTCTATGCTGTTGGGAACGAGAAGCCGAAGTGGCGAGCGGGGAGCAGGAGTGGAGCGAAAAGCAAAATTATCAAAAGCTCCCATTTTGGGAGCGTTCCGGGAGCATTTTTTATATAGTATACATTTTGATATATTTTGATGGATTTATATCTAGAAAACATGTAGGATGTTGAATTAGCTATAGAAAACATGGATTAAACCATATAACATCAATCATCTAGTAGTTATAGCTTATAACATTATCATCAAATGATCAACCATAACTACTTTTATGAGCTTGGCAATGAAGGGAGGTACCATACCATTGTCATCAAATGATTAACCTAGTGTAGGAGCTTTTAGTATAGGAGAGGTCGGGAGCGCCTTGGGAGTGTTTTGGGAGCGAGCTTCAGGAGCGTGAGCGAGGGGGTGGGGGGCGCTCCCACGCAACATAGTTATGGTTCATTTGTCGAAGCGATAGAGCAATAGTTGATACACCTTCCCTTGCCCTCTTGCAGTCAGAGTTATTCTCGTGGTTACTTCAGAGACAAGTATATGATTGAGCAGGTATACATCTTGTATTTGGGCGTTATCATTTGTCTCCTTTATCTATATTAGTAGTAGCTTTGACTAGGCATTTAGTGACTGGCAATGGTGATGTTATATGCTTTTGGTACTTATTTTGGACTTGTCATCATGAGTTGTTGAGGGGTCTTGATTGTTGAGGCCTTCTTATATGTTCATTGGTATTGCCTACTTTGTACAACTTGATCATTACCCCTGCTATGTTTGGTACCATTTTCACTTCCTCCATCCATCCATTATGCTTCCATCTTTGATATTCTATACTTGACTTATGACCCGGACTTGTGAGATTGAAGGGCTTTCCCCCACTTTGACCTTTGTGCATGGCGGACTCCATGTTTTGCATGTGTCTCAACTCTGGAGTGCGTGGCCTAGTTATGGATCTCGTTCATCCCCTTTTGCTCGTATGATGCCTTGTGGATTGGATGTGCTTGTGAAGTAGCCTCGTCACCGGGTTGTCTCCTTTAGTCCTCAAACCAAGTACTCCTTAAAATGCAAATGTGAAACAAATGCTATATCAAAATGACTACAAAAAGGCCAGCTGCAATTAGTTGTGTTTCTAAACACTAGCCCTAAGTAAAGTGAAATCAAATAAACCTTTCTGTAGCTAGTAAGTGGCCAAGGGATGATCACTCATCCTTTGTATGATGTAAGGCCATTTACCCCCACAGGGCAGTAGGGTGGTCACTACATTGCACCTATGGACGGTGGCGAGCAATGCAAGTAAGATCGAGTCATTATCTAGGGCCCACAAGGCTATCCAGGGCACCTTCCCTTGGAGACTGACTGGTGAAGAAAAGGTTGTCTTATTAATAAATGTGAAATGTTATTAAAGTCAATCAATTGAATGAAAAAGGATGCTTGTTTAGAGTCTGATAGAGGCAACTCAAACACTCTACCCATATGTGAGACACCTCCCTCCCCTAGTGTCCTCCATCCTGTACTTGTCATTATGGCTTCTTGTGTCCCCTTTTCTCCAAGAGATCACATGGTCAAGGTCAAATAAGTCAATCCCTTTAAACCTAAGCCTTGTTGTGTACACCTCACCCAGCTTAGCATGATGGTAAGTTTTGTAAGTGACCATATGCCTAAGACTTCATGAAGGACTGTGAAGCTATTCTAGTGAAAGTCTGATTTTATTGTTCATGATCACCACTGCATGTGTCATTATGTTTTAGTTGGCTACTAATATAGGTAAAAGAGCATTATTGACCCCCTATGCATGCAAGATCAGTTGGTTCTCAGCTCAGTCATTATTTTGACCAATTTTGACTCGATCAACCGAGTTTGACCATGGTCAACATATGGTTGTTAGTTTTGTACCTAGGGAAGTGTTCCCCTAGTGACTTTTGCCTAAGTCACTTAGAAGGGGGAAAAAGGTGACCCTCAACATTGAATGTCACTTAATGAGACTTTATAAAGTTGAAGTCACTTTTTGATAAATCTTAAGTGGGTGAGTGAAATTTATTTAAGTGATTTAAATAAAGGTATTTTCACTCTCATTAAATCTCAACCATCGGATGAGATCTAATCTCCACCGTTGGATTAGAAAACCCTAGGGTTTAGTCAAAAAGACTTGAGGGAGGCATTTTTTGATTCATTCTTGACATTTTGAGAAGAGAGAAGAGCAAGGAGACTAGCATGATTTTCGAGGCAGCCATTTGAGGAGTTCATTGGCACAGAAATCGATACATCAGTTTTCAACTTGGAGAGAGGGCACACATTTCGAGGTTGTTCATAGAAGCATTTATGAGTGGCACAGTAATCGAGGAAAGTACAGCAGTGTGATTCTGGGCACTGAAACCGAGACACTCAGCTGGGCACATATCCCGAGACAGTCACGGTTTTCAATGTATTAAATGCTGGGCACATTTCCCAAGACAAGGGTACGAGTTTCTATGTTGATTTTGGGCACGGTTTTCCAGAATAATTTCTGCACTATTTCCTAGGTCTGTACAGTCTGTACGAACTATACTTGCTGCACAGTTTTCTAGACTGTTTTTGCACAGATTTCGGGACTGTCCTTTGGCACAGAAACCGAGGCAAAAATTGGCACTGAAATCGAGACTGTAGTAAGCACAAAAATCAAGGTAGGTTGGCACAGGATTCAAGACAGTGTTTGGCACAGATTTCAAGGCAGCACTCAGGCACAGAAATCGAGGCAACAGTTTGGCACTCATTTCGAGATATTTTCTGGGTGAAATTTCATGGTGGAGATAAGTACATTTCTACTGTAAAATTTATGTACTGTGATTTACTGAAGAAATAATAAACTCTCTCTCTCTCTAACTGGTTTTCCCCGTGGGGGTTTTTCCAGGGCATGATTTTGGCCAAAAATTTCTGAGTCTATCATTTTCATGGTGTGAATGTTTAAATGTGTTTTTAAACCTGTTAGTGCATTTTTACTGTGTGTTTAATTGTTACTGAAAATTTCATAAGTAGTTTCCAGTCAATGCATAACCGACTGGGAATGAAAACCACAAAATGTTGACATAAACCAGCAAACAGTAAAGTGCAGAAAATTCTACAATGGTCCCGGGTAAATTTGGATCCGATGGTTCGATTTTGTGTTTTTGGCACCTATGGGCATCCACTACACGGTTCCATACTTCAATTGGTCTTTATATGCTATAGTTCGTGGTTATTTTTATTATTATCAGTTATTATGGGCCATATTTTATATACTGGACATGGATGAGCTTACAGATTATTCTACGGATGGATCCATGGGGTGCTAGTAATCACCTTTAGTGGATTTGAGGTCTTTGAACTCATTTATGCATTCAGGTTGATGATCCAAGCAAGTAAAAGGCATGATTTGGGCATATTTATCACTCAGCAATATTATTAGCAAATTAATTCCACAATAAAGTGACCATAGCGTAGCTAAGAATCAATTTGGCCAGTGAGGAGCAAGGAAATGACTTGACAAGTTGACGGTGTTCTATTATGGTATATTGATGCTCTAGGGACCACAATTCATGTTTATTATCATCCTTGGGCCACGGTTGTTTATTTCCTCACCTAGGGAGGACGTCTTCTCCATGGGGGCGCACTTGTTGGTGGGATCTTATGTTATCACATTGTATTGTTTTATCATTGTACATGGGGTCTCCTTAGGGATACTTAGACCCCTAGGTGACCCCCCATATCACATCTTTATGTTATATTTTATGCCATAATCCTATACTTGGGCGTATTAGGAAAATTGCCCCCCTATCTTGATAGCTCGATGTAGTTACGATGAGACTCTCTCCACCATTGATTTAGTTAGTTATGTTTGATCCTAGCTGTCCATCTCTTCGGATCTACGGATTTTGCATGGAGTTCTATTTATTTGACAACTCACTCATTGTAAAGGACTTTTGTCTTTTGGATATTCGACTATTGAGAGAGATTTTGCAGAGATTTTGAGTCTTCTTTATGTGATTGCTATTGTACTTGATTGTAAATCAATTCTCTTTAGCATTCAAGTAGTTTGGTTGTGGTTGCATATAATTTTTGTGGCGACCGTGTGGTTAGTGCAGGATAGCAAGTTCATGAGGGCGAGTTTGTGAGGGTTTTCCAACTCATTTCCTCCCAAAAACGTGACCTAATCATGGAGTTTTCAATTGCATCTTTGACCATTGTTATGCTCTTTGATTTTTCTTGCAAACATAGTTCTTTCTTCTTCTGAATCAAATCTAACATTTGTTGTTTGCGTTTGCAGGAAGGAGGGAAGCATTGGCTCAACTTGTGAAATTCGATTTCACTTAGAACTTCACCAAATCTTCTCATAATTGATACAAAGTGGAAAATATCATCATTTACTTGGCATCTACAAGATTTCTAGGTATTCTCTTCTCTATTCTCTCTTGTTTCGTTTTCTATTCCATAAGTCACCCACAAAAATAACTAAGTTAAAACCCTCATTTTTCATAAGTTTTATTCCAATCTCCTAGCATCAATTTGATTTAAAACCCACGTAGGAAATCATCTAAAACCCCTAGGGACCAAATTTCATTTGATTCTGACTCCATTTGCCCAACCTTAAGCACTCATCTCCCTAGGTGCAATTCGCCCCCCTTAGGTATCTCCACACGTTTCCACTTCGGTGACTTGGGTAATGCTTGTTTGTTTCTAATTGACATATCTTGCATCAAGCATAAATTACGAGTGTTAGAAATCCTTTATTTTGCCAATTCTTAGCCATATTTCACTTTGTATGCTTAAACCCTAGCTAGAATAAATTGGGTATCTCACACTAGCACTCATTCTTATCCTAGATTTGGTTTGCAATCATAACTATGGAGGTAAAAATCATCTTGGCTGACAAATCTTGTCATTTGATGAGTCTTTCAACCTTGTTTCCTAAGACCTCATCTCAGTAGTCATTTGTTGATCTAGGATACTAAGTCAAGATAAATCTACTTGTATTTGCTGTTAGTTACATTTTGTGTGTCTTGTCTTGTCTGTTAGCCTTTGTTGGTTAGCGAGGGTCTCCTGCTTGGTCTTGCTCCTAGCTTGGCCTAAAGTGAAGAGCGCTTTGTCCAATGTGACAACTACATCATCTGTAGTGGTCAGAGTACTCTTGGGTCACTTGGTTTAACTGCTTGTCCTCTACCATCCTAGATAGGATCCCTCTTAGTGGCAGCTACATCGTAGGTGATAACAGTACCATGATGTCTGTTATCACCTATTTTGTACCATAGTTGGATTATCTAAAGAGCCGCCATTTGACATACATGATGAATGTTTGTACTCCAGTGTATCAGATGATCCAGCATTTGTGCCTAGCCAATTTTGGCTAGTCAGTTTTGTTTTTTAGTCAACATGACCATGGCCCCACAGGGTTTGTAACAAAGTGTGCTAGTAGGATTTTGAGTGTCTCGGTTCCCCATGACTTGATTAAGCAACTAAGGTATTCCAGGGAGTTTTTTCCCTTGTCAATTATACTTTGCCTATAGCCAAGCTATAATCGATGAGGTTTTCTCCCGCTTCCTCCAAAGCTGGAATGCCCGATTTTGAAAATTTTAGCCATGGGGGGTTATTAGAGTCCAACTGATGTATATAAGCCTACTAGACACTATTAGAATAGGTTTTGGTCGTGTCCTAGGTCCATAGAACCCTTAGAAAAAATTTCGAAAATTTTTTACCGAGTCCTCCAGTTTTGGGTTTTTTAATTATTTTTTATTTTTTAATAAATTTTTCCATAGTTTAAATGGAAAAATTTCAATTTGTAATATGTCAGTCATCCGGGATCCGAATTCAGTGATTGAAGGCTCCAACCTTAAGCCAAAAATCATTCATGATCCCCGGACCAGTTTATCCTAAGTTTTGGATGTCGATTCAGCCTCATAATTAATCATTTCTCAAAAAACCCATTTACAGAGAAATTATTAATTAAAATATTAAAAATTGAATATTTGGAGATAATCCAAATGGATTAAAATAAAAGGCTAATTGACATGGCACCTGGCATTTATGAAGATTCCAATCAACTCAGTTGACATTCAGTTCAGTATCCAGTCACTGCAAGAGATCTCCTTCAAGAGAATTCGCCCTCCTTCACCAAGAATTCGATTTGATGTGTTGGCACATGATTATTGGGTTGTTGGTTGCATTAATGGATATGGTAGGTGCCATCCTTGATTTGTGCAATCACAAAGCATTGGCTCCTTTCATAACTCATGTTACCTCCACCCACTACACTCCAAGCTTGTGTTATGTGGCATATTCGAATTCCTTGATATCCTCATGTCAACCTCTTCTTGGAGCTCGAGTTTACACTTTGCACATACCTATTCGCATGGTGATACTTCCAAGGTGGAGATGAGGGGCGCCTTGCCAAGGTGGAGGCCACCTCTTCATCTCATTCATTGCAACTCGATTTGTTTGGTGGAGTTAACTCCAAAACTTGGCATTGACTTGATGTTGATTGAGATTTTGATGGCAATTCGAGTTTGTGTTAAGTGCCATTGGCTCCATTCTATGCCAATTCGAATTAGGGTAGCGTGTGCTCTTGTTTTGTTATATAATGAGGTTCTCTTTCCTAATTCCTCATGGACTTTTTGTTGTAAATTTACTCTGTTGAGATTGTAAAAGTTTGTGGCTATTGCTACATTTTGGAAATAAAGTCGGCTTTGGAGGTCTATGGTGTGCACTATATGTTTATGAGCAAATCTTTCCATCATTGATGTGATACTTGTCCTTGTTTCATTTATATTATTTCATGCTTAATCATTGTTTAGCTTAGATCTCTTTCTTAAGAGCAAAGAACAAATATTTGATGGTCCAAGTTATTTGTTGGTTTTAGGCTAGATTCGTTTTAAGAGCACAAACTGTAGTCGGTAATACTCGTTTGCCTTTTATTTCAATTTAGTCTAATACACTAAGCATGATCTAGTTTGTTTGTATAAGTGTTGCATGTGTGCAGGTATCAAAAAGATAGAGTGGAGGTGAACTCGGTTGTCTCTCCCTCCTCTCCATCAGTATTTTGCCCTAACATTTGTGTTTTCAGGAAGCCTCCCAAAGACAAAATCTTAAGATTGCACTTGAAGCTAGGAGTTTGCTTCTCTCCATCAACACAAAATCATCATTCAAACTAGTTACTTGGGTTACCTTAGGCTTATCTCTTCAAGCCCTCCTCTTTTTCCTTGACTCGTTTATCTTGATCTGCTAAGCCATTTCCTCTCACCCTAAGATCTCTCCTTGCTCTCGTTTTTGCCATCTTTCCTAGCTTTCATTTTTCCCTTTTTTCCTTCCTTTCGCTCCTCTTTCCTTGGCTCCTCTCGTCCTCCTCCTCTTCCCATTTATCCTCCTCTCTATACTCTTCCTTAGCTCCTCTCGTCTCCCATCATCCTCGTCCTTTCCTTCCACCTTTCGTTTTTCCCCTTGTGCTCTTCAAGTTCCCCTCTAGTTTCCCCTTGGGTTTTTGCCCCAAGTCCCCTCTCGTCCACCTTCTTTGAGCCCTAAAAACACAAAAAACGAATTCAATAATTTGTTAGAAGTTAGTTGTTAAGTGTTAAAGTTAGTAGTTTCCTTTGTCAAAGTTGAATAGTTAGATCTTTTCTCATCATTGTTTACATTTCATAGCTTAGATATAAGTAATTTCAAATTCATTTTGATTTTCATTAACACTTAATGGGTGCTTGTTGAGATTTCGTTGAGCTTGTGTAGGTTGCTTTGAAAGAGAAGAAGTGCTTGTGAAGACAAGATCCAAGAGAGGATCAAAGTTATAATCAAGGAGAAGTTTTAAACCAAATCAGAATTCCAAAACCATTCTCCTTTGTAAAAGCCATTAAGGGCTTATAAATTTTGCTTCACTAAATTGTTCTCTTCTTCAAAAAGACCTTTCAAGGATTTTTCCTAAGGCAATTGTAATTCAAGTAATAAAAAGGCTAGGTGGGATAGTGCCTCCCACACTTAGTTTCTCCTTCCCCATTTGGGGAAGTTTGTTCATGCATGATTAGATTAGTTTTATTTTCAGTTCTTAAATTAAAATCTGCTTTCTGTACTTAGATTAGTTCTCTTCCAAGTCTTGACTTGAGATAGTATCCTTGGGATTTCATCCCAAGGGCAGGGCCACATAGTTTTGTGGTTACTTCTCTTTCCCCATTAGACTCCTTGTCGAAACTTGGCTAGCTGAAATTTCTTAAGCACTGGTGGTTCTAGTGGTCATCCTTGTTCGGAAGTTGACCCCACTTGTTGTTTATTTCTTAGATTAGTGGTTAAACTTGGCCTTAGAAAGTGTGCTTTGCTATCAATATTGTTCAACCGTTTTACTTCTAAAAGTGCACTTTTCTTTATGCAAGACTTCCTCTATTCTATAAACAAACAAAGTCTCTTGAAATTGCCGTAATCCAAGTCAAGAGCACTCTCTGTCGGAGAGCATTTTAGCTTGCATCTTTTCCCCCTGCATTAGGCATATTAGATTAGATAAGTCTCTTGAACCTTGTCATAAGACAAAGTCAAGAGCACTCTCTATCGGAGAGTTGAACTGTGTGCTTAAACAACAATTAAAATATTCCAACTCACACTCCCATAACAATTTACTTTGGTTGCTATCTAATACCCATATGCTCTGCCAACCTGAAAGGGTTGGGCTAGTACTCAAAAAGGTGTTGGACTTGTTAATCTCATAAGTGATAACTTAATAAAACTTTACCCCAACCAACATGTCGACGTTGTTTCGAGAAACTTTTAAGTGGGAGGCAAAAGATCCTAAACCTGGTGGGGCCAAGAAACATACCGTTGTCAGACATCAGGGGTGGTTTAAATCATTGGACACCTATCCCTTCGAAATCTAGACGGTCTTGACTTACCATCAGAGGGGAGCCACTTAAAGGTATACTTTCCGGTCGGATGCTTTACCCTTGTTTCTTCTAGCCCTAATAATCAAGACCATTAAAACTTTTAATTTACCAAGATAAATTGCAAAACGATCTCACAAACAGATACTATTGAGACTCATTTTTCAGCATCCCGAAGCACTATATCTGTTGACTCCATTTGGCACTGGTCCTCAAAACTTACATGTATTACCTAATTTTGAATTATTGATCAGTATTTTTTGAATCATATTGTGGATGCTATTTAATTTTCTGAGTCTTCATATTATGTTGTGATCTTTATCTCGCAACGTGGATTGCGCTATCTTGGTCTTATTCAAAGTGTTATTGTGTCTCTCATCTTCAAAAAACTCCTAAACAACACCCATCCGCATCACCACACAATTAAAACACTTCAAACATTGAGCCATAGTTAACTCTTTGTAGGGACTACCCCCCTTGGCTTCGTTAGGAGTTAGCCTAAACGGAGGAGATGGGATTCAGGTGACAGTACCTGGCTCATTGCTTGCCCCCAAGGCCACACCTCTCCCCACTTCCAGTGAGGGAGACAGCTTTCAGAAGATTTATGCTGCTGGTGTGCATCTAAGCGGACAACAATGTCAATACAAAGTAGGAGCGCTAAGGCGGCTATTATAAAAAGTAAAAGGTAAGTCTCTAACCTAAAAACCAAAATCCTAGGAAGAGCAAACTCCAAAGATGGAGAGTTGATCCAAAGGAGAGATGTACAAAGAGATCCAATACAAAAGAAATATGTACAAGGGGAATGGATGTGGAATTTGTGGTACAAAAATAGTGAGTATGTCATGGTGCATTAGAAGTACTAGAGGTATTGGAAGCATCTCTCCTAACATCCAAAGCCAAAACCGAAACCAAAAGTGAAGGAAAGAATCTCAAAATAGCTATGTTGCACTTGCTTTGGGGATGGGGAACGATGGGGACGAGGGGACAAGTCCCCAAGACAGCTAGAGCACACCCCCAATTTTTCAGGGAATGGCAAGTTGTTAGTTCTAAAAGAGCTCAAGTAAATAAGGAAAGGGCTCAGTGACCATTATTGGCACTTGAACGTGAGGAAAATGTAGTTTAGTTTTAGGAAACTTAAGTTTAACTATTTTCGATCTACATTAAGGTCCATGAAGGGTCTATGAGAAGAATGCTTGTCTCTATAACAACTCTCCTTCCTTATATATCTTGTTTATGATGATTGAGTTAACAAGCATTCCCTTCTCAATAGGTTTGCAGATTTTTACAGATGTGTGCAAACCACTACAAAACACTTTGGGATATACATGCTTGCATTCTACAAAGAGATTAGATTCATATTTTAGATTAAGAAGGATATTGAATAGGAATTTATTCAAATGTTTAGAACCCAAGCTAAGTCTTTACTATCCAATTGTTTTCACATTGCTTGAGGTTGGAATGGGGGAAGAGTTGGACTTGAATAACTCCTGGACACCTATGTCTAATAGCAATACCCAAAAGAATCAAAGCTTTGAGTTGTTGCATTGCTTAGTTTGTTGACATGGAGGCTTTGTTGCTTGTAATGATGTTGCTAAAAAGACAATAGTTAAATCACAAAAAAATCAAAATCCATCACACACAACCCATATTTTGAGCTGCAACTTGTATAGATTTAGATTTAGATTTAGAATAATACAAAAAATATGGATGGGATAAATGATCATATTGCCCAATCACCAATGTTCATTATCAAAATTGAAGATACATGCCCAGAACAACTCCAAAATTTGCCTGGGACATCTCTGAAATCTGCTTGGAATGTCTCCAAAATTTACCATTAAGTCACCGAAATCTGTTTGGGACGTTTTGGGTATGAGCAGCAAGTCCCCAAGTCCCTAATGAAGTCCCCAAAAGATTAGGGACATTTCCTATGGGTCCCCAAGTCCCTGAAACGCAGGGACGACAAGTACAGGTATTTTTTGGGGGGAACGGGTCCTCGTGCAACATAGCAAAATAGTACTCAAACCGGTCGAAGAACTGGAAGAGGAGTTGTAATGGGTAGTGTGTCACACGGATATGCGTCCCCAAGGGTAGGAAACGCGTTTCCATGCCCCCGCACATCTCAAAAACTTGGAAACTCCATTGGAAAAGTCCCCCCCACGTCCCCATTTGAAGGAAACTCAAGGAAACACGTAAGGGAAACATTTCCCTCCTAAAAATGGCATCCCCACATTTCCTTTGACAATTTTTAACCAAAAAATAAAAAATTAATAAAAAAAATAAATGTTAAAGGACCACGCAGTCCACTATTTTCCTTCTCAGTAGCCTCGATTTAATTTCAATTTCCAAAATGGTTGTATTTCCAAAAAAAATTGTCAATTATATCTTATGTATGGTTGTATTTCATTTTATTTCACTTGATGTATGTTGTAAACTTGTATTAATCTTTATATTATAAAATTAAAGACTTTAATGACTTATGCTCCAACTTTCAATTTTTATGTATTCTAATATAAATTTGGTAGTATTCTTGGTGGGATCCCCTATGTTGAAGACCTAGAGTACCCTTCGACGTTTCCTAATATTTGGGGGGGTACTTTTGCATATGTCATTTCTACGTTTCCTCGCTCCCGCGTCCCCGCATCCCAGAAACTTGGGGGAACATTAGTGTCGTCGTATGGAGTGGGGAACCTGCTAATGTGATCTAGATGAGGTCAACTGACTACGGTGACGAGGTTGCGACTGGTCGTGCCACTGGTGTCAATATGAAATCGAGGTGGTCCTCCGTGTCCTAACTGATCTACGGTCAAAAATAGTGTCATCCTCTATTGGCCTTTTGGTGCCCCTAGAGGAAGTGAGCACCGAAAACAAGGAAGTAATCCACTAAGTGGAGGTTGGTCCCGACTGGGAATGTCATTAGAGAATGAGGGAGCGAAGACGTAGGGCCTCCTGCAAGTATAAGGGCAGACATCTCTGATTGGGATATCTGAAGAAGCCAGTCAGAGTCTAAAGCTCTGTGAAAAGGTCCCTAAAGAAACAATGGAACCACACACAAATCTCATAGTAGATAGGACACCGAAAGATGAAATGATCCTCGATCTCAACCTCACGAAGATGACACACCTGGAAAATCCTGTCTGATTGATCAATATGGTGATCTGTCTCCACTTTAAGACACTAATAACCCACTCTAAACTGGAATAAAGGAATATGAAGAGCATGTGTCCAATGGTGGAGTGAGTAATGGGGGCGAACAATGAGATTGTCCCTCAGATCCATGAAATGTGTAGCATAAAAAGCCATCTTCGGATGTAACCCACCCTGAGGGTTGATCCAAGCAAGTTTTAAAAAAGAGTGTTGAACAATTGATCATGGTTACAATTCAAGCTATTATTGACAAAAACATATCACAATCCTCAAAAGTCTACCACCTTCTGAACTTTCAAAGAGCTTTCAACTATGTTCTAAGATGATTTTTGTTTCACAAACTATGAAACATTGGCATATCCAAGTATGTCATTGTTGCTATAATGAGGCTCTAAGAGACCATCATAGGTCAGCTTCGCACAACATAAAGACTTTTTGACCTCACCAAGAATTCCAATGGGGTTAAGAAAGGATGCCCCTTTTCTCAAAGTCCTTAATTGTTACGAGGATCTCGACCGATCATTACCAATTTTTCCCCATGGTTTCATAATTTGAACCTCACGGGCCTAAACTCTCCCCTAAGGACAGTGTCAGACAATGTGTTGGCTCCTTCTCTGTGGTCGATGATTCTTCTGGGAAGTACATTCTCATCCACCTCTACTTCAACCTCTTTCTATAATGTAGTCTTAGGGGCCTCTTCCTCCCCTTCCCATTCTACACCAATTTTTGATGATGTAGTCTAAGTAGCATGGGTACCTGTACCCAGGGGTAGGGTACGCGTATCCGTACCGGATACTCGTACCCACGTATTGGATACCCTGTACCCATGTACCCTGTCGTACCAGAAACTTGGCCAAAGTACTCGAGACATTTGTCACGGATTTAGGGTACTTTGATGTTGGTGGTGCTAATTGTTGAACTCCTCCGTCATGGCCTTGACAAAAATTTACTCCTCACTCAAGCAAAATCACTTATTAAGCATGGGAAGCTTTTTATGCCTAATCTTAACACTTGGATTAGGAAGTTTCATCAAAACTATAGGGTGTTGACAATTGTCCTTGGAGGACCAACTTCGAGATTCAAGGCAAAGGCAAGAGCTAGAGCCTACAGGAGGGGGCACAGGGTGCTATTGATGAATAGGATCCCCCAATATAGGCAAGGATTTTGATATGTAAATATTTGTTGTAGCATGAAGTTTTTGGGCTCTATAGGCCATTTAGCCCCTTTGTTTATATATTTTGAGTCAGATATGGATTGCACTTGATGTCTTTTTAGTTGTATGCACCCATGCTATATACATATATAGTACCCTCGACAAACCCAAGTCCCTTGTTTCTAAAAGCAGTGTTCCCGTCCCCGCACCCATCCCTGTACCCGTCCCCGTACCCAAGTTTCCGGGCAACTTAGGTCTTTTATCTTGTTGTATATAGCGTTACGCTTTTGGTTACTTTTCTCATAAAGCAACTTAGATTATTTTATCTTATGCCTTGACTTTTACGCTATAGGAGTTGCTTTGGCACTCCTCTTGTATGTCGTTGTGAGATTGTACTTTTGATTCCAATTCACCTACCTTTTTGTTCATTCATGGAAATTAATAAATTATCTTATCTTATCGAGAAGAGAAAACAATAAGGCGATCTGGGAAGACACATACCAGCAATTTATTTAGGTCAATTGTATTTTCCCGTAGTATCCTCTTAAACTTAAGATGGCCTTCTACTCGAAAAATTTCTACAATTAATGGATGGCCTTATTGTTAGCAATGACTACAATCAATGCCACTAGTGAGATAGACTCAAGATCCCACTTAACAAATTGAAAGTGTGTTCTCTCAGATTACAGGTTGAGTCCACTCACCACATTCTGCAAAGAGATAGGTTATGCCATTGTTATCATCTATAGGATATTCAGATAGTGGAATACTTCATCTTCAAGCATCCCATATATTATGAGATGCAAAGACATATATTAATTTAGTTTAAGATTATGTTGAATCCTTTGCTACCTTCTTTTGTTATTCGAATAAGAGTTGTTTCCCTTTATATATTTGAGAGGCAACCGCTCACAAACAACAAACCTTACAAGAATTATCTAGGCCTAGCTCCACTAGGTTGATTTTTTTTCTAGTCTTTTTCAACCAGTGGAGGTGTCAGAAACATGTGGACACCCCATCCATGGATACAGAGGACAATCAGATTGGGCACCATCTGATTCTGTCAAGAAGCATGATGTCATTGAGATGTACCTGCTCTAGTTAGTCCCAACACGAGAATGTCTCCCAATCCAAGTCGAGCAATGAAATACCCATTACTAGATTTCCTCTTTTGCATCAAATGTAAAGAGAGGTTCAAATGATTGCACTCAGACTGCCCAAAGGATCACCCATCCAGATCCTCTTTATCTTGAGTATTCCCTAGAGGACATTATCTAACTTTGTATCAGTACATTCACAATGATTGAACATGACGGAGGCAGTTCCTCTTCTATATCTATATCTCTACCTCAATCATGCACTACTAATCCTATTGCCACAACTTGATCTCCATACCTTGTCCTAATGCAAAAACAAATACTTCTCAAATGTCTAAAGGCCATCCAAATTTTGTTTATTGGAAAACCTAGCACAAATTCCATATTCAATCTCTCAATGCACCTTGAGGTCCCATTTAAACTCCTCTTTCTACCAGCTTGCAATTCTCAAGATTTACATGAAATCTATCAACCAACGAGGTTATTCATGTGGACATTAGTCTCGGCCAAGTCTTGCTAACATCCAATTCCAATACTAGTCCCTTGAAGCACTAAATATCAAAACATATTGCATTTCTTCTTCGTTTGTGTACCCTCTAAATGTTGGAATTTTTGTTTTTCTATTTGAATTCAAATTTGCAGATTGGTTTCTCCACTATTGGATCCCCAATCTCATGTAATCATGTCCACGGTAACATAGGAACATATTCCTAACACATGAATGTAATTTCAAAAACATCTCTCCTCTACATGCTTTCACTTCTACTCCATTATTAGTAAACTCTATCCCTATTTTTGTTAATGGCATGAGCTAAACTCTAGAAGATATACACCCAAAATCCGGCAATTTTTCCGGCCAAAATCCGGCTGAAATTGTTGAAATGGCAGTTTTGGGTTGTTGGAATTGCATAATCAGGGTACCCCAGGGGTAATCAAGGAGGCTGAATCCATTCCTACAATCAAAATTGCAATTCCAGCAACCCAAATCACAATTCCAGCAATTTCTCCATCACTGGATTCCAGCAAAAAGTGCCGAATAAGATGCAAATCATCTAGAAATTAGCTTACTCCTTTGTTAATAGCCATTTATTCTATCAGATTGTATCTTAAAAATTCATCATTGTCTAGAGATGCATGACAATGAATTACTCTTTCATTGGGCGTGTTCCTAGAAATGTTTCCTAAGCTCAATTATTTACAGTGATGCTCATGAGTTTATTTCCGATGTACCCACAAATGGTTAGTTCTTCCTCATTATGTTCAATTATCATCTACACTATCATTAGCTTGTTCATCCCAAAACATCATTCATTCCTATATACCATAAAATCCACGTGCAATCTCAAAATATAACAGCATCAACATGAAAACTAAGCTCAAATCACAACATCAAGGATGAAGACAAACTCGATAAATGAATTATCCTCACTGACACCACTGCTACCACCTTCATTCATGCCTTATTTTAGGTTGTGACCTGACAAACTTTAATATCCTTTAGCTTCATCACTACTATCACAACATCTATAATGCATCAGCATGAGCATTTAAGCTCTCCAGTAAAAAAAGACATGATCAAACTCCTAAGCAAGTCTACCATTTTAACAAAATCTGTCTCTAACTAAATTTAGCTTCCCTACTAATTCATTTTCCAACAAATAAATACGATCAGACAATGCCTCCACATTCTTGCAGTGATGGCACTCAAACACTAAAATTACTTAAAAATGGTTAACCAATTCCCAATTCAAATTCTTCCTAATTCCCTAAGATAAACAGCATGTTTGTATTACTAGGTTTATGCAAATGGCTAGGGTCACTGTAAAGGATAGATATGCTGAAAGACACAGAAGAGTGATTCATAAAATAGTTTGAACTTTGAAACTCCAAACCAGCTTAAAAATTTCTTCTGGTGATGATACCAAAACATTAGTTAAAATCACTAAGAATGCTTAACCAAATCCCAATGAGGGCATACTAATTAATATGTTCATCCTGATACCCTAGAACTATATCATTAGGCTTTGCGCATGCCTAGAGTCCTTGTAAGGGATGTGTTGACACAGGAGTGATTCATAAGATATTGATTGAGACTCCGGTGCTAGCCTTTGAACTTCCATATGATCAAACTCCCTAATTTAAAATGGAACGCCACTACTTCCTGAACACACAATCTGTTTGTTCCATTTACATAAGATAGCAATTCTTTGTATAAAATTAGCTTTGAGAAATTAGATAGATTCTTTGCAAAGCAAATTATATAGCTTTAAGAGAAATTATGTATTTAGACATAAGTTAGGAAAGGCCTACAGGTCCCTGTATGGCCATGAATTGGACCTGTCCCTCCCAGATTTATATAAATGAACTTTCTTATCAGAATACTATTCCTGCAGATTTTCCTAAAATGTGTCACACATAAATGTCGGCCAATATATCTAAAATAATTACACATGCATGACAAATTACAAATAGGTGCTCCCTTCAAGCCATGCATGATGGTCAGATATTCAAGCCTGCTGCAAAGACAAACCTGTTGCTCTGGAATGAGTTCTTGTAATTGAGCACGAAGATCCTGCGAAAACAACACAAATAAATTTATGAAACTATATGTGGTAAAAACTCTTTTAGTTCTAAATGCATCCAAAGATGGTGCATATAAGAGAACAAACCACCAAACAAAAACAGACTTCAGTCAGACTCTAAAAAACACATTTTAAAATCACAATTCCCAGATTTCAATCCTGGAAGCACCTTTCTGCAAGAGCAAAGACTCCTAAATGGAGAAATCACATTAAATAAATCACGTCCTTATGAATATCCAAGATCTTAACACCTGTTTTGTCATTCATGTCAATCACAATATATTTTGACTGCAGAAACCAAAGGGTGAATACCACATATTTGTGCTTAACATGATTGTCTTGATAAGTGTTGATAGTTAGATCATGACCGCAGACAACATTCTACATCATGATGTTTACAACTAAGGTTGTATGAGATCTGTGTCTCAATATTCACCAAATTTGAAAGTAAAATTCAGGCATAGACATGACACATTACCATCTGCATAACAAATTATTCATGACCCTCTGACTGCCCATCTAAAAACGTGATAAAACTTAAAAGTATATTAAAATAACACCTGTGGCTGTAAGTTGCCTGTAACTAAAGATATAAAGGAAAAAATAAATAATCATCCTTGTCTCAATGTCTAGCCAATGAACACTAAGCCAACAGAACACATCTGCACAGTTTGGTGAGTGCTCCAAAGAAGGTAATGGCAATCCATACTAGGGCCCTAAATTCTCAACGAGATCAAAAGAACTAATCTTAACTCTGAGCTTGTTAGAACAAAAAGGGAAACCATGGATGTAAAAAATTAGCAATGGACTAATGGTCTAACTGTTCACAGATATTTGCATTCAGTGATTCTCTCTATTTCTCTAGTGACATGAAATTAGACACGTCACTTTACTTACGTCGCCTGCTTCGTCAGGGATCTATCTTTTCTGGGGGGATCTCTCTTTCAATATTTTCTGGCTGGTATGGCAGCTGACCAATCCTTAACGACGAAACTAACTATGGAAATGAATAAATCACCACTGCTATTTTCCAAAAGAATCTATCTTAAAAAGTTCTTAAACCAATTTCCATGACCCAGAATGGCCCTGAAACATGTAAGATATTGCCCATTGTGCTGATTGTATGATATTTTAGGTTCTTTTAGGCCTTAATTTGCATGTCCTTTTTTTGCTTTATTCCCAATTAACATTGTTCAAACTTCATATCTCTTTCTCGACAGAGTCAGTGAGTGGGTTATGATAGCTATAGCGTTAATTGTTTAACTAATCCCTTTTTTTTGTTTTTTTTGTTTTTTTTCCCAGGGGATAAGTTGCTGTTGCCTTGGGGACATCACCTGATATATGGGGATGTCCCATAATTCACCAGATACATCCACAAATTTGAGAGGGGAATATCTATGTATGTCCCAGAAGTCCCCAGGAACATCCTGTCCCTGTTCTGTCCTTCCAAAGACGGGGATGTCCTTGTTTGTTGGGGGTTTCATCTCTTAGGTGACTCTGCCCAATGGATCCTTGGAGAAATTTAGCTGCATTGAAATATCTTGGTAAACAATCTCAAGTACATTTAATAAAATTAGACAGAATGGTTATTATAGAAATGAATGTCATTTCAATAAGATAAGGTACAAGGAATCCTAAAATTACAAATTTACAACTATTTACATTAAATATAACTAAAGTGAAAATTCATGCTAGCCTGCTTTATTGTCCTTCTGCTTTGGTAAAAGATAATAAAGACCATGGTGGTCCTGACTCCTAATACATAATTTATTATCATTATTATTACTATTATTATTATTATTATTATTAGGTTTAAATGTCTCCTTATTAATTTCACATTCGAGAATATTATAAAATCAATGTTTACTATCTACTTATTCTGAATTTATTTGTTACACTGTTTCCAAGCCTAAATAGCTCTGAGATTAGTTGAGAGGAGTTTATATATACTTTTAAATGATATATAATAGGAAATAATGAATGTGGCCTCTCCCTAGTGTTTCTTTGCGATACATCCCTAGTGGTATGGGACACATACATTGTAATTTGGTCCCTATATGTGTCTGGTATGGGAGGATATGGTGGGGATATCCTTGGACATTCATTGCCATTTTGGGCCGATGGGACACCTCAAGAGAAATTGTTCCTTTTTTACCTACTTAATTTGTTGATTCTTTTCATCCCCATTCTAAATATCCCAACTTCTCCCAGAATCCTCAAAGCATTAGTGTAACCAAATTTGCATGTGAAGACTTCCAAGTGGAGCAGCCAGTGTGATTTTGAGAAACAACATTTTGTTCATCCCCATTCTAAATATCCCAACTTCTCCCAGAATCCTCAAAGCATTAGTGTAACCAAATTTGCACGTGAAGACTTCCAAGTGGAGCAGCCAGTGTGATTTTGAGAAACAACATTTTGAACTTGGCGAAGACAATCTCAAGTACATTAAATCAAATTTGATATAATGGTTATTATAGAAATGAATGTCATTGCAATAAGATAAGGTACAAGGAATCCTAAAATTACAAATTTACAACTATTTACATTAAATATAACTAAAGTGAAAATTCATGCTAGCCTGCTTTATTGTGCTTCTGCTTTGGTAAAAGATAATAAAGACCATGGTGGTCCTGACTCCTAATACATAATTTATTACTATTATTAATACTATTATTATTATTATTATTATTATTATTATTATTATTAGGTTTAAATGTCTCCTTATTAATTTCACATTCGGGAATATTATAAAATCAATGTTTACTATCCACTTATTCTGAATTTATTTTTTACACTGTTTCCAAGCCTAAATAGCTCTGAGATTAGTTGAGAGGAGTTTATATATACTTTTAAATGACATATAATAGGAAATAATGAATGTGGCCTCTGCCCAGTGATTCTTTGCGATACATCCCTGGTGGTATGGGACACATACATTGTAATTTGGTCCCTATATGTGTCTGGTATGGGAGGATATGGTGGGGATATCCTTGGACATTCATTGCCATTTTGGGCCGATGGGACACCTCAAGAGAAATTGTTCCTTTTTTAACCTACTTAATTTGTTGATTCTTTTCATCCCCATTCTAAGTATCCCAACTTCTCCCAGAATCCTCAAAGCATTAGTGTAACCAAATTTGCACGTGAAGACTTCCAAGTGGAGCAGCCAGTGTGATTTTGAGAAACAACATTTTGAGCTTGGCGAAGACAATCTCAAGTACATTTAATCAAATTAGTTATAATGGTTATTATAGAAATGAATGTCATTGCAATAAGATAAGGTACAAGGAATCCTAAAATTACAAATTTACAACTATTTACATTAAATATAACTAAAGTGAAAATTCATGCTAGCCTGCTTTATTGTCCTTCTGCTTTGGTAAAAGATAATAAAGACCATGGTGGTCCTGACTCCTAATACATAATTTATTATCATTATTATTACTATTAATATTACTATTATTATTATTATTATTAGGTTTAAATGTCTCCTTATTAATTTCACATTCGAGAATATTATAAAATCAATGTTTACTATCTACTTATTCTGAATTTATTTTTTACACTGTTTCCAAGCCTAAATAGCTCTGAGATTAGTTGAGAGGAGTTTATATATACTTTTAAATGACATATAATAGGAAATAATGAATGTGGCCTCTCCCCAGTGATTCTTTGCGACACATCCCTAGTGGTATGGGACACATACATTGTAATTTGGTCCCTATATGTGTCTGGTATGGGAGGATATGGTGGGGATATCCTTGGACATTCATTGCCATTTTGGGCCGATGGGACACCTCAAGAGAAATTGTTCCTTTTTTAACCCACTTAATTTGTTGATTCTTTTCATCCCCATTCTAAATATCCCAACTTCTCCCAGAATCCTCAAAGCATTAGTGTAACCAAATTTGCATGTGAAGACTTCCAAGTGGAGCAGCCAGTGTGATTTTGAGAAACAACATTTTGAGCTTGGCGAAGACATTCAAGGGTAGTGAGTGTTGCAGATAATTTTATACTATAATCTCATCCATCCCGTGATTTCTTTTTTGTTGAAAGAGCTTTGAGAAATATCCCTTGAGGTCAAGGGTTGCAACATGCACCACATAGCATAGGATTCTTTTTGCTTAGGGACCATGTGAGAGAGGTAGCTATTCTGCCAAAATCATCTGGGATTTGCACCTGCTCTCATCCCTTTGATACTTGTCCAGTTTGGGTGGGGCATACCAGAGTGAAAACAGATACCTGTTTGACAGGTTTCACAAATAGATATCTTCAATGCCCATTAGAGAAGAAACCCGACGGATAGATCTCTTATTGATTTCATTCTCTGCATAATCTGTAACCACCCTTTTCAAATTTTGTCACGACCGTAAAACGTCACTGGGTTTGGATCACAACGAATTAGACAAACTAAAAATTTGAAGGAAAATTGTTGACGAGAATAGAATCAAATTTTTCGTTGTAATGTTAGGTGTTTATATGCTAGGAAAGGATTCTATGGGAAACAACATTGGAGTCAGACGTGGCTTGTGTTGATTTTTGTGCCTAGGAAAGTGTTCACCTAGGTGACTTTTGCCCTAAGTAGCATGGGTACCCGTACCCGAGGGTAGGGTACGCATACCCGTACCGGATACCCATACCCACGTACCGGATGCCTTGTACCCACGTACCCTGACGTACCTGAAACATGGCCAAAGTACCCGAGACGTTTGTCACAGATTTAGGGTACCTTGATGTTGGTGGTGCTTATTGTTGAACTCCTCAATCACGACCTTAACAAAAAATGTACCCTTCACTCAAGCAAAATCACTTTTTCTACCTTATTTTAACACTTGGATTAGGAAGTTTTATAAAAACTGTAGGGTGTTGACTAATGTCCTTGGAGGACCAACTTCGAGATTGCAAGGGCTAGAGCCTAGAGGAGGGGGCACAAGGTGCTATTGATGAATAGGATCCCAATATAGGCAAGAATTTTGATATGTAATTATTTGTTGTAGCATGAAGTTTTATGGACTCTATAGGCCATTCAGCCTCTTTGTTTATGTATTTTGAGTCAGCTATGGATTTCACTTGATGTATTTTTAGTTGTATGCACCCTTGCTATATACATGAGAAACTTTGCATATTTGTGTATAATGCTTTGGATTCATATGGATGCACATGAATATATATGTACAATGAAAATGATTTAAATTTTATATGTATTATAATTTATAAATTTATAATTATAAAAATATATATATAGTACCCCCCACGTACCCAAGTCCCCTGTTTCAAAAAGTGGTGTCCCCGTCCCCGCACCCGTACCCGTACCCAAGTTTCCTGGCAACTTAGCTTTTGCCTTAGTCATTTAAAAGGGGAAATAAAGTGACCCTTGCATTAAATGACTTGAGATGAGCATTAAATGTGACTTTAGTGATTAAAGTCACTTTTGATAAATTTAAGTGAGTGAGTGAATTTAATTTTTATGAGATTTAAATGAAAGCATTTAATCTCATCCACCCATCTGATCTAATCTCAGCCATTGGATTAAATGGCCCCACTTACCTAGGGTTTAGACAAAAAGGGCAAGGGAAGGCAAATGCATTCACTTTTGTGGAAGAGAAGTGGAGAGGAGAGCAAGAGAGAGAGGGCACGAATTTCGAGGAGGTTCATGGGCATTTATGAGTAGCACGAATTTCGAGGCAACAAGAATTAGTAATAACACGAATCCCTAGTAGGGCGTACAGTATAGATTACTGGGCACAAATCCCAAGAACAGCAGCATGGTTTTTTAGGCTGGTTTTTGGGCACAAATCCCGAGAACAACAGGCACAGTTTTCGAGGCATGAAACTGGGCACAAATCTCAAGAACAGCAGCACAGTTTTCGAGACATATAATAGGGCACATTTCCCGAGACAGTCTGCACAGATTTTGAGGTTGTATAGCACGAATCCTGAGGAGAGAACAGGCACAGAAATCAAGGACCGTACAGTACGGATTTCTATCCTTTTCAACACGGATTTCGAGGCTCTGACAGGCACAGAAATCAAGGCAATTTCTGCACACATTTCGAGGCAGTCTGTGGGTGAAATTTTCTGGTTGAGATAAGTACATTTTGACTGAAAATTGTTGTACTGAAAATTGCTGAAAAAATAAAATAATCTCTCTCTAACAGGTTTTCCCCTTGTGGGTTTTTCCTAGGCTATTGGCCAAAAATTTATGAGTCCGAAATTATTTATGGTGTGCATGAATATTTAATTTTCTTATCTGTATTATTGAGTTTTAACTGTGTTTTTGAAGTCTGAAAATTACATGTCATTTCCAGCCATCATTAAAAACTGGGTTGGGCATTTAACAATGGCAAGTTGACTCATAAACCGGGTTGGGTTAAAATCTCAGAAAACTTTCATGGTATCAGTGCTTGGTGGGCAGAAAACTAAAGTTATTTCAAACAGTCATTGATTTCTTTTGTCAATGGGCAACACCTTGTTGAGTTGGCAGTGAGATGGCTACAAGACTTAGGTTGGAGGATAGGCTAGATGGGGCAGGAAATTTTGTGCCATGGAAGGCTAGGATTATGCTGATTTGGAGGAAAATGAACTTTGGGATGAAGTGGTAAAGAACACTACAATCAACCCTATTCAAATTCCCGCTGCTACAAATGCAGCAGCATTATCAACCTTCAACAAGAAGGATTGTAAGGCTAGGAGAATTATTCTTGATGCAGTTAAAGACCACATCATTCCACACATTTCAGGTAAAGACCGTGCATATAAAATGTGGGATGCTTTGACTAGTTTATACTAGAGCACTAATGAGAACCGGAAGATGGTTCTAAGAGAGAAGTTGAAGGGTATAAAGATGAATGGTGGAGAGGGAGTGGCATCTTACCTTACCAAGATATCTCAGGTTAGGGGTGAGCTAGCAGCAATTGGGGAGCTAGTTACAGCTACTGAGCTTGTGCGGACAGCAGTGAATGGGGCTTCCAAGCCCTGGGGTGCTTTTGTGCAGGCTATAGTTGGCAGGGAGAACTTACCTTCCTGGGATAGACTGTGGGATGATTTTGTGCAGGAGGAGACCAGGAGAGATCTAGTGCAGGGTAGCTTTTCACAGGGTAGGGAGGATGAGGAGAATGTGGCATTGACTGCAAAGGGCAAGAAGAAGAAGGGCCCCAAGCAAGGTGCGGCCAAGCAGCAGCAAGGTGGGCAGAAGAAAGATTTGAGCAAAGTCAAGTGCTTTGCTTGTCAGGGATTTGGGCACTATGCTTCACAGTGTCCAAAGAAGAAGAAGAAGAAGCAGACAGCAGCCTCAGCAGAGATTGATGATTTTGGAGAGAGATTTCAGAGAGAGTTTTTTCTTTGTGCTGGATATGTTGAGAGAGAGAGAGCCTCTAGTATTACCAGCACTGATTTGGATACTGAGATGGAGTATTCTTTGTTGATTGGCCATCAGATGGGTGCTTCCACCACTAGCACTTGGTATATTGATAGTGGAGCTTCGAGTCACATGACAGGTGCTCGAGAGATGTTCTTTGAGCTTTCACAGACAGGTGTAGATGTGGAGGTTGTACTGGGAGATGACACCTGTTACCAACTTTTTTGTACCATAGTTGGATTATCTGAAGAGCCGCCATCTGACAAACATGATGAATGTTTGTACTCCAGTGTATCAGATGATCCAGCATTTGTGCCTAGCCAATTTTGGCTAGTCAGTTTTATTTTTCAGTCAACATGACCATGGCCCCACGGGGTTTGTAATAAAGTGTGCTAGTAGGATTCTGAGTAGCTCGGTTCCCCATGACTTGATTAAGCAACTAAGGTATTCTAGGGAGTTTTTTCCCTTGTCAATTATACTTTACCTATAGCCGAGCTATAATCGATGAGGTTTTCTACCGCTTCCTCCAAAACTGGAATGCCCGATTTTGAAAATTTTAGCCATGGGGGGTTACTAGAGTCCAACTGATGTATATAAGCCTACTAGACACTATTAGAATAGGTTCTGGTCATGTCCTAAGTCTCTAGGACCCTCAGAAAAAATTTCGAAAAAAATTTACCGGGTCTGTCAAATTTAGATTTTTAATTATTTTTTGAATTTTAATAAATTTTTCCATTGTTTAAATGGAAAAATTTCAATTTGTAATATGTCAGTTGTTCAGGATCCACATTCAGTGATTGAAGGCTCTAACCTTAGGCCAAAAATCATTCATGATCCACGGACCAGTTTATCCTAAGTTTCGGATGTCAATTCAGCTTCATAATTAATGATTTCTCAAAAACCATTTACAGAGAAATTATTAATTAAAATATTAAAAATGAATATTTTGGAGATAATCCAAATCTCTCCAGAATAATCCAAAATGAATAAAATAAAAGGCTAATCGACATGGCACCGGGCATTGATGATGATTCCAATCAACTCCACTCAGCTTCAGTTAACTATCCAGTCAGCACAAGTCAAACTCCAATGGGCAATTCTCCCTCCCTCATGCAAAACTCGATTTGGTGTGTTGGCACATGATAAATGGATGGTTGAGTTATAATGAATGCTAAGGTAGGCGCCCTCCTCAAATTAAGGGCACACTCCAGCACACTCCACCATAGATTCGAGTTAGCATTCATCACAAGGCTCCAAGCTTTGTTTATGTGGCATTCACGCTTTCCTTAAAGAGCTCACGCCATCTTCTATTGGAGATCGAGTTTATCATGTGGCATTCGCTGATTTGATGGTGAAGCTTCCAAGAAGAGGATGGGGGGCGCCTTGCCTAGGTGGAGGCCACCTCCCCATCCACATAGACTTCAAACTCGAGTTCTCTGATATGTTAACTATTGGATGGGTCTCCAAGTTTGTAGATGATTGGATTTTGACTGGATTTTGATTGGATTATTGGCTCTCTCTTTGCCAATTCGAATTAGGGTTTTAGGCTAGTGTTTTGTTATTTAAGAGAAGCCATTTGGGCTCTTTCTTCATGGATTTTTGGAGCATAGAAACTCTGCACAATTTGTAATCGATTTTCTCAAGTGAATAAAGCATTTCGACTTTGGAGGTCTATTGGATTTGTCTCTTCAATGGTGGATACTTGTGTATGAGATGATATCTGCTTCTTATTATTTAAATTTTGTTTCTAATGTGTGGATCAAACTACTAGCTTTAGAGGTTTATTTTTAAAACGTAAAGTCTTCCATTTGTTTATCAAGTTGGATTTTTATGTGAAGTTTGTTATGAATTTGAATGAATACAAGCATTCGGTTATATGAAGTATTGATTTTGATCTTAACTTTCGTAGCATGCTAGTGTTTGTTTGATCTCACTTGGTTTCAAAGTTTATTGTCATTCTAGCAGGTCTTGCCATTTGGAGAAGAGTGAGAGTTCGGTTGCATCGATGTCATATCCATCACTACAACAAGCTTTTTCTAACATTGATCTTCATTTCAAGATCTACAAATCGAGCTTGTTCCAAGCAAGAAAAAAGAACTCAAGGGTTTCTTCTTCAAAGCTCCATCCCCTTATTAAAAACACAACTCTGGTTACTTTGGTTCGTAAGGCTAACTTCTTCAAGCCTTTCTTGTTTTCTCCTTGACATTTTTGCCTTGCTTTGCTAGCCCTCTCTACTTCTTCATTGCTGCTGTCCTTTCATTGTTTCAAAACCACAAAGCCCTCCTCTCGTCCTACTTCTTCAAGCTTTCATTCCTAGCTCTCGTCCCATTTGCTTTCCCATTTCATTGGCTGCCCCATCACCTTGTTCTTGGACTGTCTTCTCTTTTCTGTTGGCTGCCCTTTCTCCTTACTTCTAGACTATCCCAATTCTTATTTGCAGCCATTCTCTTCTTGCATTCCTTCTCGTTCCCCATTTGTCCACCTCCAAATCTGCCCTAAAAACACATCAAAAAAGCATCATAAAAACAGTCTTGATTAGTGTTAATATTTGGCATTTAGATCTCATCTTAGACTTTGGATCTAGTTCATAGTGTTAGTTGCACTTTTGCGTTTTAGATCTCTCATTCAAAAGATTAAAGATTGCATACAAAAACATTTCATTTTTATAATAGATTAGATCTCTTTTCTAGCATTTTAGGGAGTAGTTTGTTTGCTGGTCCGTTTTACTATTTTAATCAATTTGAATTTGAATCTCATGCTAATTCATGGTTTAGATCTCATTTTGCAAGCTTAGACTTAGCTAGTTCAAAGTTTGTTTTATTTTTCTAACACTAATGGGTGCATGAGTTTGTTGGTTAATTGTTTGTTATAGGTTGTGAGAAGAGAAAGAGCTTTTTGGAAAGTGAAGCAAGAGAAGATTGGAACGAAGACCCTTTTTTGAGATTACCCAAAGTGAAGATTTTGAACCAAGAAAGACAAATAATACAAACACTCTCCTTTGTAAAAAAAAAGCCCTCACGGGTTTCTAAGTTTAATTTTCTCATTAGTTGTTTCATTTTTCTTAAAAGACCTTGCAAGGATCTCATTCCCAAGGCATTTGTAATTTTTAATAAAAAGGCTAAGTGGAGGAGTCCTCCACTTTTTTGGGTTTTTCTTCCCCATTTGGGGAAGAGTGTTGTTGCATGCTTAGTTTAGATCTCATTTTTTCAAGTTCATAAATTAATCTTTTATTTCTTGTACTTAGACTAGTTCTCTTCCAAGTCTTGACTTGAGACAGTATCCTTGGGATTTTCATCCCAAGGGCAGGGCCACATAATTTTGTGGCTACTTCTCTTTCCCCGTTAGCATCCTTGTGGACATCCAACTAGCTGGATGTAGATTAATCTTTTATTTCTTGTACTTAGACTGGTTCTCTTCCAAGTCTTGACTTGAGACAGTATGAAATCCCAAGGGCAGGGCCACATAATTTTATGGCTACTTCTCTTTCCCCGTTAGCATCCTTGTGGACATCCAACTAGCTGGAAGGTTTTTGGGACTAGCGGTTCTAGCGGTCGACCTTGTTCGGAGGTAGATCCCACCTTTAGATTAATCTTGTTTGGTAGAACACTAAGTCTTTTTCAGTTATTATTATTGCAATCATCTTGTTTCTTTTAAATATCTGTCATTTCACTTTCAGTTTCTTGAGCTTAATTCTTGTTCTTTATGTTAAACTGCTTCTATTCTTAAAAAGAACTAAAGCCTCTTGAACTTGGCCAAATCCAAGTCAAAGAGCACTCTCTATCGGAGAGCATTCCCACTGCATCTACCTTGCATCAAGCATATAGATTAGTTCAAAATATTTTGAACTTCGTCATAAGATGAGGTCAAAAGTGCTCTCTGTCGGAGTGTTGAACAAGTGTGCTCTTAATCATTTCTAAAATCATTCCAACTCACACCCCTTCATTAATTAATTTATCTTGGTTGTTATCTAACACCCGTATGCTCTGCCAACCTGAAAGGGTTGGGCTAGTACTCAGAAAGGTGTTGGACTTGTTAATCTCACAAGTGATAACTTAATAAAACTTTACCCCAACCAACGTGCCGACGTTATTTCGAGAAACTTTTAAGTGGGAGGCAAAAGATCCTAAACCTGGTGGGGCCAAGAAACATACCGTTGTCAGACATCAGGGTGGTCAAGCCATTGAACACTTACCCTTCGAAATCTGGACGGTCTTGACATACCATCAGAGGGGAGCCACTTAAAGGTATACCTTTTCGGTCTCTTGATTACCTTGTTGTTCTTAGCCTAATAATCAAGAATTAAAACTTTGAATTTACCAAGATAAATTGCAAAATGATCTCACGAACATATCTCTCAAGCACTTGTATCAAGCAACCCAAGCACTTAAGTATTTTTGACTCCATAAGGCATTGGTCCTTGAAATCACATATTTTATTTGCTTATTATCAATCTGGAGTACTTGTGCTAATTTTCATATAAAAGTGACGTGTATTTAAAGATGTCTTGAAGTGGTTGACAATCAGTGTATCGCTTATCTTATCTTGCAACGTGGATTGCGTTATCTTGCATCTTTTTCAAAGTATTATTGTGTCTCTCATATTCAAAACTCCTAAACAACACCCATCCGCATCACAACACCAAAAAACATTTAAAACACATTGAGCCAGAGTTAACTCTTTGTAGGAACTACCCCCCTTGGCTTCGTTAGGAGTTAGCCTAAACGGAGGAGCTGAAATTCAGGTGACAGTACCTGCCTCATTGCTTGCCCCCAAGGCCACACCTTTCCCCACTTCCAGTGAGGAAGACAGCTTTCGAAAGATTTCTGCTGCTGGTGTGCATCTCAACGGACAACAACACCATTGTCAGAGCAGTTGGCCGTGGGACCATTACCTTTCAGAAGGAGTCCATGAGTCCTATGATTTTGAGGGATGTGTTGTTTGTCCCTAGGCTGAAAAAGAACTTGGTATCAGTTTCTACTATTGAGGATAGGGGTCTTGGGGTTTGTTTTGTGGATGGACATGTGAGTATATTCCCCAAGACGGTCAGATAATCTACCTCATTGGACATTGGGGTTAGATGCGGGAAACTATACAAGCTCTTGTTTCAGCCTCAGCATGCCTTGGCACACAGCAGTAGCAGTGAGCTTTGCGAGCTATGGCATCGGAGGATGGGCCATTTGCATCATCCAGCTTTGAGATTGTTGAGGAGTATGGTTACAGGTCTACCAGAGTTCAGCACAGAGCAGAGTGATGTATGCAGGGGGTGTGCTTTGAAAAAGTACACCAAGACTGCTTTTCCGAGCAGTGACAACGGGTCAACAGGGGTACTTGATTTGATCTATACAGATATATGTGGTCCTATGTCATCTGTTTCCCTGACAAGATTTGAGTATTATGTGACCTTCATTGAAGACTATTCCAGGAAGACCTGAATCTACTTCTTGAGGAGCAAGAAGTCACCTATAGTCTTGAGGATCTTCCAAGAGTTCAAAGCTCTTGTGGAGAATCAGACAGGGAGGAGGATTTGGGTCCTAAGATCGGACAATGGAGGTGAGTTTACCTCCAATGAGTTCGATGAGTTTTGCATGCAGGAGGGCATACAGAGACAGTTGACAATTCCATATACTCCTGAGCAGAATGGAGTGGCTGAGAGGAAGAACAGGGCTATTATGGGAGCAGCGAGAGCTATGCTTCATGATCAAAGTCTTCCTTTCTTTCTTTGGGCAGAGGCTTGCAGTACAGTTGTTTACCTTCAGAACAAGAGTCCCCACCGTGCCTTGGGGAGGAAGACTCCTGAGGAGATGTTCACAGGCAAGAAGCCTGAGGTTGGTCATTTTCGTATATTTGGCTGTTTGACTTACTCCCTTCTGAGAAGAGGACAAAGTTGGATCCCACTGCAGAGAAAGGCATCTTTGTGGGCTATGATGAGACTTTGAAGGCCTTCCTTATATATCTTCCTGCGCAAAAGAAGGTTATTGTGAGGCGGTAAGTGAGATTTGAGGAGAGCCTTCAGGAAGTCTAGAGAGTTGGAGTATGAGGAGTCACGAGCTCCCACACCTCAGGTGACACAGGTATCTCCAGTTCAGAGTACTGGATCACAGGTTTCCAGAGTGACTGGTCCACAGGTTACAAGCACATGTTCTACAGGTACAGTGGTACAGCAAGCAGGTATTTCGGAGACAGATTCTGGATCTCTGGTCACAAGTTCACCAGTTGCAGAATCTGGATCACTGAGTTCACTAGTGGCTATTTCATCAACTACTGGTTCACAGGTTGTTGGGCCATCTTTTTCTACCAGTTCTTCAGATGAGGACAGACCAGTTTGGGAGCCACCTTCAGAAAGAGGAAGCATAAATGGCTTCGGGAGACCTTGAAGGAAGCAAAGTCATTTGGTAAGCCCCAGGAGCTTATTCGGACAGTTGTGATGCCTGACAGATTGGATATGGCATTAGTTGCTAGTCTTCGTGAGTCAGAGCCTTCTACTTTTGAGGAGGCCTCCCAGCATCCGTTTGGAGAGATGCCATGATGGAAGAGTACCATTCCGTCATGAAGAATGATGTATGGGAGATTGTACCGAGACCAGAGGAGAAGTCGGTGGTGACTTCCAAGTGGCTTTACAAGGTAAAGCATGCTGCAGATGGCAGTGTGGAGAAGTTCAAGGCTCGTTTTGTGGCACGGGAGTTTTCACAGATAAAGGGAGTAGATTATGATGAAACCTTTGCATCGATTGCTAGATATTCTTCCATTAGAGCAGTGATTTCCATGGCAGCAGAGATGGGTTGGAAGATCCACCAGATGGATGTAAAGACCGCATTTCTCAATGGTCTTCTGCAGGAGGAGGTTTATTTGGAGCAGCCTTAGGGCTTTGAGATTCATGGGAGGGATTCTCATGTGTGCAGGCTGAAGAAGGCCTTGTATGGTTTGAAGCAAGCTCCTCGATCTTGGTATTCCAGGATTGATGCATATTTTATGTCGATGGGTTTTCAGAAGAGTGAGGCTGATCCCAATCTTTACTTCATTGTGGTTCATGAGGATCCACTCATTCTTCTGTTATACGTTGATGATTTGTTTATCACTGGGGAGGAGCGTCTCATTACATCTTGCAAGAGAGATCTTGCTTCAAAGTATGAGATGACAAATATTGGATTGATGCACTATTATTTGGGGATGGAGGTTTGGCAAGAGCCTGGTCATATTTTCCTAGGACAAGGAAAGTATGCTACTGGTATTCTGAGGAGATTTCGGATGGATGATTGCAGGCCTATGTCCACGCCTATGATTACCAACTGGAAGCAGCTGCATGCTTCTGAGGGAGAGTTGGTAGATCCTACATTATATCGTCAGCTCATTGGTTCATTGATGTATCTGGTCAACACCAGGCCAGACTTATGTTTTGCAGTGAACACTCTCAGTCAGTTCATGGTGGAGCCTAGGAGAGTGCACTGGACAGCTGCGAAACATGTGTTGAGATACCTTGCAGGGACAGTGGATTTTGGTTTGGACTAAAGGAGTTCGGGTGGTGTTAGTTTGGTTGGCTTCACGGATTCAAATTGGGCAGGCAGTGTGATGGATCGGAAGAGCACTTCCAATTGTTGTTTTAGTTTGGGCTCGGCAGCAGTGTTGTGGTTCAGTCGGAAGCAAAAGTCCATTGCTTTGAGTTCTATTGAGGCTGAGTACATGGCAGCCAGTCAGGCCAATTGCGAGGCACTGTGGCTTCGCAAGTTATTGGTAGATTTATTTGGTTAGGACCTGAAGCCCACGATGATTTACTGTGACAACCAGAGTTGCATCCAGCTATCTGAGAATCTAGTCTTTCATGACAGGTCTAAGCACATAGAGATTAGATACCACTTCATCCGAGACTATGTTCAGAGAGGAGCTGTGGAGTTACAGTACATTTCCACTGATGAGCAGGTTGCAGATATTCTGACGAAATCTTTAGGGAGGGGCAAGTTTGTCTTCTTTAGAGACAAGTTGGGAGTGGTGCAGAACACCTTCCTCGATAAGAGGGAGTGTTGATTATTGTTCCCCTAGGTGACTTTTGCCTTAGTCACTTAAAAGGGGAAATAAAGTGAACCTTGCATTAAATGACTTGAGATGAGCATTTAATGTGATTTTAGTGATTAAAGTCACTTTTGATAAATTTAAGTGAGTGAGTGAATTTAATTTTTATGAGATTTAAATGAGAGCATTTAATCTCATCCACCCATCTGATATAATCTCAGCCATTGGATCAAATGGCCCCTCACTTAGTTAGGGTTTAGACAAAAGGGCAAGAGAAGGCAAATGCATTCACTTTTTGTGGAAGAGAAGTGGAGAGGAGAGCAAGAGAGAGAGGGCACGAATTTCGAGGAGGTTCACGGGCATTTATGAGCAGCACGAATTTTGAGGCAGCAAGAGTAACAGCACGAATCCCTAGGAGACTGTACAGTACGGATTACTGGGCACGAGTTTCGAGAAGGATCTCTGGGCACAAATCCCGAGAACAGCAGCACAGTTTTTTAGGCTGGTTTCTGGGCACAAATCCCAAGAACAAAAGGCACAGTTTTCGAGGCAGGAAACTGGGCACAAATCCCGAGAACAGCAGCACAATTTTTGAGGCATATAACAAGGCACATTTCCCAAGACAGTCTGCACAGATTTCGAGGTTGTACAGCACAAATCCTGAGGAGAGAACAGGCACAGAAATCAAGGACCGTACAGTATGGATTTCTGTCCTTTTCAGCACATATTTCGAGGCTCTGACAGGCACAGAAATCGAGGCAGTCTGTGGGTGAAATTTTCTGGTTGAGATAAGTACATTTTGACTAAAAATTGCTGAAGAAATAAAATAATCTCTCTCTAACAGGTTTTCCCCTTGTGGGTTTTTCCTGGGCTATTGGCCAAAAATTTCCAAGTCTGAAATTATTTATGGTGTGCATGAATATTTAATTTTCTGTCTGTATTATTGAGTTTTAACTGTGTTTTTGAAGTCTGAAAATTACATGTCATTTCCAGCCATCATTAAAAACTGGGTTGAGCATTTAACAATGGCAAGTTGACTCATAAACCGGGTTGGGTTAAAATCTCAGAAAACTTTCATTATGAAGAGTATGAGGTGGTAACTATTGATGTTCTGCCGTATCTGGGCTTACTAAGTTATTGAGGTGGCAGGATATGGACCTATTTGAAGACAGCGTAACACATTGAAAGCCAGAAGTGAGGAATAATAAGTAAGCCGGAAAGAATAAGGAGCGCCGAATTGAAATCCTGATGAATAATAAGTGATTCATAAGTAAGCCATCTATAAATAAAATAAGTAAATAATGATTCATAAGTGAGCTAGCTAGAAATAAGTAAATAAAAGCCAGCAAACAAGCCAGCAAGCGTCCCTTATCTGATGTCTTGAAGGGCCTACTTTTTCATTTATAAATTGATAAGGCCTTTCGCTGCCTTATTTATGTATTTCCCTGACTTTCATCTCTTTCGCTACAACCAACAAAAATCTAAAGAAATACTTGTACAACCATTGTTAACCAATCACTACACAAGGAAGAGAGTTGTGCAATATAAATATTGAATAGTCTTACAAGTGAAACACAATACATGTAACGACCAACATTTTGACATAATCAGCATAAATCACTAATAATAAACATTCAAGAAAAAAAATATATAATTCACTCTCGTATTTAAGTAGTTAAATAGCATATCATTGAATTTGAAATTTTAAAGTTCAAGCAGAAAAGTATTTTCCAAATCAAAATTTCCTCTGTGTAATGCATGGATTTTGTGTGTCTGTGTGCTATATTTTGTCGTGCTTTTAAAAATAGCCATGTCAGGATTAATGAGGATGCTAACAAACTTGGGGACATAAAGTGAACACTCCCGCAGTCCGAATTGGGTGGCCGGACTGGCTCAAATTTGCCCTTTTTTATAAGTTTGTAATGTTGGCTTTTTTAATTCATTAAATTGTTAATTCCAATTTACTAAGTCTCCCATTGGCCAGGGATACGGTATCGTCAGCCTCAAGCATTGGAGCCTGGGCATCAATGGTGCCATGACGCCAGCTGATCTTAATGTTCCGGGTTTGTTATGTCCCTACATTTTAATGTGCGCTTATTTTAATTTGAATTTTTGACAATCTCAATTGGCCGCCAGTCCACTGTCGTCAGCCTCGAGCTTTGGAAACCGGACATCGATGACGTGGTGATGGGGGATGATTGTAATGTGCTATGTAGTACCTGGCAGATACAATATACCAAGTCACTGCCATGAAATGGCTGGCAATTAAGAGCCACTCCACTTGTCGAATTCATGCTTCATCAACTGCTAGTTGTACTTGATATTAATGATGTAGCTTTTACTACAGTTCATTCCCGGCTGCGGGTTTTGGAGATAATTGTTTCGTTTCCCAGTTTCTCTTGTGGAAAGAGTTTGAGCACCAGATTTCTACCTGGTGATGGACCTCAATTCCATCTCCTTCTGCATGATGCTAGCACACTTGAAACATTGAGTTTTCTTAACATTTTCTGGCCTTGGAAAGGTAGAGGTTTTATGGCCAATGCTTTTTTTTACTTGATACACTGTAACTGAGTTTACGAAGGTTCAGGCCGAATGCTTTAAAATGGCAATCTTCATGAATTTATATGTTTTACATAGGTAAGTGTTATCAGCTCCCAAGCCCACAATATTTGATTTCTTGGTTAAATGATTATTTTCATGGATTTGCAAGCTGTTTGGTAGCAGACTAATCTCTTTGCTCTTTTGATGTGCAGGTCAATTTTATGTTGAGGAGAGTAGATCGTAGCACCGAACTCCAGGTAATATCCTTTTCTTTTGTACATCTCTGAGAGTGATGGATAGTGCACTCTCAGGCTGGTCGTAATTTTTCTGAGCTTATCCCATCAAGCTGATTAAGTTAGGGTGTACATCTTTTTAAACTCAGGCTAGGGTTTTGGTAACAAAACCTCAACGTGCAGTTTTCCATATTTAATATTTCATACAGTTCTTAACCCTTCGACTCAATCTTCATAAGCATTTAGTAATAACTGGTGAGCTTTTCCTTTTCCTTTTGAACAGGTTACGGGCACACTCAGGATGACCGTAACTTTTCAGGTCATTATCTGTAGATCAAATATTTATATATTTATGTAACTGTTCAAATTGTCTAGAGACATTCATCTTACATTTCGGTTAATTTCCATTGTAGATTCTTTGGAGGAGATTTGCAGGCGCCTACCTCAACTTGGTATTTAGGCTTACCTGTAAGTTACTACTCAAATTCACCCTGTTTGTCTTTGATATGGAATGGTGCTCAACTCCGAGCTTCTCTTGTTTATTATCAAACCCTAAGGGCGTGAATCGTGTATCCACTTTTAAGTTTGATTAAATCCCTATCATGGCCATAGGGTTTATAATCGAGCTCGAAATCCCATGTATTATAACAGGATTATTGTATTGTTGCAATGGCCTGACCCTGCAGGGCAATAGAGTTGTATCATCATTTGGAATTCTCGAATATGATAATAAGTAACATTTAAATACTTTCAATGTAAATTCAGTTGAATTTTTCGATGGCATAGACCTACTATGGATTTGTCTTGGAAATTGCTTGTATTGAAATGACCCAAAAGGGGTCATGGTTTGAAACAAATTTTATTAGTCTTTCCTACGACCACACTAGTCGGTCCAATTCCGCTGTTCATATTCCCTTTATTTTAATGCGTAGGTAAGACATATGTTCGACTTACTTTCCCAGAGTTTATAAAGTTAATATATTAATGTAAATTTTGTGGTGTATATAACTTGTATTGAGGGCCATTGAGCCCATCGCCTATTTATGATTTATTTGTTCACAAAAGATAATGTTGGATTCTGTTTACGGGATGGTGAGGCCGCGATGGCCATATGCATTTTGAATAGTCTCTTTATGCATTTTGTATGTTTTTTTTTCGATGCAGATTGTATAGGTTAGACTTATTACAAAGCCAATTCACCATTACCTGTTTATATGTTTCATGTAAAGTGTACTCATTCTGTTCTTATCTGTTTTGACTTGAAACTGTTTATTCTTTGGATAAAATAGTGTACATAGTTTACATCTATAGGATTTATTAATAGTACAAATCTTATTTGCTTAAACTATTTGTGTACGGGGTTTTTTTAAAGTTAAAAGAATATTATTATAAATTCCGATAACCCTTCTATTCAAAAGTTATGTTTTCTTTTTAGGGTTTAGCGATAAGTTACATGCATGTTCATACTTTTTCTAGTTTAGCGATAAGTTACATGCATGTTCATACTTTTTCTAGTTTAGCTAACTCATACTTTTGGTTATCTCTTAGCCAAAAAAAGTTCCTTCCTGGGATTCTATGCAAAGAAAAGCTGGCAAGGGCAAGCAGATGCCCTCTTTGCAAGATTTGTGATGAAAATCTCTCTTTTATGCTCATTCACTGTACTTTTGCTGGCTCAGTTTGGAAGGAAATTGAAGTCCTGACTGGACTCAGGAATGCATGGGGGGGTCAATCTGTTGAGGAATCTCTGAATGTTTGTTGTGAAAACCCTATTATTAAGCCTCATAAAGCCCTACCTCTTATCACTGCCTGGGAGATTTCGTTAGCTAGCAGTTCAGGGTTGTTAGAACTCAGAAACTAGGATTACTCCTCCTCAACAATGTGTCACCCAATATCTGTCTATCCTTGGAGAATTTTAAGCAGCTTAAGAACAGCAAACCTCTACGGGTGGTGGTGGATGAAATAATTAATAAAACTGGAGCCTGGGGAGGTTCCAGTTTTATTAATTATTTCATCCATAAAGCAAGCCACCTGTTGGTGGAACTGGGGAGGTTCTTTATCTTTCTGATTCCCATTTCTTCAAATTCAAAGCTGCACAAGGCAGAAGCACAAATAATAAAGCTCAGCTAATAGCTTTAAAACTGGTACTAATGGTGGCTGTTCAAAAGGGTGTTCAAAAACTACAAGTTATGGGTGATTCAAAGATGGCTATTCATTGGATGAAGGGGTATTCTGTCATTGAAAATTTTCTTTTAGGACCCATATATGAGGAGATCTTAAACTAAAAATTAAAATATGTTATTAATGAAATCTATTTTATGCATGTTTACAGAGAAAGGATCAGGCTAGCTAACTCGTTATCAAAAGATGGTCTGCAGATGGCACCTGGCTCTTGGCATATGTGGGAACAGCAGGAAGATGTTGTGGCTGCATATGATCCAGGACCTTTTCTATGAGACTTGGTTTTACTATTTGCTGCTGGGATGAGGGGGCTGAAGTTGATGTTAATATTTCATTTTCTGATCTTTGAAGAATCTTTCCAGGTTCATAATGTTTTGTGACATTTTGAAATTTTGACACATAGTTTTGATATAAAGGAAAACTGTATGTAGGCCTTTTAAAGGCTATGATATGGTCTGTTACGTTCAATTATGGTGATGTCTTTTTGAAATTTTTAGGCTGAAGATGGATCCTTGAGGTTGGTAGGCACTTGTCTTCTTTGATATTATGGTATGCTGTTGATTTATGAGGCCGTGGTGATTTGGCATTTGGGTACACACATACTCATAGATATGTATTGAATGCTGGAAAGCATCTGAAAATTTTAATTTTGTTTTCAGTAATAAAATTACAAAAAAATTATGGCGGTAAAAAAATGAAAAAAAAATGTGTTCATCATATTAGTCGTAACCTTGAATTGGCATACATTAATTTTGGCAATCTATACTGGGTACTTTGCATTCATAATTTCATACTCAGCTTACCCACGCATGAATGCACCCATGTTTTTCTTCTAAATCGTTATGCTTCCAAATTTGAAAGCAAGAAGAACTCACACTTGTAAACTTCTTGATTTCTAGTCTAGTTCAAGCTCACATACTATATAGTTCTCTTTTAATTGTTCATTCAAGATGGATATGCTCATTTATCCTTGGTAACAGTCAAACAAGCATCTACATCTCCAAAGAATGCAAGGAAACTCCGGGTTTTAATTAAGTAAAACAAAAAATCTTACCTCTTGCGGTGCACTTTGAACTTGAAGCCATCGAACAGAACGGTAACTAGTTGATGATTGATGTACCTAGGAGGCAAACATTCCAAAAAACATCATACAAAATAATCATTATATTAAATCGACAGCCAACTATCTTACTCCAAACACTACCCAATTACACGGTACATGGAAATGGGCTTCATAATTTAAACTAAATAAAATTAAACTGTTTATTAGCAATTTAGCATCAATGTAAGAAATAAAATTTCTACTTACATTAAAATTGAGACACGTGTACAAAAGGAGAAACATTAATATAGGTAGAAACAGACAGGAAAGATAGAAACACATAAACTTCATAACCTTTGACTTAAGGCATGCCAATCCTACACTATGCCAAATACCATAAATTATAATCATAGAAAACACCAGAAAAAGAAAAAGAAAAAATCAACTCATATAAATTTTAATAAACAAGGCACGCTCAATATATAGGGTTTGGAAGGTTGGACCATCTTCCAAAAGCAAGTTATCAATGGGAGGTTGCAGGTTCCAATCTGATAGAGTCCCTTAGGGTTCTATGGCTCTGGTGGCTGGAAGTTGACACTGTCCTCCATCTGAATATTCTAAGAAAGAGGGGAGAATCCAACGAAGTTTTTGTTTGAAAAAAAATAGAGGATTCAAATTTACCAAAATTTAAATATGAAATTTGAGTCTAAAGAAAATCCAAACAGAAGTTCTGCTAAATCCAAAGAAAATCCATGAGGACTTCTGCTAAAGCCATGTTGTGTGATATAGATCTTCCTTTGTCTCTATGGGCTGAGGCTACTAGTACAGTTGTCTATATTCAAAACAGAAGTCCTCATGCCATTTTGGGAGAAAAGACTCCAGAGGAAGTCTTTACAGGAAGGAAACCTACAGTTGACCACATGAGGATCTTTGGCACTCCAGTCTACATCCATGTGCCAAAGGAAAAGAGATTAAAGCTGGAGCCTTCCAGAAAGAAAGGCACATTTGTTGGGTACAGTGAAAATTCAAAAGCCTACCGTATCTATGTTCCTGGTCAAAGGTACATTGAAGTCAGCAGAGATGTGATATTTCATGAGGAAGCTGTTTTCCGCCATTCCAAAGAGCTTCCAAAAGATCCAGAAGGATCTCTTTCTGACATTCCAGACTCTCCTCATTCAGAGAATCAGAGGGAGGAAGAAGATGAACCTCATGCTAACTCAGAACCAGAAAGACCAACTGAAGAACTACTTGAAGCTCCTCCTTCCAAGAGAAGACCTGCTTGGGCAAGAGAAATATTGCAAGAAGCAGAGAAGCATAAAGCTCCATCTGGGACATTCAGAGAAAGCAAGAAGCCCCAGAAATACTCAAGTCTTATGAGTAAGCTCATTGATGCAGAACCTTCTACATTCAAAGAAGCAGAGTCTCATCAGGTATGGATTGATGCTATGACAGAAGAATATAACTCCATTATGAAAAATGATGTGTGGGAAATAGTTCCTCGACCAAAAGGGAAGTCTGTGGTAACTTCCAAATGGCTTTATAAAATCAAGCATGCTGCTGATGGCAGCATTGAGAAATATAAAGCAAGATTTGTGGCACGAGGTTTCTCACAAAAGGAAGGCATAGACTATGATGAAACATTTGCCCCTGTTGCCAGGTATACCACCATCAGAACTATTATCTCTCTTGCTGCTGTCTTTGGATGGAAACTCCATCAAATGGATGTAAAGACAGCTTTTCTTAATGGAGAAGTTGAAGAAGAGGTCTACATTGAGCAACCTGAAGGTTTTGTGACACATGAAATGCAGTCTCATGTGTGTAAACTAAAGAAAGCTTTGTATGGACTCAAACAGGCCCCAAGGGTCTGGTATGCCAGGATTGATGGTTACCTTCACAGTTTGGGATTCTCCAAGAGCACTGCTGATCCCAACCTCTACTTTAAGGTTGTTCAGAACCATGTCTTGATCCTAGTCCTATATGTGGATGATCTGTTCCTCACTGGAGAGGAGCAACTGATAGCTCAGTGCAAGAGGGAGCTTACTTCAGAATTTGAAATGAAGGATCTGGGACTCATGCACTATTTCCTTGGTTTAGAGGTCTGGCAAAAGCCAGATGAGATCTTTCTGTCTCAAGGAAAGTATACAGTTGATATCTTGCAGAGGTTTGGGATGCATGACTGCAAACCCATGAGTGTGCCTATGACATCAAATCTGAAGAAGTTACGTGACTCAGCTACTTCTTCACAGGCAGTGGATCCTACTCAGTATCGACAACTTATTGGATCTTTGCTGTATCTAGTGCATACGAGACCAGATATTTGTTATACAGTGAATGCATTGAGTCAGTTCATGTCCGAGCCAAAGCACATACACTGGATAGCTGCCAAACATGTGCTCAGATATTTGCGAGGTACTATTACATGTGGGCTCAGATATACCTCCAACAGTGGGGTAATGCTACTTGGATATGCTGACTCCGATTGGGCTGGCAGTGCTGTGGACCAGAAAAGCACATCAGGATATTGTTTCAGTTTGGGATCAGCCATGATCTCATGGTCCAGCAGAAAACAGGGTTCCATAGCTCAGAGCACAGCTGAAGCTGAGTATATTGCTGCCAGTGATGCCTGCAGAGAAGCAGTTTGGCTTAGAAAGCTTCTCTCTGACCTGTTTGGTGGAAAGCTTGAACCAACTGTTATCCATTGTGATAATCAGAGTTGCATTAAGCTTTCAGAGAACCCTGTATTTCACGACAGGTCAAAACACATTGAGATGAAGTACCACTTCATCAGAGATATGGTACAGCGAGGTGCCATGAAGCTCCAGTACATTCGTACAGACGAGCAGATTGCTGATATATTGACCAAGCCCCTGTCGTTGACAAAGCTTGTGCACTTTCGAGACAAGCTTGGTATTGCAGAGAATGACCCTCTCGCTGAGAGGGAGTGTTGATTTTTCTGAGCAGCTTCGAGTGCCATTCTCTGGGAGAATGGAGGCACCTGGTCAGTTACCAGGATATTGACCCAGTCCGGGACTGGGAGCTCAGCCTGGGGCTGAGAGCCATTCTCTGGGAGAATGGAGGCACCTGGTCAGTTACCAGGATATTGACCCAGTCTGGGACTGGGAACTCAGCCTGGGGCTGAGTGCCATTCTCTGGGAGAATGGAGGCACCTGGTCAGTTACCAGGATATTAATCCAGTCTGGGACTGGAAGCTCAGCCTGGGGCTGAGAGCCATTCTCCGGGAGAATGGAGGCACCTGGTCAGTTACCAGGATTTCACTGTAAGCCCTAGACCGGGTCTGGGCAAGTGGTGTACTTCCCCACTTGGACTTATTGACCACAGATGGGTGAAGTGAAGCAATTAAATATCTTCCTATGATGATGTACTTGGAGTGGACATGAAGACCCTGAAGGACACCTGGATGATTTATTGGAGAATATTAGAACCCAAGCACCACTTGGTTTGGTCCATGAACCCACCAGCTAAAGAAGAAGGGAAAATAAATATATATTTATTTATGTATTTTTTTGGGTCAACTCCTTATTGGTGGAAAGTCAAAATTAAAAGATGAATGTTGTAAATACATATGGGACAGCCACAATTTATTTTAATGGAATCCAAGCACCTACACAACATGCTGGTCGGCCTCATCAAACAATGGTTATTGGCAAAATAAGGAAGTCGGCCTCATAATTTATTGACCAAAGCAATACAAGTCGGCTCATGAATTAATTTGGATTTAAATGCACAATTATTGCAAGTCGGCCTCACTATATTTTTATGTATTCCACTATATATACACATCACCCAACAATCAATTCGCATAAGACAAGAGAGTAGCTCGTGGATTTTAAAAGAGACAGTTCGGTGGTGTTAGAAAACTGATCTGCAGATGTGAGGACAGCTACATAACAGATCGGTGGTCATTGCTGGGTTATTACTGAGCTCTCTACATTGTTTGCTGGGTTATATATATTTCTGGTTATCATCATTAGTGTGCTACCTGAACCTGCTGTGCATTCAAAGTGCTGGTTATCTCCATTTGCTGGTTTCTCCACATTGTAATACTGGGTTACACATCTTCTTACTGCTGGCTGCTATCCGAGCCCTGTTAAGGGTGTTCTTCTGCTGGTTACTGTTGATACTCAGCCCCTGTCAAGGGTGACTTCTCATACTGACTACTGTGACACTCGAGCCCTGTCAAGGGTGGTTTCTCACTGCTGGGTATACTGCTACAGCTGGGTTCTATTGCTGGCAGTCATTACATTACTACAGCCCTGGAAAAGGCCCTAACTGATATCAGTAAATAGTGAACAGTACAGGACTGTTGTACAAATTGGAAACTACTTCAGCTACAGCAGAACTGGGTTATTCTTGGTCATTATAACAATTTTTAATTGTTGGAAAGGCTTTGTTAGCCTGCTATTGTAAAACTCAGACATCTCATATTTAAGGAAGATATTTTGCTGGGGTTTTTATACCTTAAAAGGTTTTCCCCAGGGTAAACAACTGTGTTTTTTGATTGCATCTTTTTAGCTATCTCTGCAAATTTTATTTTACAGTCTGCTATTGCCATCAGTTTATGATTTTTAACATGGTATCAGAGCTTTGCTTGTAAAACACACAGTATTTGGGCAACTGAGTGTGTCTTACATAGACCTTGGGACAGTACAGACAGATAAGAGATGGCTGCTTCTACCTCTTTCAGACCAGAGGACAGACTTGAAGGCTCAGCAAACTTTAATTCATGGAAGGCAAGAATTATGGCCACCTTGGAAGAAAATGACCTTGATGAATTGGTCATCAATGTTGTAGAAGAACCCACGTCAAACACAGGAAGGGCAGCATTCAAAAAGAAGCAAGCCAAGGCTAGGAGGATTATATATGACTCAGTCAAGGAAAATATAATGCCTGCCATAACACCATTAAAGACAGCCAAAGAGTGTTTTGACACTTTGACAAATTTGTATGAGAAGAAAGCACCCAGTCAAAAGAGAGTCTTGAAAAATAGACTTCGTACATTGAAGATGGAAAAGGATGAAGGAGTGGCCTCCTTCTTCACAAAGATTGCTCAGGTAAGAGATCAACTTTCTGCTATTGGGGTTACAGTAGATGATGATGATCTTGTACAAACAGTTTTTGATGGTCTTCCAAGTTCTTGGGAAACCTTCTTAGCTTCTGTTAGTGGGCGTGAGACTCAGCCAGATTTTGAGAGACTTTGGCATGACTGTTTAGAGGAAGAAGGCAGAGTACAGAGCAGAACTAAGGGTCCTAAAGAAGGGAACCTTGCACTAGCAGCTAAAACTAAGAAGCAATTCAAGAAGCCTTTCCATGCCAGGAAGAAAGAGAACAAGCCACAAGGTAGGCAATTTGATATGTCTCAAGTTAAATGTTTTAATTGTTTCAAGATGGGACATTATGCTAGGGATTGTAGGCTACCAAAGAGAAGGCCCAAAAGAAAATTTGAAGCATCTACAGCTGAAGAAGAAGAACCAAAGAAGAAGAAAAATGCAAGGTCTTCCAAGCAAGAAGATTCAAGGAAAGAATACTATTTGATTTCTGCCCTAGCAGGGTCCATCACCAACAGCTCAAATTCTTGGTTGGTGGACAGTGGAGCCTCAAGACATATGACAGGTTCCCGTGAAGCTCTTACAAGCTACAGAAAGAAGAAGTTTGACACTCAAGTAGAACTTGGAGATGACTCCACCTACAAAATAGAGGGAGTGGGCTCAGTCTCATTTCAACTTGATTCAGGGACCATGTTGCACATTGAAGACATACTATATGTTCCAGGTTTGAAGAAAAATCTCCTTTCTGTTGCTGGCTTAGAAGACAAAGGCTACAGAGTTATATTCATGGACAAAAAGGTTTTGCTTTGGTCAAAGAATGAAAGGTTAAATGCAGCAGAATTGATTGGGGTTCGAGAGGGAGGCCTTTACAAGGCCTCTGGGCATTCTACTCAAGCATTGGTTCACAACACCATCAACCCTTGTGAACTTTGGCATCGCAGGTTTGGACACCTTCACTATGCAGCTCTCCCTGGTCTTCAAAAGATGGTTACAGGTATGCCTGAGTTTTCTAATGAACATAGTGGTATTTGCAAAGGTTGTGCCCTTGGTAAAAATACCAAGAAATCTTTTTCCAAAAGTCACAGCAGATCAAAAGGTATTTTGGATTTGATTCACTCTGACATTTGTGGACCTATGTCTTCACCCTCCTTAAGTGGCTGCTTATACTATGTATTGTTCATTGATGATTACTCTCGTAAATCTTGGATTTACTTTCTAAAGGCTAAGAGTGAAACTTTTGATAAGTTCAAGGAGTTCAAGGCATTGATTGAAAATCAGACAGGAAGACACATTCGCATCTTGAGGTCAGACAATGGAGGTGAGTTTGAATCAAATGATTTTGATGATTTTTGCCAAGAAGCAGGGATCAAGAGGGAGTTAACTGTACCTTACAACCCCCAACAGAATGGGGTGGCAGAAAGAAAGAACAGAACAGTTTGTGAGGTTGCTAAAGCCATGTTGTGTGATATAGATCTTCCTTTGTCTCTATGGGCTGAGGCTACTAGTACAGTTGTCTATATTCAAAACAGAAGTCCTCATGCCATTTTGGGAGAAAAGACTCCAGAGGAAGTCTTTACAGGAAGGAAACCTACAGTTGACCACATGAGGATCTTTGGCACTCCAGTCTACATCCATGTGCCAAAGGAAAAGAGATTAAAGCTGGAGCCTTCCGGAAAGAAAGGCACATTTGTTGGGTACAGTGAAAATTCAAAAGCCTACCGTATCTATGTTCCTGGTCAAAGGTACATTGAAGTCAGCAGAGATGTGATATTTCATGAGGAAGCTGTTTTCCGCCATTCCAAAGAGCTTCCAAAAGATCCAGAAGGATCTCTTTCTGACATTCCAGACTCTCCTCATTCAGAGAATCAGAGGGAGGAAGAAGATGAACCTCATGCTAACTCAGAACCAGAAAGACCAACTGAAGAACTACTTGAAGCTCCTCCTTCCAAGAGAAGACCTGCTTGGGCAAGAGAAATATTGCAAGAAGCAGAGAAGCATAAAGCTCCATCTGGGACATTCAGAGAAAGCAAGAAGCCCCAGAAATACTCAAGTCTTATGAGTAAGCTCATTGATGCAGAACCTTCTACATTCAAAGAAGCAGAGTCTCATCAGGTATGGATTGATGCTATGACAGAAGAATATAACTCCATTATGAAAAATGATGTGTGGGAAATAGTTCCTCGACCAAAAGGGAAGTCTGTGGTAACTTCCAAATGGCTTTATAAAATCAAGCATGCTGCTGATGGCAGCATTGAGAAATATAAAGCAAGATTTGTGGCACGAGGTTTCTCACAAAAGGAAGGCATAGACTATGATGAAACATTTGCCCCTGTTGCCAGGTATACCACCATCAGAACTATTATCTCTCTTGCTGCTGTCTTTGGATGGAAACTCCATCAAATGGATGTAAAGACAGCTTTTCTTAATGGAGAAGTTGAAGAAGAGGTCTACATTGAGCAACCTGAAGGTTTTGTGACACATGAAATGCAGTCTCATGTGTGTAAACTAAAGAAAGCTTTGTATGGACTCAAACAGGCCCCAAGGATCTGGTATGCCAGGATTGATGGTTACCTTCACAGTTTGGGATTCTCCAAGAGCACTGCTGATCCCAACCTCTACTTTAAGGTTGTTCAGAACCATGTCTTGATCCTAGTCCTATATGTGGATGATCTGTTCCTCACTGGAGAGGAGCAACTGATAGCTCAGTGCAAGAGGGAGCTTACTTCAGAATTTGAAATGAAGGATCTGGGACTCATGCACTATTTCCTTGGTTTAGAGGTCTGGCAAAAGCCAAATGAGATCTTTCTGTCTCAAGGAAAGTATACAGTTGATATCTTGCAGAGGTTTGGGATGCATGACTGCAAACCCATGAGTGTGCCTATGACATCAAATCTGAAGAAGTTACGTGACTCAGCTACTTCTTCACAGGCAGTGGATCCTACTCAGTATCGACAACTTATTGGATCTTTGCTGTATCTAGTGCATACGAGACCAGATATTTGTTATACAGTGAATGCATTGAGTCAGTTCATGTCCGAGCCAAAGCACATACACTGGATAGCTGCCAAACATGTGCTCAGATATTTGCGAGGTACTATTACATGTGGGCTCAGATATACCTCCAACAGTGGGGTAATGCTACTTGGATATGCTGACTCCGATTGGGCTGGCAGTGCTGTGGACCGGAAAAGCACATCAGGATATTGTTTCAGTTTGGGATCAGCCATGATCTCATGGTCCAGCAGAAAACAGGGTTCCATAGCTCAGAGCACAGCTGAAGCTGAGTATATTGCTGCCAGTGATGCCTGCAGAGAAGCAGTTTGGCTTAGAAAGCTTCTCTCTGACCTGTTTGGTGGAAAGCTTGAACCAACTGTTATCCATTGTGATAATCAGAGTTGCATTAAGCTTTCAGAGAACCCTGTATTTCACGACAGGTCAAAACACATTGAGATGAAGTACCACTTCATCAGAGATATGGTACAGCGAGGTGCCATGAAGCTCCAGTACATTCGTACAGACGAGCAGATTGCTGATATATTGACCAAGCCCCTGTCGTTGACAAAGCTTGTGCACTTTCGAGACAAGCTTGGTATTGCAGAGAATGACCCTCTCGCTGAGAGGGAGTGTTGATTTTTCTGAGCAGCTTCGAGTGCCATTCTCTGGGAGAATGGAGGCACCTGGTCAGTTACCAGGATATTGACCCAGTCCGGGACTGGGAGCTCAGCCTGGGGCTGAGAGCCATTCTCTGGGAGAATGGAGGCACCTGGTCAGTTACCAGGATATTGACCCAGTCTGGGACTGGGAACTCAGCCTGGGGCTGAGTGCCATTCTCTGGGAGAATGGAGGCACCTGGTCAGTTACCAGGATATTAATCCAGTCTGGGACTGGAAGCTCAGCCTGGGGCTGAGAGCCATTCTCCGGGAGAATGGAGGCACCTGGTCAGTTACCAGGATTTCACTGTAAGCCCTAGACCGGGTCTGGGCAAGTGGTGTACTTCCCCACTTGGACTTATTGACCACAGATGGGTGAAGTGAAGCAATTAAATATCTTCCTATGATGATGTACTTGGAGTGGACATGAAGACCCTGAAGGACACCTGGATGATTTATTGGAGAATATTAGAACCCAAGCACCACTTGGTTTGGTCCATGAACCCACCAGCTAAAGAAGAAGGGAAAATAAATATATATTTATTTATGTATTTTTTTGGGTCAACTCCTTATTGGTGGAAAGTCAAAATTAAAAGATGAATGTTGTAAATACATATGGGACAGCCACAATTTATTTTAATGGAATCCAAGCACCTACACAACATGCTGGTCGGCCTCATCAAACAATGGTTATTGGCAAAATAAGGAAGTCGGCCTCATAATTTATTGACCAAAGCAATACAAGTCGGCTCATGAATTAATTTGGATTTAAATGCACAATTATTGCAAGTCGGCCTCACTATATTTTTATGTATTCCACTATATATACACATCACCCAACAATCAATTCGCATAAGACAAGAGAGTAGCTCGTGGATTTTAAAAGAGACAGTTCGGTGGTGTTAGAAAACTGATCTGCAGATGTGAGGACAGCTACATAACAGATCGGTGGTCATTGCTGGGTTATTACTGAGCTCTCTACATTGTTTGCTGGGTTATATATATTTCTGGTTATCATCATTAGTGCGCTACCTGAACCTGCTGTGCATTCAAAGTGCTGGTTATCTCCATTTGCTGGTTTCTCCACATTGTAATACTGGGTTACACATCTTCTTACTGCTGGCTGCTATCCGAGCCCTGTTAAGGGTGTTCTTCTGCTGGTTACTGTTGATACTCAGCCCCTGTCAAGGGTGACTTCTCATACTGACTACTGTGACACTCGAGCCCTGTCAAGGGTGGTTTCTCACTGCTGGGTATACTGCTACAGCTGGGTTCTATTGCTGGCAGTCATTACATTACTACAGCCCTGGAAAAGGCCCTAACTGATATCAGTAAATAGTGAACAGTACAGGACTGTTGTACAAATTGGAAACTACTTCAGCTACAGCAGAACTGGGTTATTCTTGGTCATTATAACAATTTTTAATTGTTGGAAAGGCTTTGTTAGCCTGCTATTGTAAAACTCAGACATCTCATATTTAAGGAAGATATTTTGCTGGGGTTTTTATACCTTAAAAGGTTTTCCCCAGGGTAAACAACTGTGTTTTTTGATTGCATCTTTTTAGCTATCTCTGCAAATTTTATTTTACAGTCTGCTATTGCCATCAGTTTATGATTTTTAACATGGTATCAGAGCTTTGCTTGTAAAACACACAGTATTTGGGCAACTGAGTGTGTCTTACATAGACCTTGGGACAGTACAGACAGATAAGAGATGGCTGCTTCTACCTCTTTCAGACCAGAGGACAGACTTGAAGGCTCAGCAAACTTTAATTCATGGAAGGCAAGAATTATGGCCACCTTGGAAGAAAATGACCTTGATGAATTGGTCATCAATGTTGTAGAAGAACCCACGTCAAACACAGGAAGGGCAGCATTCAAAAAGAAGCAAGCCAAGTCTAGGAGGATTATATATGACTCAGTCAAGGAAAATATAATGCCTGCCATAACACCATTAAAGACAGCCAAGGAGTGTTTTGACACTTTGACAAATTTGTATGAGAAGAAAGCACCCAGTCAAAAGAGAGTCTTGAAAAATAGACTTCGTACATTGAAGATGGAAAAGGATGAAGGAGTGGCCTCCTTCTTCACAAAGATTGCTCAGGTAAGAGATCAACTTTCTGCTATTGGGGTTACAGTAGATGATGATGATCTTGTACAAACAGTTTTTGATGGTCTTCCAAGTTCTTGGGAAACCTTCTTAGCTTCTGTTAGTGGGCGTGAGACTCAGCCAGATTTTGAGAGACTTTGGCATGACTGTTTAGAGGAAGAAGGCAGAGTACAGAGCAGAACTAAGGGTCCTAAAGAAGGGAACCTTGCACTAGCAGCTAAAACTAAGAAGCAATTCAAGAAGCCTTTCCATGCCAGGAAGAAAGAGAACAAGCCACAAGGTAGGCAATTTGATATGTCTCAAGTTAAATGTTTTAATTGTTTCAAGATGGGACATTATGCTAGGGATTGTAGGCTACCAAAGAGAAGGCCCAAAAGAAAATTTGAAGCATCTACAGCTGAAGAAGAAGAACCAAAGAAGAAGAAAAATGCAAGGTCTTCCAAGCAAGAAGATTCAAGGAAAGAATACTATTTGATTTCTGCCCTAGCAGGGTCCATCACCAACAGCTCAAATTCTTGGTTGGTGGACAGTGGAGCCTCAAGACATATGACAGGTTCCCGTGAAGCTCTTACAAGCTACAGAAAGAAGAAGTTTGACACTCAAGTAGAACTTGGAGATGACTCCACCTACAAAATAGAGGGAGTGGGCTCAGTCTCATTTCAACTTGATTCAGGGACCATGTTGCACATTGAAGACATACTATATGTTCCAGGTTTGAAGAAAAATCTCCTTTCTGTTGCTGGCTTAGAAGACAAAGGCTACAGAGTTATATTCATGGACAAAAAGGTTTTGCTTTGGTCAAAGAATGAAAGGTTAAATGCAGCAGAATTGATTGGGGTTCGAGAGGGAGGCCTTTACAAGGCCTCTGGGCATTCTACTCAAGCATTGGTTCACAACACCATCAACCCTTGTGAACTTTGGCATCGCAGGTTTGGACACCTTCACTATGCAGCTCTCCCTGGTCTTCAAAAGATGGTTACAGGTATGCCTGAGTTTTCTAATGAACATAGTGGTATTTGCAAAGGTTGTGCCCTTGGTAAAAATACCAAGAAATCTTTTTCCAAAAGTCACAGCAGATCAAAAGGTATTTTGGATTTGATTCACTCTGACATTTGTGGACCTATGTCTTCACCCTCCTTAAGTGGCTGCTTATACTATGTATTGTTCATTGATGATTACTCTCGTAAATCTTGGATTTACTTTCTAAAGGCTAAGAGTGAAACTTTTGATAAGTTCAAGGAGTTCAAGGCATTGATTGAAAATCAGACAGGAAGACACATTCGCATCTTGAGGTCAGACAATGGAGGTGAGTTTGAATCAAATGATTTTGATGATTTTTGCCAAGAAGCAGGGATCAAGAGGGAGTTAACTGTACCTTACAACCCCCAACAGAATGGGGTGGCAGAAAGAAAGAACAGAACAGTTTGTGAGGCTGCTAAAGCCATGTTGTGTGATATAGATCTTCCTTTGTCTCTATGGGCTGAGGCTACTAGTACAGCTGTCTATATTCAAAACAGAAGTCCTCATGCCATTTTGGGAGAAAAGACTCCAGAGGAAGTCTTTACAGGAAGGAAACCTACAGTTGACCACATGAGGATCTTTGGCACTCCAGTCTACATCCATGTGCCAAAGGAAAAGAGATTAAAGCTGGAGCCTTCCGGAAAGAAAGGCACATTTGTTGGGTACAGTGAAAATTCAAAAGCCTACCGTATCTATGTTCCTGGTCAAAGGTACATTGAAGTCAGCAGAGATGTGATATTTCATGAGGAAGCTGTTTTCCGCCATTCCAAAGAGCTTCCAAAAGATCCAGAAGGATCTCTTTCTGACATTCCAGACTCTCCTCATTCAGAGAATCAGAGGGAGGAAGAAGATGAACCTCATGCTAACTCAGAACCAGAAAGACCAACTGAAGAACTACTTGAAGCTCCTCCTTCCAAGAGAAGACCTGCTTGGGCAAGAGAAATATTGCAAGAAGCAGAGAAGCATAAAGCTCCATCTGGGACATTCAGAGAAAGCAAGAAGCCCCAGAAATACTCAAGTCTTATGAGTAAGCTCATTGATGCAGAACCTTCTACATTCAAAGAAGCAGAGTCTCATCAGGTATGGATTGATGCTATGACAGAAGAATATAACTCCATTATGAAAAATGATGTGTGGGAAATAGTTCCTCGACCAAAAGGGAAGTCTGTGGTAACTTCCAAATGGCTTTATAAAATCAAGCATGCTGCTGATGGCAGCATTGAGAAATATAAAGCAAGATTTGTGGCACGAGGTTTCTCACAAAAGGAAGGCATAGACTATGATGAAACATTTGCCCCTGTTGCCAGGTATACCACCATCAGAACTATTATCTCTCTTGCTGCTGTCTTTGGATGGAAACTCCATCAAATGGATGTAAAGACAGCTTTTCTTAATGGAGAAGTTGAAGAAGAGGTCTACATTGAGCAACCTGAAGGTTTTGTGACACATGAAATGCAGTCTCATGTGTGTAAACTAAAGAAAGCTTTGTATGGACTCAAACAGGCCCCAAGGGTCTGGTATGCCAGGATTGATGGTTACCTTCACAGTTTGGGATTCTCCAAGAGCACTGCTGATCCCAACCTCTACTTTAAGGTTGTTCAGAACCATGTCTTGATCCTAGTCCTATATGTGGATGATCTGTTCCTCACTGGAGAGGAGCAACTGATAGCTCAGTGCAAGAGGGAGCTTACTTCAGAATTTGAAATGAAGGATCTGGGACTCATGCACTATTTCCTTGGTTTAGAGGTCTGGCAAAAGCCAGATGAGATCTTTCTGTCTCAAGGAAAGTATACAGTTGATATCTTGCAGAGGTTTGGGATGCATGACTGCAAACCCATGAGTGTGCCTATGACATCAAATCTGAAGAAGTTACGTGACTCAGCTACTTCTTCACAGGCAGTGGATCCTACTCAGTATCGACAACTTATTGGATCTTTGCTGTATCTAGTGCATACGAGACCAGATATTTGTTATACAGTGAATGCATTGAGTCAGTTCATGTCCGAGCCAAAGCACATACACTGGATAGCTGCCAAACATGTGCTCAGATATTTGCGAGGTACTATTACATGTGGGCTCAGATATACCTCCAACAGTGGGGTAATGCTACTTGGATATGCTGACTCCGATTGGGCTGGCAGTGCTGTGGACCGGAAAAGCACATCAGGATATTGTTTCAGTTTGGGATCAGCCATGATCTCATGGTCCAGCAGAAAACAGGGTTCCATAGCTCAGAGCACAGCTGAAGCTGAGTATATTGCTGCCAGTGATGCCTGCAGAGAAGCAGTTTGGCTTAGAAAGCTTCTCTCTGACCTGTTTGGTGGAAAGCTTGAACCAACTGTTATCCATTGTGATAATCAGAGTTGCATTAAGCTTTCAGAGAACCCTGTATTTCACGACAGGTCAAAACACATTGAGATGAAGTACCACTTCATCAGAGATATGGTACAGCGAGGTGCCATGAAGCTCCAGTACATTCGTACAGACGAGCAGATTGCTGATATATTGACCAAGCCCCTGTCGTTGACAAAGCTTGTGCACTTTCGAGACAAGCTTGGTATTGCAGAGAATGACCCTCTCGCTGAGAGGGAGTGTTGATTTTTCTGAGCAGCTTCGAGTGCCATTCTCTGGGAGAATGGAGGCACCTGGTCAGTTACCAGGATATTGACCCAGTCCGGGACTGGGAGCTCAGCCTGGGGCTGAGAGCCATTCTCTGGGAGAGTGGAGGCACCTGGTCAGTTACCAGGATATTGACCCAGTCTGGGACTGGGAACTCAGCCTGGGGCTTGTTACCAGCTAAGTTGTACTTAGTTGGATTATCAAGCAAGCGGGCAGAATGGAACATGATACATGTTCTTTTTTGGTGATTTGATATCCAGCTGGCCTGTTAAAGGCCCCCGTTTTTGATTTTTTTCCACATGTCCATGGCCCTGCGGGGTTTGTAATAAAAACGTGCTAGCATGGTGTTTGTAAAAGACTCGGTTCCTTAGGACTTTTTGGCCAAGTCAGGTATTCCAAGGAGTTTTTTCACCTATCTATTATGTTTCGCATCACTGCATTGCATAATTAATTGGTTTTTCTCCTGCTCCTCCAAAGCTGGAATGCCTGGGGAGGCTGACGGGCCTTAGGGAATTATTAGAGTCTATGGGTCAATGTATATGAACATGCTAGGCGTTAATTTTGAGTCATATGGACATGTCTAAGTCCCCCTAGGTGTTTTTTTTATTTTTCGGCAAGTTTTAATTTTTCCGTAAATTGGGCCATTTTTTAATGGTTCAATTAAGAAATTTGTAATTGGCCTATCTGGGGCGTCTGGAGGTATTTTTTGCCTTAGGGGTGCTCGTTTTCTAACTCAGAGCACCCCCTAAACCCCTAAACCCACTTTTCCTAATGTTTGGGTACTTCTACCTTGGTCAAAATCAAAAAAATCAAAAAATCCCAAAAAAGTCATAAAAAAATCAAAAAAGTGAAAAAATGACTTAAAAAATTAATTATTTTTGGGAGTTATGACAACTCAGTTTTGGATCAGCATCATATGTGGAATGTTTTGGGCTGATTTTGGAAGGTTTTGGGCAGCCCCAAACAAGGAGATAATAGTGCCCATTGAGGAGGGGCGCATTCACTCAAGGAGGGGCGCATTCATGAGTGTGGGCAGCCCACGAGTTAAGGGAGGGGCAGCACTAATAGTGCTGATATGTTAGCACCTTTTGGGGCTGCCATGGGCAGCTAAAGATATGGGGATGGCAGCCCCATTCCCTCCACCATCCATGCCACGCTTTCACACCCATTTTTGGCAAGTGCGCCCTCCCTCCTTGATCATTTTCTCTATAAATTGGAGCTTGCTCTCCATTGTTCACTAGTGAGACTTGGAGCAGCTAACTTATGATTGTAATATTTTTGTCATTTTGAAATAAAAGAAGACTTTGGAGGTCAGTTTGTGGTGTCTTGGTTACATGTGGATGAAGTATCTTGATCTTTTTTCCAAGATGACTTGTGCATAAGTCTTATTTTTCAAGGGTGTGGTTTGCTCATCTGTGAGATAAGTTGTTATTAAATTTGTTTATTTGTAGCAGCTTAGTTTCTTATGAGTATATATATCTACATTTAATCTTTGTTTGGTAAGATATGTGATGTGCAGGTGTCTTCTTGAGTTGGCAAGAAGCAGGATCTTGTTTGTTTCCGCTTTTTACTAATTATTATTTGCAGATATAGTCCCTTCAAACATCACGGAACCATCTTCAAAGCTTCGATTTTCAACAAGGATTTGTTCCATCTCTCTCTCTCTTTCATTTATAAAAAATTCAAATTTTATGATTTACTAGTACTTTCTTTTCAAAAAACTAGTTTAAAGTTGTCAAAATCTTTCAAATTATTTTTAAAGAAGTATTAGATCTGATTGCAAAGTGTTATCTGGCTGCCATAGAGCTGATAATTTGCAGCCACTAAAGGGCTAGCAAAGATCCCAAGTAGACAAGCTCCATAGCTTGTTTTACTTGGTTATTTTTGTCATTTTTTACTTAGTTTTTAACTTAGAAAATTTTGGGTTTCTTAGGAGGTGTTCCAAAGACACTCTTAAAGTGTTTTTGGGCATCTTGTTCTAATTATTGCTTGCTGGTTTGCAGCAGAAGATGAGCAGGTAGGAGGAGGTGCTGGCAAAATTTCGAGCATCCAGGCGATCCGGAACACAAATTTCCATATTTTCCAAAACCGGGCATATTTTTTCTATAATTTTGTAAGCTACCAAGTCACGTTAAGTAGACTTGGGGCACTTCTCCGTTATCATTGTAAACATTTTAAACGAGAGCAAGTGGGCTAGCCAGCGCCCATACCCCATCCCCCCAGGGGTGGCCTGTGTCGTCTCATTTTCATGGCGTGAATGTTAGAGTAGTTTTATTTCTTGTTTTTCGGCATTAATAAAATCAATTAGGATTAAAATAAACCTTGTTGGTCCGTTTCACTAGCGGGCCACAAGTTCACTCGCAACCTAGCTTTTCACATTTTTTTTACAATTTCATAACGCCCCCCTTGCTTTCCCGAAGTAGGGTTGTGTATGAGGGCTTGCCCGAAATGCATGCCTGAAAAGAGACTCTTGGGGTTATAAAAGATAAAATTTGGGTTCTTAAAATTTTTATAAAATATACCAAGGTCTTCTCCCGTATGCTCTGTGGCCAACTTGCAGCTTAGTCTGATCCGGTTGGTACACACCAGAAAGGAGTTGATGACTAGTAATAGAACTTAACACCACCCCAATAAAAAAACCCTTTGTGAAAATCCGGCACAACTCGAAATTTGTTGTCGTGGGCAAATTTCCCAGAAGGCTTGGGATAAAACTGGATAGCGACCTCTTGGAAACCGTTAGGCTTGCCCTCGTTGGTATAGCATCTGAACACCTCCTCGAGACTCCGATCCAGCCTAAAGCCTGAGAGGGAAGCCACACTTCAAATTTCCGGACATGTTCCCCCGTACCTTGCGTATATCGGGAACCCACATGCCTTAATAAAAAAGATCACCATCACTTTAAATTTTAAAATAAACCAAGAACACTCCACAACATTTACTTTTCTGTTTATGCATTTGTTATTTGACTCCATAGCAAGGCACTGGTCCTGATGCAAATTTCATTTTATTGTTGACTAGTATGCAAGTGAATGATGATTATTTTTAAATGGGAGTAAATGATAAATGATGTTTTTATTTGAAAAAGTATATGTTATCTGTCTTGGTTGCAAAAGTATTTTTTCTAACTCCTAGATTAGAGGCTTTAGTTTCTTTTATTTTTTAGGGTCTACCCCCCTTGGCTTCGCTAGGAAAGCCTAGACGGAGGAGTCGAGTCCCAAGTGACAGCACTTGACTCTGACTTGCCCCCAAGGCCACACCAGCAGCTTGAAGACTTCTGCTGCGTTTTCCCAGGTGTGGAACCAGGCGGCAACATTTTGGCGCCGTTGCCGGGGATAAGTCTTTTTATTCCCGGAATACGACTTTTGAGTTTTCCTTTTGTTTTTGCTTTGTTTGATGAATCTTTAGATTGGATTTTTAATTTTTCATCTGGCGACTCCACTAACCTTTTTTCCTTTTATAAATTTTCAAAGAAAAGCAAAAATAGAATTCTTTGTGAGATTATTTAATATGCATATTTTTTCTCACATGGCGACTCCATTGAAGGGATAAAGCCCTTGTTTCTCATACAGTTTGTTGAGAATGTTTGTGTGTAGATGAGCCTGATGCATTACAGTAAAATCTATAAAGCTCACCTTTTGACAACTCCATTGATTCAGTACCATATTTGCTCCATGATTACTTCGGAATAACATTGCTTGATTCTTGATATGGATGATGAAAGAAAAAAGTATGGTATTCAGGTTTCCAGTGCATTTCCTCCCATCGACTTCTCACACATTCCGGGTTTCCCTAACTCTGAGCCATATCTCCCAATTGATGGATACGTTGAGGCTCCGATTTTTCATGGAAATGGTGATTCACCTGTATTTCACATCATATCTTTTGTTTCACTGTTGGGTGAGGTCAATATTTGTCACGAGGATAATAAGATGTTGATGTTTGCTAAGTCCCTAAAAGGTGATGCATGGAGGTGGTATTTTGGTCTTCCTAATGGATGCATTACCTCCCTAGCAAATTTCTTTGCTATGTTTTTCCAGAGATGGTATGATGGTGATGGTGATATGATAAGTGTCATGGACAGAACTTTCACATACCTAAGTAACTTGGCAAGGCTGGATGAGTCCATGATTTCCATTTCTGAGCAGCCCATCCCAAGTGATCCTCTTGAAGAAGTTCATGAAGCTCCCTCGACTGAAGATTTTGTTGTAAACCATCCTCTTGTCAACATAACTGAAAATATAGAAGATATAGGGTGTTCCCAAGCCTATGAAGATGATCACATATGTATTCCTGATTTACCTAAAGAGGAAGCCATTATAGAAGTTGACAAAGAAATTCATGAAGGGTCTTCAATTGAAGATGTTTCAGAACAGCTTCCTCAATTTGCCATTGAAGATTTGGGATTTCAGGATTACTTTAGTGATGATGATGATATTTGTACTTCAAATTCACCTACGGAAGCAACCATTACAAGAGCCTTTAAAGAAACTTGTGATGATTTTTGTATGGTTTATGATGACACTCATTTTTCTCCGCATAGTGGTGAAGTCTTGGACAACTTTATACCTTATAATATCTTTCAAACCAAGCCTTCTGAGGATAAGTATTATGAACATGAGGATGGGCATGGCCAGGGTTGTGATGCAATAGACAAAGACTCCCCCTTCATTTACAAGGATGGGCATGATGATTATTGGACGGATTTAGAAAAACCCATCTTTGATATATCAAGAGAGGGGAGTGTTGATTTTGAGACCTTGGGGAATCTTGACATGGAAGAGGAACATACAGATACTTCTCATGATCAATCAGAGCCATGCATAAGTATTAGTAATGAAGACTTGGATCAGCAGTATAACGAAGAGTTGGATAGCATGGAATCAGTGGAATTTCAGTTTCAACCTTCATCAACACATTCTGAGGTTCCTTATGATTTGGAGCAACTTGGGGCTTATACTTTCACAGAAATAAACTATCAGAAGAGCCCTTCGGACCAATATGATGAGGTAGTTGGTCTGCCTTATCATTCCGAGTTTTTTCTCAGCCCTATCCAGTCATGGGTAGAGGAGGCCTGCATGAGGACTTACCATTGGGGGAAGCACTTCAAAGATTTATCATATACCTATGATCTACCATCCAATCTTTCAATCCAGAATTATCATACAGGTTTGCATTTTCTAAACAAGGTACCCTTGTTTTGGCTGGTAACCAAACACAAGGTGAAAAGTTTTTACATTGATAAAGTGTTAAGATGGTTGCATTGGATTTATCATTTTACTTAGCATTTATTTTGTTATGCTTAGAGTAGGAAAATAAGCTCATCAAGTGAGCATTTACTTTCAACATTTCTTTTTCAATACTTTCCTTTTATGTACTTAGAATTTTTCATTAGTCGTTTTTTAGTTTTTGAATAATGCAACTTATGGTTCATTGGCTTCTTATAAGAACTTGTGCTACTGAAAGGTTTTCTTGTCAAGTTGAGATGTTTTTACAGGTCATAGAAACCGGAGATTCTGGTATTCTCGTATGCTCTCCTTTCATGAAGACCGAATCGAGCACACGTCCCGCAGTTGGAGCCAGATGTTACCAGCTAAGTTGTACTTAGTTGGATTATCAAGCAAGCGGGCAGAATGGAACATGATACATGTTCTTTTTTGGTGATTTGATATCCAGCTGGCCTGTTAAAGGCCCCCGTTTTTTATTTTTTTCCACATGTCCATGGCCCTGCGGGGTTTGTAATAAAAACGTGCTAGCATGGTGTTTGTAAAAGACTCGGTTCCTTAGGACTTTTTGGCCAAGTCAGGTATTCCAAGGAGTTTTTTCACCTATCTATTATGTTTCGCATCACTGCATTGCATAATTAATTGGTTTTTCTCCTGCTCCTCCAAAGCTGGAATGCCTGGGGAGGCTGACGGGCCTTAGGGAATTATTAGAGTCTATGGGTCAATGTATATGAACATGCTAGGCGTTAATTTTGAGTCATATGGACATGTCTAAGTCCCCCTAGGTGTTTTTTTTATTTTTCGGCAAGTTTTAATTTTTCCGTAAATTGGGCCATTTTTTAATGGTTCAATTAAGAAATTTGTAATTGGCCTATCTGGGGCGTCTGGAGGTATTTTTTGCCTTAGGGGTGCTCGTTTTCTAACTCAGAGCACCCCCTAAACCCCTAAACCCACTTTTCCTAATGTTTGGGTACTTCTACCTTGGTCAAAATCAAAAAAATCAAAAAATCCCAAAAAAGTCATAAAAAAATCAAAAAAGTGAAAAAATGACTTAAAAAATTAATTATTTTTGGGAGTTATGACAACTCAGTTTTGGATCAGCATCATATGTGGAATGTTTTGGGCTGATTTTGGAAGGTTTTGGGCAGCCCCAAACAAGGAGATAATAGTGCCCATTGAGGAGGGGCGCATTCACTCAAGGAGGGGCGCATTCATGAGTGTGGGCAGCCCACGAGTTAAGGGAGGGGCAGCACTAATAGTGCTGATATGTTAGCACCTTTTGGGGCTGCCATGGGCAGCTAAAGATATGGGGATGGCAGCCCCATTCCCTCCACCATCCATGCCACGCTTTCACACCCATTTTTGGCAAGTGCGCCCTCCCTCCTTGATCATTTTCTCTATAAATTGGAGCTTGCTCTCCATTGTTCACTAGTGAGACTTGGAGCAGCTAACTTATGATTGTAATATTTTTGTCATTTTGAAATAAAAGAAGACTTTGGAGGTCAGTTTGTGGTGTCTTGGTTACATGTGGATGAAGTATCTTGATCTTTTTTCCAAGATGACTTGTGCATAAGTCTTATTTTTCAAGGGTGTGGTTTGCTCATCTGTGAGATAAGTTGTTATTAAATTTGTTTATTTGTAGCAGCTTAGTTTCTTATGAGTATATATATCTACATTTAATCTTTGTTTGGTAAGATCTGTGATGTGCAGGTGTCTTCTTGAGTTGGCAAGAAGCAGGATCTTGTTTGTTTCCGCTTTTTACTAATTATTATTTGCAGATATAGTCCCTTCAAACATCACGGAACCATCTTCAAAGCTTCGATTTTCAACAAGGATTTGTTCCATCTCTCTCTCTCTTTCATTTATAAAAAATTCAAATTTTATGATTTACTAGTACTTTCTTTTCAAAAAACTAGTTTAAAGTTGTCAAAATCTTTCAAATTATTTTTAAAGAAGTATTAGATCTGATTGCAAAGTGTTATCTGGCTGCCATAGAGCTGATAATTTGCAACCACTAAAGGGCTAGCAAAGATCCCAAGTAGACAAGCTCCATAGCTTGTTTTACTTGGTTATTTTTGTCATTTTTTACTTAGTTTTTAACTTAGAAAATTTTGGGTTTCTTAGGAGGTGTTCCAAAGACACTCTTAAAGTGTTTTTGGGCATCTTGTTCTAATTATTGCTTGCTGGTTTGCAGCAGAAGATGAGCAGGTAGGAGGAGGTGCTGGCAAAATTTCGAGCATCCAGGCGATCCGGAACACAAATTTCCATATTTTCCAAAACCGGGCATATTTTTTCTATAATTTTGTAAGCTACCAAGTCACGTTAAGTAGACTTGGGGCACTTCTCCGTTATCATTGTAAACATTTTAAACGAGAGCAAGTGGGCTAGCCAGCGCCCATACCCCATCCCCCCAGGGGTGGCCTGTGTCGTCTCATTTTCATGGCGTGAATGTTAGAGTAGTTTTATTTCTTGTTTTTCGGCATTAATAAAATCAATTAGGATTAAAATAAACCTTGTTGGTCCGTTTCACTAGCGGGCCACAAGTTCACTCGCAACCTAGCTTTTCACATTTTTTTTACAATTTCATAACGCCCCCCTTGCTTTCCCGAAGTAGGGTTGTGTATGAGGGCTTGCCCGAAATGCATGCCTGAAAAGAGACTCTTGGGGTTATAAAAGATAAAATTTGGGTTCTTAAAATTTTTATAAAATATACCAAGGTCTTCTCCCGTATGCTCTGTGGCCAACTTGCAGCTTAGTCTGATCCAGTTGGTACACACCAGAAAGGAGTTGATGACTAGTAATAGGACTTAACACCACCCCAATAAAAAAACCCTTTGTGAAAATCCGGCACAACTCGAAATTTGTTGTCGTGGGCAAATTTCCCAGAAGGCTTGGGATAAAACTGGATAGCGACCTCTTGGAAACCGTTAGGCTTGCCCTCGTTGGTATAGCATCTGAACACCTCCTCGAGACTCCGATCCAGCCTAAAGCCTGAGAGGGAAGCCACACTTCAAATTTCCGGACATGTTCCCCCGTACCTTGCGTATATCGGGAACCCACATGCCTTAATAAAAAAGATCACCATCACTTTAAATTTTAAAATAAACCAAGAACACTCCACAACATTTACTTTTCTGTTTATGCATTTGTTATTTGACTCCATAGCAAGGCACTGGTCCTGATGCAAATTTCATTTTATTGTTGACTAGTATGCAAGTGAATGATGATTATTTTTAAATGGGAGTAAATGATAAATGATGTTTTTATTTGAAAAAGTATATGTTATCTGTCTTGGTTGCAAAAGTATTTTTTCTAACTCCTAGATTAGAGGCTTTAGTTTCTTTTATTTTTTAGGGTCTACCCCCCTTGGCTTCGCTAGGAAAGCCTAGACGGAGGAGTCGAGTCCCAAGTGACAGCACTTGACTCTGACTTGCCCCCAAGGCCACACCAGCAGCTTGAAGACTTCTGCTGCGTTTTCCCAGGTGTGGAACCAGGCGGCAACAGGGCTGAGTGCCATTCTCTGGGAGAATGGAGGCACCTGGTCAGTTACCAGGATATTAATCCAGTCTGGGACTGGAAGCTCAGCCTGGGGCTGAGAGCCATTCTCCGGGAGAATGGAGGCACCTGGTCAGTTACCAGGATTTCACTGTAAGCCCTAGACCGGGTCTGGGCAAGTGGTGTACTTCCCCACTTGGACTTATTGACCACAGATGGGTGAAGTGAAGCAATTAAATATCTTCCTATGATGATGTACTTGGAGTGGACATGAAGACCCTGAAGGACACCTGGATGATTTATTGGAGAATATTAGAACCCAAGCACCACTTGGTTTGGTCCATGAACCCACCAGCTAAAGAAGAAGGGAAAATAAATATATATTTATTTATGTATTTTTTTGGGTCAACTCCTTATTGGTGGAAAGTCAAAATTAAAAGATGAATGTTGTAAATACATATGGGACAGCCACAATTTATTTTAATGGAATCCAAGCACCTACACAACATGCTGGTCGGCCTCATCAAACAATGGTTATTGGCAAAATAAGGAAGTCGGCCTCATAATTTATTGACCAAAGCAATACAAGTCGGCTCATGAATTAATTTGGATTTAAATGCACAATTATTGCAAGTCGGCCTCACTATATTTTTATGTATTCCACTATATATACACATCACCCAACAATCAATTCGCATAAGACAAGAGAGTAGCTCGTGGATTTTAAAAGAGACAGTTCGGTGGTGTTAGAAAACTGATCTGCAGATGTGAGGACAGCTACATAACAGATCGGTGGTCATTGCTGGGTTATTACTGAGCTCTCTACATTGTTTGCTGGGTTATATATATTTCTGGTTATCATCATTAGTGTGCTACCTGAACCTGCTGTGCATTCAAAGTGCTGGTTATCTCCATTTGCTGGTTTCTCCACATTGTAATACTGGGTTACACATCTTCTTACTGCTGGCTGCTATCCGAGCCCTGTTAAGGGTGTTCTTCTGCTGGTTACTGTTGATACTCAGCCCCTGTCAAGGGTGACTTCTCATACTGACTACTGTGACACTCGAGCCCTGTCAAGGGTGGTTTCTCACTGCTGGGTATACTGCTACAGCTGGGTTCTATTGCTGGCAGTCATTACATTACTACAGCCCTGGAAAAGGCCCTAACTGATATCAGTAAATAGTGAACAGTACAGGACTGTTGTACAAATTGGAAACTACTTCAGCTACAGCAGAACTGGGTTATTCTTGGTCATTATAACAATTTTTAATTGTTGGAAAGGCTTTGTTAGCCTGCTATTGTAAAACTCAGACATCTCATATTTAAGGAAGATATTTTGCTGGGGTTTTTATACCTTAAAAGGTTTTCCCCAGGGTAAACAACTGTGTTTTTTGATTGCATCTTTTTAGCTATCTCTGCAAATTTTATTTTACAGTCTGCTATTGCCATCAGTTTATGATTTTTAACATGGTATCAGAGCTTTGCTTGTAAAACACACAGTATTTGGGCAACTGAGTGTGTCTTACATAGACCTTGGGACAGTACAGACAGATAAGAGATGGCTGCTTCTACCTCTTTCAGACCAGAGGACAGACTTGAAGGCTCAGCAAACTTTAATTCATGGAAGGCAAGAATTATGGCCACCTTGGAAGAAAATGACCTTGATGAATTGGTCATCAATGTTGTAGAAGAACCCACGTCAAACACAGGAAAGGCAGCATTCAAAAAGAAGCAAGCCAAGTCTAGGAGGATTATATATGACTCAGTCAAGGAAAATATAATGCCTGCCATAACACCATTAAAGACAGCCAAGGAGTGTTTTGACACTTTGACAAATTTGTATGAGAAGAAAGCACCCAGTCAAAAGAGAGTCTTGAAAAATAGACTTCGTACATTGAAGATGGAAAAGGATGAAGGAGTGGCCTCCTTCTTCACAAAGATTGCTCAGGTAAGAGATCAACTTTCTGCTATTGGGGTTACAGTAGATGATGATGATCTTGTACAAACAGTTTTTGATGGTCTTCCAAGTTCTTGGGAAACCTTCTTAGCTTCTGTTAGTGGGCGTGAGACTCAGCCAGATTTTGAGAGACTTTGGCATGACTGTTTAGAGGAAGAAGGCAGAGTACAGAGCAGAACTAAGGGTCCTAAAGAAGGGAACCTTGCACTAGCAGCTAAAACTAAGAAGCAATTCAAGAAGCCTTTCCATGCCAGGAAGAAAGAGAACAAGCCACAAGGTAGGCAATTTGATATGTCTCAAGTTAAATGTTTTAATTGTTTCAAGATGGGACATTATGCTAGGGATTGTAGGCTACCAAAGAGAAGGCCCAAAAGAAAATTTGAAGCATCTACAGCTGAAGAAGAAGAACCAAAGAAGAAGAAAAATGCAAGGTCTTCCAAGCAAGAAGATTCAAGGAAAGAATACTATTTGATTTCTGCCCTAGCAGGGTCCATCACCAACAGCTCAAATTCTTGGTTGGTGGACAGTGGAGCCTCAAGACATATGACAGGTTCCCGTGAAGCTCTTACAAGCTACAGAAAGAAGAAGTTTGACACTCAAGTAGAACTTGGAGATGACTCCACCTACAAAATAGAGGGAGTGGGCTCAGTCTCATTTCAACTTGATTCAGGGACCATGTTGCACATTGAAGACATACTATATGTTCCAGGTTTGAAGAAAAATCTCCTTTCTGTTGCTGGCTTAGAAGACAAAGGCTACAGAGTTATATTCATGGACAAAAAGGTTTTGCTTTGGTCAAAGAATGAAAGGTTAAATGCAGCAGAATTGATTGGGGTTCGAGAGGGAGGCCTTTACAAGGCCTCTGGGCATTCTACTCAAGCATTGGTTCACAACACCATCAACCCTTGTGAACTTTGGCATCGCAGGTTTGGACACCTTCACTATGCAGCTCTCCCTGGTCTTCAAAAGATGGTTACAGGTATGCCTGAGTTTTCTAATGAACATAGTGGTATTTGCAAAGGTTGTGCCCTTGGTAAAAATACCAAGAAATCTTTTTCCAAAAGTCACAGCAGATCAAAAGGTATTTTGGATTTGATTCACTCTGACATTTGTGGACCTATGTCTTCACCCTCCTTAAGTGGCTGCTTATACTATGTATTGTTCATTGATGATTACTCTCGTAAATCTTGGATTTACTTTCTAAAGGCTAAGAGTGAAACTTTTGATAAGTTCAAGGAGTTCAAGGCATTGATTGAAAATCAGACAGGAAGACACATTCGCATCTTGAGGTCAGACAATGGAGGTGAGTTTGAATCAAATGATTTTGATGATTTTTGCCAAGAAGCAGGGATCAAGAGGGAGTTAACTGTACCTTACAACCCCCAACAGAATGGGGGTGGCAGAAAGAAAGAACAGAACAGTTTGTGAGGTTGCTAAAGCCATGTTGTGTGATATAGATCTTCCTTTGTCTCTATGGGCTGAGGCTACTAGTACAGCTGTCTATATTCAAAACAGAAGTCCTCATGCCATTTTGGGAGAAAAGACTCCAGAGGAAGTCTTTACAGGAAGGAAACCTACAGTTGACCACATGAGGATCTTTGGCACTCCAGTCTACATCCATGTGCCAAAGGAAAAGAGATTAAAGCTGGAGCCTTCCGGAAAGAAAGGCACATTTGTTGGGTACAGTGAAAATTCAAAAGCCTACCGTATCTATGTTCCTGGTCAAAGGTACATTGAAGTCAGCAGAGATGTGATATTTCATGAGGAAGCTGTTTTCCGCCATTCCAAAGAGCTTCCAAAAGATCCAGAAGGATCTCTTTCTGACATTCCAGACTCTCCTCATTCAGAGAATCAGAGGGAGGAAGAAGATGAACCTCATGCTAACTCAGAACCAGAAAGACCAACTGAAGAACTACTTGAAGCTCCTCCTTCCAAGAGAAGACCTGCTTGGGCAAGAGAAATATTGCAAGAAGCAGAGAAGCATAAAGCTCCATCTGGGACATTCAGAGAAAGCAAGAAGCCCCAGAAATACTCAAGTCTTATGAGTAAGCTCATTGATGCAGAACCTTCTACATTCAAAGAAGCAGAGTCTCATCAGGTATGGATTGATGCTATGACAGAAGAATATAACTCCATTATGAAAAATGATGTGTGGGAAATAGTTCCTCGACCAAAAGGGAAGTCTGTGGTAACTTCCAAATGGCTTTATAAAATCAAGCATGCTGCTGATGGCAGCATTGAGAAATATAAAGCAAGATTTGTGGCACGAGGTTTCTCACAAAAGGAAGGCATAGACTATGATGAAACATTTGCCCCTGTTGCCAGGTATACCACCATCAGAACTATTATCTCTCTTGCTGCTGTCTTTGGATGGAAACTCCATCAAATGGATGTAAAGACAGCTTTTCTTAATGGAGAAGTTGAAGAAGAGGTCTACATTGAGCAACCTGAAGGTTTTGTGACACATGAAATGCAGTCTCATGTGTGTAAACTAAAGAAAGCTTTGTATGGACTCAAACAGGCCCCAAGGGTCTGGTATGCCAGGATTGATGGTTACCTTCACAGTTTGGGATTCTCCAAGAGCACTGCTGATCCCAACCTCTACTTTAAGGTTGTTCAGAACCATGTCTTGATCCTAGTCCTATATGTGGATGATCTGTTCCTCACTGGAGAGGAGCAACTGATAGCTCAGTGCAAGAGGGAGCTTACTTCAGAATTTGAAATGAAGGATCTGGGACTCATGCACTATTTCCTTGGTTTAGAGGTCTGGCAAAAGCCAGATGAGATCTTTCTGTCTCAAGGAAAGTATACAGTTGATATCTTGCAGAGGTTTGGGATGCATGACTGCAAACCCATGAGTGTGCCTATGACATCAAATCTGAAGAAGTTACGTGACTCAGCTACTTCTTCACAGGCAGTGGATCCTACTCAGTATCGACAACTTATTGGATCTTTGCTGTATCTAGTGCATACGAGACCAGATATTTGTTATACAGTGAATGCATTGAGTCAGTTCATGTCCGAGCCAAAGCACATACACTGGATAGCTGCCAAACATGTGCTCAGATATTTGCGAGGTACTATTACATGTGGGCTCAGATATACCTCCAACAGTGGGGTAATGCTACTTGGATATGCTGACTCCGATTGGGCTGGCAGTGCTGTGGACCGGAAAAGCACATCAGGATATTGTTTCAGTTTGGGATCAGCCATGATCTCATGGTCCAGCAGAAAACAGGGTTCCATAGCTCAGAGCACAGCTGAAGCTGAGTATATTGCTGCCAGTGATGCCTGCAGAGAAGCAGTTTGGCTTAGAAAGCTTCTCTCTGACCTGTTTGGTGGAAAGCTTGAACCAACTGTTATCCATTGTGATAATCAGAGTTGCATTAAGCTTTCAGAGAACCCTGTATTTCACGACAGGTCAAAACACATTGAGATGAAGTACCACTTCATCAGAGATATGGTACAGCGAGGTGCCATGAAGCTCCAGTACATTCGTACAGACGAGCAGATTGCTGATATATTGACCAAGCCCCTGTCGTTGACAAAGCTTGTGCACTTTCGAGACAAGCTTGGTATTGCAGAGAATGACCCTCTCGCTGAGAGGGAGTGTTGATTTTTCTGAGCAGCTTCGAGTGCCATTCTCTGGGAGAATGGAGGCACCTGGTCAGTTACCAGGATATTGACCCAGTCCGGGACTGGGAGCTCAGCCTGGGGCTGAGAGCCATTCTCTGGGAGAATGGAGGCACCTGGTCAGTTACCAGGATATTGACCCAGTCTGGGACTGGGAACTCAGCCTGGGGCTGAGTGCCATTCTCTGGGAGAATGGAGGCACCTGGTCAGTTACCAGGATATTAATCCAGTCTGGGACTGGAAGCTCAGCCTGGGGCTGAGAGCCATTCTCCGGGAGAATGGAGGCACCTGGTCAGTTACCAGGATTTCACTGTAAGCCCTAGACCGGGTCTGGGCAAGTGGTGTACTTCCCCACTTGGACTTATTGACCACAGATGGGTGAAGTGAAGCAATTAAATATCTTCCTATGATGATGTACTTGGAGTGGACATGAAGACCCTGAAGGACACCTGGATGATTTATTGGAGAATATTAGAACCCAAGCACCACTTGGTTTGGTCCATGAACCCACCAGCTAAAGAAGAAGGGAAAATAAATATATATTTATTTATGTATTTTTTTGGGTCAACTCCTTATTGGTGGAAAGTCAAAATTAAAAGATGAATGTTGTAAATACATATGGGACAGCCACAATTTATTTTAATGGAATCCAAGCACCTACACAACATGCTGGTCGGCCTCATCAAACAATGGTTATTGGCAAAATAAGGAAGTCGGCCTCATAATTTATTGACCAAAGCAATACAAGTCGGCTCATGAATTAATTTGGATTTAAATGCACAATTATTGCAAGTCGGCCTCACTATATTTTTATGTATTCCACTATATATACACATCACCCAACAATCAATTCGCATAAGACAAGAGAGTAGCTCGTGGATTTTAAAAGAGACAGTTCGGTGGTGTTAGAAAACTGATCTGCAGATGTGAGGACAGCTACATAACAGATCGGTGGTCATTGCTGGGTTATTACTGAGCTCTCTACATTGTTTGCTGGGTTATATATATTTCTGGTTATCATCATTAGTGCGCTACCTGAACCTGCTGTGCATTCAAAGTGCTGGTTATCTCCATTTGCTGGTTTCTCCACATTGTAATACTGGGTTACACATCTTCTTACTGCTGGCTGCTATCCGAGCCCTGTTAAGGGTGTTCTTCTGCTGGTTACTGTTGATACTCAGCCCCTGTCAAGGGTGACTTCTCATACTGACTACTGTGACACTCGAGCCCTGTCAAGGGTGGTTTCTCACTGCTGGGTATACTGCTACAGCTGGGTTCTATTGCTGGCAGTCATTACATTACTACAGCCCTGGAAAAGGCCCTAACTGATATCAGTAAATAGTGAACAGTACAGGACTGTTGTACAAATTGGAAACTACTTCAGCTACAGCAGAACTGGGTTATTCTTGGTCATTATAACAATTTTTAATTGTTGGAAAGGCTTTGTTAGCCTGCTATTGTAAAACTCAGACATCTCATATTTAAGGAAGATATTTTGCTGGGGTTTTTATACCTTAAAAGGTTTTCCCCAGGGTAAACAACTGTGTTTTTTGATTGCATCTTTTTAGCTATCTCTGCAAATTTTATTTTACAGTCTGCTATTGCCATCATTTTATGATTTTTAACACTAACCTTGACCCCAAAACCATGTTGTCCCACACAACCTCCGTTTACGACACCCTTGGACAGCCCCCAACTCGCATCCCCTCTTCCCCCTCCTCGTGCCACCTTTTCTCTGAGTGGGACAATAGTCGAGCAATCAAAGCTATGAGTACCAACAAAGCAGCAGACAAGGAAGGTCTTCAGGCCAAATTCCTGAAGCATGGCATCCAATCTCTTTAGTCCTATATTGCTAAGGTTTGTTCTAGCTTCCCCCTACCTAGGCAAGACACATTATTCATCCAATTCACAAATCGGGGAGTAACTCTGATTTGAACCAATGTTGCAACATTGTCTCGGCGAAAAAATCGGTAGGGTCCAGGAAACATCGTTTTGGAATATCTCGGGAACACATCGGCAAACATCGGCAATATATCGGCGAACTTAAAAAATACAAAAAAAAATCATTTTTTTCAATTTTTTAAACATCTAAAGCAACAAGACCATCAAATAAACACATTTCCACATGACTATGGAAAGAAAACTAATATATAACATATATAAGATGTCTAGTGATACATCACACACAAAAAATGAATCGTGTCCTGAATCCTATAAAGGTAATCACTAGGTAAAGGTATTCTCTGTATCTATCTTGACTCCTTACAACTTATCAGTATGAATATGTGTGCTTCTGATTTTAAACAAACAGTAAGCAATGGCAATGCATCACACAATTTTGTTGAAAAGACCAATGGGAGCAACCAAACTATAAACTATATTTACCTAGAGGTTTGTTACAATGCAAAAAGCAGTAACAAATCCCACATAATACCATAAAAAGATAGCAAAGTAGGTACCCCAAATGTCTGTGTACCCCAAGGATCTTTTGTTGTACTTGGCAAGAGAAGGAAAACCATGAAAATGCAAAATAAGACAAGCATTTTCAGGATCAATTGCATTTAAAAAGAGACAAAAGTTGGATTTTTAAAACCCCTGTTCTGGCTGTCCGATTTTTTCTGAATATCTCGACAATTTGTCGAGAATTTCTCGACGATTTCTCGGCAATTTCTCGGCACAAAGAATCGTTGATTTTTTGACAAAATCTCAGTGCTCAGAAAATCACGCGATTTCTCGGCACATCGACAATTTATCGACGATGTTTGCAACTATAATTTGAACAATCACCAGACTATCATGGTGGACCACACATTCTCTAAGCTTTACATTGCAGTCTTACATCAGTGACTTTCTAAGGAGCTAAAGAGTCGACATCTCGAGGGTAGAGGACAAGTCGATTTCCGCCTGGACTACCAGACAACTGATCGCATCTTCACACTCTGAACAATTATTGAGGAGGCCCGTCATCACTCTTCAAAAGTTTACAGTTGCTTTGCAGACTTCCAAAAAGCGTTTGACATAGTGTCGAGGGAGGCATTATTCCAGTGACCCCATGACATTGGCATATCTGAGACCCTTCTGGAAACCATCATGAGATTGTACAGTTAGTTGTGGAATGCCTCGGGATGGCACACAGCCTTTCTGACTTCATCCAGAGTACCATTGGGGTAAAGCAGGGGTTCCCCCTCCCGCTGACCCTCTTCGAGATCTATATTGGCGAGCTAGAGTCTTTCCTCCATGAGCACATCCAAGAGGGTGATGGTTTCCTTCTACATCAAGTGTTGATCTCTCTTCTCCTTTTTGCAGATGACTTGGTGTTGTTGGCCTCTACTCCTAAGGGCCTACAAAGACAAATTGACACCTTGGCCGGCTTTTGTGACCTTCAACAGCTAACGGTCGACCTAATCAAAACCAAGGTTATGGTCTTTAATGCATCGAAGGGCTCTCTTATAGACTTACATTTTTACTTCTGGGGGGAAGAGATTAAGATCACCACATCTTACATTTACCTGGGAGTGCAGTTCAGAGGGCCTTGTTTTGGCATGCAGCGGGCCCCCCAGCCTCGACTCGGCAAAGGATACGATTCCCTAGCCCTCATTGAGAGACATTGCTTCCAAAACCAGTTCCAAGACATCTTCTCCAAACTCTATCTCATGGACACAATTATTAGACTCACGGTTCTCTATGCCTTCAAGATCTGGGAACCAAGCTTAGTACAAACAGACTAGGCCCAGACGAAAAGAGTTCAGACCTTGCTTCTCAGGCGCATCATCCAATGCAAGCATATGGTTCCGCAGCCCATTATTCAGGCAAAGTTCGATGTCCACCCCTTCTACCTTGAGGTCATCTTACACTTGGTCTCTTTCCTTCATAGAGTCAGATCTTTCAAAGACTTTGCCACAGCGAGAGAGAGGTACCCCTACCTTGCACTCTACTCCTCGGAGGCCCTCGCTTCAAATCACCCCACATGTCGTGCGTGTGGTTGGTTTTTAGAGGCATCTTGGCTTCTCCAAAGCACCTTCCCCCATCCAGATTCCCCCTAGATGCATCGAGCCATCTCTTGCCGCCTAGACAGGTATTGAATCAATCCATTAGAGAGAATATCTACAGATTATACATTCAAGTCACTTGGACTTCACCTCCGACAAGCTTGGGCTTGAAGATGTCCTTCTACCTTGAGCACTTCTTGGAACTACAAGATGGCATTATTAACCGCCCCCCATACACGCACAGGCATTGGATGCACTCATTTAGGATCCCCTTGGAACAGATTCAGGTCAGTTCTCATCGACTTTGAGTGGAGGCAGACCACCATCTACCACGATATGATAGGATCTACCAGATGTGCCACCTACATGAGTCGGAGACAAAGATGCATCTCATTTTTAGGTGCCCCTATGAGATCAGAGGACAATATCACAGCCTCTATAGGGACTCAAGGGGATTCCTCTCCGCCTTCTTCCGGTATTAGGACCAAAGATGCCTCGCCCTCTTTATCAAGGAGATATTAAGCCACAAGTCACAGATCCTACACACCCCACCCCACCTTGAGAAGACCAGGATGATCAACTCTTATTTTAGTGTTGATCCATCAGATCAAAGCAAAAAGTGGTAGAAAGAGGCCCATAGTACCTCCGACAGTAGAGTGATAAGACTTCGAGTCTCCCCTCAGCCTCCCCCTCTAGGAGACCGATTGATTTTATAGAGACCAGTTCAGAGTTGCCAAACTATACATCAGTCCATTCATTCTCAGAGCATCAGAGGGATCAGGTCCAGACAGATACGACGCCTCTCATCCATCAAATTCCATCACAGCCCCAGCAGAGTAGACAACGATCTATCCAAAGTTTCTTTCCTTCGACATCGAATGCTAGGAGAATTCCTCGCTTCTACATCCCACCCCAGGGTCATACAATTGGACACCCCGATGACTCTGGAGAGCCTTGACAATGAACAGGCACCCTATTCGCCCCCCTCGCCCTTGACCATCATACCCAACAGATCTTGACATCATTGGATTCATCTTCAGCTCTCTCATGCAACCTTCCTCTCGTAAGAGGATCTTGAGTTGTTTGAGTTGTCCAATCTTGGACAAACTCACTTTGTATTTTGCATTCCATACCTTTGACATGGATATATACATGTTTATGAGGCTGTACTACTGCTTGTATCTTTCTTTATTTTATTTTATCTTAGTTTCGGCATTTTCTAGAGATTGTGTTTGCACTCCCACATTGTACTCATACTGGATGTATCCTTTAGTCCCATTGACCTACTTTGTGGTCAATCATTGGACATCAATAAAATTATCTTATCTTATCAAAGATGAGTTATTTGTGCTTGAGGAGGGAGGACCAACCCTTTTGTATAACATGAAAGGTAATAAACTTGGGTTAGTGTTATTTTTTCATTTTTGTGTTTTTATTTCATTTAATAGATGGAAATGCTAGTTGAAACAGTCAATGCATTTGCTGAGTTTCTGTCATAGGGATTCGGCATTTCAGAAGTTGGATACAAGGTTTTCAAAATCAGATATGGTGCCGAAACATTTCAGTGACATGTCAGTGGCATTTCATACAGGTTTCAGTATTCATGTTCTAACACACAGGTCTAGCTCTTCCAGTAACATATAGCTATCGTCATGTATTAAAATTTAGTCCTCAATTTTTATAGTCATCCTATTTTCCAAGCTATCCTACATTTCTATTTTGTCATGCTCATCCTCCCTGTGTGTCATGTTACTATATCCTTATATGGTATTCCTATCTTTTAAAATATCTTGAATTTCTAGTACCTCTCTTGACAAACATCATTTTAATATAGTCCTACTTTTCATTTTAATATAGTCATTTATTCCTAATTTTCTAAGAGGTCCTACATTTTCAAGCCAGGTTTATTTTTCACATGGCCCCACCTTCTTCCCAGCCCATTTTCATTTTTCAAGCCATCATCCTCAAGTAGGATGTCCTCCTTATGCAAGCGATCCTTCTCAATTAGGTTGTAGTCAAGCAAGTCAATCATATGGATATTTAATAATTTATCCATGCAATCTCCATTCCCTTGGCCCTACGTACATTCATCATATCTTTAATACATTTCTTGCCTAGGTCCTTTATACATTACATTGATCAGGCCCATTGTATATCTTCTGTTCGTTTTTCTTAAATTTCAAATATGGTTTCAGTACTCGTATATTTTAACATAATTAAATAGTACATCACACATACACAAATAAACAAGATATACTATGGATAAACCCATATGGGAAAACTCCCACTTCAAAATGGCTATCTTGCTCTGGTTCTTCTTATTGGTGCTTTTACAGTTACAAACCTCTCTAGACTTAAAACTCTACCAATAAATAGTTCCTTAGAGGCATAATTAGGGTTTATGATCCCATTGATTCCGATTAAGCTTTTTTCTGTGCAGCCAATCATTCTATCAGGTCAGGTGCCGTAATGAGTGCCGGGTTATGCCCATTCCAGATCTAAATGTTACTATGAAAGAAAAGCCGGCTTTAACTTATTTCCCCCGTAGAACAATTTTCTTCTCAAATTAAATGCACAGAAATTAATATGGCTTCTAATTTCAACTTGTAAACTGAAACACTGAAATATAACTAACAGGCTACAGCACACCACAGAATTGTACACAATGAATTTTGGGTAAAGTACCCCTGGAAAAAGTTAAAAACCCTGGAGGGAAAACCAGTTCAAGAAAGATTTTTATTATTGAGCCCAAAGAGAATCTTCAGCAGAATTATATAGCATTTAATACAGAATGATTGCACTTGGAAAATCGTGCCTCACAGAAAATCATGCCACCTTGAAAATCGTGCCAGCATGAAATGTATGGCATGTATGGCCTCTGTACAGGTCTGTATGGACTGTACAGACCTGTCAACAATCAGCAATCAGCTCCCTCAAAATTCATGCCTCAGCGGCTGCCTCAAAATTCGTGCCAAGAAATTCAACCTGCTGTACGGACCTCGAAAACTGTGCACAATCACTGCTGTATGAACCTCGAAATCTGTGCGACTGCTCTAGCTGTACATCCCTCAAAATCTGTGCTCAGATTCTCAGCTGTACGGTCCAGAATTAAATGCAACAGTCTACTTTGAATCTGTACCTCATCTTCTTGGAATTCATGCCTCTCCTAGGAATTTGTGCCCCTCTCTTCAGCTCCACTTTCTCTTCAAGTGTGTCTATTCTTCACCTAGATCTCCTTTTTAACAAATGAAAAATGACTTCGTCTCTTCATTTTCCAAGTGACTTTGTCTCTTCATTCTCCAAAGTCAAAATAGTCAAATTTCACTTTATCTCATAAAAATCCTTTTCTCTCACTCAAAATTAAAAAGTCACTTTAACTTTATTAAATAAACTTAATGCTAGGAAAAGTCACATTTGGTCACTTCTACATAAATAGACACCAACTATGTAGAAGACCATCCAAGCTATAGAACTCAACATCTTCCAATCTATTAGGTACATCATTTTCCAAGCCCTTTTGCATTTTTAGTCCATCAGTACATGAATTTGCAAGATACCAGTAAACTATTTTCCAAGTCATCCTTCTTGAGCAAGTTCTACTGCCTGTTATTGCATGTTGCCTAATGATCAACTCTGTACAATTGAACTTTTATGCAACATGAGACATCATTGCCACAAACAAGAACTCCAATAAAATTGAGGACTTCATGAGGTTACCTCAAAACTTTGGCAAGACTCTCAAGCATAATGTGGACTATCATCTAAGGATATGTTCACCTTGGTTTCTCAACTAACAAAAATGAAGAAGAATCTCAAAGAGTTTTCATAAACAGCAAATTACATCAAAATGTTGTCTTGAAAACAAACTATAACAATCAAATACTTGTGCAGTGGAAAATATACATTTCTTCAATTATAATCTTATTTTTAGGAGGATAAAAGACCATTGAAAAGGTAAAAAATTTAGTGATCAAAGGAGAGAGATTGTTCTTCCAAATGATATTTTCCAAGTTCTTCGTGGGGACACAATTGGGATAAATATATTCTGAGCAGTAACATATTTCCATCAAAAAGGATATAAGAATTGAAGAAGTTCACTTAGGTATTTCTATTTTGGTCCATCAGGCTGTGGTCTAGTGACAACTTGGAGCGGTTGTTGTGATGAAGACCCAGGTTCAAATCCCATCATGCATACTCCTCCCTTGTATGGGGTTTGCCAGTTGTGGCTATTATAATATTATTGTAGACTTCGGGCATTTGGGTTCAGTCTACCCTTGTTAAATAGGGCCAATTATAATAATAATAATAATAATCTAATTTTAAGGTCACAGTCAAGCCAGACACCAAATTGGTGTATGAGACCCCCTTGTTTGTGGGACAAGGGATGCCCTCCATGCAGCAATTTGACTGCTAAAGTCTACGGAGGTGTACATACCCTATTCCCCTCCAAATTTGAACATGTGACCTCCTAAGAGGAAACACATCCTTAACTGTTAAGACCACTGAGGCTGTCCTGTCCTGGTTAGCGATGTTGAGCAGAATTAATGTGATCTGAGCTTAGTACCAGAAACCTCACCAGTTGCAACTACAATTCAATATTCATGGAATGGGGCCGAGACTTTACAGGTTTACCATCCAAATAAAAAAAGGCAGCTTCCCTTTATAAGAAAAACAAAGTAGTTCCTTTGCACTTAATGTTGAACAAGAGAAGCAGTCCAAAATTATGTCACAGAAAATTATATTAAATATCTCAAGAGGCATTTCATCAACATTCAAACTGTATCCAGATTGATATAATATCAGATGTAAGAAGCAAGAATTAAATATCTTTTCAAGAATAGCAAGATAAATTTTCCACTTACAAGACGAGAACAAAGCTTTGACATAACTGATCCCCCTCTAAACAGCACCATTGTTGAAATGTTTCTCTGTTTCAACACACAGAAAACTTCTATCAGTCATTTAGAAAAATGTCCAAAAACTTTTAGACACGTCACCTGAAAAACTGATATATATCTTGTTATCCGACACAGACACATAATTCATTACTCATAAGTAAAAATCGTATTGCATCAATACAAAGATATTTCCCATCCATTATCATGTATGAATGCACATAACATGAATTTCCTATCCATCATTGTGTATGATTGCATATAACCTGAATAATTGCAGCCATCATGTCCTTCATGCACGAAAGGAAGGTCAAACTAACCAGAAAGGAAAAAGAGCAAGCTATGGCAACATACATGCAATTTTTCTCGTAAAAGTACTTCTAGGCAAGTGTGAGGCTGTTCCATTGATTTGTACTCTCAAATAATACAAAAGTACCATACAATTTAGGGACTGGCTTAAGAATGTAAAATTGTAAATGACAATACTGGTAACAGTGAACACTTCTAGATCAAAGCCTAATACAACCTGATGAGGCTCATATACAACAGGCATTGCAATGAACAACCCCATCTTGAAGTACATTCTTTATGTGTGCACAACCCCATCTTGAAGTACATTCTTTATGTATGTTTGATCGAACATTGAAATGAGTTCTATGTAGCATCTAATCCATAGAGCATGTGAATTTACTCTAGAAGTGACCCCAAGGAAACTAGTGTCCCCTTTGTCTTTGTTTAAACATTTAATTGTCTAAATTAAAAAATGATAAAAGCACTTGTTGACACCTCTAGAACATTGTCTGCCAGGACCTGATGAGGTTCAAGCACAGCATGCCTTGCATTGCACCCCTGGAGAACCCCTTATCCCAAAATCATACTTTTTCTTTGAATTATGTGTTAGTTTTGTACCTAGGGAAGTGTTCCCCTAGTGACTTTTGCCTAAGTCACTTAGAAGGGGGAAAAAGGTGACCCTCAACATTAAATGTCACTTAATGAGACTTTATAAAGTGAAAGTCACTTTTTGATAAATTTAAGTGGGTGAGTGAATTTTATTTATGAGATTTAAATAAAAAGGTATTTTCACTCTCATTCAATCTCAACCATTAGATTAGATTTAATCTTGACCGTTGGATTAGAACTCACCTAGGGTTTGATCAAAAAGGTTTGAGGGAGGCAAAGAGACTCACTTTTACTTTTTGGAAAGTGAGAAGAGAGAGCAAAGAAGAAGGGCACAGAAATCGAGGCAAGGGTTTGGAGTTATTTCAATTGGCACGATTCCCAAGGCAAGTTCAGCCATTAATTGCAGGCACATAAATCAAGGAGTGTACGGACTGCATTTATTGCAGGCACAAAAATCGAGGTGTACAGATTCCGTACAGTACGGATTTTTGGGGGCACATATTTCGAGGCACTGTTTGTGCACAGAAATCGAGATACTGTTTGCACAAATTTCGAGGCACTGTTTTGTGCACAGAAATCGAGGGCAGATTTGCATAGAAACCGAGGCAAACATTTTGGCACAGAAATCGAGATAATAGCTGCACAGTTTTCGAGAATATTTTTGGCACAGAAAACAAGGGCCGTACTGTTGTACGGACAGCATTAAATTTCTGCACAGAAATCGAGGATAAGCTGGGCACGGTTATCAAGAAATTTCGAGATGAAATTTATGGTGGAGATAAGTTGAATTTTTTCACTGTATTTCTGTTCTGAATATTTTGCTGAAGATAATAAAAATCTCTCTCTCTCTCTAACTGGTTTTCCTCGTGGGGGTTTTTCTAGGGCTTGATTTTGGCCAAAAATTTATGAGTCTTTCATTTTCATGGTGTGAATGTTTAAATGTGTTTTTCAGCCTGTTAGAAGCATTTTACTGTGTGTTTAATTGTTACAGTAATTTTTCATAAGTAACCTACAGCCAATGCATAACCGGCTGTAAGTGAAAACCACAAAATGTTGACATAAACCAACAAACAGTAAAGTGCAGAAAATTCTACATGGTATCAGAGCAAAGGGGCAGAAAACAGTGATAGTTTGCAGACACACAGAAATTTTCAGATCTCAGAAACTTCAGTTTTTTTTTTTTTTATCTTCTGTTAGTGGGCAGCGTTCTGTTGGGTTGGTGTTCAGATGGCTACAGGTCTGAGGATTGAGGATAGGCTGAATGGGACAGAAAATTTTGTGCCTTGGAAGGCCAGAATCTTGTTGATTTTGGAGGAGAATGAGCTATGGGTGGAGGTGGTGAGGAACACTGCTGCCAACCCCATTGCCATTCCAGATGGCACAGATGCTACAGCACTTTCAGCCTTCAACAAGAAGGACTATAAGGCTAGGAGGATCATCCTTGATGCAGTAAAAGACCACATAATCCCTCATATTTCCGGGAAGACCAAGGCACATGAGATGTGGAGTGCCTTGACCAGCTTGTATGAGAGTTCCAATGAGAACAGAAAGATGGTTCTCAAGGAGAAACTCAAGAGTATCAAGATGAATGGAGGAGAGGGAGTCACAGCGTACCTCACTAGGATTTCTGCAGTTCGGGATGAACTGGCAGCGGTTGGTGAAGTGGTATCTCCTACTGAGCTAGTACGCACAGCAGTGAATGGGGCTTCAAAGTCCTGGAGTGCATTTGTGCAGGCCATAGTGGGTAGAGAGAACCTACCGTCTTGGGAGAGACTGTGGGATGACTTTGTGCAGGAGGAGACCAGGAGGGGTCTCGTACAGGGCAGTTCATCAAGTGGTGGGGCAGATGAGGAGAACGTGGCACTGACAGCCAAGGGTAAGAAGAAGAAGGGTCCCAAGAAGAATGGGGCCAAGGGGGCAGCAGCAGCAACAACTGCAAGGTGGACAGAAGAAGGACTTGAGTAAAATCAAGTGCTATTGTTGTCAGGCGTTTGGGCACTATGCATCACAGTGTCCAAGCAAGAAGAAGAAGAAGGTACAGGGACAGCAGACAGCAGCCTCAGCAGAGGTTGATGATTTTGGTGACAGGTTTCAGAGGGAGTTTTCCCTATATGCTGGACAGATTGAGAGAGAGAGAGTCTCCTTAGCAACCAGCACAGACATGGATATGGAGAGTGAGCATTCATTGTTGACAGGGCATCAGACAGGTCCACCCACCACTGGTACGTGGTACATTGACAGCGGAGCCTCGAGACACATGACAGGTACTCGGGAGTTGTTCTCCGAGCTATCACGGACAGCTAGAGAGGTGGAGGTGGTACTTGGTGACAACACCATTGTTAGAGCAGTGGGTCAGGGGACCATTACATTTGAGAGGGAGTCCATGAGTCCCATGACTTTGAGGGATGTGTTGTACGTCCCTGGGCTGAAAAAGAACCTTGTTTCAGTTTCCACTATTGAGGACAGGGGTCTTGGGGTGTGTTTCTCAGATGGGAGAGTGCAGGTGTTTCCCAAGACCACAGGTGTATCTACTCCCATGGATATTGGAGTTAGATGTGGACGACTGTACAAGTTATTGTTTCAGCCACAGCATGCTCTAGCACACAGCAGCAGCAGCAGTGAGCTATGTGAGTTATGGCACAGGAGGATGGCCCATTTACATCACCCCGCTCTGAGATTGTTGAGGAGCATGGTCACAGGTTTACCTGAGTTCGACACTGAGCAGAGTGATGTGTGCAGAGGGTGTGCTTTGGGAAAGTACACCAAGACTGCTTTTCCTAGCAGTGACACGAGAGCAGCAGGAGTGCTTGACTTGATTCATTCTAACATTTGCGGTCCTATGTCCTCAGTATCTTTGACTGGTCACGAGTACTATATTAGCTTCATTGATGACTACTCCAGGAAGACCTGGATCTACTTCTTGAGGAACAAGAAGTCCCCACTTGTATTGAGTGTCTTCCAAGGGTTCAAAGCCCTTGTGGAGAAGCAGACGGGGAGGAAGATCAGGATGTTGAGATCAGATAATGGGGGTGAGTATACCTCCAAGGAGTTCAATGCTTTCTGCAGGTAGGAGGGTATACAGCGACAGTTGACAGTTCCCTACACTCCTGAGCAGAATGGAGTAGCAGAGAGAAAGAACAGGTCGATCGTTGGAGCAACGAGAGCCATGCTTCATGATCAGGGGTTACCATTCTTTCTATGGGCAGAGGCTTGCAACACTGCAATGTATCTGCAAAACAGGAGTACTCACCGTGCTTTGGGGAGGATGACTTCAGAGGAGATGTATTCAGGCAAGAAGCCTGAGGTGAGCCATTTTCGGATATTTGGCTCTCTGACTTACTCTCACGTCCCTTCTGAGAAGAGGACGAAGTTCGAGCCCACTGCAGAGAGAGGTATCTTTGTGGGTTACGATGAGACTTCGAAGGCATATCGGCTTTACATTCCTGGCCAGAGGAGAGTTGTAGTGAGGCAGGAGGTGAAGTTTGATGAGGAGAGGGCCTTCAGGAAGTCGAGAGAGATGGAGCAGGAGGAGCCACCAGCTCCCACACCTCAGTTGAGACAGGCTTCTTCGATACAGGTTTCAGGTCCGCAGGTTTCTGGGGTGACTAGATCACAAGGTACAGGCACAGCTTCTACAGGATCAGTGGTTCAGATTACAGGTACTTCAGCGACAGGTTCAGGGACAGGCACAGGTTCAAGATCACAGGTTTCAGGCTCACAGATTACAGGGTCCTCAGGGACTAGTTCATCAGCTACAAGTCCTCGGGTGTTAGACCTTTTGCTTCTGGCACTTCCTCAGAAGAGGATACACCAGTTTGGGAGGAGCCTTCAAGGAAGAAGAAGCCTAAGTGGCTTCAAGACACCTTGAAGGAAGCAGAAGCATTTGGTAGACCTCAGGAGGCGATCAGGACAGTTGTTGAGCCAGACAGATATGGGATGGCCCTTGTTGCGAGTCTTCGTGACTTTGCACCTTCTACATTTGAGGAGGCTTCTTAGCATCAGGTATGGAGAGATGCCATGATGGAAGAGTACCATTCCATCATGAAGAATGATGCTTGGGAGATTGTGCCGAGACCTGAGGGGAAGTCAGTTGTGACTTCCAAGTGGCTTTACAAGGTCAAGCATGCTGCAGATGGCAATGTGGAGAAATTCAAGGCTCGATTTGTGGCTAGGGGGTTCTCACAGGTTGAGGGAGTTGACTATGATGAGACATTTTCTCCAGTTGCTCGGTATTCCTCTATCAGGGCAGTGATATCTATAACAGTAGAGATGAGTTGGAAGATCCACCAGATGGATGTGAAGACCGCGTTTCTCAATGGTCTTCTGCAAGAGGAGGTGTATTTGGAGCAGCCACAGGGATTCGAGATACATGGGAGAGATTCTCATGTGTGCAGGCTTAGGAAAGCCTTGTACGGTCTGAAGCAAGCTCCTAGAGCTTCGTACTCCAAGATCGATGCATATTTGACTTCGATGGGATTTCAAAAGAGTGAGGCTGATCCCAACCTATACTACATTGTGGTTGGTGGAGATCCACTCATTCTTCTGTTATATGTTGATAACTTATTTATCACTGGAGATGAGCGTCTTATTGCACAGTGCAAAAGAGATCTTGCTGCTGAGTATGAGATGACTGATATTGGGCTGATGCATTACTATTTGGGGATGGAGGTTTGGCAGGAGCCTGGACATATTTTCCTAGGACAGGGGAAGTATGCAGCGGAGATTCTGAAGAGTTATCGGAAGGAGGACTGCAGGCCTATGTCTACACCTATGATCACCAACTTGAAGCAACTTCATGCTTCAAAGGGAAAGTTGGTGGATCCCACACTATATCGTCAGCTCATTGTATCGTCGATGTATCTGGTCAACACCAGGCCAGACTGGTGCTTTGCGGTCAACACTCTTAGCCAGTTCATGGTGCAGCCTAGGAGTGTGCATTGGGCGGCCGAAAAGCACATCTTGAGATACCTAGCAGGGACAGTGGATTATGGTCTGGACTACAGGGGTTCGGGTGGAGTCAGCTTGGTTGGGTTCACAGATTCAGACTGGGCAGGTTGTGTGAGGGACCGGAAGAGCACTTCCGGTTGCTGTTTCAGCTTGGGCTCGACAGTAGTGTCGTGGTTCAGCAGGAAACAGAAGTCCGTTGCATTGAGTTCTGCTGAGGTTGAGTATATGGCAGCCAGTCAGGCGACTTGCGAAGCACTGTGGCTTCGTAAGTTATTGGTAGATTTATTTGATCAGCAGCTGAGACCTACAGTGATTTATTGCGACAATCAGAGTTGCATTCAGCTCTCTGAGAATCCAGTTTTCCATGACAGGTCGAAGCACATTGAGATCAGGTACCACTTCATTCGGGACTACGTTCAGAGAGGAGCAATTGAGCTACAGTATATATCCACTGATGAGCAGGTTGCAGATGTCCTGACGAAGTCTTTGGGGAGGGGGAAGTTTGTCTTCTTCAGAGATAAGTTGGGAGTGGTGAGGAACACCTTCCTCGGTAAGAGGGAGTGTTAGTTTTGTACCTAGGGAAGTGTTCCCCTAGTGACTTTTGCCTAAGTCACTTAGAAGGGGGAAAAAGGTGACCCTCAACATTAAATGTCACTTAATGAGACTTTATAAAGTGAAAGTCACTTTTTGATAAATTTAAGTGGGTGAGTGAATTTTATTTATGAGATTTAAATAAAAAGGTATTTTCACTCTCATTCAATCTCAACCATTAGATTAGATTTAATCTTGACCGTTGGATTAGAACTCACCTAGGGTTTGATCAAAAAGGCTTGAGGGAGGCAAAGAGACTCACTTTTACTTTTTGGAAAGTGAGAAGAGAGAGCAAAGAAGAAGGGCATAGAAATCGAGGCAAGGGTTTGGAGTTATTTCCATTGGCACGATTCCCAAGGCAAGTTCAGCCATTAATTGCAAGCACAGAAATCGAGGAGTGTACGGATTGCATTTATTGCAGGCACAGAAATCAAGGTGTACGGATTCCGTACAGTACAGATTTTTTTGGGCACAGATTTTGAGGCACTGTTTGTGCACAGAAATCGAGATACTGTTTGCACAGATTTCGAGGCACTGTTTTGTGCACAGAAATCGATGGCAGATTTGCATAGAAACCGAGGCAAACATTTTGGCACAGAAATTGAGATAATAGTTGCACAGTTTTCGAGAATATTTTTGGCACAGAAAACAAGGGCCGTACTGCTGTACGGACAGCATTAAATTTCTGCACAGAAATCGAGGATAAGCTGGGCACGGTTATCAAGAAATTTCGAGATGAAATTTATGGTGGAGATAAGTTGAATTGTTTCACTGTATTTCTGTTCTGAATATTTTGCTGAAGATAATAAAAATCTCTCTCTCTCTCTAACTGGTTTTCCCCGTGGGGGTTTTTCCAGGGCTTGATTTTGGCCAAAAATTTCTGAGTCTTTCATTTTCATGGTGTGAATGTTTAAATGTGTTTTTCAGCTTGTTAAAAGCATTTTACTATGTGTTTAATTGTTACAGTAATTTTTCATAAGTAACCTACAGCCAATGCATAACCGGCTGTAAGTGAAAACCACAAAATGTTGACATAAACCAGCAAACAGTAAAGTGCAGAAAATTCTACATTATGTTGCCTATGAAAACCCTCAAACTCAGCAAACTTATAATCCAAGACTCTACGCCTGACAAGATTTGAACCTGGTCACTAATATGGCAGCAACCCATCAACTACTAGACCGCATCCTGACATATTAAAAACATCCTTTTTGTTATGCTTTTCATAAAAATGTGACAAACATTATGTAGCATCTGAGCCCACTGATCAAAAGCTTACTAAATAAATTGTATCCACTGTAAAAAGAAATGCCACATTTTTCCAGGTTTTGCCAACCTCAGATTCATTTAACGGAAAAGCAATCAAGTTGCTCAATCCAGTATGTGTTAGATTTTGGTAGCTCAGAGGTACTTTTGCATCTATTGTGCCTAGAATGCAGGAGTCCAAGCAAATGTCTCGCTCTAGTGACTTTATTAAGTGATTTTATAAAGTCAAGTAAAACTTCTGCATCTATTGTGCCTAGAATGCAGGAGTCCAAGCAAATGTCTCACTCTAGTGACTTTATAAAGAGTATTTATAAAGTGACTTTATTAAGTGATTTTATAAAGTCAAGTAGGGGTCTTTTATTATTTTATGGGTAAAGTGAAAGTAACTTTATAATGTTTGGGGGACTTAAGTGATTTAAGTCATCTCAATGAAGGAATAAATCACATCCGTTGATCTTGTGGGCTAAGAGTGGATCTCAGCCATTGAGATCTAGGGTGAGGGCAGTTACCCTAAATAAGTTAATAAAAGCAGCTTCAGAGAGACAAGGAAGCACTCATTCCAAGAGAGATTTTGAGGAGCTGAAGAAGGAGAGTTTTGGACAGCAGTAAGGACGCTTTTCCCAAGGGTATTTTGGGGGCACACTAACCAAGGAGAATCAGCCATTAATGCAGTCCGTACAGCAGCTATTTGAAGGGCCATACTGTTGAAGAATGCTGGCCATACAATCATTTATATGTGTTAAAATTCATACATTCATAGCATAATAATATAAATGCATAACCAAGATCACTAGAAGAAAGACAAAGCACAAAACAATAACATAGAGTTTATCCTGGGAAACCCAAACGGGAGAAAAACCCAGCAACCTTCGTATAGAGATGATAATCCCGAGATCAGAGTACACAAATAAAAGAGAAAAGGTGGAAATGCTTTCCACAAGTAGAAACCCCAAAACAACTTCCTTCTCCAGCTAGTGCAAACTTCTCTCTCTCCCAATTGACACGAAATTGAGTGGATGAGTGAGTATGATAATGAGGTGCACTTTACCTCTATTTATACAAGTGCTAACATGAAAAATACCCTAACTGGACCGACTTCACTTGGGGGGCAATTTATAATTTAATTTTAATATTTATCTTTTACTTCTTTTCACCCCAAGGTTTACATTGATTCTTTCATGTGATTACATAATTAATTACATCATGTTCATCTCCCTTAGGAGGTACAGTCAAGTACAATGAAATACAATAAATAATATCTTCCGAAGTTGCACAAAATCCAACAATATGCACAGATATCAAGGCAAGGTTTTGGCACTGAAATTGAAGTAGTTTGCTAATGAGAGAAGCTGTACAGTGTACCTGTAAAGTACAGCAGTATTGCTGAAGTCGGTGGTGCACAAGAATCGAGGTAAATTGCTAGGAAAGAGGCTGTACAGGCCAACAGTATTGTGGGCACCATTTACAAAGCTGGGTGTTGTTTTCAAGGTGTTGGACTGTGGTATTTTTGAGATAAGTACTGTGAAATTAATGCTGGAAAGTACTGCTGTAACTTGTATTTTTCTGTGAGCTCATTATAATAAAGTTATCTCTTGTGACTGGTTTTCCCTTCGGGGTTTTTCCAGGGGCTTGGCCCAAAAATCTAGTGTCAAATGTGATGATATTGTCTGCTTTCCATTGTTCATTTATTCCACTGCAATTTATTTAACATGTGTATTTTTGCTCACCAGTTACATGTGAATGCATGAATGTTGAAGACTGTTGGAAATAGAAATCAGAGTATTGTTAAGTGTTTGTCAGTTTGACGAAATCTGTAGCTGACCTTTTGGTGTTTTACACAGACTTTCAACATGGTATCAGAGCTAGGGCTTTGAGGTTAGGTGGACAGCAGTGGTACAGCTATTGAGCAAGTATTTTGCTGGTTGGTACAGCTTGGTACATATTTCGGCACTTGAGTTGCAAGTGATTTGCTGGGGTTTTTGCTTGGAAGAAGAAGGGAAAAATATATTTTTGGCAGTTGGATAAGGACGATTTTCAGTATCAGGTACAAGGATATGTTGGATGGGATCTCCAACTACCTGCAATGGAAGGCCAGGATTGCAATTGGTCTTAGGGAGAACAAGTGGTGGCAGTTTGTTAGTACCACACTGGTAGTGCCTTCGGCAGATCCCATTGCTTTAGACCTCCATGAGGTAAAGGAAGCAAGGACACAAAGGATACTCCTGGATGGGATGAAGGACTACTTGATTCCACATTTGGCTAAATAGCAGACATCCAAGGAAATGTGGGATACTCTGAAAAGCTTGTACAAGAACAAGAACGAGAAAAGGAAGATGGCCCTGAAAAACAAGCTCCACAGCACTAGGATGGCCAAGGGAGAGAATGTGGCCTCTTATCTCACCAGGATTAGGCAGTTGAAGGATGAGTTGAGTGCTATTGGTGAGATTGTTCCAGACTCGAAGTTGGTGCACATATCCTTGCAAGGCTTCACCAAAGAGTGGAACGTGTTCGTGAAGTGTGTGGTGGGCAAAGAGAACTTTCCATCTTGGGAGAGATTGTGGAATGATTTCACACAGGAGGATATCCAAGAGAGTTCTAAGAGTAGAGGAGAAGGCAGAGGGTGGTGCTGACGAGGAGAATGTGCCCCTTGTTGGGAAGAGCAAGAGTAGGAAGAAGGGGAGTGGGGGATCCACTTCTGAGAAAGACATCAACAAAGTTAAATGCTTTGCATGTCAAAAATTTGGCCACTATGCAGGCGAGTGTCCGAAAAAGAATAAAGGCAAGAAGGAGGACAAGGCAGAGGCAACAGTGGTAGCATCAGCTGAGGTAGAGGAGTATACTAAAAAGTTCAAGAAGGAGTTCTCCTTAGTTGTCTCTCGAGTAGCAGTGTTGCAGAGTGTGAGGATACAGGTGCATGGTTGGTGGATAGCAGGGTATCGTGTCACTTGACAAGGACAAGAGCAATGTTCCTGAGTATTACAGATATTGACTCAGACATGCATGTGGATAGTGGGGTCGACACCATGCATGCAATGGAGGGGTTGGATGGGTTAGATTCCAGATGGAGTCAAGAGGATACCTGGAGGTGGCCAGAGTTTTCCTAGTACCAGAGCTGAGGAAAAACTTACTCTCAGTGTCAGTTGTGGAGGATGATGGGTATGTTGTCCTATTTTGTAATGGAAGTGTAGTTACCTATTCGAAGGGAGAAAGCTTGGATGTAGCACGAGTGCTTGGCATTCGAGATGGTAGGATGTACAGGTCGTTGGGACAGCCTGTAGATGGTGAGTCCGGGTGGATATCGGATTCAGTGGTAGTGAATGAGATAGTTGGGTGTGAGACTTATCCAGTTCAGTCAGGAAACCAAGTTGGTATGAGATGATACTGGAGGATACTCAAGAGGGTGAGGTGAATTCTCAAGGTAGAAGTGACTAGCACAAGTCTTCAACATAGGGTCCAGTGGAGGTGGTAGAGAGGCCTTCTAGTTCAGAGGGAGCAGCTACAGCAACGGATGGAGTGATGAGGTTGGAGACAGATCTAGGGGGACATTCCAAAAGCACCTCCCTCGCTAAGATGGAGTGTTAGATTTTGGTAGCTCGGAAATACTTCTGCATTTATTGTGCCTAGGATGCAGGAGTCCGAGCAAATGTCTCGCTCTAGTGATTATATAAAGTATATTTATAAAGTGATTTTATAAAGTCAAGTTGGGTTCTTTTATTATTTTATGAGTAAAGTGAAAGTGACTTTATAATGTTTGAGTGACATAAGTGATTTAAGTCATCTTGATGAGGGAATAAGTCACGTCCGTTGATCTTGTGGGCTAAGAGTAAATCTCAGCCATTGATATCTAGGGTTAGGACAGTTACCCTAAATGAGTTAATAAAAGCAGCTTGAAGGAGACGGAGGCACACATTCCAAGAGAGATTTTGAGGAGAGGTGAAGGAGAGTTTGGACAGCAATAAGGGCGCTTTCCCCAAGGGTATTTTGGGGGCAGGCTAACCAAGGAGAATCAGCCATTAATACAGTCCATACAGAAACTGTTAGAAGGGTCATACTGTTGAAGAATGCTGGCTGTACAGTCATTTATATGCACAGATACCGAGGCAAGGTTTTGGCACTGAAATCAAAGTAGTAGTTTGCTGCTGAGAGAGGCTGTACAGTGTACCTGTACAGTACAGCAGTATTGCTGAAGTCAGTGGTGCACAGAATTCGAGGTATATTGCTGGGAATGAGACTGTACAGGTCGTACAGTATTGTGGGCACCATTTCCAAAGCTGGGCGCTGTTTTCAAGGTGTTGGATTGTGGTATTTTTTAGCTAAGTCACATGGTTTGAATTCGAATTCGAGTTCGACAACCATTTGATTCGATTCGAATTCGAATTTCTCCATGAGGTTCGTTTGAGATTCGTCTTTAGATTCGAATATATATATATATATAGTACAAAATAATACAAATTTAATTCAACAATTTACTCAAAATATAATACAAAATAATAAAAATTTAATTCAACAATTTACTCCAAATATAGTACAAAATAATAAAAATTTACTTCAACAATTTACTAGTGGAACTAGAAACGCATTACTAGGGGTTTGTTTCAATTTTCAACTCATCTGATTAGGTAAATTTAATCTCGATAGCGATTAACTTCAGTCTTCAACGGCGGCACAACAGAATCGCAGGTCCATTATTGTAGTCTATAACTCAAATGGTGAGTTGGTGATTGTGAGCAGTAGCAGTGATTCGTGAACACTGAGATCAAAACTAATGGAGTCATGAACTCTAAGCACTAGCATGAGGGTTTCTTTGCTAAGCGGTGGCAAGGAGAGAGGAAAAACTTCACTAGCGGGTTGGGAGTCAAGACTGAGGTAGGTAGACCGTGGCGTGTTAGGACTAAGGTTAAGGTTAAGAAACCAACTCAAATTTTTTCAATTTTTTTATTAAATTCACCTTCAGATTTGAACCAGCTTGAGATTCAGAAAAATTCGAACCTCAAGGTTCAAATTCGCCGAATCTTGTGACTTAGTTTTTGAGATAAGTACTGTGAAATTAATGCTGGAAAGTACTGCTGTAACTTGTATTTTTCCTTGAGCTCATTATAATAAATTTCTCTCTTGTGGCTGGTTTTCCCTTTGGGGTTTTTCCACGGGCTTGGCCCGAAAATCTAGTGTCAAATGTGATGATATTGTCTGCTGTCCATTGTTCATTTATTCCACTGCAATTTATTTAGCATGTGTATTTCTACTTACTAGTTACATGTGAATGCATGAATGTTGAAGACTGTTGGAAATAGAAATCAGTGTATTGCTAAGTGTTTGATGAAATCTGTAGTTGACCTTATAGTGTTTTAGACAGATTTTCAACAGTATGACCAATCAGTTAGTTGTCCAGAGGTGGCCCTTGCATATCTTCGGCAGTAATTAGTGATTAATAATTTAAACATAATGACCGCTACTATGCTCAATAGAGAACAATTAGTGCATCTGGACGAAATGACCATTCTTTTATTTGGGCAGTGATAACTGCTCAATTTCAAGTAGTAAATTGAGAATTTATAAGGCATTTTCATTCTTGAAATGACTAGTAAGAGTTAGCATATCATACAGGTGAATTTAAATATACCAATGCCTAACAGTGCCATAAAATATCAGACCTAATTATAGTTTCATATGGTGTCAGTAACTCTACAGGGCATATTTCATGTGACTGGACAATAAAAATGGAGACAAGATAGGTAAATAAGTATTTAATGATTATCAATTTATCAGTAATTTCTTCCGGCAACTAAAGTGTATATTTAGCCACAGTTTACTATTGAGACTTGAAGATTTTGCCGACCAGAACCTAATCTATATTGGGGGATTTGCATTTCCTACCATATGACTCATTTGAATTTCCATTTAGAGAACAGACAATTACTTTAGAAAACATAAATACTTGCTTCAGTGTTGAAGAATTGAACAGCTAAAAGGTGTGGATATGGCAAGCAAGTCTGCTCATTTTAGTGTTGTTTGCAGATCTAGAGCTAATGCAGGAGTTTTGCAGACCACTCAATTCTCATAAAGATGGCAATTGTTTAACATGATATGAATCAACTCTTAAAAAACAGTTATCACTGTGAACTACCACCTTCAATGTGCTGAAAGAGCAGTGCCTTTGATCAGCTTGGAATAAATCAGTCTCACTTTGAAATAACTAATCAACTTGCAAATTGTGCCTTCAGGTTGGGGTCAGCTTCAAAACTTGCTCCCTTCATAGCCAGACTTCCTTCTACATTTCTAAGGATACTCTAGCCAGGATCCACCATCCATAGGCTCCCCTTGCATATGGTCACTTTAGGAATTAGAGAATAAGTGTGTTACTTTTTAACCTGGTTCAGAAAGTGGAGGATGCAAGTTGGACAACTGTGGTCATGATGAGATAAGATAGATAATTTTATTAATGTCCAATGAATGACCACAATAATTAGGTCAATGGGACTCAAACGTATAACCAGTGTAAATACACATTGGGATGTGAAAGCAGCTCCTATCACTACTCTATCAAAAGCAAAAAAGAACTAAAGAACTAGCCAATATAAATGAAAAGTAGAGAAGATACAAAACCATGTTGAGCCAAAACATTGGAGCTAGAGCATAAAAGCATAATGAGGGGAGAGAGAGGAAGAAGAAGGCTCCCCAATACAGATATCAATCACCACAAATGGGCCAATGCACTAGCTAATGATGTTATCTGGGGAATGCCCAAAGCCAAAGAGGCATGGTTGTGTAAACCTGGGAGGAATCCCCAATCTAAGAGATCCATCACTCCCAAAATCCAAGGTCAAGGGGGAGAATCCCTAAATGGAAGACTGGTTGCAAATGGACCTGAAGAGAAAATGCTTTGTGCAAAGAGAGTTCGACTCTAGGACCTCCGAAAGATGGTCAATATGTCATCTGGATCGAATCTATACTTAGAACTAGAAATAGAGCTCCCCTCAAAAGAATCATGGAGGTCAATCAACCCATTGAAGTGGGGAAAAGAAATGTGAGGTCTCACAGATCTATTGTCTATAGTGGTGTGGGCTTTAACATTACGCTCGTTACCGCTAGAGGACAGGAAAGTAGGCAAGAAAGAAGCAATCCTCCTATGGGATATGGTTAGGAAGGTTCATAGAAGGTCCATGACCTATGTACTAAAACCTCTCTCATGAAAAGAGACAAGCATCTCTAGACGGAATAGAAAACGGTGGAAATGGTAGTCAGAGAAAGCAGCAAGGACGCATTGAAGATCATAATCTTAGTCTTACCAAGGCTAATCTTCATTATTAAAGATCATAGAAGCTAGAAAGGGCATCAAATCTATCTCTGCAGCCCCCTTGGGTGAGGAGGCCAAGAGGATCACATCATCAACAAATAAAAGAAAGGAGATCAAGACATGTTATAGAAGATAACAATCACCATATTGTATATGCTCATGAAACAATCACAAGGTATGAGACCTACACAAAGCAAATGGCAGCAAAGCATTGCAACCAAATCAGAGCGCCAAGAAAATCAAAGCTCAATCTCTAGTGAATTCTATAAAGGAAGCCAACACAAGTTTTGAAGATACGGGCCCATGGGGCCCTTTACATAGTTCTACTTGTTTGTTACCTCCCTACTGGAATTCTCAAGGGAATCCTCCAAGCAAGAACACCAAAAACCAAAGCACGGAGGCATGACTCTGCATGACATTTTAATCAAGAATATAGACCAAATCGCCTAACTACATCAAGGTTTCAGAGAATATAGATAGAAAGGATATGAATGTGGACAGCCTTGCTAGATCATGTGGATAAAAAACATATCCTTGAAAGTTTGAGAGATGATCGATCCCTTCAAGTAAATAATGGTCAGATGAGTTAGGAATTCAATTGCAACAAATTGAAGAAAATATTCTTTATTTGCAAAATACTTCTCGATCAGAAGAATTCTCGTTGTATATTTCAACAAGCCATAAAAACAATTGTAATAATCTTCTCTCTATTGCAATGAAGAGTCTTTTGAATTCTTGCTCTGATGTCTTGAATAACTTGGGGGTATTTGGTTTTTGACTCAAAGACAGGAGGCGATACTGAGCGGTGAGAATCAACAAATAGATTCAGACCTGAATCAAGAAATCGTTGAATTGGGAAGGGATGCACGTCGATGAATTGGGAAGAGATGCACATCGATGAATTGGGAAGGGATGCACCGTAGTGGTGTCTGCTGATCATCTCAGGCCCTCAATCGAATGCCGATTCATCCCCATATCGCTCGATCCTGGCGGGAGATCCATTAGGCAATGCCCCTACTGATTGATCGAATAGGGACCGATACTCCTGCTCATCAGTCCCACTGCAAGAATCCTACTTTCCACCCCGGAGGACGTTTCCTGTAGCTATTTGAAATTTCCAGTTATATAAGAGAAAGATTGCGCTTATAAAGAATTAAGAACTTGGTAAACTGTGGGAAACCCTTACACCATGATGAACTATGTTGTACGACCGTGAAAGGAGCCCGCGATTTACAAACTTACCAGGAAATCGGAGCACAAGATGATTAATGTGAAGCCAACAGCTGAATCGAACTATGAACAGTGGTTTCTATGCGATTGTCCTAGAGAATGGGCAATTTATCTCCGTCAATCTCCTCTGCTCACCAGCTGAGCCACCGTCAATCTCCTCAACTGACCAGCTGAACTTCAATCTCCTTCACAGATTTGCCAATCTTAAACAAAATGACCACTGTAAACCCAATATTCGAAAAGTAGAGGTTTATCGACACGTGTGGCAGTCTTGCATAACTAAATGACCACTGCACCAGCGGCTTATGGAAGCTTGGTCGCTTGGTTGAAATGTTTCGCTCAAAATAGGTTTTAGGGTTCTTTTCATGAGATGTTTAGTTCTTTTCCAATGTTTTTTATAAGAAACGGACCAAAATACCATAAAAACGGAGCACGTTTTGAAACGGAACTGTTTAATGAAGAAACGGTGTCACGTTTTTCAACTCAGTGCTACAGTAAGAAGTCAAGGAGACAACAATGATAGAATAGTTGTTCTGCGAGCTGAATATTCGCTTCCAAGTGGCCGCCATCAACAACCCTTCCACCACCGACATATTCACCATTTTCACCCTGAAAGTAACATTTATGTTTACTTTTTAAAATTCATTTTGATACATGCTTGGTAGTAGCACCTACTTTTTAAAGAAAATCTAAACATGAATCAAATCATATAATCTTGTTACGAGAGGGAGTAAAAAGAGCGTATGATACTGATGTATATAGACGGATATAACAAAAATATTGGTGGCGAGAGGGAGTATAGAGAGCGTATGATACTGATGTATATAGATGGATATAACAAAAATATTGGTGACGAGATGGAGTATAGAGAGCGTATGATACTGATGTATATAGATGGATATAACAAAAATATTGGTGACGCCTTCTTAGAACAAAAATATAAGAATGAAAAGATCCATTATATGTTTCTTGACATACATGGTCATATTGATGTATAAGCCTTTTCCATGTGATACGAAATTATAAGATGTCGGCTTAGGACTCTACGCGTGATATTTAGTTAGGTACGCGTGATGTCGGCTGCTATTAAACCCTAGAGACAGAATAATTCGACAATCGCCTTTGACCTGTTCACGATTCGCAGATGAGGGCTCGAAATGAAATCGTACAGCAAACGCCAGAGTGAAGTTGACAATCCCAGAGCAAACTCCAGATTACAATAAGAGTATTCCTCAGGAATTCTCGTTTGGAACCATGAATTAAATCAGCAAACTACCCTGAGACTTCTGATTAATTTTTGGTCGTAAATGACTATTGAGCCTTTAAGGCAATTTTGCATTGCCCTTTAGTCTTGTGGTGGCTACTTATGCGGCCATTTTTTCTTGTATAAAAGCCCTGTATGTAAAATATTTTGATCTCGTTAACTATTTGATTCAAAAATATCGAGTTCTTAAAATCTCTTTTGGGTGCTTGACAAATTCCAGGCATCCTAAAAATATGACGCAGCAGAGGGCTTAAGCTTGCCCTGGAATATGCTTAAGCCCTCCGATCTGAACGCATTGTCAATGAATGTGAAGCATGCTATAACTTATTCTCGATCATGAAATAGAAAATCAAAATGAAGACTAATAGGCACAATAGAAATGCATCATATATTTACCTTAAATAAGCCCCTGCTAAGCCTGGAAATCAAAAATCGGCAGATCCAACAAAAATAAACCTCTGCACAACGATAACCGATTGGGAAATGAGAAAAAACTTGCAGTAACCTAAGCCTATTATATAATCTCCATTAGTCAGGTTTCAACAGTCAGCATTACACAAATCCAGTCAAGCAAAACTCTCGCCGCAGACATTGAAAAATGATGTATAAATCAATCAAATTTTAGAAAAATGTTCCAGAATATGTCGCATCAGACCATGACATGAATTGCATGTTTATGAATAAAAATATAGAATTCGTAGACAGCTAAGCAACTAAAAGGTCAGAATGTGATAAATTGGCAGAGACATCATACGGTTTAAAAGTTCGCTTGATCTACCTGTTAACGAGTGGTGGACGGCAAAGCCCTCGCGTCAAAACGCAAGGGATGGACTAATCTAGAGATTTATATTGCTACCATTAGGTTTTCAAAGCTTTTGTTGAATTGCAGTGTTTTCAAAGATTTATTTATGAACTTTGCCGTTTGCACTTTGGGATTCTTCGAAGGTGGACTGGCAAATGTTTGACTTGCTGTTTGTATGGTTTATTTTGACCGGGGTAGATAACGTTAAGGGTTGGTGTGGTTTATAACAAGAAGCCTCGTGCTTTTAGTTAGGAATTATAGAAACAGTACATATCCTCTTACCATGTGAAAAGTGCTTTTAGAAATATTATAATCAAGGACATATGATGTTATCTCCATGATAAATAGACCTAATGAGCTCATGTGGAGACAAACTAATGAAATTATATAGTGTTTTTGAGTGAGCTACCTTGATGGAAAATTTTCAAAATCATAGGATAAAATAGTTTCGGAGGATATGTTTAGGTGACCACGTTGAAAAAATGCACTGTGTATTTTGTTAATGGGTATGAGATTCATGGTTTTTTGAGGGAGAAAAATAAAAGCGAAAATCAATATCCAAAACAATTTGAATTGAAGTAGTTATCTTTGTTTATGGTTGTTAGACATCATATGCCACACCAACTAGTTGGTAGGTGGGGTGATGGCTCATCTAACTAGGAGGGTGAAGGGATGATTTACCTATGGGAATGATAAATGATGGGAGGAACAACCATGCTTACTTACTTTTAGTCATAGACAATTTGTTAAGCTATAGATGTTGTGACATTACATTTTATTATTCTATTAGTATTGTCTTTATTGGTTGGCTAGAACCTTAATTGTAATTCTATGGTCTGTTAGGACCTTAATTGTAATTGTATGGTCGGTTAGAACCTTAATTGTAACATTTCTCATATATATACCAAGGAGACCTAGTTTAGGGATCATCTCATTTGTCTTGTGCATTTGATACATTGTACAAAGAGGTTTTCCCCTTGAAGAGGCTTCTTATTCATCTCTTTGTTTCATTCTCAGGGTGTTGGGTTACATTTTCTTTCTATTTTTGTGTTATTTGGGGAAATTGGTGCTTAACATTTGGTATCAAAGCCATTTTTGCTATAACTTTTTTCTTTGACGTTTTAGATAGCAAAATTTTGAGGCGCCTCTTAATACATAATGAAGTACCTATGGTAAAAATTTCAAGTCCTAGTTCATTGAAAGTTCGGAGTAATAGTCTATGGAAGTTAGGGTTTTTAACTAGTCCAAAAACTAGTCTTAAATAGGTGTTATGGGTAAAATTGTTATATATGAAATTTGAGGGCTCCAAATTGAGTTCCACCTATTGCATCAGAACAAATATGGACCGTCGTGTTTGTTATAAAAGTTTCAAAAGTGGAAAAGGGAAATCAAAGATGTGTCGGGTCGTACAAGTTTGCTCTCCTGAAAGAGACAAAAACAACACGTTTTGAGAAAGTAGCCATAACTTTCTCTTGGCACATCATAATTTGGTCAAACCTATGGAATTGCAAAGAAGACATACTAGGCTACTACAAGGCAAATTTTCAAGCTCATGGGGGGGCAAAATTTCAGAGATAATTCAGGAAAAAGGTCGGCTAGCAACACAACCTACAAACCAGGGTTTTCAAAGGTATGTTAACTTGAAGCATGTATAAATTTTGATTGGAATATCTATTTTGGGTTATTCAAAAGGCATTATAAAGAGGAAATGGATGAGAATTATAGGTAAATATTATCCTTGACTCACATAGCAAAGGGTTCTACAAAAATGCTATGCTAATTAAACCTCTAGAAAATTCAACCATCACTCATGAAGAAAATGTATAACCAACTATCTAATTGGGAGGGAAAGGTTAATAAATTGAGTGATAAGTCAGTGGCAAATGTTCAATCGATAAGTACAAAAATGATATAGAAAGTGAGTTGAAAAAGATGGATTAAAAGATGGAAAATAAATATGATCTCGAAGTTATGAAGGGGGTATTTATGAATGAGACAATACATCTTTTTATGCATAATTCATCTCCTCGGGGAGAGGATAAGGAGAACAAGAGGAACTCATCCCAGACACATATTGAGGAAATTGAAAAATAATTGGAGAAAAAGAGGATTGAATCCTTGACACTTTATTAGTCATCACTCCATAATCCACACTATCATGGATTCAACTTGGGACCAAGGAACTACTTCATTCCCAAGATAGATACGAGAAAGTTTGATGGCAATGATGCAATAACATGGATATTCCAAATGGAGCAATTCTTTGATCTACACCAAGTGAGAACTTTACAAAAGGTGGCTATTGCATTCTTGTATTTAGAACCTGTTCAATTTGTGTGGTAGCAATGGCTTTGTGACTGTAAAAATGATTGTATCATCTCTTGGTTTATATTTATGGATGAATTGATAGCACATTATCGGGATATTAAGAGCAACACCTTGTTTAGCCAATTAATAAATCTCAAGCAAAGAAGGCCAGTTACAAAGCATATTAAGCAGTTTCAAAAGTTGAGTCTTTGAGTTAAGAACATTCTAGAGGATAATGTGTTGGATCTCTTTATGGGAACTTTAAAGGAGAGCATTCGGCATGAGGTACATCTCTTTAAACCCAAATCATTAAAGAATGCTTTTAGTTTGGCAAGGAAAGTTGGAAGTAAAAATATGGTTCCTGGAAGGGATACTACTAACACCTATAGAGAGGGAAATGTCCCCCCCCAACCTTGCTTAGCCTACAAAGTTGGTGCTTGAGCAAGCGAAGGAAAGAGGAGCAAAAGGACTATTTCAAATGTGACAACAATTGTAAGGGTGATCCGGATTTGTGTGGGTACGAAACAAAAGATAGCATATACAGAATTATATACAGAGATATATATTCACATACACAGATATATGGCAAGAAACACAGCGATACAGTAAACACATATTCTATTAAATATCGGAAATAGAACAGACTGTAAATACAACAGTTAGAATGGTAGTAGCTATCTCTGAGAAGAGATGTTGCCGTTGTGCTCGTTCGTGCCAAGATGAATACAAAGAGAGGCCGAAAGGCCTATTTATCATAAGCATGAGGGAAAGAATCCCAACCATCCAAAAACCTAACCCTAGAAGATGAACCATCATAAAGTTTGCGGCCCCAAGGTGGTTAGTTGAACAGTCAACGTCTCGGGGTCATAACTTTTGCATACGATCTCTGTTTGGGGCGCTCGGTAGCCTGTTGGAAAGATCTATTCGAGGAATACGCTGAAGACCAAGATTTCCCAAAAAACGTCGTTTAGGGCCTCAAAACGGCCCTGGAAGTTTGGGACTCAAAAAACTGTAGAAAAATTACTAGAAATTTGGCAAAATGGGAAACTGTTTTGAGCCAGTGGAATAGGTGGGTGGCCACCGATATCCATCTGGATCAAAGGGGCTTAAGTGTAATGAGAAGAAATTATTCTACATAGATTGTGAAGAGTAAGAATATCCAGAATTAGAACATTCTCAAGAGGTAGATTTAGAAGATAATAATCCAACCATATCTTGCCATGCACTGGCCACCTTTAGTGCTCCTCAAATTCCTAGGATAGAAGGATATATCAAAAAGAAAAAGGTATTAGTGTTGATTGATTTTGGTAGTATCCACAACTTCATTAATTGCAAATGAACCAAACTTCTCCATTGCTTTATATATCCAACACCATAATTTCAAGTAATGATTGAAGATGGAGGTACAATAAATTATTCAAGGAAGTGTCATAGTACCAAGCTTGCTATGGGGGAGTATTCATTGGATAGTCTAATTATTGCAATCTAAATGGGTGGTTTTGATGTTATACTAGGGGTATAGTGGTTACAACCATTGGGAACTGTGGATCTAAAAAGTTTAGGAAATTTTCATGAGATTCTCTTCAGTGGGAAAGAATATTGAACTAAGAGGTATTCCAGGGAAACCCTCTAAAGTGATAAGCTTCAACAACATGACAAATTTGTTAAAAAATGGACACCATGGTGTAATTAAACAATCATGCTCAGTAGATGTCCTTGAAGCATCATTCAAAGGTATTTAGAGAGATTCTTAAAGGGTATTCTACTTACTCATGATTGTGACCATGTTATTCACTTGCAACTGGGAAGTGTACAATGTACATCCTAATATCAGACTCTATAAGTACCCATATGGACAAAAGGGTGAGATTGAAAATATGGTTCAAGAAATGTTAGATGTAGGCATCATTCATCCTAGCCAAAGTGCTTCCTTTGTACTAGTGGTGATGGTTCACAAAAAGGAAGGTTAATGGCATATGTGTCCATATTATTGAGAGCTCAACAAGATGAACATTAAAGATAAATTTCATATTCCTATCATTGATGAATTATTAGATGAATTATAGGGAGCAATTTTGTTTACCTCGAATCTTCATTCTAGTTATCATCAAATCATAACAAGGCTAGAAGTTATTTTGATAACAACCTTCATAATACATGAAGATCATTATGAATTTTTGGTGATGTCGTTTGGCCTTACCAATGCACCTTCCACATTTCAAAGCTCGGCGAATTCTATTTTTAAACCCTTCCTTGGGAAAATTGTGTAAGTATTTTTTGATGATACACTAATCTATAGAAAATTTTGGGAAAAGCATGTACAACATGTTGACATGGTATTAAAACTATTGGAGGAGCCCAAATATATGCCAAGCCTTCTAAGTGTGCCTTTCGGGTTCAAGAAGTGGAATATTTGCATCATACTATATCTCATGAAGGCATCAAAATAGACAGTAACAAAATTAATGTTATCATCGAATGGCCAATTCCTAAAACCTTGAAGAATCTTAGAGGATTCTTAGGATTTACAAGCTACTACCGCAAGTTCGTCAAGAATTGTGGTAAAATAGGAGGCATTCTCTTGGACTCAAAAAGCAACCAAAGATTTTGAAAAACTTAAAGATGTTATGTGTACAATTCTTGTATTATCCATGTCTGACTTCACAAAAAAGCTTTATTGTGGAATGTGAAGCTTGCATGATATTAGTGTAGTTTTAATGCAAGAAGGAAGGCCCCTTGCCTTTGAAAGCCGCCAACTTAAAGGAAAAAACTTACCCAAACCAATTTATGAAAATGAAATGTTATCCATGTTGCATGTAATTAAGAAATGACACTCTTATCTAATAGGAAAACACTTCGATGTAAGAATAAATCATGACAATCTTAAGTACTTCTTGGAACAATGATTATCTTCAAAAGAGCAACAAAAATGGGTTACAAAGATGCTAGGTTGTGACTTTGAAATCATTTACAAAAAATGAAAATAGAATGCGGTCGCTGTTAAGATTCTATGCTAAGATAGAAAATATCAGCATTACATTCCATTTCACAACAATAGCATATACAGGATCACTGAAAGAACAACAAGCACAGCATCAACACAAGAGACACAAATTTATCCTGGGAAACCCTCATGGGGTAGAAAACCCAACAAAGCTTCCTCAATATAGATGACCAGCAAATACAAAGATGTAAACCCTATACATGAGCTCCTTCTCCTCCATAGCATATCTCTCCCTCACCTATGTGCCAATCACAAGTGAGTGTAATGTGTGTTAAATGAGGAACACACCTCTATTTATACACAACTTCGACTTGTCTTTTACATTAACTAGGTCGGCCCCAACTTAATCACTTTACATAATGTTGACTGGGTCGACCCCTCTAGGGTGGTCTAATAACCCTTTTACCCACATAACACATACAGGGCCGACCCCACTAGGGAATTCTAATAACCCAAGTTACCACAATCTCCACGGAGGAATAAAAACATCTCCGGATATACAATAAGGTATTCACGGAGGAATGAAACATCTCTGGAATAACAAAGTACAAATATAATATTCTTAGAAGTTACAATATTTCAACACTCCCCTTAACGAGAAGGATATTATAACAACATCTGCAGGAGCAAGGAGTCATCAACTACATTATACATGATACATCTATAAATCATTGGAAGCTTTCTTCATACATCATCAGTAACTCAAACAGTTACTGGAACATCAACATCTTCAGTACTGAGTCTTCATCTTCTACAGCACTCGAACAGCTACAGTAACGTCATCATTTGGATCACCTGATCAACAACCTCATCGTCTGGATCTACTGATCATCATCATAACAGAATCAACTGGATCCTCTCGATCAACAGCATCACATCATCAACTGGATCCTCTCGATCAACAGCATCACATCATCAACTGGATCCTCTCGATCAACATCATCACATCATCAACTGGATCATCTCGATCAACAACATCACATCATCAACTAGATCCTCTCGATCAACAGCATCACATCATCAACTGGATCATCTCGATCAACAGTATCATCATAGCAGCATAATCTGCAATACACATGATCCAATTACAGGATGATCAATCCTTATCAATTTAAGACAAGTCGCATGTCTATGGACGATGCAATCCAGATCTACTTCCAGGATGATCAATCCTTATCAATTTTAGACAAGTCTCAAGTCTATGGACGATGCAATCCAGATCTACTTCCAGGATGATCAATCCTTATCAATTTTAGACAAGTCTCATGTTTATGGATGATGCAATCCAAATCTACATCCAGGATGATCAATCCTTATCAATTTTAGACAAGTCTTATGTCTATGGACGATGCAATCCATATCTACTTCCAGGATGATCAATCCTTATCAATTTTAGACAAGTCTCATGTCTATGGACGATGCAATCCAAATCTACTTCCAAGATGATCAATCCTTTTCAATTTTAGACAAGTCTCATGTCTATGGACGATGCAATTTGGATCTACTTCCAGGATGATTAATCCTTATCAATTTTAGACAACTCTCATGTCTATGGATGATGCAATCCATATCTACTTCTAGGATGATCAATCCTTATCAATTTTAGACAAGTCTCATGTTTATGGACGATGCAATCCAGATCTACTTCCAGGATGATCAATCCTTAACATTTTAGGACATGAGTCCAAGGACGATGCAATCCTATCACGTACATTTTGAACCAAATGTCCAGGGAGGATGCAGTCCTATTATCAATTCTCGAAGACAGATGTCTACGGATCAATTCAGGGACCTAAGTCCAAGGACGATGCAATACCTCTCATCCACTAGGGACCGTTTCTCGAAGACATATGTCTACGGATCAATTCAGGGACCGAAGTACGGGGATGATACAATCCCCTCACGTACATTTTGAAACAAATGTTTAGGGACGATGCAGTCCTATCACGTACATTTTGAACTAAACGTTCAGGGACGATGCAGTCCTATCACGTCCACTAGGGACCACTTTCTCGGAGACATATGTCTACGGATCTCTTTTAGGACATGTGTCCAGGGATGATACAATCCCTCCTCGTCCACTTAGACAAAGTCTAAGGACCATATATCGACCTCATCGTCGGAACCGGTAACCTCATCATCGACCTCATTGTCGGAACAAGTAACCTAATCATCAATACATGTATCCTCGTCATTGATACAAGTATCCTTGTCATCGATACAAGTATCCTCGTCATCGATAAAGTATCCTCATCATCGATACAGGTATCCACAACGATACCAATATCCAAATATCATCATCGACCACATCACTCCCCCTTTCAAGGAGGGTCCTTCTGAATGACACCAAGCTTGTCTCATAAATACTCAAACTCTACTCGAGACAGAGGTTTGGTCAATACATCAGCAACTTGTTCGTCAGTGCTCACATACTTGAGCTTGATAGCTCCTTTCTGCACCATATCCCGTATATAAAAATATCGGATCTCTGTGTGCTTTGACTTATCATGGAACATTGGATTCTCTGTCATCTTGATACAACTCTGGTTTTCACACAAGATCACAGTGGAGTCCATCTCTAAGTCAAACAATCCTGATAACATCTTCAGAAGCCATATCGTTTCACAGCTAGCAGAGCAAGCAGCTATATATACTACTTCAATTGTGCTAGACTAGTTCCTACTAAACCACGAGATCATGGCAGATCCCAGACAATAACATCTGCCCGATGTGCTCTTCCTGTCTGATACACTTCCTGCCTGGTCAGCATCTGTGTAGCCATACAATCTGAAATCATGATCTCCAAGATAACATAGACCAAATTCTATCGTACCCTTTAGGTACCTCATCACATGCTTTGCAGCTATCAGGTGAACATTCCTAGGTTCCACTAGATACTGTCTCAAGGTGTTTCACAGCAAAGCATATATCCGGCCTTGTATTCGTCATATACATCAATGACACAATAATTTGTTTGTACAGAGTCACATCCACTAACTCTGATGAGTCATCCGCTAACAGCTTCAAGTTGGAATCCATGGGAGTGGCCATGGTTGTATATTCCAACATATCAAATCTTTTCAGGATTTCCACAGCATACTTTCCCTGGTTGAGAAAGATTCCTTCTAAGCCTTGACATACTTCTAGACTTAGGAAGTAATGCATCAATCTGAGATCTCAAATTATGTAGCTTCTTCTTTCTTTCCATGATCTGTTTCTCATTTCCTGTCAGAAAGAGATCATCCACATACAGTAATAGTATGACAGGTTCGTCATCCATAACCTTAAGGTAAAGGTTAGGATCAGCTTTACTTTTGGTAAAGCCCGAGCTTGTCAAGAAGCTATCAGCTCTCCTTCTGTGACTGAACATCATCCACACTCTGCAGTGAGTGTTCTTCTGCATATCTATCCATGCCATCTCTCGTCAGATGGGTCTATTGATATGAGCCTCAAGATCATTTGAACTCTGTGGTGAGTTCCTTCTTGCATCCATCTAAGAGAAGAATGTCATATGTATATAGACACCATATTCAACCTTGTAGCGAAGGTTGAAATCCGCATCACCCATGGTGATCATTAAGCTCACCAAATGACTATCGATCTTGGGTATCCATACACAGCTTTCTTCAATTACACCATTAAGAGAATGGTCTTATCTAGCCACTTGGAGCAAACATCTCGTCATGATCCTCTTCCTCTTTCTAAGAGAATCTTCTAGCCACGAGCCTTCTATAGTATGTTTGATTTGTAACTCTTCTTGTTGAACATCCATCACTTGTTCGGTGTTCATCATTCTTCATGATCTTACCTACAAATCAAAGTTAATCACATGATTAGTAATACTTCATAATCATCAAATCATGTTGACATGATAACCTATTATGCATACAACTATCTTGACCAATACTTTGGCACAACAATTTTCCATATCCTGTATGCATACAGTGGTTATCTAGATGCCTTCCATCTCTACCAGAACATACTATCGAGAGCATGCAGAGCTCTTAGCATGTCAGCAAAGAGGTTTCATTCTAGACAAACAATAATGGAATGATTGTCCAACTTACCCATCACGTGCACATTAGTAGTATACTCTTCAATGCTATATGAATGCTCACACTATGCATGATACATTCTAAATATGCATACAACTATTCCAAGCAATATCATTTACTATTCATAGATTCAAGAAGTAATTCAAATGACAACTTAAACACTTATCTTTTATGTTTGTGTGGTTGCCTCCCGCTTGATCTCTATTTTGAACTTCTATCCATCCTGGACCACTATGCATGCTTAAGTGTGCACTAGTGTCATCATCATGATCTCATACATAATCATACATTCATTAGTATAGTCTTAATACTATCAAAACATTATGTATGGTCATGATCATTTCATACACAAATATACTTACCTAAGATCCTAACACAAAGTAGGATTCTAACTGATATAGGAAAACATACCTAGATTATCAAGCTTGGTTATGTCTTAACATACCCAAACAATATCTTCTTTGTTCTCTTCAATGATTTAGAGACCTTGTGCTAGAACCTGCATATTTCATGGGTTAAGCATCATACATACCCTGTAACTAGATATTCTATGTGGTTAAAGACTATGGATGAGTCTTTGTCCCTATGTCATCATGGTCATAGAACTTGATTTGTCTTTCTTGATGTACCTGTATCTTGTTAGTAGACAACATCATCCTCATACAACACCACAAGTGCATTAGTACAATCATAAGTGTCATAACCTTAATCAATGAATGCCTTTTATCATTCACATGCATTCATTATCAAACAATCATAATTGTACTAACCTCAATAACATGAAGACAAACATAAACTTAACCATGAATAGATTTCAACACATACCTGTATCTCCTCAAGTCATACCTGTCAGGATTGCTTTTAACCCAATCCACTTTGATTTGTTGAAACTGGATCTGGAGCTAAATTAGGGTTTGTCAGAGAAACCCTAAAAATTCAAACTTTGAATTTCAAACTTCTGAATGGATGGAAAGATGCAACTTGCTGAGCTGATCAAGCTAGCATACTTCAATTTTGAAATCTTCAAAATTTGACCCCTCAAAATTGCCTTTGAAACTTCTGGATCTTCTGGACAGGATCCCGAACTAGGGTTTGGTGAATCCCACTTCTTCCCAATCAAAAGGTTTGATCCAAAGCTCTAAAATTTGATTTTTCTGAGGAACTTCCAGCTGTGGTCACAGACTTAAAAAATTCCAACTTTTGCAGAAGCCCTAATTTTCCACCTTTCCGATCAAAATCCTGAACTAGGGTTTGATCAAACCTGGCCTTCTGCCCAACCAAAAAATTCGATCTTGGTCTCTAAATTTTGATTTTGATGAGGAGCATTCAGCTGTGGACTCCGACTCTTAAGATTCCAACTTTCTATGAATCCCTAAATTCCCGCAGCAATGATAAGCCAAGAATGAAGGTGCTCAGAAAACAATTCTGTTTTAACAGAAATATGCACTTGATTGTTTCTGGTGCATCTCTGAAATTACGAATCCACAGGGTCTGAAAGTTTGGCCTATGGTAGCCTTACCTGTCTTCTTTCCAACCCCATAGTTCTGACCTCAATTGGATTTTCTGAGAGATAGGTATGCCAAGTTTCGCAACGTGACCTATTTATGGGATAAAACAGGAGAGCGAACTTGTATGGCGTGCCACGTGTCACTGGTTCACCTTCGGCCTCTGAAAATCGTACCTGTGAAATTACAGTCTGTGCACTACCTGTTACTTTTTACTAAATTTAATTTGGAGCTTCCTAGCCCTAGTTGTGACCTTTTTTCCTAGGTCACCTATTTATGAATGAGATCTGGAAGAGGCAGAAACCCTAACTTGTACTGATCATAAATCACAAAGTACAAAGAATTAGAGGCTTTCTTTTGGACACAAGGTACAGGGGGATGTTATCTATGATCTGTAAAGGTTTCAGATCTTGAACCTTCGCCAAAATGTATTTATAGTGAAAGTTCCATGATGACTGGTTTTTTCTATACAAAACCCTAACTTGCAAATTGTCGCAAGTGAGACAAGTGTCGTAAGTGCCATGCATTGCCTTCATTCAGGCTAGCTCTGATACCGTGTTAAGATTAAATATGCTAAGATAGAAAATATCAGCATTACATTCCATTTCACAACAATAGCATATACAGGATCACTGAAAGAACAACAAGCACAACATAAACACAAGAGACACAGATTTATCCTGGGAAACCCTCATGGGGTATAAAACCCAGCAAAGCTTCCTCAATATAGATGACTAGCAAATACAAAGATGTAAACCCTAGACATGAGCTCTTTCTCCTCCATAGCATATCTCTCCCTCACCTATGCGCCAATCACAAGTGAGTGTAATGTGTGTTAAATGAGGAACACACCTCCTCTATTTATACACAACTCCGACTTGTCTTTTACATTAACTAGGTAGGCCCCAACTTAATCACTTTACATAATGTTGATTGGGTCGACCCCTCTAGGGTGGTCTAATAACCCTTTTACCCACATAACACATACAGTGCCGACCCCACTAGGGAAGTCTAATAACCCAAGTTACCACAATCTCCACGGAGGAATAAAAACATCTCCGGATATACAATAAGGTCTTCATGGAGGAATGAAACATCTCCGGAATAACAAAGTACAAATATAATATTCTTAGAAGTTACAATATTTCAACAGTGGCATATGCACTCTCTAGAAAGGAAGATGACACAAAGGGCTTATTGTGTGGTATTTCCATTCTACAATCTAATTGGGTGGAAGAAGCAAGGATAGAATGGAAGTAATATTAGAAAGCATGCAAGATAATTTAACAACTAAAAGAGGAATCTAGTACATTGGATAAATTTATGTGGAAGAATGATTCATTATGGTACTAGGATTACCTATGTTTATGTGAGAAATCCCAACTCAAACAGAAGTTCCTTTTGGAATTGCACACTTCTCTTATAGGAGGACATTAAGGGTTCTCAAAAAATTATCACATGTTCAAGAAGGATTTTGTCTATGAAGGTATTAAAATGATGTCCAAAATTTTGTGGTAGAATGTTTGGTTTTCCAAACGAGACAAGGGAGAGACAATTAAGACACTAGGTCTTCTACAACCATTAGTCATACCAAGTCAGTGTTGGGAAGAAATCTCAATGGATTTTATCATACATCTACCAAAGTCAGAAGGAAAGAATTGTTCGGGTACACAGGGTACTACCAAAGGACTGAACACCAAGAGCAACCACTTCACACAAACAGATCACAGATCAACACACTGATGTTTTGACATGGTTTAAACCCTCTTGAGGGAAACACTCCATGGCCCCGGCCAAATAGCTTCTACGGGACAATTTATTATGCAAAGAAAGAAAGTTACAAATGAGCTTCTCATAATCGATCAACTAAACAATGACCCTCCATGCTCTTTAAATAGAGATCATGGACCAATCGGGTGTTAAGCCACGGATCAAGGTTAGGTTTGATCTAAGAGAAGTTGAGCCGTCGGATCACTCTATGTCGGAAACATATCGTGACCGTCGGATTAAGTATTTACAAATGCATACTAAAGAAACACACTATCCCTAACGGATATATTACACAAGTTGATCTTAACTAACTCCTAAGTGTCTAAATATCCTAACAAGAATCTCATCATGGTAGTGGTGAACTAACTCACAAAGTATGCCCATTCCTGTTATATTTCTCATCCTTTAAAAGCAAGTACAGTAACTGCAGCATTCATGGAAACAATTTAGAAACTACATGGAATCTATGAGATTATTGAAAGTGATAGAGATCCAATTTTCATTGGTAATTTTTGGAAGGAAATATTTTATTTTTTGGGTACTCAATTATCTCACAACTCCTCTTACCATCCTTGATCCAACGAGCAAACTGAGATTGTGAATAAATGTCTAGAAGGTTATCTTCGTAGCTTTGCAAACAATAAACAAGCACAATGGATCAAATGGTTTCCCTTGGAAAAAATATGGTGGTACAACACATCATTCCATACTTCATAAAAAATCTCCCTGTTTATGGCACTTTATGGTTATCATCTTCCAACCGTTGCATCATCTTTGAAAGACAAAGCTAGGATTCAAGCAATGGAGAACTACATAGAGAACCAACAAAAGGTTATCCAACTATTGAAAGACAACTTGTCCATGGAACAAAATAGGATGAAATAACAAGCAGATCAATAGCGTAGTGAAATAAAATATGAAGTGGAGGATTTGGAATATTTGAGGCTACAACCATACAAACAAATGTCCCTCAAGCAACAAAAGAAGGACAATGAATTAGCACCCAAGTACTATTGTCTCTATAAGGTATTAAGGAGGATTTGAAGTCTGGCTTACAAATTGGAGTTGCCTTTGTCTTCATGTGTACATCCAGTGTTCCATGTTTCTTGCCTAAAAAAGGTAATTGCAGACAAGATCCCAGTTCAAACTATTTTACCAGATATTGATGAAGTAGAAGAAATCATACTAGAACCGTAAATAAGCCTTGAAACACAAATCAAACAATTGTGAAATCGAGTAATTATTGAGTACCTAATCAAGTGGAAGAACCTTTCAATAGAAGAGGCAACATGAGAAGATGAGTCACTCATGCAGAAACATCCACAACTAATAAAGTGTCAAGGACAACACTTGTTTGAAGGGAAGGGGCATGTTAAGCACTATATATTGTGACATTACATTTCTATTATTATATTAGTATTGTCTTTATTTATCGACTGGAACCTTAATCGTGAGTATATGGTTGGCTAGGAATTTAATTGTGAACTTTGTCTCCGATATATACCAAGTAAACCTAGTTTTGGGATCATCTCATTTTGTCTTGTGCATTTGAGGCATTCTAAAGGGAGGTCACCCCCTCAAAGAGGCTTCTTATCCATATCTATATTCCATTCTTAAGGCATTGGGTTACTCTTTCTTTCTATTTTTATGCTATTTTGGGAATTTGGTACTTAACGCAATTAGTAATTAGGGATAAAAAAAATGAATAACAATTTAATATTGTGACGTGCTTTTCGAAAATCAATGTCAAATAAAAGCCATGTAAATATTTTTTTATAAAAAACAATTTAAAGAACATTTCACAATGATATTCTATATGTAAAATAAATATGTCCCTTTAACCATTATTGTATCCTTGGTATGGATGGCATGCACTAGTCTTAAAATGGCATAACTCTTCCACCACAAGGCCTTTGGGGGCCATTAAGGTTTATTTGAGACTAAATATTGATCATTTGATCTCTTTTTTATTGCAGTTGTTTATGACATTATTGTTGTTCATCCAAGGCACCCCATCTGCTTACTCTAAAGATTTATTGTAAAGTAATGAAAACTCCCATGAGGAAATTCCCATGTATATCATTGTTGTCAATATGAAGATATATGCAGCTTGTGTGATAGACAAACATTACACAAGTACTTTAATAATTGTCTGCATTTAGAGAGCATCATAAGAGCTTGGGTCGAGGAGGTATGAGAGCCACATGGTTAGCATTGCTTCATCACCCAAAGCCTAAGTAAAGGCTTTTTTGAATTTTGATCTAAAATAGATCATTATATAATTCGTCATATATTTTGGTACTTTTTAAGTGGAAAAATTGGAGTTATTGGTTTGTAGGGCTTGTTTTAGAGGTGTGTTCTATTTTGGTGGTTTGGGGTCCTGAAACTTTCAAATCCCATTGGGGCATTAAATGGTTAGTTTTTGGCTCAAAAATTTACAAAAAACTCCCCAACATTCCAACATTCTTCTACACATCAATATCTTCCAATGATATAAAGACCACCTCAATCAAATATGTATGTAGAAGTTATATCTCATACATGCATGCAAAAACCTTAACCCTAACCCTAGATGGCAATTAAGAAATGTTAAACATTAGGATGCTAGTAAAAGAACATAATTCATTCTTGTTGTATTGATTATTGTTCTATAGTTGGGTAAGGCAAGGGAGTGGGATATTGTGAGCATAACAAAGGAAAAATGTCCTATAGTAGTAGGCCACAATGCTTTGGAAACTCCATATTGAGTTCATCTTTATTTGTATTTGCATTTCATATACAATAAGAAAGGAGCAAAGCACAATCCTCACCTTCTTGTTGGGTTTTTCCATATTGGGTTCCCATGGCACATCTTGTGTTCACTGTGTGGATGGTGTTGTTTACTTCATTCCCAACTTATTTCAGTTTTTTGAGCATTAACCTTGTAATATGAAATTTTAATCTCAAGTAAACACTTCGTAACAAAGAATTTGGATAAACTTGTAAAATTTGTTGTGACAAATTGTTCCAATGGATTATCCATGGTGGTTTACAAATTGTTTTCCTCTCTTGAGTAACAGCATCGGGTTACCATTGTTTCTTGTTGTCCATGGACCATAGGTTTGTAGGAATACTCTGATCATGTTCTCACCTTAGGTTGAAGATATTTTTGTTAATTAAACAATCTAACTATCTTAAGATGTGTGGGTTGAATCATTGGCCTACCCATCCAATTCTTTGCTTTCCTTGAGTGCATCTACACCCAAATGAGAAGCCTTATCTGCCATGGGCCCCCTCCTTTCATGAACCTTAAATGTTAAAAAAGTGCTTCTTTAATATTATATTGGTTGGTTTTTCCAATCTAAAGCCATGAGAAGAATAATAGGTCACCCCTATCGAGAAGGAAGCTTCCAGGGAAGATGCTTGTAAATAGAAGTCGATCCCGAGAACCGTGAGAGGAAGCCTACCCTTGTGACTATTAAGGGAGAAGGCACTTGTGTAAGTACTCTTCTTTATCGGTCTCATATTTGGTTGAAGACGATATGTATGTATGTATGTATTGTGAAATTTGATCACAGGATGATCATAAGATTGAAAACAATTCTCACACAAATTACTAGTCTAGAATTGATAAGAACACTCAAAATCGAACTCAGAATTATGCACAATAATAAAGTGTATAAGCATAAATGTACATCATCCAACCATGTACCATAAAGTGGCTGCAAATATATAGAGTTACATCATAAATTCAAATTTCTATGGAGACATTTGAATTGGTCACAAAAGCAGGCTTACTAAACTAGCTAAAACCCCCCAAGGTGGAAACATCTCTCTCCAACTCACTCAAGATCCTCACGAATTGGCTAAAATGATTTTGGAAAGTGAAGTAGACTGAAAATGGAAAAAGATGATAGCTTTTGGAGTGAAAAAGAGGCAAGGTGTGTTGGCCAAAAAATCTAGCAGCTTCCAAAAGCACTGGAGCGCCTAGCTTTAGTCTTATCCTTCCAAAAGCAGGAAAAAGCAGTGAAAGCACTCCAAAAGCAGGAAGTGCACCCTTTCCATTCAGGATAGCCAGAAAAGCAGGCATGATGACCAAGGATGCACTCAAGTGGATAAGGATGGCATGTGGTGGACCAAGGAAGTCAACTAGTGGCCAAATACATAGTGAAACTACCTAGGAAAGTAATAAAAGATGAAATAAATTATATCCTAAGTATTAAATGGGTTTTTATGCTCTAACATGTATGTATGTTTTACAGAGAATGGGTAGGAGTACATTTCCATGATTTGAGGACTAAATATGTAGTAATTTAGAGTTCCCATAAGAGTACATTTTTGTGATCTGAGGATTGAGGATGCATTAATTGAGGGTAAGAGCTTAACCAAGATGTTGGAGGCCTTGTTGATCTAGTAAGAATCTATGATTCAATCAACCAAGGGAGAGCATTGGTCTCGAAGAAAGCTATGGCATGGAGTATCAAGTAACCTTAATATTATTATTTTTTTAACTGAAACGAGTAAATTTTATTAATAATAATGTAAAAAAATGAGTGAGTTGTGGTTGAAGCTAACCCAGCTGCTTACAATGATTAGATGTTCAGCAGAATAATAACTTGAGAGTTATACTGATTACAAATGTTAAATGAGAATCAATTTTTTGATTCCTCGATAGAGTGATGATCTTTCAATGTTCTTCCAGAACTTTGCAGAATGCTCTGTGTTGTGGCTACGATTTTCAGGTATTTGAGGAAGGAAATGTTGTGCATTCATGGGTGAGTTGTGCGTCTATGTGCTTTGCGTCCATAGGTTGTGTGTCTGCACTTATGTCCTTCGTGCATGCTCTACAATTGAGCTCTGTGATCATGTCCTGCGATTATTCCCTGTATCCATGTCTGCAAATAAGTGTTGTGTTTCTGGATATGCTGGGTTTCAAATGCTGTGCGTTATGATCTGTAGAATCTTGTTTGCCTCCCAATGCCGAATTTGTCAGCTAAGAAATGTGGATTCATTGCAGATCTTTAGAATATGTCTTATGCATAATTCAGGAAATTCGTATTGTGGAATTCCAATTCATTGTCATAGCATCAACGCAAGTGAGGTGCTTAAAGGATATGATGATAACTGGTTTCTTCGTTGGAAAATTCAATCTTTCTAGATTCTAGGCTTGTTCCAGCTTTTGCCTCCGTGTCTGCTTCATAATTTAGATCCTACAATATATGGAAGGCTCTGAATTGAGTAAATGATTTTGCAATATGTTGAGTTCGTTCCTCAATCCTTTTTAGTGCCAGATTGTTGAAATTTGTATTCAAATTAAGGGCTTTGATGATTATAAGAGAATCCTCGAACACCTGTAATCTATCTATTCTCCTTTCTTTGGAAATTTGACAACCTTTTAGCAGAGCTAAGGCCTCTTCTAAGTTGTTTAAGCAGGCTCCTAGCCCCCATCTATATCTAATTCTCGGTGTTCCCCTAGTGGTCAGCAAAACTCCCCCTGCTCCTGCCGCACCAGGGTTTCTTCTGGATGTACCATCAAAATGAAGACTATCCATAGTTTTCTTGTTTCTCCATTCTTGAAAGTCAGAATCAAAGAGTCTGATTTGCTAAGGCGATCGGTGACGAGCTCGATAATTCATTTTAATGGGGCTTGGGGCAGTGGTTCCAATCCAGTTTAGTTCTTTATCACTGAGATTTGAGTCCGTCTTGAATTTGGAGAAGTTCAGGCATTTAGGAAGCAATCATTTGGCTTGTCCAGTGACTTGCATGGGGGAATAATTGATTTCATGGAAAATAGCTTTGTTCTTAGCAATCCATATTTTCCAACAAGTGAATTTAGGGATGGTAATCCAGATTTGAAGCCAAAGTTTTTTTTTGGAGAGGGGGGAGGGGTAGATGGATCTCCAATTCTTGAAGAGGCAGATTGTGGTGTTGAAGGTCGGTATGGTTATATCAAGATCATGGAGCATATGATTCCAGACATTTTTGGAGAAGTGGAAGTCCAAGAGATCTAACGTTTCAGAATTTTTGTGACAAAGAGGACACCAATGTGGCCCAGTGAATCCTCTTTTGATAATAATTTCTCCAGTGAGCACCTTCCGATGAATGAGAGTCCAAATGAAAAAAATTATTTTGGGAAGTCCAAAGGGGTTCCAAACTAGCTTCCAGAGGTTTTTCCTTGGGGCTTCATGAGTTTGGAGAGCATTGAAGCCAAATTTAGTGGTGTATTCTCCTTTTGGACCCCATCCACGATCATCTTTTTCCTAGAGATGTGTGGGGACACAACCGTTCAATTTTTCAAGAAGGAGGATCCTGGAAGATTCAAGGTTGGCAGGGATTGAAATATTCTTCCAGCTCTGCCATGCACTTGAGGTATTCCATGAGCTGAAATAGTTCAACGTATTGATACCTTGTTGATCGAGCCAATGTGTCGTGCGGCTCATGAAGATTTTGGAGCAGGTTGTTTCCCATTATTTTATCAAAAAAGATATTGATTTTCGTTCTATCATCAATAATCTAATAAAGTTCTTGTATGAAGAAACCCCAAGATGCTTTGCACAATGTCCAGACCGAAGATCATTTGGAAGTGGGATTGCTATCAAGGCATCTTAAGTTGTTGTTGTTTAGATATTTCTTTTTGAGCATTTGACTAACTCGATGTTGTTTGTTGTGCAGGATTTGCCAAAGAATTTTTCCACCCATCGCCAAGTTTGCTTGAAGGGGATCACGAATTTGGAGACCATCCGAAGACTTTGATTGCTTTGTAGTGCTCCAATTCACTAAGTGAATTTTGTTCTTATTGTTTTTTCCTCCCGTACAAAGGAATTCTCTCAGTAATTTACTGATTTGTTCAGAGACTCCTTTAGGTGCTAGCAGGATAGAGGATTGATATATTGGTAGAGCTGATAAAACAACCTTTACTAATATCATTTTCCCAGCTTTGTTGAGCCACTGTCCTCCCCATTTTATTATTTTAGACTTAATTTTGTTGATGCTTTCTTCCCATATTCCAGATTTTGTGTGTCCGTAAGTGATTGGTAGGCCTAAGTATATAAATTTATCCCATTGCTTGTGGACTTTGATTCCAAGGATGTTGCCAATATTTTCTTCGAAGGCATTGGTCAAATTCCAACTGTAGACTGCGCTTTTATGAAGATTGATTTTGCCTCCAGAGGCATTGCAATACCAGGTCATGTTTCATTTGAAATTTCGTGCAATGATGGAAGAGCCTCCTCCCAATAAGATAAAGTCATCAGCAAAGAGGGTGTGATTGAGAGGCAGGAAATCATAGGCGAGGTTGAGTCTAGGTAGGGAGCTAGGGATGAGATCATAATTCAGTTTTCGGCTAAGGGAGTCAGCCAAAAGAATGTAGAGAAAGGAGGACAAGGGGTATCCTTGTCGGATACCGCGTGTGGCTTGGAATAAGTTGGTAGGATGGCCATTGACCAGGGGGGAAATCCAAGGCCCTCTTATGCAGGCTGAGATCCAACTTATAAAGGTTTCTCTGAATCCAAAAATTTTCATGACTTTAAGAAGGAATGAATATTTGACACGATCGAATGCATTGGCCATGTCAAGTTTGATTAACATACCTTTTTCCTTGCGTATCTTGCTGGAGTGAATGGATTCTTGTACGAGAATGATGTTGTCGAGGATTTGTCTCCCTTCCAAGAATCCTCCTTGATTTTCTGAAATGATTTTGTTAAGGAGGGGCTTCATTCTATTTGATATCATCTTGGATATTATCTTGTATGATGTGTTGCATAAGGAGATTGGGCGGAATCTGCTGAAGGAGTTGGGGTTCATCTCTTTTGGAATAAGTGCAAGGAATGTGGAATTGGTACACCCGCCAATATTTGCTTATGAGTGGAATCTCTTGACCATTCTCATGTAGTCAATTTTAATATAATTCCAACAAGATTTGTAGAAATGTATTGAGTAGTCGTTAGGTCCTAGCGCTTTGTCAGGGTCAAAAGACCAGATAGTGTTGATGACTTCTTGCTCCGTGAATGGCTTGAGTAGATCAACGTTGTCCTCCTGCGTGATGCATTTAGGAATATGCTTAAGGAGGATTTGCTCTCCTTCTTGTTCAACGCTATCGTTCTCAGTGTATAGATTGGAGAAGTAATTCTACGCTGCAATTTTGATATTCTCATGCCCTTTGACAATCGAGCCGTCTTCAGTTTTGATTTCTGAGATGTAATTAATTTGTTGTTTTCCTTTGGTTTGCCTGTGTAAGTAAGAAGTATTTATGTCACCGGCTTTAAGCCAAGTACTTCAAGATTTTAATCTCCAAAATTCCTCTTCTTTACATGATGCTTGATAGGCCTTGATCTGGTGCTTGACTTCTTGTTGAAGCGTGGAGCTATCAACTGGACGTTCATCCTGAAGGATTTGGATGGATTCCAATTCGTCAACTGCTTTTTTCCTGAAATTTGAAGGTGGGGGGAAATTAGATTTGGCCCATTCTTTTAGATCCTTTTTGGTTATGATAAGCTTCTCCTCCCAAACGAATCCAGGGGAGCCAGAGATAGGGGTCTTCCAGGATTGTCCAAAATGTCCCAAAAGCTAGTATGGTCTAGCCATTGGGGACTGAATCTGAAGGGGATCAGACCGAGATCTTCTTTTTCTTGAAAATGGAGCTGGATTGGCTTGTGGTCCGAAGACAGATTTGTCGTTATTTTTGAGATGGTAGTTTGTCCGTCTGTCAGAAGGCTGCTTTGAACGAGGAACCTATCTAATCGAGCCATTATAGTTCCTTTTCCCAAGCGCTTGTTGGATCAGGTATATTTCCCTCTCTTGGGTTTGATGTCAAGTAGATCCCATCTTTGGATGAGGGCTTCTACTTGAGATCTGAATAAACACTTTCCGATGATACCTCCCTTTTTTTCAGTCGTGGATAGAGTAATATTCATATCTTCAGCTAAAATTAGGTTTTGTGGAGCATATACATCTAGGAAGTCTTCGAGGAATTTCCAACACTCTTTCTTTTTGGAGTATAGATTGGGGACATACATGTTGAAAAGTGGAATTTGATTGTTGCTTTGGATGTGAGTGAGCTCTGTATAGATCCAATGTTGAGTGGCATAGGAGCTACGCAATTGGAAAATATCTGAAGACCATAGGGTTGCTAGACCATCGGAGGCCCCTCTAGTGCTTACATCAATTCCGGTATTTTTGTTCCATTTTTCTTTTCCTATGGCTAGGACGACCTTTTCATCGAGTTTGGTCTCTTGGAGTAAGAGTATGTCTGGCATGTCAATTTTTTGGAGATCTTTGACTGCTTCTATTTTGCCAGGGCTGCCCAAACCTCTGCAATTCCAAGAGACCAACTTAATTATCTACTGTTGTGGGCAGAGGAGGGCCCTTCTCCTGCTGGGTATCTATTTTCTTTCCTGTTATTCTGGCTCTGGTGTTCCTACTGAAGGCCATGCCAACAGTTGCTTGATATCCTTGGGTTTTCTCACGTTCTGCTTCCTCTTCTCTTACATCTTTGCTTGTTTTTCGTCCAAGATTTTTCGATGATTTATTGGTGAGTTATTCTGAAGATGCAGGGGAGGCTGATGGGTTGGCTTTTGTAGCATCTGCATAAGAGATTTTGTTCTTTTTGGGGCTTGGGGGGTTTTGGGACTGAATATATTTTGGATCTTCTTGGATGGGGTGCTTTTTGAGACTCTTGTTGCTCGGGCATTTCTCCTTCTTCTGGGGCTTCAGGGGTTTCTTGGATTTCTAGTATCTCGAGAACTTTGTATCTATTACTGTTGTTGGTGCCCATAGGATTTTGATATTGGTAATATGCTTTCCTTGAACTTTGTCCTTTTGATGGGTTTTTTGATACCGATATGGCATTTTTTTTGTGTGTTTTTCCATTGCTCTTTTTCTCTTCCTGCCTCTGGATCTGCGGGCTTCTTCTTGCATGATCAAGCGAAGTGCCCGTATTCGTGGAAATACCTGCATTTGAAGGGAATTTGCTCGTAGTCTAATTCCTGAATATGGGACCAATATGCCACTTTGAGGTTTATTGCTTATGGGAGTCCATGTTCCAGATCTACTTCAATGCAGATCCTTGCACATGAATACTGATCTTTTTGGTTTGCTCTATCTATGTATTTTCCAAGAGTATTCCCAATGGATTCTAATGATTTTGAGTTCCAACAATGGAGGGGTATATGCGGGAGTCTTACCCAAATCGGGACTACGGATGGGATATCTTGAGATGGATCGAAGTCCGAGTTCCATTTGTTCATGTAAAGTCCTTATGGCCCCATGAAGTATGGTCCATTCCTTAATATTAGCTCGCAATCTTGTTTGCTTTTGAATACGAATGCGAAGAATCCTTTCCCCAGGAAGTAAGAATTTACTTCTTCTGAGATCAACGGTCTCCAGTTTTTCTGCACCCAAATTTCAGTGGATTTCGAAGAGGGCCATAGTCCTGTAAATTGGCCTATCAATCCTCGATCCAAAAGGTTGAGAGATGTTCTTCAGGGCTGTTCTATTGACAGTGCGACGGTGGGGATCTTGTCTATTTTCTTCATAAAATTCTGTTGTGAGGCAGTGAGGGGATTTTTCGCCTGAGAAACAACGAGTTTCTTGAAGTCGGGCAAATCAGAGGGGAGGGGAGGGCCTCCTTCCGAGGACATAGTAACGGTGGCCAAGATCTGTCTGCAGGAGGGTAGCCGAATCAAAGATAGAGGGAGCTCGTGGCAAGATCCCTAGCCGCAAAGGATGAAGGCCTGCGCAAGCGCAGAGCCAGGCTTACGCGTATCAAAGGGTCGATGGCTTCAATATTCACCAAGGAATATCCACTTTCCCAGTAACCTTTATATTATTGCTCAAAGATATAGGTCTACTATTTAAAATCCTACGGCAATGTCTAGGGTTTCCACCCATATTGATCTACATGTTTATATTCTCTTGGGCGTTTTCCCTCAATTTATCAGTAGCAATTGGTTATAGTGTAGGAATTCTCCTTGCAGAGTTCATACCAATAGACATGACAAGTACAATATCCAATTACCTTGAACTATATAAATTTCAACATAGTTTTGTCCCATGCAATCAATTTCCTTTAGTTACAGGTGCACAACTTTCTCAACAAGTGCTCAAACAATTTGACACAAGTGAAAAAAATTGGTACTTGTTTGGGCCAAGGAGAAAAAAAAAGCAAATAAAAGATATATGAAAGAAGTTGAGGACGCTCTGCTTAATATTTTTGAGCAAAATTCATGTGGTGCTTTTCTAAAGAAGAGTTTTTGAAATTGAAAGAGTTAGAAAGAAAAAGGAAAGAGCTCTTAGAATTGGAAAAGGTGAAATGGAAGCTCAAGAGTAGAGTAAAATGGCTAGCAAAGTGGGTCAATAATACAAAGTTCTTCCATAGTTATATAGCACAAAAAAAAATTGACAATATAGGATATGAAGTTTCCTGATGGGTCTAGGGTAGCTTGTTTCAAGGATATGGCCTTAGCTAATAAGCAACATTTTCACTATGTTTAATCAACATGATACTTCAAATATTGTAGAAATAATGAAGGTTGTTAGGATCTTTCCTCATTTTTTCTGATGGAAGTATGCTTGCAAATATGAAAATAAGGGTTACAACGGATAAGTTAAAATATGTTTTGCAGACTTTTAATAGAGAAAAAAGTCTAGGCCCTAGTGGTTGGGTGGTTAAATTTTACTTAGTTTTCTATGATTTTTTGGAGGATGAGATCCTTAGAGTGTTCGAAGAATCAATAATGAGTTAAATGTTACATTCATTGTATCTTTGATCCCAAACAAGAATGACCCCTCTTATTTTGAAGACATTGGGACAAGCTTTCTCTATAATCATGTTTACAATATAGTCTCAAAGATAAGTGCTAGAATATTGAAGCTTAGTCTATCTAATGTCATCTTGGAGGAAAATAATGTTTTTTTATACAATAGACAGATACATGATGTAGTTGAGACCGTGCAAGAGGTATTTCATTCAATAAAATCTAGTAAAAAAGTATGTGGTGGTTATGAAAATTGATCTTTCAAAGGAATACGATGAAGTAAATTGGTTGTTTCTAAGATTGGTCCTTTTGCAAACTATTGAAATTTGGTTGATCTTTGATCTTTAATTCTTTTAGATGCAGAGACTTGGAGCAATGAGACAATTCAATCCATGAAATTCATACACCCATAACACAAGATATACCCTGGGGAAAATCCTCAAAATTATGAGAACAAAAACCCCAACAATTCTTCTCAGTATAATATAATAGATAGCAGAGAATGCTTTATTTTACAACATAGCAGGTTTATTTTGGAATATAATAGATCACCAAAATTCTTGGTGAAGATACAGAAGCAATAGAGAAGAGAGATCAATCGGATGTGTGCCCAGCACAACAATAACAAGCACAAACAATACCCTGCACAAAGAGAAAATGGAGAAGAGAATTCGCTTCACACTGGATTCAACAATCCTGTATAACATATTTATACATTCTTCTCTTCTATTTTTAACTTCTAACTTCAAGATAAACTCGCCCTCAAATTGGATGCATTAATCTTGCATGGAGTGGTGCGCCCCACTTCTCATGCAGTGCTTCATCTCACTGAGCTGTCACTTAGGATGAACTCGTTTCTTAACTAAAATATTTCCCACTTAGTTAAGTGGCTAACTTAAATGTCGACATGCAAGTGTCACCACTCATGTGTCATCTTTTAGTTTAACATAAGTGTCGTCATGCAATAACACTTAGTTAACTAGATCTTATCTTTAACTGAAGTGTCGTCTTTTAGTTTAACTGAAATCATGTTGATTGATTTACTTGAAGTGACCACTGTGAGTTCTTTAGTTAACTGATTCTTTAGTTAGCTGAGACATATCTTTAATTGATGCTTTAACTGAAGCATTGATACTTAACTAAAGTTTTATAACTGAAGCTTTAATAATTCGAGTTCTCTTTAATTAGCTGAAGTGTCTACATGGGCAATTTGGAATTCTCTTGATCTCTATGCTTTATCTTTTATTTCTTTATCTCTTACTACATGGAAAAATGTGCTAACTTTAATTATCCATCACATTACATTATTCTAAGAAGAATTATCGGATGTTGTGATCATATTATATTATTCCAGACCAAATGATCATATGCTAAAGTAATTCACTTTAGAGGTGATCAATTTCTAAAGGAGACTTAATAGCAATCTGGTGGTCATGGTTAATAATATATCACAAAACATTAAATGATTTTAATAAGTAAAGCATGACCTTTATACGGAAGGTCCACCTCTATATGGGAGGTCCATCTCATGGATACCTTTATACAGAAGGTCCACATGATAATCATGACTTTATACAGACAAGTCCGGAGCCTTGTCCAACAAGACTTTACAACATCATTACTTTGATCAATTACCTCTATACGGGAGAGATAACCTTTACACGGAAGGCAATCAAAGTGCTCACCTCTATACGGGAGGATCAATCTTGACTACACAAGATTGGTTTGGAGAATGTCTCCTGATGTTGTATATTTAACACAAACAAGATTAAATCTTCAATCTATAAATTGGATTATGTAGTGTCTAGAATAAACCAACTTTGTTGTGCTAATTAATGGTCCCTCCTTAGGTCTTTTAGGGCCTCAAGGGGTCTTATATAGGGTTTTCCCTTGTCACCCTTATTTTTATTATAAGCATAAAATAAAGGATTTATCAAAAAAGTAAACATTGCAGGGTCTATTGACGTTGCTCATTTACTGTTTGTGGACTATATTTTTCTTTTTGGCCAAGGCCTAAAGGAGTTAAGCCAATTCCATCCCACTCTAGATACCCACTACAAAGCAATGGGGATGGAAATCAATATGGACAATGTTAGACACAGTGCTCACTGAGAGGGGGGGTGAATCAGTGAGCCTATACTTTATTCAATTTCAACTTCAATTACCAATTCTTATATCAACATATCATATTCATCAATAAACTAACTATAAATCCATATTTCATTCATCAAATAAAACACATCATCATTAACACTTTGCACAAGAGAGACACGGTATAATTGTAATGTTTTTGTATGAGTCAACGGCTGCAACCGTGAGGCAATTCAACACCAACTGAAATAAAAGAGCACCAACTCCTTATCTAGGACCCTGCCTAGTCTTTTAGACCCAGCCAAGAAAATGCTTACAAGACCCTCCTTGCAAATTACACGTACGTTTCAGTACAAGACCCAGCTTGTAAGTAAACATACATTACACTTTGTCAATAAACACATTATTGTTGTCAGCATCATTGTCACCTAATATCTCTGTCTATATCAACATTATGTTTCTTCATCAACTGCTGCCCTAGCATGTCCACTGTCATATCAATAGCCAGTATTTTTGCAAGCATCATGTCCTCATTATTCCAAGCATCATATCATTTGTCTTTGTCAACATCTCATCAATCTGATCACCACTGTCAACCATATAGTTATGCCCACAAGTTTAATATTGCTGCCTAGAGATAACTTCATCATTTCATCATCATTCTGTTCATACATCAACATCACCATTGTCCATCATATAACAATTCTGTCCACAAGCATCATTGCAATTCACCATGTCTACTTGAACATCTCTTATCACATCAGCATCATTGCACTGTTCATATTTAGCGTGATCACTGTCATGCACATATCATAATTATCAACTCTTCAAGGTCAACAAACTATCCACAAATCATCCATATGCAAATCGTCATTCTATCCCTATAATTCTTTATCATGTCTTCATTGTTCACTAGCTGCCCAGTATCATCATTACAGTCTTCAATCTCCAGCTAGCATCTTGTCATCATCATGTCATCATCTTTATGCCTCAGCACATCATCATTATCAAGTTGTTGCCCTACTCAAAGATATAATACCATCATTCTGTTCATCCAATCATTTTGTTCACATGCACATCAGACAATCATATCCTCATTTTATTCATCAGCAATATGTCTTCATCCTACAGGTGCATAAGATCATGAACTAGCTGCTGTTGTAAACTTTATTTACTGCTGTTGAATATCATCAACCAAGCATCATGTCTAACCCATAAACAAAAGATAAAGATAAAAAAAGTAAAATGGTTTTACTGCTGCACTACTGTTCAAAATCAGAGCTGATATTTTGGTTACTGTGGATGCATTTAAACAGTCTCTGCATCTGTTGCTCCTGCTACTCCTGTGGCTGCTATGTTTAACCCCAAAAAAATTAGAGATAAAAAGCTTCTTTTTTAGCTGCTACCACAGTCTGCTACAGTCTATGTAACCCAGGAATTTTCCTTAGGCAGCTTGCTTGTATTTGGAGGCTGGCCCAAAAAAACGATGAAGGTAAACAAAAAAATTTATGTCCACTATAGCTGCCTGCTACAGTACCCGAAATTCTCCTCAGACCACCAAAATCAGAGCTCCAACTATCCTCCAAAAAAATGCCTTTTTGCTAATCCGAAATTCCTTTTATTTATACACATAAATATTTATTTTTTATTTCAAATTAAGGGCTAGCCGACTTATAATAAAATCATTTTTTTATTTTTAATTTAAAATTTAATTTAATTTTGTTTGGTCGGCTAACGCAAAAGATGAGGTACTTCAACTTTAAAAAAATCATATTTCATCAACCGTGAGGAACCACATGACGTGCCACCTATCGTTGGAAACGGCATGACAAGGGCTATCATCTTATGGCGAGCTTATTTTCAAATACATGATCCGTCATTTTTAAAATCTTCAATTTGTATAGGATGTTAAAGACCCCACACATAATGGTGTCAAAGTGGCATCACTTCTTAGTATTTGTAAGTCACAATACCTTCACCCCATCATCAAGTGCAAGCAAGTGTGTCCACCACAATATCAACCCATAACGTGCAAGCAAGTGTCCAAGTGTCATCACATGTGTGTGGGTGCCTTCATCATGCCATCATGCAAGCAATGAGCTTCATGACCTTTGTCATCAATGACAACCATAGACAACCATATTCATCACATAAGTCCTGTATTTTGTTCAGTGGCTTGATTGAAGAATTTGAAGGTCTAATAGATTAGTTATTTCATATGAAAATTTTGACATTTGATAAAGGAGTTAAGTATCTCGGTTTCATTTAAATCCTAACAATTACAAATATGCAAATTGGCTCTAGGTATTTAAAAAAATTGAAGACATAATTACTTACGAGTGCCACAAGTGGTTATCTTAAGGTGGAAGGTTAGTTCTGGTCAAGTCGGTATTGGAAAGTTGTTCAATTTATTGGTTAATTATTTTGGATATGATAAGTAAAAAGTGCTACATATTTCTTTGGATAGACAAAAAAGAGGTGGAAGGTATTCCACTTATCAAATGGTTAAGGATAGCCAAAACAAAGGAGGAAAGAGGGTGGGGTTTGAATAATATTTTTGCAATACTTACGACTTAGCAGTAAAAAGCCTTCGAAGGCTTTTATTCAACAAAGGTTTATGGGGAAAAATTGTGAAGTTTGTTAGGCTCTTTCCTCATTTTTTTGATGGAAGTATGAATGAAAATAGAGGAGTAAGGGTTACAACGGGTGAGTTAAAATATGTTCTATAGACTTTCAAGAGGGAAAAAATTCTAGGCATGGATGACTAGACAATTTAATTTTACTTAGGTTTCTATGAGTTTCTGGAGGAGGAACTCCTTAGAGTGGTTGAAGAATCAAGAAAAAATGGAAATTTCGGGGGATTATGAATGTTACATTCATATCTTTGATCCCAAAGAAGAATGATCCCTCTTCTTTTGAATATTTCATGCCAAGCTCTTTATATATTCTTGTTTACAATATAGTCTCAAAGAGCTAACATATTGAAGCTTACTATATCTACTATCATCTTGGAGGATTTTTGTTTTTTATATAATAGATATATACATGATGTAGTTGGGACCAAACAAGATGGATTTCATTCAATAAAAACTACTAAAAAGTATGTGGTGGTTATGAAAATTGATCTTTCAAAGGCATATGATGAAGTAAAATGGTTGTTTCTAAGATTAGTTGATTAGTCATTTTGCAAATAGGATTGAATCTTCAATCTATAAATTGGATTATGCAGTGTCTAGAATCAACCAACTTTGTTGTGCTACTTAATGGTCCCCCTTATTTTTCCTCAGGGATTCAAGGGGTCCTAGACAAGGTTTTCCCTTGTCACCCTTATTATTCTTAATAGTAGCAGAGGCTCTAAGCATATTGCCAACAAAAGTGAAAAGGGAAGGATTTATCAAAGGAGTAAACATTATCTATTGGCATTGCTCATTTATTGTTTGTGGACTATTTTTTTCTTGGCATAGGCCATTCAAAGGAACCAAACTATTTCAATTTCACTCCAGATACCTACGGTAAATCAATGGGGATGGAGATCAATATGAACAAATCCTGTATTTTGTTCAATGGCTTGAGTGAAGAATTTGAAGGTCAAGTAGCTCATTTATTTCGTATGAAAATTGTGCCATTTGATAAAGGAGTTAAGTACCTTGGTTTCATTTAAAGGCTAACAATTACAAATATGCATATTGGATCTAGTTAATTAAAAAAAATTGAAGACAAATTAATTACTAGTGGTACAGGTGGTTATCTCAAGGTGGAAGGTTAGTTTTGGTCAAGTCAATATTATAAAGCTTTCCAATTTATTGGTTATCTATTTTGGATATGATAAAGAAAAAGTGCTACATATTTTTTTGGATAGGAAAAAGATAGGTGGAAGGTATCCCCCTCGTCAAATGGTCAAGGATAGCCAAACAAAAGGAGGCGAGAGGGTGGGGTTTGAAAAATATTGTTGTAATATTTACAACTTAGAGGCAAAAGGCCTTTGGAGGCTTTTATTCAACAAAGGGTTATGGGGAAAAGTTATGAAGGCATAGTATTTAGAGAACAAAGAATCATAAGGTTGGATTATGAAAGAGAGAAAACCATTAAAAGGAGCATCAAATGTGTGGTAAGGTATGGTTAAATCTTTTGATTTCTTAGGTAATCGGGTGGCTTGGAAAATTGTTAGTGGAAATAAATTGAAAATAGGCGGGACCCTTGGATTATATGGAGTGGAAATAAAAAATCTATTAGATCCGCTTTTGGAAACTCTACATGCCAAGGGAATTGCAAAGTTAGTCAATACTTTAGGTGGTATGGAATAGGAAAATTGGATTCAAAACTAGAAAACAGCATAAGAATTGGAACTCCAAGAGGGACAAGAAGCGAAGTGAACACAATATACAAATCTTCTAAAACATAATGCCATTAGACTCAATGAACAATATGATGAATTAAAATGGAAAAGAAATAAAGTTGTATATGGGTGCTTAGTGCTAAATTGGGTCATGGAGTTAAAATATAAGAAAAATTGTGAGCAAAGAAGCAATAGTAGTGGAGAGTGGTTTGGAAGTTAGAAAGCCCATTACAAACCAAAATCTTCATTTGGCTTGCTTTGGCCAATAATATACTCACTTGGGATAATGGCCAAAAAGGGAACTAGATAGGGCCTGGTTGGTGTATATTATGTAAGGAGACAAGTGATATTGTGGATCATCTCTTAGTTGATTGCTCATTTACCAAGGCAACCTGGAAGGATGTTTTACAAAGCTTTAAAATTAACAGGCGTTGGGATAAATTATATTTGTTGGATTGGTTTGAGTATTGGATTATAGATAAATCTGTATCTTTCGATAAAATTCTTCCATCCCATGTACTATGGGAAGTGTGTTTAGCAAGAAGCCTCCTAAACCAAGGAGTTTAAAAGAACCTTGTATTGACTTCACCAAGCATTGGGGATTCTTTGAAGGAGAATGTCAACTTATTATAGGTTTTTGTGGTGCAGGTGCTATCTTTTTTATAAATAATGCACATTATTATACTATGAAGCCTGGTGCTCTACTTGGAATCAACAATAGAGCAAAGTTATATGCTCTTTGGATCTTGATGAAAATCGCCCTTGAAAATAATGTAATCAAAGATGTAGGTTCAAGGAGACTCAAAGTTATTGATATGTTGGGAAAATAGTAAAATTCAAATTTCAAATATGGCTCTAGGACTAATCATGGAAATTTCTTTGGAGACAAAATCCCATTTTGAAGAAGTCATCTTTGCACACGTTTATACGGAATTTAATCACAAAGCATACCAACTTTCAAAAGAAGCTCTCACTATTAAGGAAGGTTGCCTAATTGAGCAAGAATTCAGGGACAATATCCCTTTGGAAGTAATTCATAGTACTATTTTTTATGTATGTTTCTTGGATTGCAAAAAAGTCTCTCTTTATTGGAACTTCAACCAATATTGTTCATGTCAATATGTAGGAGGTATTTTGATCTAGAAGAATCAATCTTGGATATATTTTGAAAGATGATTGTATATGTCATAGGTCTAGGATGAAGAATTTTTGAAAAATTGAACTAAACCGAAAGGCTAAGTAAATGTGTATTTTGATTTCCCTTTCGAAATATCAAATACAAAGAATCTTTTCTTGGAAAAAAGTACTCACTTGGTCAATATATGTGAACATATTTATCCTTGTCTAAGTAGGGAACAAAATAATTAGGCATCCTATGCGGTATGTTAATAATATCCTATGCAGTACTTGCTAATGGCCCAACTAGAAGACACGGTTGTACAAACTCAACCTTTATAAGTCCCTTAAGCTAATAATGACACTAATGGAGGGTGGATTAGATTGTATGTAAGGATGCCTGGAATAATAATTCAATTTAAAATGCAAAAATTTGTATCCTCATTAGCTAATAATAGTTGGTATGTTGGCACCTAGTAAGTCAATCATCTTAGTAGTTGGGAAGGAGGTGGTCCACCCCTCCCAAACCTCCTTTTTTATGATGGAGGTGTTTTCCACCTCCCCTCCTAGAGTCAATGGTTTTCCAATGGTTTAGCCAAGAATTAACATCTTTATGCCACCCTCTCTTAAGCTACACATGACTTTGAATAGGATTTGGAACACTGATAGGAAGTCTCTTCTTTTTCATGTTAGTAATCTTATGCTTGTACATTAGGTACCTAGTCATACTCATACTCTCAATGGGTGGAAGAGTAAATTCTAAGAGGAGGATTGGATAAGGTGTATTGCTTTTAATTTTAAGATGATAAATTATAAAAAGCTTATGGATTTTCTCGATTTTTCTCCAAGATTATCTAGAGATTTTGCAACCCAAACTTCACATCCATTTAAGATAACCAGAGTGGCAAGTGTATGAAAGGGGAGTTTCTTTTTTTTCCTAGAATTGTAAATGTGTTTATTTATAGTTGTCTCAAGACCAAAATAGACCTTCCATTCTTCACTAATCCTTTTCTTGATGATGTAATTCCAATTAAGCTTGTGATGAAGGTCAACTTGAAGATACTTGTAGGAGTTAATTTCTTCAAAGTTGTTATTGTCATACACAAAATTATCATAAATGATCTTCTTGTATTTGATTATCATAACCTTTGTCTTATCAATATTCACTAACAAAGTAGTGCTAAAACATAAATATTTGAGAATTCTTTGTTTCTTGTTATGGTAAGAGGGGCACCTTGCCAAAAGAACAATATCATTAGTTAAAAAGAGAAGGATGATGGATATTCCAATTAGAAAGCGTTAGCATAGCATGCTTCTTCCAAACATACCTTTAACTTTTAAATATAAATACAAAGAACTACATGATGACACAAAAGAAAAGAAAATGAACACATTACTCCTTTCCTATAGAGTTACTTCTACAAATATATTTATAAGGAAATACTCTTGGAATAATTTGTTTCTCTTAATACATAAATAAAGGTGACTTATGCTTCAAATTAAAAATTCAATTTGAATTATAAAACAAGAGAAATAGATGCAACGCAACTAAGTCCCTGCCTATGTTGGGTATGAAAGAGTGGAGAGAAGAATGTATTATTATATATAAAAACTAGTCCACGAGTATATGATTTTAGTGCAAATGAGGGTGAGCAGTTTTTATTGTAATGGGAAGGTGGTCGGTCGAGGGGGAATGCCGTTTCTTTTAAACAATAATATGTATGACATCCAGGGAATGAAATATATTTTAAAGAGTAATATGTGTGATGTTTGGTCTCGAAAGAAGTAGGAAAACAAACCTATGCAGAGTTTGGTTGTCACCATCCTTACAAAGAAAAGGAAATGCGAGTCATATTAATACAAAAACTTCGTGAAAGAAAATATAACTAAACTGACATAGTATTGCATGATATAAAACAAGTGTTTTTGTTTCTTAGTTGTTGATGTGTGAGATCTAGGATTTCAATAAGCTATTGAGCAACACGAACGAGGAGTAAATCGGATGTTAGACTAAGAATGTACTATTCACATAACTAAGACTAAGTTTTTACATTTTCAATGGGCACCTTTGGGATTTACCATAAACGATGAAATAATCCTAATTGCATAGATTAAATAGGCATGTGTAGTGGTAAGGTAGATTAGACTCTCTACTTATTGCTTACATAACATTGCATTTAATTGATTTGAGTGTTCAGAAACAAATAGATGTATCCTTTTTAATAAGGGTTGCTAGTAGCTTGCAATCAACATTATTAAAAAATTTAGCAACTCTTTTACATGCTTAGCCTGGGGCATGAAATGTTGTGACTTATTTGTCTTACTTATACTCAACAGTAATATAGTAACCTTTATTGGTGCTTGTCAATTGAAAAATCCAGTTTAGTCTTGCAGAACCATCTATAACCTATAGTAATTATCTTTAGCTAATTCTTCCAATACCCAAATTATATTTTTTATATCGAACCATATTCTTCCTGCATTGATTTGACCTATTATTTGACCATGGGTTACAATTGTTATTACAATTTTGTTGCACCTTTGATTTGATGAAGAAGACATGGAAGCAATAGAACTTTCCAAGCAAAAGAGGGGGATGGAAAAGTTCACAAGAGAATGATTCCATTCTTTATAGAAAAGACACAACTTTATATTAAGTTTAAATGTAGTGGTGAGCCTTGCAAATGGCACCATTGAAGCGCTATATGTATGCAAAATTAACAAAGCAAACTTGGCTATCAATGTTGATTAAGAACATGCTATTTTAAGAAACCATGAATAAAAGCAAGCAACGCACAAAGCATATAGAATAGGTTACCCAGAATAAATGTCTTCGATATGCCCTCACGTGTGAGTATGAGGTGTCAGATGAACATAAATAACACTTAAAGAAGGTATATTTAGGTGAATCAATGGTTGTGGAAATCGCAGACATATTGTAATGTCAATTTTGATGTAGACATAAACCAGCATAGATCCAAATCCTAGGCTCTATCAAGCGCCGAGAGGGATCAAATCTCCAGAGGTGCAAACCTCTCCTTGAACGACAAACACTCTAAAATCTCATATTTACCTTTTATTTTGTATTAAAAGTAAAAAGTAAAGTCTCTAGTTTAAGTCTCATATTTACTTTTTACTTTGTATTATTCTTTTTTGTTTATGACCGACATAATATTTATCACCTAATCCTAAGCTCTAAAGTCTCTAGTTTAAGTCTCATATTTACTTTTTACTTTGTATTATTCTTTTTTGTTTATGGCCGACAGAATATTTATTATTTTTTACTTTGTATTATTCTTTTTTGTTTATGGCCAACATAATATTTATTATTTTTTACTTTGTATTATTCTTTTTTGTTTACTTTGTATTATTTTGTTACTCGACAAACTCACACATGTTATAAGATCTCCCTTATACTGGGCTGTAGAGCGCCTCTCGACGCAAAAATGATTATGGAGGAAGTTACATGTAATTCCAAGACATCATTGAAAGGGAGGTGCTTTGTTAATAAAAAGCATCTAACTAGTTAAGTGTTAGTCAAATGTAGGGGGGATGTTAAGGGTTATAGTGGAACATCCTCTATTGCATGTTTTGATGGGCGCTCATAAAAGGAAATTATTGGAGCCATACAAACCGCTCAAGCAAACTTATAAGCACCACTCAAGACATTGACAAAGTTAAAATTTTGGCGTCCATCAAAGCACTCACAAAATCATTTTTCGAATGATATTGAGTGCTGAGAAAGTGACATTCACAATGCCTCAAGCACTTAAAAAAGATATTTTGAAGCATATAGGGTGTTGTAAAAGGCAAATTATAAGCACTTTAAAGTGCTAGGAAAAGAGAATTATTGTTGTTTTTCAAAGCTTCTAGTAAGGCGGTCTCATTAATGCATTAGATGATCATTATCAAAATCATACTTAGAGCACTCCATGGCACTAGCAAAAGAAGAATGTACATCGTTGTAAGCTGACCCCACCATTAGCACTCCCAAAGTTTAATCTTAAGCGCCACAAAAGGACATTTCATAGCACTTTAGGTGGAAATAAAATGTGATTTTATAGCACTTCGAGCAAAGATAAAAGACATAGCGCTCTTAAGCACTCCGAAACCTTTCAAGTTAACGTGCTAAAGCAAAACGAAACCTCAAGCACTTTCATCCGTGATATAATAACATTTTGGAGCACTTTGGAGGCCGACCAAACATTAAATACCTTCTTCCCCACAATCTAAAAAACACAAGTCTTAAGTTTGAGTGCTACACAAGTCATTTCGGGCCCAAGTAAGATAATTGTTGAGGCTTGGGTGAGAATCATTTTCTCCTTTTCTCAAGCAATTTAATTGTGTTTCCATCTTGTTCGGAAATGTTTTTGCTTTTTTTAATGGGTTAGATAGTTCTAAATGGTACTTTATCAACATTTGGTAGTAGGCCTCTTAATAAATATATTTTAATCAATAAGAAATAAATAAATATTTAACTGAGTCATGACTCCGGTACAGTCCTCTGGTTCTAGTATGAAAATTAGTAGTTTGTTTCAAGTAAGTTTGGCCAATAGTTTTCATGCAGAATATTATCTTCTATTGGTCAGTAAGAACTAAGATTTTATGCAGTTACAAACTATTTCAAAATGCTCATATACTTAAACCAACACCTTAAACTATAAGAAAATCATTATGAATGGATCAAGCTCTAGTTCCACTCCTATATCCACAGTTTTCAAATGGTGTATATTACCCTCTAGAAGCTTTGTAGTGTTCCATACCCGATCGTCATAGTGGAGGGGTTCTTTTTTCTATGTAAAGTCCGAGTTTGGGCTTATTTTATGTAAAAGTGTTGGTCTTAAGGGACTCTAGACCTGTGGTCTGGTCATGGCAGGACCTCTTGGTTTTCGTTCCAGGGAGTGTTGGCTTATTGACAGAGTTGAATGTCCCTTGATGTGGTGGAGGTCCCCCATCATTCAAGGCACTTATGCCTAGGGTTAGTGTCCGGTCCTTCTTAGGATCATGCCATTGGGACACTTGGCTTAGGGGATCCCATCCACACTTGTTTTTTATGCTTTGTAGAGGTGATTGCGCATGTAAGCGTTGTCATACTTGTTTTAACACACCTCATTATGACCACTTGGACATATTTCTCTTATGTATTGACCCTCCTCTTGGATCAAGCATGTTGAATTGGTGAAGATGTTGCCCTTTTGAAGAGGACCTAAAGGAGGAAGGCGTTGAGGGAAAAAACACAATGTTGGGGTTATATGGGGCATGACACCCTCCTCCCATGCTCAACATTTCATAAAGTTGCAACAATTCATTATATTTTATCATTATTTTTTTCCTCCAGCATCTTCATCGTATGCCATTCATAATGGGCATAACAAGGACCCCTTTATTGATTTATATGTCAGTATCACCCAGTACACGACAGTTGGGGAGGTGATTCTCCTAGGTGACTTCAACTTCCACACCAGATTCCTCTCCACGATCGGTTAAATGACATGCTCTGCATATAAGAGATTGAATCATAATCAATGGGGCTTCACTAAGTATTTGAAGATGCATTAGGGTATCCCATAGTTTATGATTTACACCTTTTACACTTAGGGGAATCTCAAGAGTTTTTTTATTTTTTATTTTGAACAAGCTCCCGGGTTTCCCAGACTGTCGCTTCTTCTATGTTGGCCCCATGGAGGGGGTGCGAATGTTGTGGACTACGTCCTATCTATCCATAAATTACTCCCCTTTATTCATTACTTCTTTGTTTCCCCCATCCCCCTCGCAGACCATGCTCTTCTCTCCTTCTCTCTTCAAGATGACACCCCCCCTCCCCCCACATCCCTCCCTAAGGCCCACCATGCACTATCTTCCTCTTTGACTAGGGGGACCCAGATGCCTTTTCTGCCCACCTTCGACAGATGCTCCCATTCGAGACCCAGTTCTCCTTACTTGATTCTGTCTCTGTAATGTCCCCATTCAAATAAGTGCATAGTAAGACAATCCCATCAATCCTACTAGTTTCCTAGGTTGGATGGGAACATGTGGGATGGTAATAAGGAAGCTAATAAATGATATTTAGACATTAGAAGGGTTCAAGTATTTAATAAATATGATGAATAAATAAATTCAAGATAAATTCTAGGTGGCAAGTGGTTTTGGAGACATATGGAGGTGGTGGGACCCACACTAGCTTGATTTTTCAATGACACATGGCAGCTCTCTCTTGCCAATTCGAATTCATGGGAAGGTGAACACTCTTGGGTGAGTTGGTAAGTCATAACACATGGCATTGAGCATCTTAGGTCGAAATGGGATGGAATAGTAACCTCCATGGGAGAGGAAGAGTCAAATTGGAGACTAGTGGACACTTGGGCTAGATTCCCTAGTTTTATGACAACAATAATGAAGCATCTATGACATTTATGACAAAATTCAGACCTGACTTCTTACACCTGACCATTATGACATGTCAGCCCCAAAAATAGGCTCAAGGAAGGCGCTCATGGAGTTGGAGGAATCCAAAGAGACTCAAATTCGAATTTGGGAGAAGATGGAAGGTTGGAACTAGGAGACAAGTGGCAAATGAGGAATATTTCCTAAATGGAAAATTATTGAATCTATTGAGAGGATTTCGACCCCTTGAAGGATAATGTTGGTTATAAAATGTAGAAATCAAGTATGAGAATGGCTTTTGATGATTTGAGAAAAATTGCATTTGTGAAGAGAGAGCTAGTGGATGACTAGTTTCTTGCCTTAGCCAATTTCGAGGGTGAAAGATTCCCATCCAAGTTGGTGTTTGGAGAGGCCACTCAGGTCTTTCATGGTGCTTTAATGGAGTTTGTATTTGCAGGTATCAGCTACAGGAAGTTTCATGGTTTGGTTTAGTGCAGCACTTTCTCTCCACCGTTTCCATTTTTGAAGGCATATTCATGCTCCTTGAGGGAGGGCGTTTTTGGTGAGCACTTGTGCTTCTTGAGAGAGCTTCTCATTATATATTTATGATTGTAATAGCTTCATATCCTCTGTTATTCATATTCAGAAAGTCTCAGGTCGAAATACCCACTGGTTGTATGCAAAACTATTCATTAATGAGCAAACAATGTCCATTTCCCCAATGCATTGATGTATGACACTATAATGTTGATTATTTCGAATGGATGGATGATTCTCTGATATATTTGTGATCAATATAATGCCATGGATGTCTTCTACAAGTTTCATGTACTGTACTTGAGCATTTGAAGCATTTTTACTCAGTTTAGTTGTATTGGGAGATGAAATAGTGCCATTTCCCCAAGGGTCGAATTGGGGGTTTTTGCTGTTGAATGTGAGAGAGTTATAACAGTAGTAAAAATAAATTAATGGTGCATATGAGACCTCAATAACATACTTAACACATTATATACCTCTGTTCATAAATTTGTGGGAGTTTGGAGGCATTTGGAAGGCCATTTTCAGTGTTACCCCGGGGGGGATTTGATGCACAAATTACTAGTCAAAATTACCTATATTGATCAGAATACAAATCAAGTTTGCAGCAGTATTTGGAGGTCCATAAAACATCCCTGAACCTGATATTCAAGTCTAAATACCATTAATACACTCATACAGAATATTTGGGAGCATTTGGGATGATTTGGAGGTCAAAACAGTTAAACTAGTCAAAGGTCGAAATTGGGGAAAAAGTTGAAAAATTGGCATTTTAATAAAATTTGAAAAAGGGATATTACAAGTGGTATCAGAGCATGTTCTTGGCACCTGATGGTCCTAACAATAAGTCAAAAGAATAATCCACCACCCTTTGAACCAGTAGTTGAAGAGGTTTTTGTTGAAGAAGAGGTAGTAGAAGAAGAGGAGTCTTTTGCTGAAACCATGGGTAGAGAGGAGGATGACAAATTAAAACATAAGGAGGAACTTATTGCAACCTTAGATCCATGTTTCTCTAAACTTTCAGCAAACATGGATAGGATAGGTGATAAATTGTTGCAAGGATTTGAATTGTTGATTAGCCAGCTTCAAAGCAAAGGGATAATAGGAGATAATAGCAGTTCACACTCAGGGGAAAAGATGAAAGGGAATGAGCATATTTTCTCAAGTACAGGACCTCATAATAGACCTGATGAATTTCAAAGCACACAAAGGCATACTGCACCTAAATTTCTCACACCCAAAGAAGAGCCCAATCTTGCATTGGATTACAAGAAACTAGTAAATGATTGGAATGATTTGAATGAAGAGTGTAAAAGAGGTGTACCACTCAGTGACTACATTGATGCTATGCAAAAGATTAATAGGAAGGGAGACAATAGGAGTCCATTCCAAAACAAAGAATTAAATAGTGCTATTGGAAAAATGTCACTTCCTACTTTTGATGGTTCTTCTAAAAATTCTGCTAACACTTGGGTGCAAAAATTGGATGTATATTTTCAGCTGAATCCTATGTTGGAAGAGGATGCATTAAAAATGGCCATTTTGCATTTGGAAGGAGATGCCAATGAATGGTGGTTTCATGGGCTGAAAACCTTGGGTCATAATCAGGTTAAAACATATGGAGAATTTGTTGACAGGGTACTAGAAAGATTTGAACAAAAAGATCCAGAATTGCCTTTCAAAGAACTAGCTCAATTGAAGCAAACTGGGTCCCCTACTGAATATATGTTGGACTTTCAAAAATTATCAGTCAAGGTGGCTGATGTATCTATGGGAAGATTAGTATTGCTGTTCACTGAAGGTTTGGCTGAACCCTTAAGAGGTTTGGTCAAAGCCCACAAGCCAACTACATTAAAAGATGCAATGAGCTTGACTAGGGATCTCCAGAATGTGCTTCCTAGAACGAGATTTCCTCCTAAGCCTAGCTATAAATTTGAAAAGAAACCTTGGCAAAGGGATGGATATGATAAGAAACCTTGGCAAAGAGAGTCATTTGAGAGGAATAAAAAAGAGGGACTAAACAGGGATGAACTTAGAAAAAAGAAACTATGCTTCACATGCTTCCAACCATGGACACCGGGGCACAAATGTACCAAAGGAAAGGCTCAATACATAGAAGTATTTTCTGATAATGAGGGGTATGATGGGGGCATGGATGAAGATGGACATATTTCAGATCAAGAAGAGGCATATGAGACAGCAGTAGAAGAGGAAAGACAAGAAGAAAATCAGCCTTCACCGGACAAAGCAAGAATGGCAGTGCTTTCAGCAGTACCTCGCTATCATACTATCCGCTGCAAAGGTGTGGTACAAGGACAAAGAACTTCAGTTTTGGTAGATGGAGGAGCCACTCATAACTTCATTGATGCAGAGATGGTAGAGAAAAGAAAGATACCTATTGAACCATTTTATGGCTTCACAGTTGTCATTCCCGGTCACAACACAATGCAATGCAAAACATGGGTTCCAAAGCTGCAAGTCACCGTAGGTAACTATACTTTTGTTGATAGTTTTTATGTGGTTGATGTTGCTGATACTAATGTGGTTTTGGGAGTGCAATGGTTGTATTCAATAGGAGAGCATACAGTAAATTATCAAATTCCCGAAATGAAATTCCAAGATTCAAAAGGAGTACAAAGAGTTGTGAGAGGGCAACACACTTATCCAAATCAAGTAGTGACTTGCAATAGCATGAGATCTATATTGAGGCATGGGGATATAGAATGGGCTGCTGAATGTCATATTACATCTCCCAAGCCAACTATAAATATTGTCAAACACCCAAAGGAGATAGAGAGACTCTTGCAAAAATATGAAAAGGTTTTTAGAGACCTTCCACATGGTAGGCCACCGGATAGGGGGGTTGAGCACAGTATTGTTTTGGAGGAGGGTACTTCACCCATTCAGATACCACCTTATAGACATCCTAAAAGGTTTAGAGATGAGATTGAAAAAGCTATCCAAGAACTCCTAGAGTTGGGACTCATTAGACCAAGCTCTAGCCCTTATGCTTCTTCAGTTGTGCTAGTGAAGAAAAAAGATGGAACATTGAGAATGTGCATAGATTTTAGAGCCTTGAACAAAAAGACTATAAAGAATAGGTATCCTATTCCTAGGATTGATGAGCTCATGGATGAGCTGCATGGGGCCAAATACTTCTCAAAAATTGACCTTAGATCAGGGTATCACCAAATTCGAATGAAAGATGAAGATGTGCAAAAGACCGCTTTTCGATGTCATTTTGGCCACTTTGAATTTCTTGTCATGCCTTTTGGGTTAACAAATGCTCCAGCCACCTTTCAAGCATGTATGAATAGGATATTTTGCAAGCAACTAAGAAGGTTTGTTTTGGTTTTCTTTGATGATATTCTCATTTACAGTAAAACATGGGAAGAGCATTTGCAGCAGTTAGAGATTGTGTTGAAAATCTTGCAAGAAGAGTCCTTATTTGCTAAATTATCAAAATGTGAATTTGGAATGAAAGAACTACTGTATCTTGGGCACATTATTGGGCAAGAAGGAGTGAAGGTACACATGGAAAAAATCAGGGCTATCTTGGAATGGCCATCACCAAAAAATATTACCGAATTGAGAGGCTTTATTGGCATATGCACCTACTACAGAAAATTTGTGAAAGGATTCTCCAAGTTGACTTCTCCACTCACTGATTTGACTAAGAAGGATGCTTTCAAGTGGGATGAAGAGGCTGAAAAGGCCTTCCAAAAAATGAAAGAGGTAATGAGTAGTTGTCCCATACTTGCACTTCCTGATTTTACTAAACCTTTTGTTGTGGAATGTGATGCTTCAGGTGGAGGAATAGGGGCTGTCCTAAAGCAAGGCCAACACCCCATAGCCTTTGAGAGCAGAAAGTTGCAGCCTCATGAAAAACTTTACTCCATTTATGATAAAGAAATGCTGGCCATTATGCATGCATTGGCCAAATTCAGACAATACTTGGTGGGCAGCAAGTTTGTGGTGAAAACTGACCACAATAGTCTAAGACACTTTCTCACCCAAAAAGATCTAAATGAAAGGCAACAAAAGTGGGTAAGCAAGATTCAAGCTTATGATTTTGATATTGAATATGTCAAAAGAAAGAATAATATAGTAGCAGATGCTTTGTCAAGAAGGCCTTCTTTTTCTCTCATGGATATTGCCAAGGATTGGAAAAACATGCTACTAGTTGAATATGCCAAAGACAAATTTGCTTGTGATGTGTTGGATGGAATCAAAGGGGATGATAATTATAGGATTTTGAATGGGCTGATATATTATAAGGGAAGAATTTATTTAGTTCATAACTCCAAGCTCAAGTACCAAATTTTGCAAGAAGCACATGATTCCCCACTAGCGGGCCATCCGGGGATCTTCAAAACTTATAGACAGTTGAGGCAAAGATTTTTTTGGAAGGGGATGAAGGAAGATGTTCAGAAGTATGTGAATGAATGTAAAGCATGTCAACAAAACAAATCAGAACTTACATGTCCAGCCGGCCTATTACAACCATTGCCCATTCCGGAGCAAAAATGGGACAGTATTTCCATGGATTTCATCACCGGATTGCCTAAATCCTTGGGTAAGGATTGTATCTATGTGGTAGTTGATAGGTTGACAAAATTTGCTCATTTTTTTGCTGTTACATCATCTTTTAGTGCTGCACAAGTGGCTGATATTTTTTTCAAAGAAATCTTCAGATTGCATGGGCTTCCCAAGAGCATTGTCAGTGATAGAGATAGTAGATTCATGGGTGCTTTTTGGAAAGAAATTTTTAGATTGGTAGGCACTCAATTGACTCCAAGTACCAGCTATCATCCACAAACTGATGGACAAACAGAGAGGGTAAACCAATGGTTAGAAGGATACCTAAGAAACTATGTGGGAGGGCAGCAAAAAGCATGGGCAAAATGGCTACACTTGGGTGAGTTTTGCTACAACACCACTTATCATATGTCAATAGGAATGTCTCCTTTCAAAGCATTATATGGTTATGATGCACTTACATTTGCTGACATTATATTTGGTGATAGTAGAGTCCCAAAGGCTAAAGGTTGGGTGGAAGAGAGCCAAGAAATTTTAAAGCTCTTGAAAGACAATTTGCAGGTTGCTCAAAATCAGCAAAAACAATATGCTGATAGACATAGAGAAGAGAGAACCTTTCAAGTCAATGATTTAGTATATTTAAGGTTGCAGCCCTATAAACAAACATCTCTCAAAAAGAATGGAGCAGAAAAATTAAAACCAAGGTACTATGGGCCATACAAGGTAGTGCGGAAGGTTGGAGAAGTAGCATATGAACTAGAACTTCCGGAAGGGAGTAAAATCCACAATGTATTTCATGTTTCTTGTCTTAAGAAAGCTCTTGGTCAGCAAATCATCACTTCAGAAATACTTCCTCCTTTGGATGATGAAGGTCAGCTCACACTTGTTCCGGAAAAGATTTTGAAGACACGGGAAAGAAGGTTGAGGAGTAGAATCATCAAAGAATATTTAGTGCAATGGAAGGACTTACCAAATGAAGATGCCACATGGGAAGAGGAGAAGATTTTGCAGCATCCAAATTTGAAATTGCTTGAGGACAAGCAATCTTGGGTGGGGAGGACTGTAATGTCCCCATTCAAATAAGTGCATAGTAAGACAATCCCATCAATCCTACTAGTTTCCTAGGTTGGATGGGAACATGTGGGATGGTAATAAGGAAGCTAATAAATGATATTTAGACATTAGAAGGGTTCAAGTATTTAATAAATATGATGAATAAATAAATTCAAGATAAATTCTAGGTGGCAAGTGGTTTTGGAGACATATGGAGGTGGTGGGACCCACACTAGCTTGATTTTTCAATGACACATGGCAGCTCTCTCTTGCCAATTCGAATTCATGGGAAGGTGAACACTCTTGGGTGAGTTGGTAAGTCATAACACATGGCATTGAGCATCTTAGGTCGAAATGGGATGGAATAGTAACCTCCATGGGAGAGGAAGAGTCAAATTGGAGACTAGTGGACACTTGGGCTAGATTCCCTAGTTTTATGACAACAATAATGAAGCATCTATGACATTTATGACAAAATTCAGACCTGACTTCTTACACCTGACCATTATGACATGTCATCCCCAAAAATAGGCTCAAGGAAGGCGCTCATGGAGTTGGAGGAATCCAAAGAGACTCAAATTCGAATTTGGGAGAAGATGGAAGGTTGGAACTAGGAGACAAGTGGCAAATGAGGAATATTTCCTAAATGGAAAATTATTGAATCTATTGAGAGGATTTCGACCCCTTGAAGGATAATGTTGGTTATAAAATGTAGAAATCAAGTATGAGAATGGCTTTTGATGATTTGAGAAAAATTGCATTTGTGAAGAGAGAGCTAGTGGATGACTAGTTTCTTGCCTTAGCCAATTTCGAGGGTGAAAGATTCCCATCCAAGTTGGTGTTTGGAGAGGCCACTCAGGTCTTTCATGGTGCTTTAATGGAGTTTGTATTTGCAGGTATCAACTACAGGAAGTTTCATGGTTTGGTTTAGTGCAGCACTTTCTCTCCACCGTTTCCATTTTTGAAGGCATATTCATGCTCCTTGAGGGAGGGCGTTTTTGGTGAGCACTTGTGCTTCTTGAGAGAGCTTCTCATTATATATTTATGATTTTAATAGCTTCATATCCTATGTTATTCATATTCAGAAAGTCTCAGGTCGAAATACCCACTGGTTGTATGCAAAACTATTCATTAATGAGCAAACAATGTCCATTTCCCCAATGCATTGATGTATGACACTATAATGTTGATTATTTCGAATGGATGGATGATTCTCTGATATATTTGTGATCAATATAATGCCATGGATGTCTTCTACAAGTTTCATGTACTGTACTTGAGCATTTGAAGCATTTTTACTCAGTTTAGTTGTATTGGGAGATGAAATAGTGCCATTTCCCCAAGGGTCGAATTGGGGGTTTTTGCTGTTGAATGTGAGAGAGTTATAACAGTAGTAAAAATAAATTAATGGTGCATATGAGACCTCAATAACATACTTAACACATTATATACCTCTGTTCATAAATTTGTGGGAGTTTGGAGGCATTTGGAAGGCCATTTTCAGTGTTACCCGGGGGGGATTTGATGCACAAATTACTAGTCAAAATTACCTATATTGATCAGAATACAAATCAAGTTTGCAGCAGTATTTGGAGGTCCATAAAACATCCCTGAACCTGATATTCAAGTCTAAATACCATTAATACACTCATACAGAATATTTGGGAGCATTTGGGATGATTTGGAGGTCAAAACAGTTAAACTAGTCAAAGGTCGAAATTGGGGAAAAAGTTGAAAAATTGGCATTTTAATAAAATTTGAAAAAGGGATATTACAGTCTCTACCAAGTATGATTACCTCTGAGCCACCATTTGGGATGCAACCCTCAAATCCTACCCTCACTCCACCAAGTCCACTTCCACCTCCCCAAAAAACAAATCCTGCCTTGTGAATTGATGGTATGATGAAGAATTCAAGGTCCTCCACTGCTAGCTTTGACATGCATTCACCCATGCTCACCCCTCCTACCCTAGCCTCAAAGTTTCGTATCGTTGTCTCCTCCGCAGTAGGAAATGCCTCTTTGCCTCTCAGAGGATATATGACTGATCCATTTCCCTTACTCATCACCCTAAAGAATTTTGGTGTACCATCCTCCCATGTCGCTCACCCCTCCCATCCAACCTTGACCCCAACTCCATGTTTTCCCACGCATCCACTCCCAATGATATTCTTGGATAGGCCTAGATTCGGGTTACCTCTCCACCTTCCTCATGCTGCTTATTTTTAGACAGTGACATCATAAAGGTCGTTTGGGTGATGAACAACAACAAAGCAACATATGAGAAAGGTTTTCAGACAAATTTCTTTAAGCATGGTCTTCATGCTTTGGTTTCCTACGTGGCTAATCTCTTTAACCTTGTGGTTCGTACATGTTTTCCTTTGGCTTGGTCGCATCGCATCATTCACCCAATACATACACCCAATACATAAATCAAGCCCTATATCAGATTCCAACAATTATAAGATGATCATGGTGAGTCATACATTCTTGAAGTTCTATGCTAGGAAGGTCTCTAGCGAGCTTGCGCATAGACACCTCAGAGCTAAGGGATAGTTAGGATTAATACTCGCTCATCAAACCATTAGTCATATCTTTAACCTTCGAGCCGTCATTAAGGAGGCACGACATCGATCTTCGAAAGTCTACTGCTACTTTGTAGAATTTCAGAAGGCTTTCGACTGTGTCCCAGGAGAAGCCATGCTCCAGAGGCTCACTGACATTGGCATCTCCCATACCTTATTGATTGTCATCATGTGCCTCTATGAGTTAGTTCTAGGTTGCATTCGCATAGTTCAAAGGATTTCAGATTTCGCCAAGAGTATCATCGGAGTTAAACATGGCTACCCCATGGCGTGCCCATGTCCCCCACATTGTTTGGGTTTATATTGATGAGCTAGAGGCATTTCTCCGTGAGCATATCCAGGAAAATGACAGGTGTCTCCTTCACAAGGTTTTGATATCCATCTTGTTTTTCGTCGATGATGTGGTCCTCTTAGGATCGTCTCCAACAAGATTACAGAGATAGTTGGATGCCCTAGCTCTCTTCTGGGACCTTCGACAATTGACGGTCAACCTAGGTAAAACTAAGGTTATGATCTTCAATGGGTTGAAGAAGTTTGTATACATTTATTTCTTCTTCAGAGGGGAGGAGATCAAGATCACCGACACCTACACGTACTTGGGAGTATGGTTTGGTTTTCAAGACCCCATTTCAATTTGCAACTAGCGTTCCAACCTCGGATTGCCAAGGATTACGATTATTCAACCCTTCTTGAGAGATTGTGTTTCCACCACCTTTTCCAAGACATCTCATCCAAGATGTCTCTCATGGACTCTATTGTTCGTTTTTCTCAGTTTTAGACTTGGTTGTAGAACTCAATAAGTTTTGATAAAAAATTAGTGCATAGAAATTTAATTTATTCCTAATCTGAACTTATAAACTGAAACACATGAAACTGTACTAACAACACACCATAGAAAATGAACACAAAGATTTTTGGGCAATGCCCCTGGAAAAACCCCGGAGAGAAAACAAGTCAATGAGAGAGAATTTTATTTATGAGCCCACATAAGAAAATATGAGTGTTACAACAACGAAATTACTGCATTAAATGCACTTGTACTTTCCTGAATATTCATGTCCAATCCCTTGAAATAAGTGCCTAGCTGTCATCTCCTCAAATTTTGTGCCCAAATAGTTATACGACCTATATGGCCTTGTATAGTCTATCAATGACAACAATTTCCTCGATTTATGTGCCCAAAAATCGTGTTGTTCATCTCCTCAATTTTTGTGTCACCAGAATGTTGTATGACCCTCGAAAATCATGCCTTCTTTCTCAGTTGTACGTTCCTGGAAATATGTACCAATAAATCTGTTGTACAGACCAACAATTAATGCAATGAACGACCTGTCATAAATGTTGTACTTATCTTAGGATGCATTCCCAACCTCCTGTTGGGAAATGCACCCCCCCCTCACAATTGCTCTCTTCTCTTTTCTTTAGCTCTCCAAAAACTCTCTTCATTCATAATGTGTCTAAATTCTCCTAGAGCCCTCCTTTTATTAATTGAGATAATGACTTTGTCTCTTCATTCTTCTAGTCAAAGGATGAATCAAATTTCACTAAAATGAATTTAAAAATCATTTTCACTCACCAATTAAATAAAACCACATTAACTTTATAACACTAAAGTTAATGTCTAGGGAAGTCACTGAGGTCCTTTCTACATGCCTAAACACCAAGCCTATGCAGAAGACCTCCTGAGCTATAAAATCTAAAACTCCCTCTTAACGAGGGAGGTACTTCTAGAACCTCCACCTAGATCTATATCTAACCCCATCACTCCATCTGATGTTATAGTTTCTCCCTCTGAACCACAAGAATTACTTGCCACCTGCACTGGAAACTGTGTCGAAGATCGGTTCCTGCAAAACATGCTACTAGGAGTTTGCTCAAACACCCGAGCATCCAATTGAGTCATCTCATACTAGCTCAATCTCTTTACAGTACTATAAGAACCCACACAACTAATTGTCCCTGATATTGGCACAAACCCTAAATCCAAGATCCCCTTGGACCCAACCACAGGCTATCCCAACAACCTGTATGATCTCCCCCATCTGACACCAAGCACTCGTGCTATGTCCAGGGTAGCTCCCTTTGGATATATGAGCACCTATCCACGTTGGAACACAACTCCATATCCATTGTACTCCAAAGCTGAAATAGAGAGCAAAATTACATTCAACTCTGGAACAAACAACACCTCAGCAACCTCCAGAAATCCTCCTTACTCTATGTAATGTCCCCAAATTTGGCCATGAACCACAATTTCCTAAGTCACCTAGACTTGTTCATGTTTATTCATACAGGTGATAATTTGGGTTGATTATTTGCTAATCCTAAGGTCCAAATTTAGGAATAATGCTACATTAAAATATGTTGGACTATGAAAATGCATTAAGGAGATGAGAAACTTGGTTGGATCATCAAATAAGCCAAAGTCTCCTTATGGTTCAAAATTATTAAGAAAATTCTAAGGTTGGCTTTCCTAAGGTTGGGAATATCATTGCTGGAAAAGTTCAAGGAAGTGCAACACCCTAGCAGAGTGAACACGGAAATTATTGCTGCAGGTTCATTATGAACCAAGTAAGTATAAATGGGCCACATAAAATCAATATCTGCCCAAAATAAATATTCATGCACATCCAATTCGATTTTTTTTGCAAGGACAAATAATATTGGGTCAAATAACATTAGAGAAATGAGATAAAGACCCATTCTCTCATAAATAATTATTTCTCAATATTTTATTTATGATTTTATGAGAGAATATTGACTATTTGGTGGCACCTAGGAAGATTGGAAGGAAAATATAAAGTGGACCACAAAGAAATATGGACAAAGCAATGAAAAGCAGGAAAGAAGCTGAAAAGCAGGAAAGCAACTGAAAAGTAGGAAAGCAGTAGAAAATCAAAGAAAGCAGACGTTTCCATATTTTTCCTAAAAGCAGGAAAATCAGCCTAAAGCATAAAAGACAAGAAAGTAAGGAAGGAATCTCAGGAAAAGCTCATAAAAGGAGTATGAGAGCCTCCATGGAGAATCTTTTTTTCTATTTTTCATTTGTATTGAGGAGCTCTGCACTTCTAGACTTGGGAGGTGTGCCCCTTGTCACCAGTTGGGAGATGTGCCGCTTCTGTCTACTGTAGCTAGTTGGAGCAATTCAACTAGTGATTAAGGATGGATATATCCAATCTTCTTTACAGAGCATCAAGCAAATAATCTACTATAGTCCCATCCCCTTCCATGTCTATTTGATAAGTTGGCATTCCTGTCCTAAGCCAACATCCTTTATGTATTGTTTCATGTAGTATGTTGTAGCCTACATAGAGGGAGATTGATGGGTTGCACCCCTATGAGCTCTAGTGGATTCTCATGCATAACCATGGAGTTGTAATGTAATGTAACTCTGTTCTCAACTCTGATTCAATAATAAAAAGTGCCTCTCTTACTCCTTTTGCTACAATTGTTTTGTGTATTTCAAATATCTAGTGTAATTCAACACTTTGCAAGTTCTCTTCTATTAGACTGTTAATTGATATTTCAAAATACTGATTAAATCATGCCAGTTTTAAGGGTAATTTGTTTGGTCACATCTACTAAGCCACTTCTAGAAATTGTAACCCTTTTATGGCATTTGGAATTGTCAGAAAACTAGCAATTCTCATTGTTCTCAAATGCATTGGAAAATTGCCTAGTTTTATGATTGGCTCATAACCTGACTTTAATACCACCAAATCACTTTCTGTGAGTTGTCTCAATCAGTATAAATATAGTTGGACCCATCCCAACCACTAAACTAGAAATTCCTTGGGATCAAGTACCATTTGAATTCATTTGGAAAATGCCTAGTTGAGTTGTCTTAGAATCGAACTTTCTCCTAGTTTCCAATATCCACTGCACAAGATTAAACCATTGAGCCGAGTGACTTCTATAATAGGTTAGCCTTTTCTGCAGCATAGTTATATCCATCTTTGCACCATAATCCGTTGAGTTTCCACATAATTCCCGGGGATTGACACTACCTAGTCCTTGTGGCCATCCCAGGTGTGATGTACTCAAAGAATGTGCAACTATCGAGGTAAGTGTTGAATCTAGATGATAGTTGTGATCCATAAATTAGACCTGAAAGTGTCCTTCATTAAATCAGAGATGTCTAAGCCCAATCCATGCCTTGGATCTGACATTCGAAACCCCCAGTGCCATTCGAAGTTGTCTGGAAACAAATAATTTCCTCCTCCTAGTTTTTGATTCTAGAACCTATTCTTGATTTCACCAATTGGTTTTTTAATTGAGGAGGTAATGTTCCCAAATATCAGGTTGGGAACATTACAATGGTATTAGAGCATGGTCCTTTGCACCTGTGCATTGTGATCATCAGTTGAAAGAAGAAATTGCAACCATGAGATTGGTACCTATTGCATTTGAAGAAGAATATTACGAGCTATATGAAGAAGAAGATAACTCCATGGATGAAGATCTGCAAGTTGGTTCTTCTTGTAACTTCATATATAGGGATGATGGTTACTTTGGTGACCAATCATATGAGAAATACATAAGGCCAAGATCTGTTAATGGTTGGGTGTCCTATGGAGGGAAGCCAAAAGAACCTTTTGGGCACCTCTTATATTATTATGCACTGAGTAAAGAATTATGGAACTCCTATCCTTCTGAGAGTTCTACAGTATCGAGATCAAAATATTGTAACATGACCCCAACTGCAAATAAAATAAAGAGAGGATTGCACATATGGTGGAGAAGGTGTGCAAAGGAGTGGGAAATAGATGGTTGCCACTAGGAGCCAAAGCTGATGCATGTGAGGATTCATTTTGTGCTAGCATTCACAAGGCAGACAAGGATGGGCATCTACAACCATCCATAGTCATTGAGAGGATCCATGAACCGCCTAACTCTACAGGTGGTGAAGCAGAAGCAAAGATCCATGAGTTGGAGTGCAAGTCACTGCAAGGTGACTATAGGAGAGAAGAAAAGTGTGCATAATCAAACACTGAGCCTTCCATCAGTGATTCAGAGGAACAACACAAGAGAGATGGAATGGAAATAGTGCACTCCACTAGTGGGTGCGAAAGCCTCTATGTTGGGATAATTTTGCCGCAAGAGAGTGTTCCCATGAACAAGAAGATGAAGAACTTGCAACAGAAGAACCATAACAAGGATTAACTTCCAAGTCACCACTTGAGCTTTATTGTGAATTTGATCAGACAGAGGAAGACATGATACAAAGGTATGATCACATTTCATATTACAATATTCCCTTATGTCATCACAAGATTGCATCCACTTTTGAGGAGAAGTTTGGTATTGACACAGTGGAGTCTCTTATTATTGAGGCTCATTATGGGATGATAGTCACTCCCAGAGAGGAGATTGACATGATGGAGTCTACTGATGAGGAGACTCTAATTTCTAGTGTGGAGGATGATGGATTGTTGGATGGGAGTCAACATGATTTCCATAGGATGGATGAGCTCACATGTGACAACACACATTGTGTTGTCAATTAGACATGGAGTGATTGGGAGAGCCTACTCCTAGTCAATGAAGAAAGGATACTGCAAGTTATATCTAGAACTGATGGTGCACATAGATTCATGGAGGATATCATTGGGAGAGTTCATCTAGAGGAGAGACATAGCGGTATTGTTGACAAAATCTCTAGCTCTGAACTCTGCATCACTAGAAGAGAGTTGGAAGAGATGAAAGATGATTACTTGCAATTGTTTATGGATAGAGACATGGCTCTCAAATTTGTCGAATACAAAGCAACAGTAGAAGGAGAGCAACTTCATATGGAATTGGGAGATTCTTTTTCCTCTCCCAATACCACTAGTGATGTGATGTGTGTGGCTGATTGCACACATGTTGCATTGGAGGAGCCTCATGCGCAAAGTGAGCATGGGGAGTGTCCAGTGATGCAAGTGCTTGATGGTAGCAGTGATATGGGGATTGGTTGCAAAGCACTTGTTTCACACCAGGGGGATCATGGGATTTCTCTATGTGAGGAAGGCTCATTTGTGGGGGATGTACTTGAGTTCATTCCACTTAGCCCCTGTAGCAAAGATCCTAAGATTATTACCCTAGGATAAAGCAATAGAGAGATCTGTCCATCTGTGAATAGATGCATTGTAGATTTGATAACTCCAAGAGGTGAGAGCACATCTTATGATTCCATTGAAATCTCTCACAGTGCTTAGTTAGATGAGAAACAACCTATGCACATTTGGATTCCATTTGATGCCACTCATCCACATATGGATTGGGTGGAAGATTACATGGCACACATAGAGATACCTTTCAGAAATAATCCGTTAATGAGATCAATGTTGAAAAGAGCAACCTGGGCGGAGGCGTCCGGATCAGAGTGTCCGTGGAATTTATGAAAAAGCTTGTGGAAGAGTACTGGAGGCGTAACGTTGCAGGTGAACGCAGGCATGAAGTGGGTGTCGTTTCCGCAGATGCCAAGCGTAGGCTGTGCAATACTCCGCAACTGGTGAAGGATTATGAGCGGTTGGTCATGTTCAGAGGCCGCTGCTGGAGACCGAAGCTTGAGACTATCATGGAAAATGAGAAGATCAAGAAGGGTAATTTCCAGAAGCTCATCTTCAAAACTAAGAGATTAGGTCTCGACAGATCTTGATTCTTGATTCTTGATTCTTGATCACTTGAATGTATTGGCAGCTATTTTGATTTGTTCCATCATTGATCGGCCAGGGTCTGCGGTGCGATATACATTGAGGCAATGAAGCAACTAACCATGTTAATTATCTATGGTATACTATGGAATTCAACTGGACACGAGTTGTTCCTGGCAAAACTTCTTCATACACGACTACAGTTGCCGCAGCAGGAAATGGATAGTCATGGCGTCTGGTCTGGACTTGTCCTTTACTGTAAGATAAAAAAAATAATGAAAATGTACTTGGTGAAACAACTCACGGGTCGCGTTGAATCTGTTTTCATTATATTTCCTTTGTATGGTATATTTTCGTTTCATCAATCGGTCTTTAAAAAACAGATAGCTAGCTTCCTTGGAGTTCGGGAATTAAGTCACCATGTTATGTTTCAGGCACGGATCTTATCGTTAATGAGATCAATGTTGAAATTTGATATTCAGTTTTGTTCATCAAATAAAAGATTCATGGAGTTTTAATATTTTTATAAATTAATAAAATATCGATTTTAATTTTTTAAAATAAAAGATTAATGATTATTTTTAAAAGTCCAAAATAGTAGAATTAGATCAAAAACACATTTTCAATGTAAATATAAATAAAAAATGAAACAATATGTGTTATATATAATTAAATACACCTTATCCTATTCTCCTTGTAGAAATGGGTCTTCCCCTCATTGAAAACATTGCTATGATTAGGTACTTGATGTACAAAAGCATGATAAATAACATAGAAGACTAGAGACTCTCTAAAATTGTTTTAAATTCTGATCAAGACTGTCTGCGGCTCAAGATAGGTTGGTATAACATGGCTTGGTTAAACCGTTGGGGGATTAAATGCCACTTTGAAAAATATCAACACCATAAAAAATAACGTCACATCTAAGTTCAAGGATAAAATGTGGGACGAGAAATATTTAAAGGTTAAAAGAAAACTAAGATACTACAAGGAGGTCATTGACCTTAATCTAGAAGATCCAAAGTATATCTTTGTCTTATCCAGTTCGAAGAAGAAAATTAATATAGCCAATATAAGAATGCACTCCCATGAGCTTCATATCGAAATAGGGCATTGGACAATTCCTAAAACACCATGGGTAGAAAGGATTTTCCATTTATGTGAGACTATGAGTGTTGAGGACAGATGTTACTTTCTCGTAGAGTGCCTTGTGTACACCCACATTCGATCACAGTTTCATAATCTTTGCTACAATACTAACCTCCATGATCTTCTAACATTCCAAAACTATGATGACCTAGTAACGCTTCTTTCTAAGATTTTTTATCATAGGAATAAAATTTTAGAGCAATCGAAATAATCTCTATCACTTCTCTTAAGGTTTGATATACCAAGTAGATCTCAGTGAACGTTAATCATCATCCTCAATTAACATTTTAATATAAATTTTATATTATATGAATTAATAAAAAGTCATAAAATTGTATGAATTGAACTTATTTTGTTTATATTCAAAATTAAAATCAATTAATTTTATATATTTAGCCAAAATCATCTTATTTCACACATAATAATATAAAATAAATTTGATAATAATATAAAATGAATTTGATAATCATTTAAAAATACATAATAATATAAAATAAATTTGATAGTCATTTAAAAATACACAAATATAATAATAATAATAAATAGGTAAATTATAATCACACAAAATGTTATTCATGAGTCATAATTCCAAAAATAGTAAAAATGAAAATGTATTTTTTTAATTAATAATAAACTAATATATATCCATCTTAAACCAAGATCTATCAAGTATCGGGGAGGGATCCATTTTCTTGAGTTTTAATTATTTTTTAAAATTTTAAACTCAAGAAATTTGATCCCTCTCTTGCTTGATAGATCCAAGTTTAAGTTATTAATTTTTAATTTATAGGCCCACATGGATTTTTTTAATTACTTTATTTATTTATTTTTATTTTTTGGGGTGATATGAATTTTTTCAATTAATTTTTATTATTGGTAATGGAGTGTTACGTTCGTGACAATATCTCCCCCATACTGAATTGTAGGTGAAAATATAATCAACATAGATCCATCTTAAACCCGGATCTATTAAGCACCTAGAGGGACCCAATTTCTTGAGGTGTAATTGTTTTTATCTTAAATTTTTTAATTACTTTTTAACTTTACATTACCTAACGTGGCAAACATGACAAACGTGACAAAAGCGACAAATGTGACAACGTCTCCCCCATACTAGGTTGTAAGCACCTCACTACTCTTTGTGCAATCTTATTATTTTTCCATAATACTCATATAAGTACTAGAATGCATTTTTTTCCATGGAAAAAAAAGTACATATTGGATAGTTGGGTGGTAGCCGCTTTAATTTTTATCATATTTTTAAAGTTCTTTATAATTTATTTATTGTCATTTTTTAAAGTTCTTTACAATTTATTTAGCGTTATTTTTAAAAAATGATTTATTTGGCACTGGAGAGATGACGTTTACATAGATTTTTGTACTTCAATTTTTGGAAAATATCAACGGAAAGACCCTCACCGACAGTTGCATATTGACCCAACGGTAGGCCTGAAATTTATTGAGGAAGAGTGTACAAGTTTCCAGATTTATGTCAGAATGATTTATCTTCGCACAAACTTAATGCAAACCGATTCCATGCTTCTTACATATATCATGCGGCCACCACGAATGTCACCAACTCGCCATTTCATTCGTGGATATCTGCTGGGCAACTCGGTTTGCAGGGCACATTGGCTGCTGAGTGGCATAGGTACGTTCGTGACTTTACAGAATGGTTGTATTCACCTCGGATGTGTCGAGGATCTCCCTGCCTGGTCATGGAATACTACTAATGGAGTTCTAACTGCAAAATTGGCATATGAGACATTTTTTTTCTGCTGGTCCGTCGTCTAGTTTGTGGCATGATTTATTGTGGCGCTGGCATGTTCAATTAAAAATTAAAATTTTCATGTGGCTGGCGTTGGAAGGTAAACTTCTTCTCCGGTTTAATCTGCAAAAACGTAGGTTTATTGGCCCAGGTGTTTGTTGTTTATGTTATCAGGGGGCAGATGGGGAAGAGCACCTCTCTTTTGAATGTATTTTCAGCATACAGGTGTGGAAGGTGATCCGTCTATCTGAGGATGCTTTCTCTATTTGGGCAGTCCGATCCCTCTCTGATGTTCCGCTGCGCTGTTTTAAATGTGATAGATTTACTGTTGAACTATTTTGCAATGGGCTTTGGGGGATTTGGAAGGCAAGGAACCTTGCTATTTTTGAGGATAAACATGTGTTGCCAGGTTGGGTGGCGAGGAATGCGTTGCTGGCATTGTCGGAGGTGGGTGGAATTGTGGTTGAAAAAGAGGAAAAGATTCATCATGTTGGCAGGGCTCCTACCATACTTTTATTGGCTTTTTTTGGTCTTTTTGATGGGGCCTCTCAGGGGTTCGGTTTGCGTTGTGGTGCAAGCGGGTTCATCACACTGAACCACGGTTATTACTTTAAGCTATGGATGAATTTTGGTGCAGGGACAAATACTAAAGCTGAACTTTGTGCACTATGGATTATCCTGTATTTTGCGAGTGTTCGTAATCTAGAATTGAGGCAAATTGCTGGTGATTCTCAAGTGGTCATCAATTGGGTAAATCGGGTGGGGAGCATCAATATCTTGGCGCTTTCACTGTTGCTACTTCATATTAGATCCTTACTTCCACTATTTCAGGATGTCCAGTTTATGCATGTTCCACGTGGTGATAATGAACTTGTTGATTCACTCTCCAAGCGTGCTCTCCTCTCATCAAAAGGTTCTCTATATTTTGAACATTGGGCTGGTGATATCATTCGGGACGTGGGCAGCATCAAACTTTTTTGATCTTTTAGGTTTGTACATTTGTAGATTCTCTGCGATCATATCTTTTTTGTATTGACTCTTTTTGGAGGTGACCTATTGTGGGGGATGTTCTATTTGATTCATTTGGTTGAGTCATTCTCTTGTCATTTGGCTGGGGCAGCTGGCTTTTCATGTGAGGTAATTGTGACTTGGCTCTGGGGTTGAGCGTATATTTCTTCGTCTGGTGGGACGTTTTCTTTGATCTCTATCACCGGATATGGGTGTGTAATTGGTTCTATCCTTATTATACTTATCAATAAAGTATAGATCTTTTTCTGATTGAAAAAAAATATAATATCATTAGATATACTATTTCTCTGAATTTTTAAGTATACTATTAACATGATGGTATAGTTTTTTCTTTTGTGAAAACAAAAGTCGATTCAATGCTTAACACGTGTTTTCGATGAATTGAAGTTGATATGATACGATGTCAACAATTGCTATAGATATCGTGTTCAATAAATCATTATACACATATTTTTCCTTAAGATAATGTTAAAATTTGAATTAAGTAATGTGATATATACACAAACATTATATAATGTGTGTTTTTCTTAATGCCTCTGCATGGACCTATATGAATCGCTTTGCTCTCATACTCTATGCTTTGGGTTGGTGACGTTAACATAGATTTTTGTAAAGAAGCTTCATACTCTTTGCTCTCGGTTGGTGAAGGATGAAGTTATAGAATGAAAGTTTCTTGTTGGTATTTCATTGCTTTTAGAGAAGTTTAGTTTGGTATATGAGTGTAAGGATTATTGATCTTTGTTGTGTGAAGGAGTTGGCTAGAACTCCCATAAAATTAATAAAATTAATTGGTGATGTTCCTGGTAAAACTTTGGAGGCGTAGGAGGCTTTCTTAGGTGAACAAGTGGCACAAAATTGTATTGACGGTATTTTTCGGAATTTGAATACTAATAAGGTGTCAGCTTATAGGTACATATCTCTAAATGCAGATTCTTTTGAGTTATCTGCTTGAGATTTGGATGCTGGTTCCAATGAGGATCAAATTAATTTATCATGTGATCCGCTGGTGGGTAGTAGAGAGGCTATTAATGTTGATTTTGAAAAGCTCTAGGAAAGGCAAAATGGACATGATGTGGGTTTTTTTGGGACTTATGACCTGAAGGAGCCCATTCCTTTCGTCTCTGCACTCAAGCTTGTTGCCAAAAGATGAGTGCAAGGAAGCCATAATCAGAAATCTCGATGTATAACCAAGAAGGAAAATCCTTTTCACCTGGTTTTGGGTGAGAATATTATACTGAACAAAGTGGTCATGACTAGTGAGACTACCTTAGTGGGTTGTTTTACAGAGCACAGAGTGAGTGAGGCTGGCCTGAAATAATGGGTTATGGGTCTAGAAGGATCTTTTTTTTTTTTTTTGTAACTAGGGGAATCAACAACTGGGAAGGGGATGGCATTCGCGTAACACGAGGTCCAGGGATCCAATCCCGTCCGCTACCACTATACCCCTAGGTGCACCCACACAACCTGCAAGCATGGGGCACGGGTAAGACAGGGTGATTTGAACTCGTGACCTCCATTTACAACATTTCCTGCATGTCAAGCGAATCGCCAGTTGAGCTACACCCCTGCGGGAACGTCTAGAAGGATCTTTTAGCTTATATCCCTAGCGCCTATATTCTTCTGCGTCGATGGTGGCTTTTTGGTTCAATACAACAAATGATGCCTCCTCTATTGTTACAGGCTCGTGGAGATGGGATTTAGCAGCATTGTTCTTGAAGAGATGGACGCCTATGTTTGATGTGAGGCTTGAACAAAATGATTCAACTACTGTTTGGGTTAAATTACCCAATCTCCTCTTTGAATTTTGAACCACTTATACTATGAAACGAGAACTATATACTATGAACGAGAACTCTACCCATAAAAACGATGATTTTTGCAAAAAAAACACCAAAAACACCCCCCAAATAGAAAAGTGTTGATGCCAGTATACACGTATTTTTTTTTAGGGTAAAAAATAGAGCCATGGCCTAAACATCCCATATTGTTGTTTAACAAAACTTTAAAATCAACCTTAAATTGGAATTTTTTCTTTTTCTTGAAGAGATAAATTACAACTTTCAGGAAAATTGCATATTAAACAAAAAAACAAATTTCTCTAATAATTTCACCATTATAACCATATAAAAACAAAGGAATTATGATGCGATTCATAATGAGATAATATATTAGACCATACAAGAACAAATGGTTCATATAAATATTCAAAAACTCCTCTAGAGTTTCAATTACAAAAATCATACTAGTAAAAAGCATCTAAACTGCTTCTTCAAATTCATCCATGGATTCTGACACCCCATCATCAAAAACTCCTCTAGAGTTTCAATTACAAAAATCATACTAATAAAAAGTATCTACACTGTTTCTTCAAATTCATCCATGGATTCTGACACCCCATCAGAATCTACATTTTCTGCAGATGAAGGACTTGATGAAGATGTAGATGACCCATACTCTTCTCTATTATCAATGGGCGCACAATCTGAGTCTACATCTATACCCATCATTTCAGATGTCATATTCCTTCGGGATCTACGACTTGGTTTAATACACTCCCATCTTGCACGAATGCTCCCTATTCCACGAATATTAGCTTTGGGTTTTAAAAAACAAATTAAACTAACATTTAAACTAATGTTATAATTAAAAATTTAAAAAAAATTAAAAACAAACTAAACTAAGATAACATTATAATTAAAAATTTAAAAATACATTAAAAAAAATACTATATATCTATACTAAACTAAGATAACATTATAATTAAAAATTTAAAAATACATTAAGAAAAAATACTATCTATCTATATACTAACCAAACTAACATTATAAAAAATTTTAAAAAAAATATACAAAAACTTAAAAGCAATTAAAACAAAAATTTAAAAACAATAAAAAATCAAACTATGCAAAATTTTAAAATAAATTAAAAAATAAAATAATTAAAAAAAAAATAAACTATACAAAATTAAACAAACTTTAAACAAAATTTATAAAAAATTAAACAAACTTTAAACAAAATAAAATTTATAAAAAATTAAACAAACTTTAAATAAAATTTATAAAAAACATAAACTATACAAAAATTAAAAAAAAACTATACAAAAATCAAAACAAAATTTAAAAAATAAAACAAAATTTAAAAAATAAACAAAATTTAAAAAAAACTAAACAAAATTTAAAAAAAAATAAACAAAATTTAAAAAATAAAACAAAATTTAAAAAACAAACAAAATCTAAAAAATAAAAAAAATCAAAACAATGCAATGGGCGGCCCTCGGGGCCGGCCCTCGATGCCCGGCATCGAGGGCCGGCCCCGAGGCCGCCCATTGGCGCCCGAGCGGCGGACGTCCGCTCGCTCGGGCGCCAATGGGCGGCCCTCGGGGCCGGCCGTCGATGCCCGAGCAGGCGGACGTCCGCTCGCTCGGGCGCCAATGGGCGGCCCTCGGGGCCGGCCGTCGATGCCGGGCATCGACGGCCGGCCCCGAGGGCCGCCCATTGGCGCCCGAGCGAACGTCCGCCTGCTCGGGCGCCAATGGGCGGCCCTCGGGGCCGGCCGTCGATGCCCGGCATCGACGGCCGGCCCCGAGGGCCGCCTATTGGCGCCCGAGCGAGCGGACGTCCGCCTGCTCGGGCGCCAATGGGCGGCCCTCGGGGCCGGCCGTCGATGCCCGGCATCGACGGCCGGCCCCGAGGGCCGCCCATTGGCGCCCGAGCAGGCGGACGTCCGCCCGGTCGGGCGCCAATGGGCGGCCCTCGATGCCGGGCATCGACGGCCGGCCCCGAGGGCCGCCCATTGGCGCCCAAGCGGCGGACGTCCGCCCGCTCGGGCGCCAATGGGCGGCCCTCGGGGCCGGCCCTCGATGCCGGGCATCGACGGGGCCCCGAGAGCCGCCCATTGCATTGTTTTGATTTTTTTTATTTTTTAAATTTTGTTTATTTTTTAAATTTTGTTTTATTTTTAAATTTTGTTTATTTTTTTTTAAATTCTGTTTAATTTTAGTATAGTTTTTTTTAATTTTGTTTTATTTTGTTTTATTTTGTTTAATTTTTGTATAGTTTTTTTTAATTTTGTTTTATTTTTTAAATTTTGTTTTATTTTTTTTTTTAATTTTGTTTAATTGTTGTATAGTTTATGTTTTTTTAAATTTTTTTTTTTTTTTTTTAATTTTGTTTAATTTTTGTATAGTTTTTTCTAATTTTGTTTTTTTTTTAAATTTTGTTTTATTTTTTTTAAAATTTTGTTTGATTGTTGTGTAGTTTATGTTTTTTTAAATTTTGTTTAATTTTTTTTGTTTAAAGTTTGTTTAATTTTTTATAAATTTTGTTTAAAGTTTGTTTAATTTTTTATAGTTTAATTTTTTTTTAATTATTTTGTTTTTTAATTTATTTTAAAATTTTGTATAGTTAGATTTTTTTATTGTTTTTAAATTTATGTTTTAATTGTTTTTAAGTTTTTCTATAGTTTTTTTAAAAAAATTTATAATGTAAATTTGGTTAGTATATAGATATTTAGTATTTTTTTTTAATGTATTTTTAAATTTTGTTTAAAGGTCGCTCGCTTAGGTGCCAAAGGGCGGCCCTCAGGGCCCTCATCGATGCCCGGCATCGAGGAGGCCGTGAGGGCCACCCTTTGGCACCCAAGCAAGGGAGGTCACTCGCTTGGGCGCCAAAGGGCGGCCCTCACGGCCCCCTCGATGCCGGGCATCGACGGGGTTAGTTTGATTTGTTTTTAATTTTTCTTTAAATTTTTTATTATAATTTTGTTAGGAATTTTTTATTATAATGTTGTTAGGGGTTAGTTTAATTTGTTTTTTAATTTATTTTATTATAATGTTAGAGGGGGGAAACATGCAGCAGAAGAGGACATGAATTTGGCCTCCATGATATTGTTGATTAGTTTCATGTTTTGAAAAAAATGCTAAGTTTGATAATATTTTGATAAGATATATTAGTAATGTTTTGACTTTCAGACTTAATTTTAGAAATAAAATTTCTATATATAATGTTTGAAATATGTTTTTTACAAATAATTTGTATAGTTTTTCTTGAATTTATGTGAATCAACACTTTTCGGAAAATAATATGAAATAGTATCATTTTTATACAAAACATATCTGAAAATTGATTGAAAATGGTTTTAAATGTCTATATTGTCTGGAATTTTTTACAATTTTGTCAATAAAAGTGTCTTATTTTGTCCATAAAAATGTCTTATTTTATAGAAAAAATTACAAAATGTATATGTTTTTCATTATAAATTGCTTAAAAATGTATGCTATTTTGCTAAATTTCTAAAAATGTACCTGAAAATGGAAACTAATTTTTTTTTACGATAAAGATAATTCAAAGGTCCCAAAAAATGCCTCGAAATGAAAATGTGTGATACTGGCATCACCCCTTTTTGAAACGGAGCTAAAAATACCTACTAAAATTAGGAGAGAGAAAAACGAGAACTGTGTCGAGTTCTCGTTTCATAGTATAAGTGGTTTTTGGTCTAATGATTTTTTTAGAACAGTGGGTAATACTCTTAGGCAGTTTGCGGAGGCGGACTTATATTTCAAAGATACTTGGGTTATGTGTGTGGGAAAGATCTTGATCAACCTGGACTTGGGGGAGGGACTTGCAAAGTCCATTATTTTGCATTGGGGTAATTTCACCCATACTCAACAGCTAGATTATCAAGGCGTTCCTTTCAAATGCAATCAATGTCATACTTATGGTCGTGTGGTTATGGGTTGTGTGGTCTCTTTCAAAAGAAATATTTGGATAGAAAAAGATATAAAATAAGTGGAAGGAACCAGTCTCAATAGAGAAAGAATCCTCCTCGAGGCTTCGATTCGATGGTTCTCGGCGGGATCTGGGCTGTGCAAATAATCTTTTGGGAATCTCAAGATGAGATTCTTGTGAAAATTGTTACTGCTCAGATTGAGGATATTGGATGTGGTGAAGGGGAGATATTTGAGAAGGATTTTCCAAGTAAGATTATTGATTATTTGAAGCCTTTACATTTTGATTTGTCGCTAAGTGAAAATCTGCATCTTGGTTTCGATTTGTTTAGTAGTGGCTATGGTGGTATTATGGAGAAGTAGGGGGGTGGATTTATTCTAGAGGAAATTAACTTAGTAAACTCAATTTTTTTGGGGGAAAATCCTTCTTTAAGTTGATCTTCCTTAAGTTTATCTCCGAGCGCTTGATTAGGAGATGGCGAAGTAATAAGATGAAATTTAAAAATGCTCAGGCTATTGAATCAGGCATGGGGATTTCTCACCTTTCTTATGACTTGGGCATGGAGTTTTTGTTTGCCAATATTTGTAGGCCTTATTGTGAAAGAGTAAAGTTCCGGGACATTCTGTTTTCTAAAGTTTGTTTAACATCTTAGATTTAATACTATGCGGGGATCTAAATTTTTTCGTTGTGGCTTTCATATGTTTGGGGGCCTTTATCCCAGGAAAATAGTCTTTCAGATTATTTTTTGAGGAAGTTGGAGGTTGGAGAACTTCTTGATATTGAGCCGGTAAAATTAAATCCTACTTGGACAAACAATATAGTGGGTAGTGCTAGAATTGCCAAGCGTTTGGATTGGTTTTTAGTTTTAGAGGATATGATGGAGCTCCCATTTCACTTCGGGAAATGGGTGGGTTCCGGTGGTGACTTAGATCATTTTCTAGTTTTCCTCGAATTGGCAGGTGGAAGTAATAAACCACCTTGTCCTTTTAAGTTCAATTATAATTGGCTAGCTGATTAGGTTTTTGTCAGGTCTTTAAAAGATAGTTGGTCTCCTTTTGATGATTCATCCTCGGTTTCTGCCTCTTGTCAATTTGCAAATAATTTAAAAATTTGCAAGAAGGCCTTAATTACCTAGTTAGTTAATAATAAAGTGCAGGAAGCTCATGATTTTAAATGGATAGAAACGCCTTGGTTGATTTGTACAATGAAGATGGTTTTGGGTATCTTACTGGGAAATCGAAGGCTATTGTTGTATCATTGGAGCAAAAGCGTGGGAAGATTTTAGATGATTGGGAAACTGAATGGAGATTAAAAAGCAAAGTGCTTTGGTTTTCAAGTGGTGATGAAAACTCTTTTTTTTTATAATTACACAAACTATAGAAAGAATATTAACTAGGTTTGGAAGATTTTTTCGGATTCAGGTGATGAAGTGGAAGGTCTTGAGGATATATTTAATGTTGGAATCAATAATTTTGGGCCTTTATTTCATGAAGATGAAAGTGTTTCTTTATATGAGGTGGTGAAGATAGCACAATATTTTCCAACTTCTGTCTATGAAGAAGATAATCGTTTGCTAATGGAGGCAGTAACCCTTAAAGACGCTCAAAGAAAACCCGTTGATGTTCAAAAAGGATAAAAGTTAGGGACCCAATGGGTTCCTGATTGAGTTCTTTCTGGGTTTATTTGATATTTTGGTGCAGGACTTACCAAAGTTCATTGAAGAATCCAGAAGTAGTGGGAAAATATTATTAGTTTTTAATTTAACTTTTATCTCTCTCGTCCCCAAATCATATACTACAGGCAACTTCGAGGATTTTCGACCGATTTCCTTGTATAATTGTATCTATAAGACGACTAGGATCAATCGTGTGCTAGGCAATTCAATATTAGATGAATAGTTTGGATTCCTCCCACACATGTAGATTCATGAGGTTACTGGTGTAGCGCAAGAGGGGTTGCATACAACAATATCCATGCAACTGAAGGCCACAATGATCAAAATAGACCTTTCGAAGGACACTGATAGGGTTAGTTGGATGTATCTGAGGATAATTCTTTCTCATATGGGATTTAATGTACATTTCATTTCCTAGGTGATGGACTATTTGTCGTCAATATCTCTCTATCTTAATAAATGGTTCAACATTTGCTTTCTTTAGGCCTAGTTGGGGATTAAGGTAATGTAGTCCTTTGGCTCTGCTTTTGTTTCTTATTGTAGTTGAGGGCCTTGGTAGGGAAATTTTAGAGGCCAAACAAACTAGAGGTTTTAAAGCTATCCTTATAGAGGGTAATATAAGATTAACTCATCTACCGTTTGTAGATGATATTCTAATTTTTACTTATGGATTGAGGTGGGATATGATGAACCTTCATGAAATTTTAAATCTTTTCTATGTGGCTTTAGGCATGTTGGTAAATGAAGGGAAACCATCTCTTTATGGGGAAGGAATTGAGGCTCTAGGGATGGATTATTTATGAGTTATGTTCCCTTGTATTGTCTCTAATCTAGACGATGGCTTGAAATATTTGCGATATAGGTTAAAGTCGTATTCATATGTTATCAAGGATTGAGATTGGTTAGTATCAAAGTGTGAGAAGTTTATCTCAAACTAAATTCATAGATGGTTATCAAAAGGAGGTAGAATGGTTTTGGTAAAGGTTGTTTTGGAGGTGATTTCGATTTTTCTGGATGAACTCTTGGATTCCTATTGGAGTGATTTATAAAATAAGGAAAATCAACTATCGTTTCCTTTGGTCTAGGAGTTTGGAAATGCAGGGTATGGCTTGGATAAGTTGGAAAGCTTTAGATTTGCTAGAAAGAATGGGGGCTTGGGGATACAAAAATCCTATCCTATTTGCAAAAGCTTTGGCGGCGAAAAACACTTGGATACTAATTAAGGGTTTTGGCTTATGGGTACATGTAGTATATACAAAATACATAGCTCCTTTATCAATTATGGATTGGATCTGGCCAAATAAATCCACCCATAATGTTTCAATCTTTTGGAAAGTTGTTATTCATGTCTTTGATCTAGTTGGTTCAGGTTTGAACTGGAAGGTAGGAAATGGATCCTGTGTGTGCCTGGATGAAGATCTTTGGGTGGGGAGTGCCTCTCAATACATTCTTCCGGATCATATGATTCTTTTTCTCCAGGACAAATGCTATTTTACTCTAAATAATATTGTGGATCATAGTGCTTCCTTGTTAATGGGACAAGGATGGTTATCAACTGAGTACTTGTGATTTTAGGGAGAATATTGTATAGTATGGAAAGGATTCATTTCAAACTTAACAAATAGCAATGTCCGGATTCAACAAAATATGGATTCATTGGTTTGGATGTACTCCCCCTCGTGTGTTTTTACTCCAAAATATGGATATAGTGTTCTTGTGTAGGAAGAGGAGAGAGTTGTCCTGCTTTGGTGGTGGCGAACAATATGGATATTTAAGTGCCCTACAAAATCAAAGGTATTTATGTGGTTTTTACTCTCAAATAAATCTCTGAATTGGGATGTACTCCAAATGAAAAATCAATCCGAGCCAGGAAGATGTTCTTTATGCAAGGCGGTGGAAGAATTAAATTTCCATCTGGCGGTAGAATGTCCCTACACAAAGCTAGTTTGGAAAGAGATTGAGTAGCGGTTAAAGATTTTGGAAATATTGCATGGGGTTTTTGTGGAGGACTTTCAAAAAAATTGGTGTTTTAATCAAGCTTTAGATGATGTCAGATCCCTTCCTTTGATCATTGCATGGGAGATTTGGTTATCCATAAACACTAGTTGTTTTGAGGATAAATATATCCCTCCCCTCCAATGTGCTTCTCAGAGGTTGGGAATTCTCAGATACTTTCCTTAGGACAAGAAGAAGATTCTAGTTATACAAGCACGATTAATGAGGTGCTCGATTTCAGTGTTCCTTGGGCTTATTTCGATGGAGTAGCACAGGGTGAGCCCCGATGTTGTGGAGCTAGTGGTATTATTTACATATCTAAGCAACATTGGTTTAAATTCAAAGCAGGTCTTGGTCACCGTTCAAACAATTTTGATGAGCTGAGTGCACTAATACGTTTGCTATGGTTGGTTGTAGAACAAGGTATTGATGGTTTACATATTTTTTGAGACTCTCATATTATGGTTAAGTGAGTAAAGGGATAGAACATAATACATAATATGTTGTTGGGATCACTTCTGGAAGAGACCTTAAGATTAAAATGACGGTTGGGTGCAGTCTCTATTTCACATGTTTATAGAGAAATAAACTCTAAGGTAGATGAGTTTAAAGCGGGAACAACTATGCAAGCATGAGTTTGGCATATGATAGAAAATTTAAATGATTGCTGAACAAGTTATTATCATGCTCCCTTTCTCTATATTCTTGGAAATATATGAGTTATGGACTGTTCTAGTTTGGATCAGTGGCTATCAGGTTATCAGGCTGATGCATATTGGGTTATGGTCTCTTATATGATCATAAACACAAAATAAATGATTGTAGTTATGGTCTCTTATATTTAATTAAGATGTTTGATTAAATATATGAAATGACATTTTGAAATATAACAAAAATTATGTCTTCCTTAAAATGGTAAATAATTTTATTATTTTTACATAAATCATTATTAAATATTTTTGTTTTTTTGATAAATATAATGTACATGAGACAATATAATAGTTGATATTTTATTGGTTGAAATATACACTATTATATATTATATTTGAAGTTATTTACTTCAATTTCAAAATTAGTATTGGATTTGTTAAAATTTACAAAGTTATATATTATATATGAAGTTATTTATTTTGTCAATTCTCGTTAGCTCACTCGGTTAAGGTGTGGGTTTCATTATCAAGGCGACCTGAGTTCAATTCCCCTTAAGGGTGACTTAGTATTATACAAATATTAAAATAAGGATGGTGTGACTTAATTGGATATATGGTATTTTTAGGTAAAATTAAGTTAAGTTGAGATCACACAGTTTATAATTCTATTTTTTTTAAGTAAAGATGGATAAATTGTGAAGACGTGTAGAAAATGTTGGTGAAACCTTGAGGACACATATGAAACAAGTACAAGGTTTATCTAGTAATGTAGCTATTACATAGTTCTAACCATGCCTACACAACACCTCATTGGCTTGATGTGTATTTTGTTGAAATAAAACCTATTTACAATTCATGTTGTATCTCACAAATGCATTTCATACTTTTAAATAAAGTCATATTTATTTTCATATACCATTGTTTCTTACTTTTATATTACTTTGATTTGCATGAAAATAAATATGTAAATTTATTTACTAGGATCATATATTTTTATACCTGCCATGGCAGGTTATATAGCAATCACTTTGCATTTATCAATTAATTAGTTTACAAATTTTTATATAGTTTTCTATAGTTTTAGAAATTTTAATTATTAAATTGATTTTGAAACAAATAAAAATTTATATTTTAAATTTTATAAATTATATATTTCTTATTTTTGATTGGTTATTTTTATTTTTAGTTGGCTAGCCGGTTTGATTAGACTAATATACCCTGTCTGAGATGTGACTTTTCTGAAATTAAAAAATTATTATTTATACATTGGTTTTTAGTCCCCTCACATTTAATAGCACATTTAATAGCAGCTGTACAAATACTCTTCTAATTGAAATTAAGACCCAGCCTTCAAATTTGATCATCAGATGCCACTATGGTTGCATTGTCCAAACTTAAATGCGGTAGTTGTGACTAACTTACCTGGCATTCATCTGCACTATTTGTACTATCCATCTACCTCCTCGAGATCAAAGGTGAGGGAAAAGGTGGCAAAGGTATGGAATTAAAATTTTCAAAAATAATTATTACTTACCAATAAAATTTAATATAAATATTCTCTTATTTATTTTTTACTTTTGAAAAAATTACATTAATTTTAAATTATAATTAAATATCAAGAACTTATTTTTAAATATAATCAAATTTTATCTTTTTGACTTTTTAATAATTTTCTTTGATAAGTTAGTACCCATTGAGATTCAACCGAGTCACCTAATACCTATTCTACGCTTTGTGGAAAGTTTTTAATAAATTTTAAAAGCTAACCTTATAACTACAATTTCAACTATGAAATTTAGTTTTGACCATTAACTCTTATGGGAATTGAAAATGACACGTGAAACTGTTATCTTAGCTTTAGACGAGAAATCAATAATGATGTTAAATTGTTTGTGACTTTTAAACCTCGACAAAATTACATTAATAACTCAATTTAAAAATATTCAAAAGAGAAAGAAAAAATACATATAAATATTTTAAAAATTGCCAACACAAAGTTATGACCTTTGTTAGCATATTTATAGTTGTGATTAGACTTTTGAATACTAAGCATTATTCCTATCATATAATTTTTTTTGAGAGATATTTCTTATATTTACAGGGTTTACCCACACAAGGTTTTGAACCCAGGTCTCCACATTAATACAAGCTCCATCATCTCTCACTTTTGGCTTTTCTATCCTTGCCTCAATACGATATATGCTATCCATGTCTAAATAGGATCTTATTATATTGATTTCACATTACCATATTTGTTGAAATGTAATCAAGTTTTTCATTTTGTATTTCTTTTTATTTTCTTAAAGTGCAATTTAATTATCCATAAACTAAGTGGCAATTGGATGGTGTTTCTCTCTTTAAAACCCAATTATATTAACTTATTTGATCCCATATTGATTGTGTTGTTTCACATGCACCTAGACTCCATCATATATGCCTCGCCCCCCCTAATGGGAAGGCTTATTATGTGGTGTACATCCTCAAGAGTGGAGCCTATCTCTTAAAAAAGCATTAAGAAGGGTGGGATCTAGATTATAGCAAAGTGGTGCTTGGGCAGGAACTTAGCGAAGAGATGCTGGAACTAGCACTCGATATGGCACTGGAGGATACGAAACTTTAAGGTACGCTGAACGAGGTGTTGGCAGTGATGCTTGTTTATTGTTATTTTTATTTTGCTTTATATATATTTACAATGCCGCAATGAAGTCAGAATTTCCAAGTAAATGAATCATTAGGTAGATATTCTTCATGGTATATGTGTAAGGGTGGCAATAAAGTAAAAGTATAGGAAAAAATTTGAGTCACCCAACCCTAAAGCTTGATTTGACTTAACCAATTTTCCCATATTATATTATAAAAGGGATGGGTAGGGATATGACAAAGACTTCACCAAATTGGATGCTTAGGTTTTGAATTGGAGTACATAGAATCATAAATTTTAACATTGAATGGACTCTTTATATCAAATTCTAGTGACCCATTCACCTTATTCTCTTCACCATTTGAAATGCGGCTCGAAATTCAAAACATAAGGTTAAATTTCACTCTAAAACTCTTGAGATTAGACTCATGATACCCTCTTAGATTTGGTTACAAGGGAATTCAACCATGATTATATTCTTAATTGGAATAATCATTGCTAGCTGACAAATCAAGGGCACCTTAAGAGATGCATACAAATGGTCTAACTCATCTTGTAGGGATATAATATATGGTGTAGTTTAAATATTCTACGGTTTTTTTTTTTTGATATATTTTTTGAGCTTATTTTGTTCAAATTTTTGTTGGAAATTTAAAAAAAAAAATAGAATAATATATATTAGCTGTAAAATAATAATAATTATTTATAATATTTTATTTTTTATTTATTTTTGGTACATGGTTATTTAAAATTATTATTTTAATTTATTGATATTATATTAATTTTTTTTATAAAATTTGTTAATGTGATAATAAAAAAAACATTAAATTAAATATTATATAAATTAAACAATCATTTCAAAAATATAAATTTTTATTTAATAATCACTTAATATAAATATAATTAATTTTATGTAATTTTATATATAATTGTTATATTAATTTTTATTAATTTAATTTTAAATTTTAATTGAATATTTAGTATTTTGATAGTTCTAATACTTTTCTCAACCATTATTTTAATTATGTATTTAAAAAAAAAAACTTTTTAAAAATATAATTTAAATGAATTTGTTATTAATTTTTAAATCATAAAATATTTATTATAAATATTTGTGTTAATGTATGTTTTTTGTGTATGTAACAATTCTTACAAGTAAATCTATTGAATTTTTACAATTCAATTATATAAATTGACAATTCTAAATATATAGAAATGTAAATCTATTTTAAGGTGTTGTAACAAGTTGTTGTTAATATTGTTGGATATTTGGCTAATTCAAATCTTCTTGAGTTGGGAACTAGTTTACATTGATAGATTTACTAGGGATGGCATCCACAAATATGGGGAAGCATTCCTTGGTTTACAAATTTCCTTTTAAAAAAACATATATCTAGAAATAACTAAATTTGTAAAAGCATCAACTTAAAAACAAGAATATCATTATAAAAAATAGGTATCTACTATATTGATGTCAATTAAAAACTTTTGAATTAATTCACAATAAATTTATTAGGTATTTTAGAAATGTAGACTTGTGAATGTTCATGCCTTTAGGATAGATTTTTTAATTTTCAATTTCACATAATAGATATGATGCTTTCAATGAATCTTAATTTATAATTCTCACTTGCACTTCTCTCTTGCTTTTAGACTAAGCATAAATAATATATTGTCACAAGTTTTTTCAATATTTTACAATTATTTTAGTTTTAACTTTAAACTATGAACAATTATTAAATTAAAACATTTTTAAATTGTTAGTTTAAATTATTAAATTAAAACATTTCTAAATTGTTAGATTAGATTATTAAATTAATTTAGATTAAACAGTATTGAAAGAGTCATTATTTCTCTTGATTTTTAATTATGTATTGCTACTGCATTAAAATATTTACAAGAGATGGGTATAGCAGCTTTGCTGCTAATTTAGCTTGTTTAATTAGCTCATAACCATATATTGATAGGAAAAAAAATAATATATATGGTTAACTATGTGATAGCGACCAATTTATTTATAAATTTATAAATTTTGAACTAGTGAAGCTCCTAACTTAGGGATCATTAACATTTCTTCAACTACTTGGAAGTTGCGTCAAAACATATTCATTATTTTCAAATTTTCAATTAACATTTATATTATAGTTGAATATATAATACAAACACCCTAATAAAATAAGAAAATCTCAATTTTAATGTTGAATTGTGATAGAACATTGAAAACTCAATTGACCACAATCAAAATTAATATAAATGAACTTTGTATGAATTAATCGCTTTTGAAAACTGAAATTTTACACAAACTAAAACATTGGACAACTAATTTCAACAAAAATAACCCTGCACACAAATGTCACCATATGGCATATATATTTCAAGGAGTCAAATAAATCTGAACACAATTTATCTTCTCCTGATTGGCATGCGCAGAAAGCTGCTGCGGATTTTATGGTATCACCTGTTACTTACATAAGTTGTATTGATCTTCATAGATGCAATCGATCTATTCATGTGAGGCATGACTTCATGGCCTTTTTTGATGGAGCTTCCCAACTAGGGTCGTGACACAAGTTGTATTGATCTTCATAGATGCAATTGATCTATTCATGTGAGGCATGACTTCATGGCCTTTTTTGATGGAGCTTCTCAACTAGGGGGTCCTCTTGTGGAGCTGGAGTTGTCATCATAATTGACTAGCTTCATTTTTACAATGTTTGGATGAATGGTGGAATTGGTTCTAATACCCAGGGAGAACTATTGGTGCTCTGGCTGGCTCTATTTTTTGCCAAGAAAAAGGGTATCCTTCTCAGGAATATTGTTGGTGATTCACGTTCAATTGTTGAGTGGGCATGTGGATGTGGGTCCCTTCTCTCGTTGGCTCTTTCCGCTTGGATGGAAATGGTGGAATTATTACTTTCGGACTTCCCTCTCCTTTCTATTGATCATATCTATCGTGAGCATAATGATCAAGCTGATTTCTTGTCGAAGTTGGCTCTCTCTCCGCTGTTGGAGGCTTTATTCACTTCGAGTTTTGGTCTCATTCAGTGGGAGTTTGCTCTTGTCTTCTTCTTCATGTGGGTGATTGGTGACAGGCTTCCTTTTTTTTGGTTTCTTGGGGGAAGTCTCTACTTCATGTACATATTATATTATCTCTTTTGTCTTTGATATGTATCTTTCCTTTCTTTTTTTTCTCTTTGACGATGTTGGCTCTTGGGTCTTGTCCATGGTTGATTCTCGGTATCTATAGGCTCTAGTGTGGGTATTTTTGATTATCTATGGATTCTCTGGACTTTGAGTAGATGTTGGTGCCATTGTATTAGCTGGTTCGAGATTTTGGATGAATGTAATAAACCTTTTATATATATTTTTATAATAGAAATATAGCTATTTTTCTGATTGAAAAAAAGGAGTCAAACGAATTTATGTACCCAGTCAATGTTGTACACAGACTTATGCTACAATTTAATTTGGGGTCAGAATATTGTTACAAGTTATAATGTACCTGGTCAATGTTGTACACAGACTTATGCTACAATTTAATTTGGGGTCAGACTCTTGTTAGATGTTATAAATGTTCACACTAGACAAACTTATTTTCATATTCCCATCTCATACCAACTACGTTGTGTGAGATGGCAAATAATCAATGCGGCTCGGCGTTGTGGGCTGGTTCTCTGTGCTGTACTCCACAGTATTTACACCCTTGCTTCATTTCTATTCGCATGCTAAGCTGAAAACTTATTGAAGAAAGTCCAACGAAAAATATCAGATTTGTTGAAGTTACAGACAGAAGAGAGGAGGGATGGAGGTTAGTCGAACTGTAACGAATTATGGAGTGAATTCCTCATCGTTTTCCAAGATCCCAGTAGGCGAAGAAGACTCTGACTCAACAGAAATTAGAGTGGTTCGAGAAGAAAGGAAAGATCAGAAAGCCACAGCTCGTCATGGCCAAGCTAAGGGTTTGTTCTACTGCTTGAAAGGAATAGTCAATACTTTCCAGCTTATATTTCATTGTCCAGATGATGGCAAGGATCCACTGTTGGGTAACTTCAGCTTGCCCTTACTGTAAACTAGTTATATATTGGTAAACAAATATCAATCCATGTATATTGGCAATTTTCTTACTTTGGTTTCTCACTTTGGTGCATAGTTTTAGAGGATCCTAGCCCCCAGGGGCAGGTTGAGATTGAGAATGAATCCACACATGGATCCACTGCTGAAAGGGGAGAGGAACTGGTTACCGTAAGTAATTGCAGTGCTCACACAAATTAATACAGTCCATTGTCATTTGCCTTCTATTTCAGTGTTTTAGGTTTCTTGTTCATCACTTTTATTTTGTTTTGTTTAAAATTAAACATAGCGTCTGATATAAACAGTTTAACAAAGAAACAGTTGTTGATTTTGGGTATACATTTAAAAAACTGTTTCTGTTACTTATTTGTTTCAGGGTGCATTCAGGCGTCCGACCAGTCCCAAATCTCCTAGAGTTCACACAGGATCTGATCCACAGCATAATTAGTTGCCATAAACTGAATATTTTGTGATTAATGGTGTCCCCGCCCTGGGGCACATGTAGATTTCATCATTCTCAGGCGCAAGTACTAAGTGTTATTATGCATTGCTTCCTTTTCACTTGTATTATAACATGCGTCGGTCTTCCTGTTCAGCGTTCAAGCAAGTTAAACGGACTGGAACAAAGAATCATTTGATGAATTTAAAATCTGTAGAATTTTGTTAGAAATTTTCACCCTAATTTTTTTCATTAATTCGGAAATAAATAATACTAAATTCTAGAAGTTAATTGGATGTAGATCTAGCGAGTCCACTTACCAGAGGCGCATTTATAGTCAGTCCACTTACCTTGAAATTTAGTTTTAATGGACTTATTGTGTTGAGAGGGATCTCCCACTAGGTTGAGATTTATGGTTTTTCTTAGGTTGAGATTTATGGTTTTTCTTCAATAACAATTGGTGAGTTAGTTTATAATTTAAGGTTTTGTTATCTTCATGTGAGTGGTGAGTTAGTTTATAATTTAAGGCTTTGTTATCTTCACCCTTTTGACAAGTGAATTATGGTATATTTTGTAATCTTAATATATATATATATAAATGCAAAGAATGGTGTATTGGATCATGAATAATTAGTACAAGATGGGATTGATAATTGCTTTTTCCAATTTGGTAATGTCTTTTTATAATGGTGAATATCATTATCATCATATCATGACATATGACATTACTAATTTTGAAGGTAAATATTAATTAGATGTTAAAAATACATATATGGGTGTTTTTGAAGTTTTGTTTTTCATTTTATTCTTGTTTTATAGAACACAAAAACCCAATAAGAATGAATCTTTCCATCCAAGTTGTGGAGGGTGCTTCTTCATTTTACTAGCTTCCCCTTATCGTAAATCATCATGGGATATTGAGGCTTACCCCTAACCATTGCAATTTTCAAGTGGTTTCGACTTACCATGAACCATGCTTCACATCAAATTGTTTCTAGCTAGCCATGGACTTCAATCTGTCACAACAAGTGGTTTAGGTTGACCATGAACCTTGCACTACAAAGTGGTTTTTAGAGCACCACTAACTTTTCAACATAACATGTGATTTTCGCTGACCACTTACCATTATGATGGGGAAATTGATTTTCAATGCACACACTTACTTCAGCTTACTTCACTATGGCTTCATCCTCAAACTTTTTGCTTCTCCCTTTTTGTACCTGCATGCAGGGGATTATCGGTGTCCATATAAAAAACAATACATCAATTGAGATACATGGGTTCCATTCACCGTACTCGCTAGTTCTCTAGGAGTGCTTTTCACCTACATGGTTCATCAACATGTTAAACTCTCCTTTAATGATTCCTTTGTCCCTCACAACATCTCACTATGAGATTACTCCATCTCACATTTCCCCGTTAATCAAAGATTCAACCTCTATAATTCACCATCAAGCTTATATACGAATCCATTTGCCACCCTCGTAATCTGAGTGGTTGATTCCACAACTTGATGCCACATCCTCTCTATGCATAAAATGGATATACGCTACATGATTACATGTGTTACCACACTAATGCATGGGTGTGTGCAAGCTGTGGGTTTTTTTTGACACGTTAGATGCAATAGAAAACTGAAAAAATAGGTATCCCTCAATTTACATGGATATTTTGAGACACATACACAATGAATCTTGTGATGAGTAAAAATGATGACATGTAGGAAATTGAATGACGTTTCTGAACATATAACTTTTTTCTATTGATAATGTTCTTTACGATCTAAAGTTTGATCTTTTTTTTTTTTGACAAGAACGGTTAGGTTGCATTAATCGGCGTTCTGGCAAACCAGAATCAAAAGGTTACAAATCTGAAGAAGGTTGGTGACCTCTAACAGTGCTGCCAACCTTCTTGTGAAAATCTTGGGAGACAAATCCCATCTGTTTCTTGAGCTAATTCGAGAAAATGACAAAAGGAGCTTACAAGGGTAAATTCTCACAAACTGTGAGCAAAGTAGAAGACAAAAGCAAAGCATTTAGACTCAGGGGGATGAAATTTGCCCCTTAAAGTAGGGATCCAGCTTTTTCTGAGATCCAAAAGAGATGTTGGAAGCCGTCTCCTTTTCTCTACGTGCCTTGTTGGTCCTTCGCCCTCTGGTAAGGGGTGGAGACGGGACTGAAATGTCTTCAGGTTCAATAGTTCCCACAGAGCCGCTGGACGGGACTGACACAGCCGGACCTGCAGGGGCAGGGGGTTCAGGATCTAAAGCCCTGGCTTCCTTCGCATCTACTGAGCCAGGTAGGGCAGGATCCGGAAGTCTTTCGTCTACCGGAGGGTCTTCCATAACTGTTGTTGCTTCAGGGTCTAGGGCTTCTTCTTCTTGCAGTGCTTCAAAGCTGTTTTTAATTTCAAGAGTTGCCTCCGCTGAAGGAGTGGCCTTCGGAACCTGGGCTAGTGATTCCTTTCGCCTTGGCTGCCTTCGCCGGTTAGTTACTGGCTGAAAGTCATCTTCTTTAACTGGTTCCGCCACCTCTGAGGCTTTGGGGCAGCATTTTGCGAAGTGACCATAAGTATGGCACCGAAGGCACTTAAAAGGAATCTGCTCGTAGTCCAGCTGTTGGATATGGCGCCATTGTCCCAGGGAGAGCTGAATGGATTCCGGGAGTCCTTTCTCGAGGTTAACCTCAACACAAACACGAGCACAGGTAAATTGATCCCCTTTCGGCTCCACACTGTCCAGGAAACACCCAAGCTTATTTCCAATGTCCTCCAGAGAACTTTTCCCCCATAGATGCAGGGGGAGATGAGGCAGCCTAACCCAAACAGGGGCTGCGGTGATCTCAGCTCCGGGATTAAAATCAAGAGTCCAGGGGGCTAAGAACAGCCCCCTCGGCCCCATGAAATAGGGTCCAGATCTGAAAACTAGATCTCGATCCTCTTTGCTAGAGAAGCTGAAAACAAAAAAGCCCCTGCCTACTGCACACAGAGAAACGTTTCTATGTATCAGCGATTTCCAGCGTTCTTCCATCCAAGCCTCCACCGTTTTGGGGCTAGGCCATAGCCCCGTGAACTTTCCGATGAGGGCCTTTTCTACTAGAAGGAGGGCAAGATTGCATGGCTCTTCTGGAGATAGCTCGAGAGAGGGGATCTCCTCCATCTTCTTAACAAACTTAGACGAGAGAGAAGGCTTGGCTTTAGGTCTTGCCGAACGGACTAAAGCTTTGAAAGCTTCCAAAGGGTCTTGTTCCATCTCAGCAAACGGATCTGGGGCCATCGTGGAAGGCGGCGACCTCCAGCAATCAAGGGCGCAGCAGGGCGAGCAACGCAGGCAAGCAAAATGCAGGCTCCGTGGCTCTGCAAGCAAGAGAACGATCCCAGAGAAGACCGCGTCCCTGCAAACGGAAAACCAGAGAGAGGCGGCTAGGGTTTGTGCCCTAGCCGCAGAGAAAATCCGCCTTGCGTCTTCATTAGTTTAATCAACGTTTGATCTTTTTTAATATACACTTTTTTGGGGATAAATTATAAGGCATATGTTTTTGTGGGTGCAATCTTTGAGTGCCTAAATGATGGAATCAACTTACAAAAATTGGTAGACATATAGAGAACAACTAGTACTAGTGCATCACTATTTTTCCAAAAACAAAATAATATAATTTTTTTAATTATCTAAGTGATGGAACCTTGAAAATAATATGCCAAATGTGGGTGCAGCCTTTGAAGGTCTTAATGCAATGATCATGAAACGATTATTTTATAGCATGTAGAGGTCGATGTCCTTTAGTGCACCATACAATTTTTTTTTCAAAATGGTTGAGAAATGGAAGAGTTACGAACAAAACACTAACAATGTGTTTTTTGAGTTAATTAGTCATGACACAAGAAAAATAAGAAAAGAATAGAAAAATATATATATTCTTTTTAAAAACTACATATTTAAAATCTATAGAAAAAATGCTATCTGTGTCTAAAATTTTATAAAAAATGATGGTGTGTAGCATACTATAACCAACGACTAAACATGGGCATACTGAAAAATTGGATGTAATGCTCAATTAGCCATTGTTTACCACATTCCATGGAACAGACTTGGTAAATCCGAAGAAAAATCCGAAGCAGACACATAGGCACAAAGTAGCACGCGTGGAGGTTTAGGTTTGGTGCTACAAAATGGATAGGCGTATCATTTAAATTCAATTTTTTTTCTTGCCAAACTGAAACACGTGTGCGATTTAGTTTTACAAAATGCGTACGCATTTTAGCATTACAAAAATGCACACTCATTTTAGTGAACAAAAAAAGCTACTACCCCCATAAACCCTCTAATACACCCCCTCCCCAACTCCCAAAGAACCCCACAACCATCTAACACAACCCCCACTCAACCCCTAACATCCCCCCAACCCACTAACATCCCCTAACACCCCTCCCCTCCTACTCCTCCCCTAACCCCACCCTCCTCTCCCTCTCATTTCCCTCCTTCCCCTAACTCTTGCAATCCCCTATCACTCTCTCTCTCATGTACTCCTCCAGCTAGCCATGCCTCTCCCCAAAATCCTTCTTACCTCCCTCCCTACTCCCTCTCTTTCTCATCACTTTCATTCTCTCTCTAACTGCACTAATTCTCCCTAAACCCATTTCATCCCACCCTTATTCATATCCCCACTACTCTCTCTTCCTCCCAATCCCGTACAAAAGAATCTCCCTCTCTTTCTACCCCTAAACCCCTATTGGTTCTCTCTCTCTCTCTCTCTCACACACACACACACACACACACATCCCTATGCCTCCCCCCCCCCCCTAACCCTTACTAACCCCTTTGGATGGCTAGGTATATAGAATGCTCATCTTTCATGAAGGGGGTAGATAGAGAAATATATGAGTAGGAGAGAGAGAGATCGATGGGGGTTAGGGGTTTGGGGAAGAGTAGGCTGATTAGACAGAAAGAGGGGGTTAGGGGTAGGTGGAGTATGAGAGAGAGGGGGGGGGGGGGGTTAGCAATGCTTAGTAGGAGGAGGGGGAATAGAGGGAGAGGAGGGAGGGGTTAGTAGAAGCGGTTGAGTAGGAGGGTGCGAGAAAGAGAGATATTGAGAGAGAGCAAGGGGTGTGATTGTGGGGTAGGGTGATGAGGGGATGAGAGAGAGAGAGAGGAGGAGGGTGATTAGAGAGAAAGGGGGGTATAGTTGAGAAGCATGAGTGTTTGGGTTAGAGAGAGAGAGAGGTAAAGGGAGATACTTTGGGGGGTGGTAAGGGGCTAGAGGTAGATACATAGGGCAAGTGTTAAGGGGTTGGAGGTAGAGATAGAGGGAGTTATTAGGAGATTGGGGGTAAATGGACTAGGGGGAAAATAGAGTGAGAGAAGGGGTTAGTAAGGGCTAGGGAGAGGAGGGGAGAGAAATAGAGATATATAGAGAGAGGAGGGGGGTTAGTGGTAGGGTGGGCATAGGGATGCCTATGTGTGTGAGTGTAGATAGGTGTGGGGGTTAGGTGTAGGTGGAGGAGTAGGGGAGTGAGAGAGGGTGTTAATAAGAGTTAGGGGGAAAAGGGGGGGTGTTAGGGGGTACAGGTTTATGCATATTAGACATTTAATGATACTTTAGCTGGAATCACCTTCTTAAATGATGCTAAACATTATTAGAACAAAACACTTACACATTTTAGCTGAACAAAACGCATACACATTTTGTGTTTGCATAGATAGTAGTGGTCCCTATTCGGGAGACACAATAACAGGTTTGGAGGAAAATAAAGTTCACGCGCAATTTCTGGTTCCAGACAGTGCATTAACTCTCTCCATTACAAGAACAACACACAAATTGATGATTGCATTCATCATCTCCATCACAATTGTATAAGGATTGTTTGGAGCACCAAACATTGGACAAGGTTCAAGAATCCAATAGAAAACACCATAAACCATCTCTAATTCTGCACCATTAATTTTTTTACAATTTAGGAGCATAAACGACAATATTTCATTAATCATTGTGGTGGAGAATATACACAATTGAGCAATGAAATCACCAAGCTTGGAGAATATCCTATTGAGAAGCACCATAGACCATACCCACCACTGATTTTCTTACAATTGAGGAGCATCAAAAGCAATATCTCATTGATCATTGTGGTGGAGTATAACACAATTGAGCAAGAAAAATACTAATCTTGGAGAATCTCCAATTGAGGAGCACCATAGATCATTGATCATTGTGGTCATGGGAAATCTACACAATCGAAAAATAAAATTGGTAAGGAAGAAGCTACCCAGAGATATCATCGAAGAAATTAGAGAAAATAGAAGAAATGACATGACCGATCAGAGACATTCTATGGACACTCACCCAATTTCGGTTGTAGAGGATGCCACAATTCTTCCTACCAATCCACAACAAGAAAGACAAAAGCATTCACTTGAGGGGCTTTCAATTTCCACAACAATTGAAGAACAAACACCCCATGACATTGATGAAGGAGTAAAATGTAGGTGCACATCAAGGCCACCCGAAACAATTGACGATTTGGTCTCTTGTGGCTATACAGTAACACAGTTAGAGAGGCGTTGCATGCCAAACGATGCTTGGAGATGACAATGTCATTGAGACCATCCAAGAGGATGTCCAATTGCCACCATCTAGCTGCCAACAAGAGAGAGAAGGACATAAAGCTCTTGTTGAAATGCCAAACCGATTAGGCAATGAAGCTCCAACCTCCCTACGTCCATTAGCAAGTTCACGTTGAAGAACTCCAAAGCGTATACATATTGATGAAAGTCTCATTGGTTCGCTTGAAGGTACAATATCTCAACGCAGTATTGCATATCAAATTCAATACACACTTGTTAAATATTTTGATTCTAAATGTGATTGAGATAAATGTAAATTATTTTATCATTATTAAATATAGGTGTATGGCTGTTGTTAGGAGAAAGTTGAGGATAAAGATGATACATAGTTCTAAACCAAGTTCTCATATTGTTAGAAGTTTATAGATGCATTTAGTACAATTGAAAATAAATCTTGTTCAAAGGATCGTAATGCGGCTCGCCGTGTGTTGTCACAATAAATCGTGAACAAAAATACTAGGGCCCTTCATTTTCTTAAGCCCACATCCAAACTTATTAATTTGAATGTCAAAACACTTCGTATGTATTGTGTTAGAAGAGAACAACTTGAAATTGGTCAAACATATGTCTGGGCCTTCATTGGCAGGTTGCCATGCTCTAAAACAAGTTATACAACTTGACGAGAACTTTATCCCCAAAACAAGAACTCTAGCCATAAAAACTCATATTTTTGCATTAAAAACAACAAAAACAACCCTCTATTTGAAAAGTGGTGCTACTGGTAGCACCCTTTGTTTTCGAAGCCAAATTTACAACCTTTTTGAAACCCTCATAGATGTGATTGCAATCAAAACCCTAAATCAACCCCTCAATCAAAAAGTGGTACTGCCGGAATCACATTTATTTGGGAGAAGGTTAAAATTAGGCCGTGTTTCAAACTGTGACCCTATCAACAAATATTGTTACAACAAAACTCTTAAAAATGAAATAAAAAACGCAAAACACAAAACAAATAATAAAACACATTAAAAATAATTATATAAAATTTATAATAATAAAAAACATTAAAATATAATTAAATTAAAAAAATAAAAATATATTTAACTTAAAAAAATTATACTAAATAATAAAAACCAAAATAAAACTTTTAAAAAATAAATATTAAATAGAAACCAAAACATATAAATAAACAAATAAAAAATAAGTTAAACTTATGGTTCATGAGAATTTGTTTAAAATGAAAAAAATAAAATATTATTAATTTAAAAAAAAAAAAACAATTACACTTATCTTTAAAAATCAAAATAAAACATTAAAAGATTATTTAAAATAAGTATTAAAATACTATAAAAATAACTATATAAACAATACATAGAAAAAACTAAAATATTAAAAAAACTAAATAAAAACACATAATAAAATGGAAAAAAAAAAAAAAAACACAAAAAATGATAATAGTAATAATAAAAACAGAACAAAAAAACATAAAAGGGCTTTTAAGGGGGAGGAATTAGGAGGGGCTAAGGTGCGGGGTGCGATTCCCATAATTGCGTTACCACTAAGCGCTTCTCAAAGTGATTTGAGCAGCGCTTAGTGGTGGCTCGATTATGGGAATCGCACCCCTCAAACCCCTCCTAACTCCTCTCCCTTGAAAGCCTTCACGTAACATTTTAATATTGTTTGTTATGTTGTTAATGCTAATTTTTTTTATGTTTTTCTTTTTAAATTTGTATTTTATCATTTGTATTGTCTTTTTAATTAATATTGTTTGTTATGTTTTCAATGTTATTTTTTTAAATTTGTTTTTTATTACTTTGTATTTTGTTATTGGTTTGGTTATTGGGTCTTGAGTATTATAATTTTTAAATTTTTTTTATATGATTTTGTATTAAATGTTTTAATATATATATATTTATTTTATAATGTTTACTTTTGATTTTTGAAAACTTAGTGTAATTTTTTAATTTTTTAAAATATATCTATCATTAATTGATCAAAGAATTTCAATGTGGTTATATATTCATTAAATTTGATAAGGGTAACTTTTTCATGACATAGCACATTGATGATTACTTAAAAAGTCAAGCTCTAGAAAATGATAGATTTTGGTTTACATAATATTTTTGATTAGTTTTATGTAGTTGAAAAAAATGTTAAATTTGACAAATTTTTGATAAGATATTTTTGTAATGTTTTGACTTTAAGATTTTGTTTTAAGAATAAATATTATGTTTTTAATATGTTATTTACAAATATATAGTATAACTTTTGTTGAGTTTACGTGAATCATCATTTTATGGAAATAATGTTAAATAGTATATGTTAAAATGGTTCGCAGTGTCTCTACTTTCTCATTTTTTTTAACAAATTTGTCCATAAAAATGACTTATCTATTTAAATAAAACACTTCCAAAATGTATATATTTTTCATGATAACTAGCTTCTAAATGTGAAAAAATTCCAAAATATACATATGTTTTCATTATAATTGGCTACTAAATGTATTGTTTTTGTTAAATTTGAAAAAACACATTTGTAAATAAAAATTATAGTTTTTTTTATGACCAAGAAGATTCAAACTCACAAAAAATGGTTCAAAATGAAAAATGGTGCTACCAATATACACACTTTTTGAAACGGTGGTAAAAACAACTACTAAAATTGACCTCCAAAAAAACGAGAACAATGTCGGGTTCTCATCAAGTTGTATAACTTGTTCTGACATGAACCTCATTGACGTGGTAAGGGGACTAGTCCAAGATTTTTGGAATAACAACACTAGACCTTCTTCCAACCAAAAAGATGTACTAAAATTGAGAAGGGGTTCAAGGGATTGTAAACCCCACATTAATCATTTTCTTGACACATCACAAACATAATTATATGAGAGATTTAAGCATGGACATAATGAACTTAACTTTGGCCAAAGATCCTTCAAGAAATACAAACCATTGTATCTTAAAATAAACACAACTTGTAACACATACTGTTGTCGATACCACATTGGGTACAATTATTATTATCACACACACACACACACACACACACATTTTGTGTGTATTGCATAACACTCTTGTTCATGAATGTTCAACTGCATTGCCGCCAATGTAATCTTGAGATTTTATTCATAGCATATTTTGTAGAAGGCCAGAAGGTTGCACATTTTATCAAAAAACTTGCGTAGATGGGACATGCCCAAGGTGCGGTGGAATGGAATTATTGAAGAAATGCATACATGTGACCGCTGAAGAATGATATGTGCACCACTCAATCGAAATATGTGCTCTACTGGTGTTTGGAATTCGATCATTTCTAGACACTCTAAAATGTTCATATATTTTCTCTTTTATGATTTCCAACTTATTGACTTCGTTGTAAATCAATCCATTTGCATATTCTTTCCATTTTCATTCTCTGTATGATGTTATGTTGCACAACACATTGTTAGAGTGGCTAATAGTGTCTACAATATCATCCAATGAATCTGCAAGGGAGTGACGAAGTTCATCTCCACCCCTCCAACTAGCACCAATCTCTCTCAATATCTCCACATTAGGATCCATAGTAGCCACTGCAATCATACATACAAAAAAATATCATTAGAAAAATACACATGGTATAATGACATCTCTAAGAAATGAACAATGTAAAAATAGTGTACAACAAATAATGACGTGAACTATTTATAATTTAATATATATAATTGAACAATTGCACTAATGAATAAACACTTAATATTTTGCCATCCTAAATTTATGTCGTATATGTGTATTAATTAAAATTGCCAGATACATACATTAAATGTCCTATGTGTATATGTCATGGCAAGTTTCTCTACCTTATTTTAAGGCTTGGATTATGAAGTTTCATCAAAATTGTAGGGTGTCGACTAATGTCCTTGGAGGACCAACTCCGAGATTTTAGGTAGAGGCAAGGACTAGATCCTAGAGGAGGGGGCATAGGGTGCTATTGATGATTAAAATCCCAATATGAATTCCACTTGATATTTTTTTAGTTGTATTTTGGGGCAGATATGAATTTGATTTTTTTTTAGTTGTATTTTGAGGCAGATATGAATTCCACTTGATATTTTTTTTAGTTGTATGCAACCTTGCTATATACATGAGAAACTTTGCATATTTGTGATTAGTGGTTTGGATTCATAAGAATGCTCACATATATATATATATATTGAAATTGATTTAATTTTTATGAGTAAATTGAGGTTTTAATTTCTTTTGGGCATACAAATGACTAGAATTATGGTTCAATTTGTTTTAGGATGTACAAGTTAGTAAAATTATGGTTTAAATTTATTTTACGGCATACAAGTTACTGAAAATAGATTATTTAGAAGGATGGATTTTGATGTAAATACCTTAAATGGAGGAGAATTATGCCCAAGGTGGAAGATGGAGGCCCTTCTCACCCAAATCGCATTCACCAATACGTTCTTTGGTCGGTTGAAATCACTGCCTGTTGCTGTTATGGAGAAAATGACAGGTGCGACCCGTTTTGGGGCATAAAACATGTTCTGCAAAACATGTATGTGTTTTAGAACTACATAATGTGTACGCGTTTTGTTTAACTATCCTACTTGGCCTTCACCCTGACAGGATTGGAACTAGGTTTGGTAGGCTCAAGATTGCTTGAAACTTGAATGAGTTTCTTGAAACTACCATTGCATCTAAAAGGTCCCTCAACATTTTGCACTCATTCGCATGTATGCTTGAGTCAATAGGACTTACAAAACACATGGGGAAATAAACTCGCCTAAGGTAAATCTTTACAACTTGGACCAAAAAACTCTTGGATGTCGGGTACAACTAATCATGCATCCCCTAGAACACATGCATTATTACAACATTTCATCTTAGGTACGAGAAGCATTCAAAATGTTTTACGGTAAAATCAAGATTACCATTACTCCTTAGCAACGATCATATTCCTGGCTACAAACCAAACGTTTGTGTATTTTAGAGTGTGCACCAGATACATGATCTTCAATCTTGTGCACCTTGAAACATCTATGAAGCCAAGATTACTCACCAATAACCTGTTATTTTATGCAACATTATAGGAACCTTATGCTCTTTGCAATTCAAATCATTAGATTCACTTTCAATCTCATTAACATTCCCTTTCATAGCCTTTCTCATTGGTATGAGGATCTGTCATGACTTTTCAGTGGATTCACAAGGTAGCATGCAAGCAAATTTATCCTCTCTCATCATAGATTTGTATGAAGGAAACTATTCCCATGGTGGCTCCTTCCCAACGATGTGGCAAACTACACTTAGGCTCTCTACTCCTCTTACAAGCTATAGACACACATAGCAAATTACTCAATCTTTGATCTTCTTCCAAAAACAACAAAATTGTTCTCTCTCAGTGGCAGCATTATATGCAAAAAAAACTTAAAAACATCCATCCCTCATCTTTCATGGCTATTTTGAGACATGTTAGGGTTAACCTTGACTCGGGATTGAGTCAAAGGTGGTTAAGTCCAACACATGGTTTTGGGCACATGGTTTCTTGTGGCCCATGGTATTGGTCCAAGGTATTGCATGTAATGAAGCCTATAAAAGGATTGAAGAGGCTCCATTGTAAAGTGTCCCGGAGGTGAGTGGTTGCTAGCTCGCTTGCCCCGGAGGGCCGATTTTGGCCATGTAATGAAGATATTCATTGGGTGCTGGTTTTCCCCGCATGGGGTTTCCAGGATAAATTATGTGTATCTATCTTAAATGGTTGTTGATTGTGTTTTATTCTCGTTGGTTATTTATTATTTATGATCGCTTGAATCTAACAAGACACCTGCACAATGAATCTTGGTTTCAGTAAAAAATATGAAATGTAGGAAATTGAATCACCTTTTTGAATATATAAATTTTTATGATTTTTTTAACATTGATATTTTTTTTGGCAAATTATAAGGTATATGTCTTTGTCGGTGCAGCCTTTGAGTGCCTAACTGATGAAATCAATATACAAAAACTTGTAAACATGTAGATAACAAGTAGTAATAGTGCAATGTTATTTTTCCAAAATAAAATTGGCACGTTTATTTTTTATTTTTTTATAATTATCTAAGTGAGGAGACCTTGAAATCAATTCACCAAGTGTTGGTGCAGCTTTTGAAGGTCTTAATGTAATGATGAAGTGTTGGATTTTGTATAGCGTGTGAATATATGTGTCTAATAGTGCAACATATAATTTTTTTATGAAATGGTTGAGAAATGAAAAAGTTATGGTCGAAACGCCAACATGGTATTTTTCTATTAAGGAGTTATGTCATATGTAAAATAGAAAAAAATAGTAAAAATTAATATATATATTTTTAAAAATTTACATATTTATAATCTGCACAAATAGTTCTATCTATGTCTTTCATAAAAAAATGATTGTGTGTAGCATACTGTAACATGTCATCAAACATATGCATATTGGGTAAAGGGAAACATGTCAAATTAGTTATGGTTTACTCTATTCCATAGAATAGGTTTGTTTAATCCGTACCCAAGTCCGAAGAAGACACATAGGATTAGAGGTGACACACAATCATGGTTTAGGTGTTAAAGAACATGAGCACGTTCTTTTTAAATTCAAATTCTCCACTCATGTTTCGCTCCCGCCTATGGAATACAGATCATGCACACGATTTAAGGATATACTTTTATATATTAAAAACACATGTGTGATATGGAAATAATGAAAATTGAATTGAATTTCAATAAATCGCATGCACGATTTTACATACTAATAACATATGTGTGATATGTAAACACAACAGATTGATCAATATCATTGGATGATTTGAAAAGCCATGGACTATTTGTCAAAAACCATTAACCTTAGAATAAATATCTTTTCCCTGGACAACTAAATGGGTGGTACATATTATATATTATATATAATATAATTGGTGGTAGTTAGATATCACATAATAGATATGATATAAGTATTTGGTAGTTATTAATTGTATATTATTATTTCCTGCCAAGGTAAGGATATACTTTCCTTTGGAAAGTCAAACTACATTGACTACTATTATTTGATTTTTCGAGACACATTTTTTTGCAATGTTTTATAATGTTTTGCAAAATTTTGATATTAAACGTAATATTTTGAAAATTAAAATAAAATTTTAAAATCTAATATTCTGATTTTTTTATTGGTTTAAAACACTTTAGATGGGACATAAATCCCTACAAGAATGGTTTTATTTGTCAAAATTTAAAAATAAATAAAATTAACTTTTAAATTAAAATTCTATAAAACTACCACATCTAGCTGTTGGTACAATGCTTGATACGTTCGACGTTATGGCTCTACACGAAGGTCTTGTCTCCGGAGTGGTTTTTTGACCATGGTATCACGTCCAAGAGCGACGTATTCAACTACGAGATGGTACTTCTTGAGATCATCAACAACCAAAAGAACGTTGATAATTCTCAAGATTCCAACAATTGGTATTTTCCTTCCATTGCTTCCAGTAAGGCGAGGAGAGGAAAGATGGCTGAATTAATTGATAGTGGATTGAATATGAATAGGCCACATGACCTGAAAGAGGCGTATTGATTAATAAAGATGGCACTATGGTGTATTTAGGGAGACAAGGCGTTGATGTATTCAATGAGAACAATTGTGCGAGGAAACTTCATACGCAAACGGATGCAGGCGGTTATTTTGAGATAAAGTATCCTCCATTAGACATTAAACTTCTTCTTGCCCTGTAGATCGATTACAAGATGGAATTAGATGCGGCTAAGGATTTGGATATTAATGGGATACATGGATGACAAGATGCACACAGATGCAAGTAGCTTCTAAATTTCAAGATATTTTGAAAAAATCATGTACATCTTCTAGTAAATGGGGTCCTCTCATGGTTCCTTTTGTAGATTATGGTAGCTATCATGCTTTGAGTAGTCATATTTATTTTTATAAACGATAAGGTGAGTATATGAGATACTCCCAAACCTTTTTTAAGTCCTATATAACCCAAACCTAAGTTTACTTACACAATTATAATGCATTTTTGAATTTCCCCTTCCAAACATTTTGTAGGATCAAGTAATTTGGGACTTTTTCTTCTTTCCCTGAAACATGAAATAGGTCATTTGGATTGATATAAATAGATTAAAAAGTTATTTTGGGATGATTTTAGATTTGGATGTAGGTTTTAATTATCGAAGTTTCTGTACATTTTATTCTTGTTTTACTTTATACATTAAGGGTTGATCTGAAAAATTTCAGGATCTTTTTAACCATAAAATTGCATGTGGAATTTGTATGTAAATTCTCATAAAAAGGCTTGAAAAGATGATTTTTAAATGCTTAAATCAAACACATAAGCAGATAAACAAGTATGCAAACAATAAATTCGTAGACAGAAGATGATAACGAAGTTCACCCTTCTTGGGATACGTCTCTGGGCCATTTCCAATGAGAAGGCCGATCTTATCAAGTATTCAAAAGCTTACATACATGAGTTCTGGAAACACCTATGAGTTATGTCATTCAAACCCAGAAACAGATTACACCACTGCGTTCCTCTCGAAATTCTAAGTAAAATGAGTATAAACTCGACTATCTTTGCCTGATGCCTCCTTTGGAACACAAATCAAGACAACCTCTGCCTGTAACTATACGAATTCCCACCTCGGGAAGCGCAACAATTAATGGTATGCACTTTCCTCGGGAACTGCTCTTGTACTCGGTCTCAGGAACTGTGCAAAATGTGGTTGGAAAACTATGTAAAAAGGGATTAGAACAAGGTTTATAAAGTGGTTTTTGGGCAATGGTGGCGCGCCCTTTTTGGGCCTTTTTCTGCCTTCAAAATCTTAACCAAAATCCGTCGAAACCCATTCAACAGTTGGGCTTTGGCCCAGTGGTAACGATCTGCGTTTTGGGGGTAGAGGTCCCAAGGTCAAACCTGCAGGCCTCTCCCCTTTTAACGTTAACATTGTAATGTTTGTTGAATGCGGTGGCGATTCAGGATTGTGACTTAGTTTATGACTTGGCTTGTCCGTTGGTCATGTTGGCACTTCATTGTTGGACCATTTGTTTTTGGTTTGATCCCCCAATTTTCATATGACTTGGCTCTGTGTCGGTTGTTTGTGTTGGCTTCACCTCCAATACACGGCCTCGGTGTTGGCCACGAGGTCGAGGCATAAGCCCTTGATCCCGTTCTTTTTCCAACCAAATAACCTTTCAACTTTATATGCAAGTTGTGAACTATGTAGTGTAAGCAGAATTTGCGGGACACATGGTTAGGCGTGTAGTGTAAGCAGAATTTGCGGGACACATGGTTAGGCGGTCTTTGTGGAGGCGTTAGCGGAGATGGAGGTCGCGGGTTCGATCCCCATGACCAAGATAATTTTTGTAGAATGGTACAACAAAATGCTAACATGGATGCCACAAGGAAGACCCTGATTGGTCCACCTAATTTTCGATGTCACCAAACCTATCCACGTGGCACCCTGCCACTGGTCCAATTTTTACCTTTTTTTAACCCATTTTTCGACTTTTTAAACCTTTTTGTTGCATTTTCAAAACTCAATAACTTTGACATCCGGACACCGTTTCATGCTAAACAAACATTGTTGTAATGCTCCTGACGAGCTCTACACATCTGTAAGCTTCTTTGCATCTTTTGAAGACTTTCGTTTTGATTGATCTTGGAGACCATCCTAGATCAAGGGTCTAAAGACATAAAGATATGGATGACTATTTGAACTTATGATTAATCAAAGAGAATTAGTTAATCAATATTATTAGACATAATGACCTCAATAAAAAACAAGTAAATAAACCCATTAATGACTGGATAATATCCACAAATGAGAGAAATAAGAAACACATTAAAAATAGAGAAAATTATTGTTATATCCACATATTACAGAGTACACAAAAACTTGGATAAGTTGGCCATTATGCATATCACAAGTTGCAACAATCCACTGTTAAAATATGTTAAAAGTAAAAGTCAATGTATGTCAGTATTAATGTTCATTTTACAGGTTTAGGCGATTGGTTTGAATGCTAATATGAGTTTCCAAGACTGTCGTCACAGAGTCTCCAAAGTGCTCTCGAAAATTGAAAATATGCTTCTTCATCACATTCTACGGATCAATTAATTTGGGCAATGGATCATTGTGCTTAACCAAGGAGAGAAAGGAAGGATAATGGATGTTGTTGATCATCACTTAATGGAAAACACTTCCATCTCTAATTGGTAGGGAATCAACTACTTGTAGCTTCGATCTTGTATATAATATTATTCACGTGTCATTAGTTAATACACATTTTGTATAACATTATGTAATTAGCCATCAATTATTACATATTATATAAAATTTAATGAAATTAGTAAATCATTATTATTTTTTTTCCAAGGAAAAAAAGCGTAATTTAATTAAAGGTGTAACCAAATTACATATTGTAGAAAGCATTTAAAATTCCTTTTGGAAAGAGTGTCCAGCATAGTGCTGTATCAAAAGAGCTGCTCAAAATGAGCAATCAGCCTGTATATACATGTAAGAGTGATCCGAGGTCCACTGAGGGCCTCTAAAAGTGGCAAAAAAATATAGATCCCGTCCAAAAAAAGTAGTGTTCAAAGAGTTTCATATATCTAAGATTTCCAATCCTTCTATGAAGGGTCTGTGAAAAAATTCAAAAGCTTGACCATGTTTAGTAGCCAAAATCTTCCACTGTCCAAAAGGTAAGTTCAATCCTAGTTTTGAAAGTCGGTCCGCTGTTATGTTTCTCTCCCTGTAAACGTGGTGGCAAGATAAGGTTTCAAAATCCCTCAATAGTCACAATACATCTTCCAAAATATTACTTAAAAACAAATTGTGACACTGCTGAATTTTGTTGACCTAGTTGATCACGTTCATTGACTCACCAAAGATTTGAATATGGATACAATTCTTTTCAATAGTGAAACATAGAAGTAGCTTTAGAGAAAATAGTTCAGCAAAGTTATTTGTTCTAGGTCCAAGTCCCATCTGAATATGATAAAAGGAGGAGTGTGATAGGTGAAGGACAACCCCCCCTCCACAGAGCTGGTCATTTGCCGCCCCATCGAAATATGCCCAAGGAAGAGTGGGGTCAATGGATTCGGTGATGATAGTGCGGATAGGAGGAGAGTGCTTTAATTGGGGGAAATAGGCCAAGATATCCACACTCTATGCAGCCACCAGGTCGGGGACAATTTGTTGTTCAAGAAAGAGAGCCTTATTGCATGCCAGCCATGTGCCCCAAATGACCAAGAGGGGAAGTGCCCTGTAGTGAAGAGTAGCAGGGGAGTCGAACCAGTTTCTCCATGCTTCCTCTAGAGTGTTGCCAAACCATAGAGGACCAAGGTTTAAGGTAGATCGCAGCAGAGTCCAGATATGATGAATGAAGGGGCAGGTGATAAAAATATGTTGAATAGTTTCAGAGTCCTGTTTACAAAGTGGGCACCACCCAAGTCCTTCAATGCACCAACTTTTCATTTTCTCCCAGACTAGAACCTTGTTTGATAGAGAGCACCACATGAAAAGTTTTGTTTTTAGAGGGCATTTTTAAGGACAAATCGATTTCCACCACCACAGAGGTTCGCCTCCATCCAATTCACCAGCCAACAGTTTGTAACCCAACTTTGGGGTGTAGAGTCCAAGCGGAGAAGGGGACCAAATGAAGGTATCCTGAGTAGTAGAAATTCTAACATGAGTGGATCGAAGGGCAAGGCGATAAGCGTTCCAAATGTCCCAGAATGAAACAGGTAGACCAAGAAGTGTTGGGCCTTTCCAACCCTGGTGCATAATAGTTATAGTTTCCAAATCGACGATGTGAGAGAGGTGGTGAAAACCACGATCGTGCAAAAAGGTAATAAGATGCTCAGGGAGGGTGTGTCTGTTTTGACATCCCAACCATGGGTCAATACCAATGCGGACCTGAGATCCATCCCACACTTTCGAGGCCAACCCCGAGTCGATGATATGAAAGGAGGATAGAATAGATTTCCAAATGAAAGAGACGCCCACAGTGTTGCGAGTTGGATTTCTGACCCAATTGGAGAGTGAGACCGGTCCAATTTATTCTTGGATCACCACCTTTGTCCACAGATTATCAATCGTCAATAAACGCCAACCAGCCTTTGCAGCCAAAGATTTTGTAAAAATATGAATATTTTTAAGTCCCCAGCCCCCGAGAGACTTTGGCTTTGCAAGTGTCTTCCATTTGACCCAAGGAGATACATGTTTCTTAGATTTTCCAGACCATAAAAATCTGAAGCATATTTTTCGGGACTTTTCTAAAATTCCCTTTGGGATCCAGGCTAGAGACATCTAGGAAACTGGAATGGTTTCCAGCACTTATTTGATGAGTACCAATCTCCCAGCCCGAGAGAGCCACTGATGACTCCAGGATGATAATCGTTTCTCCAGTTTTGCAATTAACCAACCCCAATTTGATTTTCTGTAGTTGTTTGGCTTTAAGATGAAACCCAAGTATTTTAAACCAATATCCAGATCAGTAGACTCACAGGGAAAGAGAGTAGTCTAGTAACGGGATTCTCGGTCTCCCAAGTTTGACAAAGAGAGCGAGTATTTTTGTATATTGATCTCTATTCCCATAGCCCTTCCAAAGAGGTCTAGAATTTCAGCCAAAGTATCCTCATCCCTCATAGAACCGTTGCAGAAGAGGAGGATGTCGTCAACGAAAAGTAAGTGTGTTAAGAAAAGTGAGGATGAGATACCAATACCTTTGAAACTTCCTCTGCACTTTGCATCCAGGATAGCTCTACTTAGGTCTTTAGCCACCAATAGGAAGAGAATGGGGGAGAGTGGACATCCCTAATGAAGCCCCCTTCCTGCTTGAACAAAAGTGGAAGCGGAACCATTAATATGAATTGCAAAAGATGCCGTGGAGATGTAGCTCATGACCCATTTGATGAAAGAGTAGTCGAAACCCAGATGTGTCATCAACATTCTTAAGTAAAGCCATCTAACCTTATCAAAGGCCTTAGAGAGATCAAGTTTTATGACTGCTCCTTTCATTTTCTTAAGTTTAATCGAGTGAAAACATTCCTGAGCAACTCCAATAGCTTCATGGATCTGTCGGCCTTCTAGGAAGCCAAATTGTTCCAGAGAGATGACCTTTGAGAGGATTTTTTTAAGCCTTTTGGCAATGATCTTTGCCACCACCTTGTATGTAATGTTGCAGAGGGAAATAGGCCTGAATTCGTTGAATGAGGTCAGAAGATTTGACTTTGGAATTAAAGCAATGAAAGCGGAGTTTAGTGGTGGGTGAATAAGTCCCTGCGAGCGAGACTCTTCCACCAGTTGGAGAAGATCTGCACCAATGACCTCAAAGTGTGCGAGGAAGAATTCAATGGTCCAACCATCTAGATCGGGACTTTTATCCTTTTGGAAACTATGATTGGTTTCTTTTAATTCATCTTCAGAGATCTCCTCCATAAGATCCAGGTTGTCCTCCTGGGTGATGAAACCAAGAAAAAAATGGGACATCTGAATGATGTCGGCAAGGTTTTCTCTGTTGTCAGCTTTGTAAAGGGATGAGAAATGATATGTCCCAAGGGCTTCCAAGCCATTGAAGGAGGAGAAGCTCTCATGGTTTTCGTTTTGAAGTTCCTAGATGGTGTTTTTGTACTTTCTTCCCTTTGCAAAGTTTTGAAAGAATTTTGTATTTTCATCACCGCATGCAAGCCAAATAGCCCGACTCTTTAGTCTCCAAATTTCCTCTTGGGTCTGTAAGAGTTTACGCCTGCATGCTTCAAGTAGGCCCAGTTATTCAGAGGAATCCTGAGTCAGGAAACCACAACCATCTGAATCCTGAACCAACATAAGCTCCTCTTCAACCTGCGATAGTTCCAATTCATCCCTTTCTTTCTTTATGAAAGCCCAATCCTTTAGACACTTTTTCACAATTGAGAGGTTTTTGACAAAGTGTGTAGCAGCATGATAACCCTCCGCTGGATAGTAGGGTACCCAATTATCCTTGATGATTGAAGTAACCTTCTCTTCCTTTAACCATGCTGCACAGATCTTGAAAGGTCCAGGAGGTTTTGAGGCCTTTCCCTTGAGTTCTAGAATGATAGGAAAGTGGTTCGAGATACCCCCAAGTCTGCCCACTGTCGTATGTTTAGGTTATGCCCAATCATATTTTCATCCAGGAGAAAACAGTCCAAACGTTTAGCAATCCTTCTCCCTCCAACCCGTCGGTTGGTCCAAGTAGGTTTAATCTTGTCGGGGATAAGATCCACCAGCTTGAATTCATGCATGAGATGTTCAAAATAATCTGCCAGTGTATCAGCTCTGGCACTAGGGCCCCAAATCTCATGGTTGCCAAGGGTAAAATTTAGGTCCCCACCAATAATCAAATTATCCATATGTAAAAAAGAAGTCAATTTTAGAGTGTCCCAGAAGGGGACCCGATTCACATAAGGTCCATAGATATTTAAAATGTTGAAGATGGAATTTAGTACAACATGATGAATATCCACACCCAGAATAGAGCTCGCACCCCAGGAGTTTTTGAGTCAGAAAATCTGAGTGTTCCATCCAATGGCGACACCCCCAGAGTGTCCATGAGCATCCAGTACCTAGAAATCCATGTACTTGAATAGAGAGGAAAGTAGATTAGTGATTCCCTCTTCGGAACCCATTGTTTCTTGTAGCAAGAGAACATCAGGTTGATGCAACGAGATCAACCTTTTGAGTGCAATTTTTTTGGGCTCACTTGCCAACCCTCTATAGTTTAGGGAGAGAAGTTTCATGGGTTATCCCCATCCGAGGCTTCCGCTGCTCTAAGCGCCCCAAAAATAGATTTATGTTTACCATCCGCAAGTTCGAGGAGAGCACAATTTTGTGCCGTGGAGAGATGAGAGGGTCGACCTCTGCCCTTCCCACGACCCAGAGGAATTGTATTTTTCCCCAAACCTAGGTGCAGAGACGAAAATGAAGAAGCAATTGGAACATCTCTCGACCGAAGTTGAAAACATATTGGGCATGAGGCCTCTGGTGCATTAATAGTAGCAAGGATGATGGGAGTGAGGGAGGAAGGGGGGATGGGTGAGGGAAAGGAAGGAGGTGCCGAGGTGGAAGGAAGGGAAGCAAGAAAGGGCAAAGTAGGAGAGGAGTGGAGGCCCGAGGAGGCAGCGGGGAAAACACCCAGAGGAGAAGAGGGGAGGGGTACAGAGGGTAAGTCAGAGCACTTGAAACTGAGTGCAGTTAAATTTTCAACCAAAATAGAAAGGTGGGAGGGAAGAATATTACGCTTACCTGAAATTGCGTGTTCTAGTGTGTGTCGAGCAGGAGCAATCGAAGGCTGCAAAGTTGGGTCATCCACGGACGATAGATCAAAACCTAGGGTATCCACAAAATCAGGTTCCTCCAGCCTGTCGTGAGTAATGTCTTCAGCAAGGTCCTCCCTATGGCCTTGTTTTTGGGAGTCACTGTATTCCGCAGTAATGCCGCTTCCCACAGCCCGCTTCTTGGGCCGATCCAACTGGAGGAGAAAGACTACTTGCAATGTTTTGCAAGGTGTGCATAGATGTGGCACCGATGGAAACAGAAGGGTACTCCCTCATAGTCTAGGGTTTGAACGCGTGTTTCCTGTCTCCAAATGAATTTTAAGCTTTCCCTGAGCCCTGCGCGGATATTTAAGGAGACTAAAATCCAAGCAACTATCAATCTCTTAGTTTGGAGGAAGGTCATGTCGTCATTGATGAACATCCCCAAGGCATTTCCAATGTCTCTGAAGGAGTCCCAATTCTAGAATTCCCAGGGGAGGCCCGGAAGTCTAACCTTGACATACACAATGTCTAGTTGCTTGCACTCGACATCGAACAAGGGCGTCCAATTCTTCAACAGGAAAGGGGTATTATCGAAACTCCAGTGTTTTTGCAGGATGATTTCCACGTCCACCTTGCTGCGAAGCTTGAAACAAAACTACCCGCTAGAAAGTACCATAATATCAGGCTTGTATCTCAGAAGAGAGTTCCAATTCATATCGACCCAGCGTTCCAGCTGTGCCATACTGGGGAATTTTCCACAAGCCCTTTCCACGACCTCCAATTCCGCCATCTCCAAGGATTAAGCGACTGTGACGTTTTTCCCACAAACGATATTGAGTGGTGTTAGTGTAGTTTTTAGAAACATATCCTTTTTTTTAACACCAAAAGAAAAGGCCTTAGGCTGGTTAGAAGGGATTTTTGAGCTCGAGCTGGAGGACGAGGGTTTCCTAGAACATGGAGCTTTTTAGGGAGAACCCTGTGGATCCGAAGGTTGCAGGAGCGAGGCAAAGAAACCCTCTGGGCTCAGAGACGAAGTTGGGGCTGGATCTGCAGGAAACTCTTGTTCATAAACGGGGGTGAAAGATGAAGTCCAACCCGTGGCCAAAAAATCAAAGATGGGTCCGTAGTGGGTATCCCCCCAGTCTTCCAGAAGGTGTTCCGAGAGGGTGCACGTTGTGTCCGTAACCACTAGAGCTCCCAGGTCCGTCTGTAACGGAGGATCAAAGAGTGAGTAAGGAGTACCACCGAGAAGTGGGGCTAGTGGTCGTGCAGAGAATAACGAAAGGTTTGGGTTGTCAGAAGACTCAGGAAACTACAGCTCAGTGAAAACCTCATTCCTCACCGGTGAATCCCTAAAACGAAGATGGGGACCGGGTGAACTGCTCCCAGAAATCGGCAGCCCAGATGTCACGATCTTCAGCACAGTACCCGGTGGTTCCTTCACGATGGACGGTGTCCTGTAAAAGGATGGGGAGGTAAAAATTGATTTACCATCAAAAGGGTCGTCGGTGTAATCCACCGCATCCCCCCAAGGTTCTCCTAATGTCATGTGTGAGCCACGGGATCCTGTGTCAGCTGCTGTCTCCATTCCCGAGGGGGGGTTGCAGGAAAGAGGTACGGCAGGGGCTACCTCCTGCAGCCCCTGAGTCAGGAAACCCTAGCAGCTCCTGCAACCATCACCCCAAACTGCCAGGCTTGACATTATATTGTGAGAGTAATAAAAGGATATTTGCGATGCGACAACAAAGTGAAAGTAAATTATTATTATAAATAATCTAATATAATTTATCTACTTCTTCCTATACTTGCATAGCAAAGGAACAATATAAGAAAAACATGAGGTAGTCTTCTCACAACACCTACAAAGCACACACATTGCTAGTGTGACCTTTCTTTTTAATTATTTCCCAAGTCAAAACCCTTTCATTGAGTACTAACCACATAAAAATAATTGACTTAGGAATATGTGAGAGAGGATTGGTGGATAGAAAGGTGGATGAGGAGGAATCATAGTGGCTTAAAAGGGAGAGGCACGAGGAGAGGGAAATAGAAAAGAGGGGGCATAAATAGGTAGGGGATATAGGACAAGGTATAAAATGAAATCATTGAGAGAGAGGGTGCTATGAACATAAAATAAGATAATAATTAAATAATTAATAATTAGGTTAACTAAAGTTAGGTTATGAAATGAGGCATCTCCTCAACATCAAATGCCCGAGCCATATTTAAGGCAGGGCCATCATTGTAACATATCATCTTTTATCCTATCATCAATACAAATATATTATTACTATGGCTTATCTGGTTTACCAAGTCTTTTGGTGAATTATTTGTGTGAAGGAACTATTGTTCCCTTCATTTGGTATCAGAGCCCCTTCTTGGGCATATTTGATAATGGCTAATGGCCATAGACATCTGTCAGAGAGTTTCTCTCGGTCAAATGGTTTTTGACCACTCCTCCACTCCCATCTCTGCACTCTTATCCATACTCCTCGACGCAGCATCCCCATAATTTCACCATCCAACCCTGATACAACTTCCACATCACGTTGTTGTGTTTCCCTCCTCGTAGTTAACCGCCCACACATTCATATTCTCATATCACCTGCTGTGTTTTCCTCCCAGCCTCCACACAATACCCTCTCCCTCGTCCACATCCCTCGCACAAACCCCTCTTGTGCCCTTCTTCACTTCATCACGTCAGTCCCTCCTCCAATTGCTCTCCCAACTCCGAGCTACCTCCATGCACACCACCACCCACGCCCCAAACGCTTCCCCAACACTCCACTTCCCCCCACGTGCCGTCGTTGCCTCCACTTCACACTCTCCCTCCCCAACATTTCCGTCTGCTCCATCTTTATCACTGCACGCCCACGACCTTCCCCTCACCATCACGTTCTGCAACCCTTCTTCCATCTCGGCTCCCTCCGCTGCCAACCGTCTCCTCGGCTCCCTCTCAGTCCATACGCAGGCGAACCTCCCCACGTTATCATGCCCACGTAGCTCCTCTCTCAGTACACCTCCTCGATGTTCCCCCAATCGCCTTCTCTCCATCCAGCTTGCATGCCCCACCACTCCATCGCTGCTCCCTCCGCGACCTCCCTCTGCATCTCCCCCGTAGTCACCCCTGCGCCGACCTCAGACATCTCCAACGCCCTCCCACGTCTACACGCCCTCTACTCCCCGCCTTCCCTCTTCCTAGCTCCAACGCTCTTCTCCACCCACATACACTTCCACTTCTGGCTTCCTCCATGTCCGTGTTCCCTCCACAACTCCACGAAACCCTAAATTTTATTTTTGAATTTAAATTTTAAACATTATAATAGTTTTATTATAATTGTTTAAATATTTTAATATTTGAAAAAAAACTATATATTAAACTATATATATAGTTTACATAAGACATTAATAATAATATTATTATTAATTAATAATTATTATTATTTAAAAATAAATAAAATTATTATTGAAATAATAATAATAATAATAATTATTTTATTAAAATAATAATTATTTTTGGAAAAAAAAAGGTTATTTAACCTAATATAAAGAGAACAAAATTGAAGAAAACAAATCAAAGAAATCAAAAATCAAAACCAAAGAAAACAAAGGAAAGCCAAAATCAAAGGAAGACTCCTTGTGAAAAGAAGCCGAAGACCAAATCGAAGAAGTCAAAGAAGATTGTCGCTCGTCAGAGAAGGAAAAATTAAAGAAGTCAAAGTCAAGTCAAAGGAAGACTCCCTTTTTAAAAGAATTGAGGCTATCTATCATCAGAGAAGTCAAAATCAAAGACCTTCTATCATCAAAAAAGTTGAATACTATCTATCTCTGAAGAAGTCGAGATCATGGAATCTAGTTTGTGACTACGAATAGAGGAATTAGAAGCCAAGTTAAACCGTTATCGAAAAGACAATGAAGAATTGCGCGACATAAATAACAGTTCAAAAATAAGAATTGAATTACAAGAAAGGTGCAATGAAATAAAAATCTCTGACCAGGAAAGGTGTATAGAAAAATTGTATGCACAAATTGATGAATTAAAAGCCGAAAATGAATTCAATCAGAGGTTAGGAAATCAAGATATAAAGAAGGAAATAAATAATTACGAAGCAGAAATAATACGCTTGAACAAAATCATTAGCAACAAAGATGAAGAACTAACACAGATACGACATAAATTAAAAAGTCAAGAATCAGAGGTCGGCCAATGTCGACAATAGATAAAAGTTATTCAACAACAAAATGACGACTCTAAAAAGACACATAAGTCAGAGATCGCAAAGAGTAATAAAGCATTATCCAACAATGCTGAAGAAATTTTCAGACTAAGAAATCATAACAAGATACTAGTCACAAAAATTAAGAAGTTGAAAAATAGCCGGAAGATAGAACAATCTACGGAAGACATTGAAGGAAAACTTCTAGAGAAGCAAGAAGAAAATAGTTGCATCATAAGTCATAATGAAGATATTAAGGAACAACTTAAGAAGTCTAAAAATGATAGAAAATCACAAGTAGAAGTAATTAAGAAGTTTCAAAATGATAACATGCAGTTAGAAAACAAGTTGAAAAAAATACAGAACGAAACCTTAAAACCTCAAGGGACGAAAATACACCTTCCAACTCAGATCAATGCTCAAAAGACGACACTCGTAAAAGAAAATGACATTGTGAAAATTCCCTATCGACACCCCAACCATAAAAACCGATATTCTGAAAAGTGGGAAATGTTGAAAGATGATGGTACTAATGTGATCAAAGCTCTTGACGACAGATCAATGGGGAATCCCAACAGTCATCAAAAAATCAATTTGGGATGGATTGACCCATCCACATATCGGAAGTTATGCTCTACACTTAGCAGTTTGTATCGACATGTTTCGTCAGCTACAACACCACGTAAAATGATGCAGAAACATTATAAGGCTTTGAGGACAAAGCCTTTCTAAGAGAGTGGCAATGCTACGAACATAAAATAAGATAATAATTAAATAATTAATAATTAGGTTAACTAAAGTTAGGTTATGAAATGAGGCATCTACTCAACATCAAATGCCCTAGGCATATTTAAGGCAGGGCCATCATTATAACATATCATCTTTTATTCTATCATCAATACAAATATATTGTTATTATGGCTTATCTGGTTTACCAAGTCTTTTGGTGAATTATTTGTGTGAAGGAACTATTGTTCGCTTCAGAGGGAGGGTGAGAGAGAGAATAGGGGAGGGAGGGAGGAAGCAACTTGAATGAGATAGGGGGGAGGTAGGTAGGGAGAGAGGGAGAGGGAGTGAGGGAGATAGGGGGCGAGAGTGAGGGGAAATGATATAGAGGGAGGGGGGTACAAAAGGTGGGAGAGAGAGAGAGGGGGGGAGTGATGGAGAGAGAGAGAGAGAGAGGGGGGGGGGGAGTGATGGAGAGAGAGAGAGAGAGAGAGAGAGAGGGGGGGGGGGGTGGATATGGATGGAGATGTATTGATAGAGAGAGGAGTGTGAGAGGGATGGAGGGAGGAGGAGGGGGGTATGGATGGAGAGGGAGGGAGAGAGAGAGGGGGTGGACAAGGATATATATAGAGGGAGGATGGAGAGTGGGAGGGGGGAGAGAGAGACCTAGGGAGGATGGGAAAGAGTAATTGAGAGAGAGAGGGAAGGGGGATAAAGAGAGAGGAACAAGGGAGGGGGATAAATATAAAGGGAAGGAGGCAACGTGAGTGAGAGAGTTGTCACATCCCCTTCCTTGAATCCCACTGAAGGGAGGGAACATGACACTAAATATGGTCTTTTCAAAAATCTCTTCTAGCCCCATCATCATCTTACAATTTCATGCAAGTAAAAACATGTGTGCAAATGCATAATACAAATAAACACAACATAAATAAAATATGCTACACACTTCTAACATGCATTTATCAGCATAATCATAATAGTCAATAATTAAAGATATTGTAGAATTAACACAATAGAATACTTATCTTGAAACACGTTGTCCTGAGCAACTGCAACGTTCCACCCACCCATAGGCCAGTTGTTCTCATAAATTTCTCAACACAATTGCCACCCTCGAGGTGGGCATGATTTCCATAAGGAAAGGGAACCTACAAACTTATGCACAACCAAATGAACATCACATCTTAGCCAAGCCAGTCCACAGCTGGGTTTATCAGGATGTGAAGGCAATAGAAGGAAGGAATTGCTAAGTTAGTGATCTCAACCACAACGCAATTGGAAACTCTCCAAGATTTAGCTAGAGTGGACCCCATAATACCTACACACCCAACATAAGGAAGTATCCCCTTCACTGCTCCACAGTCCCTAAGGCCATACCTTCCCTTCTAGTGCTCTTCAGGGTGTGCAAAGAAAGCTAGCCAAATCCTTATCATCTTTGGGAGGTTACACTCTTCACTAGGTTTATCAAGCCAATTCTAAATCCTCTTCTACTCCTGGTTGCTTACACACAGTTCAAGCCAAAACAAGGGATACATATAACCCAATTCACAACAATCCATTCACACACACACATCATGACACCAATGTTATATATGGGAAAACATTTTAACTGTGGGATGCACAAAACAATATTTCCATAAGTGTTCCCAAAATTGTGGGCACACCAAAAAATGGATTTGGAAGAAGGGAAAATGACCACAGGGAGTGTTAGGAACCCGTGTCAACCCTTCTCTTTACTATGTTAGTATATTGTTGCTGGACGCATATGCTTTGTAAGTCGTCCCGTAGTATTTGTTGATCCATAGTTTATATTAGCCCATAGTATTGACCCATAGTATTGGACGCATATGCTTTGTAAGTCGTCCCATAGTATTATATGTCCCATGGTTTTGACTCATAGTATTGGGCATAGACTTAGTATATAAGTGTGTGTTGAGGTCATTGAAGGCACTGTGAAGTTAATTGTATTGAGCTTGCTCAAAGGAGGTTGCCCCCTCGAAGTGGGCCGTGATCAATATAAAAGTGATTCTGAGTTCTATTATTTCTGATATCTCATGTATTTGCATTAATTAATTATTGTAGGTTCTTCACATCTGGTATTAGAGCACTTTCTTGGGCTCGTTGGGTGGAATTTCTGCCAATTTTTTTTTTCGCATTTGTTGCAAATTCGGATCTGGGGATAACCCCTATCCGCTTAACTGTGGGAAGTACTTGGGCATAAGCCCTAAAACTCATTGTGAGGAGTACTAAAGGAACCCCAAAGTAGCTGCCCATTGAGAGGACCTGCCAGCGAAAAGGGCAACGACCCCTACCTGATTGATTAGTTCCCCCCCGTGAGGTAAACCAAGAGCTGTCATTTATGGCAAAGCGGTTATTAGTTTTACCTGAGTCGTGGAGTGAGGGGTACTGCCCCAATACGCAAGCCGTCAAACAGCATTGGTGTCCGAGTGAATCCCCTGAATCGATAAGAAGCCGCACATACCTGGGGTCCATATCTATTTTCAGCTGAACTGTTGCCGATCACTTCCGCTCCAGATCCAGCCGTTTCAGATCTATTCTAAAAGTCGTTCCAGATCCAGTCACCGTTTCAGATCCAACTATTTTCGATCTCTTCTGCGCCGTTGCAGATCCATTTTTTGCGGATCCATTCCGCGCTGCTATTGCCAATATCTCCCTTGTTTCAACTCTGTTTTCCCTGAAACTTCACTAACATCTTTGCAATCCCATTCTGCATATTTCATTCTTGAAGACCCTATCCCAAATTCCACTTCCCAAGACCAGAAATCCCACATTTGTCTATTTTTAGGGTTTGCATAACTCCTTCAATTTTCACCCAAACTCCTTCAACTTTTGCCACCGTGTTCCTTTCCTAATTCTGCTTCTTTCTCTCTCTCTATCAAATTTTCTCATTCTTTCACCCCGCTTCTGAAATCCCCATTTTTAGCTTCCCTGTCCATCAGAAAGTGTCCAAAACCTAGTCAAACCCCAATTACCCATCCGAGTTTTTCCCAAATCCAAATCTTTATTTACTAAATAAGCTTTTGTTTGTGTTTTTCTATCCATTTCCAAAAAAAAAAAAAAACTCTTGGTTGTGGTTGTCACTCACGCAGGAGCAAAAACCATGGAGGAAGCACTTGCAACCATCCAAACCAAACTCCAAGATTTGGATGAAAAATTTCTCAGCCTCCATCTTCAGCATTCAGCTATGAACAATAACCGACAGCCAGAATCTTTTGCAACCACCGGGTTTTCTTCTTCCAGCAATTTTCGTGGGCCGAAGCTTGATTTTCCTCGCTTCAATGGTACTGATCGGACTGGATGGATATACCGCGCAGAACAATATTTCAGTCTGCATAATACTTTTGATGTCTAGAAAGTTCCACTTGCGTCCTTTCATTTGAAATAGGAAGCCCTTCAATGGTAACATTGGTACATCAAAGCTCATCCCGAGCCAAACTGGACAGATTTTTGCCAACTCCTTTTGCCACGATTTGGTCCTAGTGCTTTTGACGACTTCACAGGAGCACTCACTAAACTTCACCAAACTGGCACAGTGAGAGAGTATCAAACAGAATTTGAGAAACTCGCCAATCACACAGAAGGATTGTCTGATGAATTTTATGGGAGTTGTTTTATTAGTGGTCTTAAGGATGAAATCCGGTCAGAGGTTAAAATGTTCTGTCCCAACACAATGATGGAAGTCATAGGTTTGGATAAGTTGGCATAAGACAAGCTTGTAGCCCAACAATGCTCCAAACCCACTTTTGTTCCCTTCCAAAATATGGGTTCTCAACGACCTCCCATCTCACCATCTCCTCGACCAACTCCTATCAAGCATTTGTCTAAAACTGAGATGCAGGCACACCGAAAAAAAGGGCTTTGTTATAATTGTGATGAGAAATTCACTCGGGGACATAGATGTGTTCAACAAAATCTCTATCTCTTGGATGTGGATTCTCTACCTGCCTCTGAACTTGGTAAAAAATCTCCAGATATAGTAGATGATCAGGTCGACATTCAGCACCCACCTGTTGACACCCCATCTCAGGACGACCCACCCGCAATCTCTCTCCATGTTGTAAACGGTGTCACAACCCCACAAACAATGCAGGTCAGGGGATACTTCAAAAAGTTCCCTCTTACCATACTCATTGATTCTGGTAGCACTCATAACTTCATTGACCCTCGGATTGCCAAATAGGCTGATTGTTTTATCCATCCTTGCTCCTACTTTGAAGTCATGGTTTCCAATGGGGGCACCTTACCTTGCAAGGGGAAGTGTCACAATGTGCGTATCTCTATGGAAGATTATAACCTGCGCTCTGACATGTTTGCCTTGTCCTTAGGTGGATGTGATGTGGTTTTGGGCATTCAATGGTTACACACACTTGGCCCCATCTTATGGCATTTTGCTGAACTTTGGATGCAGTTTTCAGTCAATGGGGCACAACAAAAATTAATGGGCTTACAACCAAGGTCTCTCTGCATCATCAGTTCACATCGCTTGGAAAAAATCCTTAAGAAGAATTCACATGGTGTCATCGCTCAGCTCCATTCCATTCAGATGCACCCATCAACGATCTCCACTACTTCCTTGGATAGATATGCAGTTGTCTTTGCTGAACCAATGAGCTTGTCGCCTTCAAGAGACCTTTTCGATAAGAATTTAGTCACATCTACCTCTCAGCAGGAAATGATGGCTATTTTGCATGCAGTACAGAAGTGGTAGCCATACCTATTAGGGAATTATTTTTGCATCAAGACTGATCTCCAGAGTCTGAAAAATTTTCTGGAACAATGGGTCTCCTCCCCAACACACCTGAAATGGGCTATCCAACTCATGGGTTATCCCTATGCGATCACTTACAAGAAGGGTAAGGACAATATGGTGGCAGATGCTCCTTCTCGCACAATTGATGACCCAGTTTCTCTTACAGCTCTTTCTATGCTTGTTCCAAATTGGTTGCAATATGTTCAACAGGGCTATCTCTTCTATGAACTCCATGCTTCTTTATCAGCAGGGCACTCTGGGTTCTTCAAAATGTATGACCGGGAACAATGTAACTTCTTTTGGCAGGGACTGAAAATGACAATTCAACAGATGGTGGCTGACTGTGATACTTTCTAGGTCAACAAGGGTGAAACGAAACTCCTTTCGGGATTGCCCAAACCCTTTCCCATCCCTACACAGCTTTGGCCAACTATTTCTATGGATTTCCTAGCAGCGCTCTGGTGGTACAATACCAAATCTCAAAGGACACCATATGAAGCAGTCTATGGACAGACACCGCTAGTTCTTCTTCCATACACCCTTAGCAGCTCCCCAGTTCAGGAAATTGACTCGGTTCTTCGAAACCGCGATCAGATTCTTCTCATTCTGCAGGACAATCTTCACATGGCCAGAATTCGCTTGAAACAACAAGCCGATCAACACTGTTCTGAGCACATTTTCCGTGCAGCTGATGGGGTTTTCTTCTTCTACAACCTTCCAAGCAATCCTCCTTGACACTCCAAAGGCGTCAGTGGCCCGAAATGCAACCCGAGGATGCTACCGGGGAACCACTTCTTCAGATTCTGCAGCAATTTCTCCAACCATAGCTTTGAGGACAAAGTTTTTTCTAAGGGAGAGGGGATGTTAGGAACCCGTGTCAGCCCTTCTCTTTACTATGTTAGTATATTGTTGTTGGATGCATATGCTTTGTAAGTCGTCCCGTAGTATTTGTTGATCCATAGTTTATATTAGCCCATAGTATTGGACGCATATGCTTTGTAAGTCGTCCCATAGTATTATATGTCCCATGGTTTTGACTCAAAGTATTGGGCATAGACTTAGTATATAAGTGTGTGTTGAGGTCATTGAAGACACCGTGAAGTTAATTGTATTGAGCTTGCTCAAAGGAGGTTGCCCCCTCGAAGTGGTCGTGTGCAAAGAAAGCTAGCCAAATCCCTATCATCTTTGGGAGGTTACATGATCCGGATTTATGCGGGAACGAAACAAAAGATAGCATATACAGAGATATATTGTAAGAACACAATGATACAGTAAACACATATTCTATTAAATATCAGAAATAGAACAGACTGTAAAATACAATAGCTGGAATGGTGGTAGCTATCTCTGAGAAGAGATGTGGCCGCTATGCTCATTCGTGCCAAGATGAATACAAAGAGAGGTCGAAAGGGCCTATTTATCATAAGCATGAGGGAAAGAATCCCAAACATCCAAAAACCTAACCCTAGAAGATGAACTGTCATAAAGTTTGCGGCCCCAAGGTGGTTAGTTGAATAGTCAACTTCCCGGGGTCATGACTTTTGCATACGATCTCCGTTTGGGGCGCTCAGTAGCTCGTTGGAAAGGTCTATCCGAGACTTACAACTTTTGACTGGGGCCAAATGCATGTTATTGGCAACCATTTGGCCCCCCAAATTGCCAAAAAAGGTCGTTTAGGGCCTCAAAACGGCCCCGGAAGTTTAGGACTCAAAAAACCGTAAAAAAATTACTAGAAAATTGGCAAAATGGGAAACTGTTTTGAGTCAGTGGAATAGGTGGGTGGCCACCGATATCCTTCTGTATCATTACACTCTTCACTAGGTTTATCAAGCCAATTCTAAATCCTCTTCTACTCCTGGTTGCTTACACACAGTTCAAGCCAAAACAAGGGATACATATAACCCAATTCACAACAATCCATTCACACACACACATCATGACACCAATGTTATATATGGGAAAAAATTTTAACTGTGGGATGCACAAAACAATATTTCCATGAGTGTTCCCGAAATTGTGGGCACACCAAAAAACGGATTTGGAAGAAGGGAAAATGACCATAGGGAAAAATTGATTTTTCCCACAGGCATACCAACATTCAAATGAAAAAAATCACCCCTTTAAACCCCCAAATCGAATTTCTCCTCCTCCCAGTCATTCTGTAACACTAAAAACGAATCCCTAGCTAGAAAAATGGAGAAAAACCCAGGAAAAACGTGGAGGAAAAATCCCAGCAAGCAATAGGGATGCGAGAGAGAAAAACCAATGGATGAATGATGGGCCGAGGATCAAATTCGTGGGTCTTTTTTTTTTCCCATGGAGCCTGTTTGTGCTAGAAATTGTCCCTGGACTACAAAGGGAACAAGCTAGTACAATCTCAAAACAATGAACATAAAATAGGGCTTGTTTTTGTAATTTTTTTGTTTGAGAGTTCTATTTTCAAGAAGGTAATCAATCATCCAACTAATGCACAAACTAAATCATGTAAAAATCTCCAAGAACTAAGAAATAAAAATGTAAGATAATAAACATAAACCACAAACAATCGTTTGCACTGTACTGGTAAAGTCCACAACACATCAGCATTCACATGAGAAAAAACTTTAAACAAGGAATGAAATCATAGGTTGAGTGGTCAAAATGGCCATAAACAGAATCAATAGATAAAATAGAGTGGCTTATATTCATGTATAAATCAATCTTAGTCTTCAAAACTTACATCAGAGCCATATGCATCAGACTGAATGTATATCCAAATGCTCTTAGCTGTATAGTGCTTCTTGAAACAAAAATCGAACCCTAAAACTATATGTTTGTCTTCCTTTTATCATTAAAAAAGTAGAGTAGTTCCATAACTACCTTCTAGGTTGAGCTTGGAAGCAGTTACATCAATTAGTTACATGCTAACTTGAATCTTTAAAGACAATTAACCAAAAATAACAAATCAAACTCTGGGAAATTTGGCGAATTTCGACAAATGGGTCTCACAAATGCCTCCATATATCTCGATCCATGAAACCTGTGAGAAAAATGAGAGAGGATTTTTTAAATGCATCCATGATGAACAAAAACCTCTCTTTGTTTTTAAAAATTCCTCTCCAATTAATCGGAAGACGTGACAAACATTTGTGACTAAAAAAATAAACTATTAAATATTTTAAACCCTGAAAAATAGGCCACAAAGATGAATTCGAATATTCCAAACCATGACAGATATTTCAAAAATGAGAGAGGTTTTTGTAAATGAGTCTGTTCTGGAAAAACACCTCTCTTGGTTTTCTCAAACTCGTTTCCATCACCTTGTAATCCGTGCTCAATTGCAATGACCAAAACAGGGAAAAATAGGGCATAACTATGCATCTCTTTTTCTTTTTAGGGCTTCTTTTGCTACTGGCTTCTTCAGGATTTGAATTAGCTACCTTTTCCATTATTTCATATTCAACAATATGCTCATAATCATCGCCAATCGCGTTCCTCTACTCTGAAATCGCGTTCCAAATTATAACTCATGGCCACTCAAATCCCTAATTTTTCAATGATAAATCACAATAGGTTTTTACAAGTGTGATGATATGTTGAACAACTTCCTGGAGGTCTTCAAACATCATCAAATGCAGTGGGTCATCTCTTCACCGATGAACCACAATCTTCCATGATCTCAGATTCCTACAACGCGCTAATGTATGGGATTTGAACTTTGCGCTGTAGGAATACCTCAACATGACAAATTGGGAAAACACACTCAAAATAGAAGTTAAACCTTGGATATAAGCATAAGAGTGAACCCAAATAAGTATTTTGAAGACTTTGAAAGAAATATAACATTTAATAAGCCACTGAGGATAAAATAAATTAAAATGAAAAACCATAACATATACAATAAAAAGACATTCAAAATCATTAAAATTCAAAATAAAATAAAATGAAAAGTGAATAAGGGTAAAACAATTTAAAAGAAACACGTAAAAATTGAGAACAATTTCAGTGTTAACATCTGGCTCCTGCTGAGGGATGAAAGCCTCCTTGTGAGGTTTCAAGATCATGTAGATCTTGTGCCTTATTCATTGGGTGATGGAGTCAGCTGTACAACCAACCTCTGCAAACTTTTAGAATCTGCCACTTATTCAAGCTAACTAACTGATACACCTGCTACAAACTGAGGGAAAGCAAATACTCTGAAGGCGAGCTTATTTCCTATGCTACCCTACTCTGACCAGCTCTCCAATTTACTCAAGTAAATGCAAACTTCCATAGTAACCATTCAAGCAACTTGATAACTGAAATGATCTCATCTATGCCAGTGATCAATAAATAATGTTTGAAATATAACAACATTGATAAAAACTCCTTCAGAAAACGATACTCACCCAGAAGTGTCGGTGAAAAAATGAAATCTGAAACATTTAAAGATGATGAAAGGTATGACTCCAATAAAACTGCTATTGGATCCTCATATCCATGTTCGGAGACATACTGCTGTGTGAAAACTACTCCATCAATAAAATAATGCTTTTGTTGTTCTTCCTGAAACAACTCACAACAATTCTATGCTTGCATATTCTTTACATTATCTGATGTATCACTGGGAAGAACTTCTTTCAGCTGAACATCTAACGAAAAAGAGGAAGGATGCAATATGCTCATTTCATTTTTAAAAACCTCCACCAATTTTAGAATTTCTGAAGATGTTGATATAGAAATATGGACTTTTTCATGACTCATATCTTCAGAACCATTTCCGATTTGCTCAAAAGGAATATATTTCTAATTGTCGAGCTCTTCTAGGGTAATTTGATGTTGTTTTTGCATATTTTGAGCTCCCATTTCTCCTTGAAAGAGATCAAGTTTTAGTTCTAGAATTTCATCCAAAGATTCTCCCATCAGTTGCTTATAATTTTCCTCATTGCCTTCCCAACATTCTATTTGATTTTTTTTTAATTCAAATAAACAAGGCAGAGAATATTTTCATAATACTAATTTTCTGCTTGCAAACAAGATGCTTGACCAAAACTTGAAGAAATAAAACCTTGAAAATCATCATAAGTCAAAAAAGGGAACCGATCTATAGTGTCAATATCAAGATACTGAGGAGCAACAATCTGATTTGAAAGAAAATAATCGGTATCCGCTGCAAACTTATTCTCATGTTGATCAACATAACCAACCTTATATACATCACTCAGAAGATTCATAATAAAATGTCTCTTATGTTCTAAACCAAAAGAATTTTCTGCTACATATATGGAATCATTTTGTTGATCCAAATGAGAATAAAATGCATCTTTCAGATCTCTGACGACGGAGAAATCAGATTCACTAATTTTAATAGCTGAAGATGACGTATTAGCATGAAAAGAACAAAGATTCAGGCTTGACCCTTGTTATTCATGTGCTTCTTTCGATTTCCCAATATCTAATTCTGCATCAAAGCTCTGATCATGAAGCTTTCCACAAGCCCGTAAATTGTCTTCAACCTCTTTGGCATTTGAAAACATTTGTTGTAAGGAAGATGACTTTCTCTCTTTGAGATGGAGGACTAAATCAAATCGTTGAAGAGCTGATGCATAATATATCATAGCAGCTTTTTCTGAAGGTCTGATCTTTGTAGGCATGCTAACATAAACTCTTCGAAACCTCTGATTAAACTCAGTAATAGGCTCATCATTTTCCCTTCTCATAGCATAGAAATTAGTTAAGTACTGATTGAAGGACATATTCTCACCCCAATACTTTGAGAATGCATAATAAAAATCAGTCCAAGAATTAATTGAACCAGCTTCCAAACCCCTAAACCATGAAGCAGCATCTCGAACCAAAGATTTGGAAAATAGCCTCATAACAACATCCTCATGTACAATCTCAAAATTATCAATGCAATTATGGAAAGCTTCCAAGTGCTTCTCTGCTGTGATATGGTCTTCTCCAGTAAAAAAGTAGGAAGGGTAAGGATGTAAGTGAGATGGCAACCTAAGAGGTTTAAACATCTTCTATCTAATTCTAGACTGAAAATCTGTGGGTTGAAAATGAGGCTCAACAAAATGATTACAAGGCTCTGCAGTGATGGTAATAGGTGATAAGACCTGACAAGGAGATAAATTAGTTTCATCATCCTCACAGTTACAAGGTTGATCAGATTCGGGAAGGACTTGAATACATACATCATTCTTCTCAATAGATTGAAGTGAAGGGACATGCTCAACATCTACAATACAAGAGGAATGCAAACTTTTTTCTTCAAAAGAGGGGTATGTAACTGAAGGTTCAGAGTGGACAAAGCAAAGAATGATTCTTTTGACATGCAATGGGAAAGACAAAAGAGCTGATGAATACGAACAAGATTTCATGGAGAAAACTAACAAGATGATACCCAGTCTTTCCATTTGGCTTCCTCATTTCTTATCAGCAAAATTCTTCTTCCAGTTGAGTCTTATGGTTGTGGAGTCGCTCGGTGAAAACTTTGCAACCAATATTCTGTATCTATCTTTTGTTCACCATCAAAAGACATAATTAATTTTTTTTTGAAGAACTGGTGAAAATGTAGTCTGAAAGAGTTTCTGATCCTGTTCACCCTCCAAAATCAGATTTATAAGAATACCCCAGGGAATATATAATTCACTTCCATCCTCGACAATGACGCCAAAGATGCTTGTGCTAGAAATTGTCCCTAGACTACAAAGGGAACAAGCTAGTACAATCTCAAAACAATGAACAAAAAATAGGGCTTGTTTTTGTAATTTTTTGGTTTGAGAGTTCTATTTTCAAGAAGGTAATCAATCATCCAACTATTGCACAAACTAAATCATGTAAAAGTCTCCAATAAATGAGAAATAAAGATGTAAGATAATAAACATAATAAACATAAACCATAAACAATCGTTTGCACTGTATTGGTTCAGTCCACAACACATGAGCATTCACATGAGAAAAAACATTAAACAAGGAATGACATTATAGGTTGAGTGGTCAAAATGGCCATAAACAGAATCGATAGATAAAATAGAGTGGCTTATATTCATGTATAAATCAATCTCAGTCTTCAAAACTTGCATCAGAGCCATATGCATCAGACTGAATGTATATCCAAATGCTCTTAGCTGTATAGTGCTTATTGAAACAAAAATCGAACCCTAAAATTGTATGTTTGTCTTCCTTTTATCATTACAAAAGTACAATAGTTCCATAACTACCTTCTAGGTCGATATTTGAAGCAGTTACATCAATTAATTACATGCTAACTCGAATCTTTAAAGACAATTAACCAAAAATAACAAATCGGACTCTGGAAAATTTGGCGAATTTCTGAAAAATGGGTCTCACAAACGCCTCCATATATCTCGATCCATGACACCTGTGAGAAAAATGAGAGAGGTTTTTTTAAATGAGTCCACGATGAACAAAAACCTCTCTTTGTTTTTAAAACTTCCTCTCCAATTAATCGGAAGACGTGCCGAAAATGTGTGACTAAAACAATAAACTATTAAGTATTTTAAACCCTGAAAAATAGGCCACAAAGATGAATTCGAATCTTCCAAACCATAACAGCTGTTTCAAAACTGAGAGAGATTTTTGTAAATGAGTCTGTTGTTGACAAAAACCTCTCTTGTTTTTCTCAAACTCATTTCCATCACCTTGTAATCCGCGCTCAATTGCAATGACCAAAATAGGGAAAAATAGGGCATAACTATGCATCTCTTTTTCTTTTTAGGGCTTCTTTTTCTACTGGATTCTTCAAGATTTGAATCAACTACCTTTTCCATTATTTCATCTTCAACAATATGCTCATAATCATCCCCAATTGCGTTCCTCTGCTCTGAAATTCGTAACTCCAAAATGATAACTCATGGCCACTCAAATCCCTAATTTTTCAATAATAAATCACAATAGGTTTTTACAAGTGTCATGATATGTTGAACAACTCCCTGGGTCATCTCTTTCCATCGATGAACCATGATCTTCCATGATCTCAGATTCCTACAGTGCGCTAATGCATGTGATTTGAGCTTTGCGCTGCAGGAATACCTCAACATGACAAATTGAGAAAACACACTCAAAATAGAAGTTAAACCTTGGATATAAGCATAAGAGTGAATCCAAATAAGTATTTTGAAGACTTTGAAAGAAATATAACATTTAATAAGCCACTAAGGATAAAATAAATTAAAATGAAAAACCATAACATATACAATAAAAAGGCATTCAAAATCATTAAAATTCAAAATAAAATAAAATGAAAAGTGAATAAGGGTCAAACAATTTAAAAGAAACACGTAAAAATTGGGAACAATTTCAGTGTTAACAGAGCCAAACACAATTTTCCAAAATGGTGGCTTCCCCATACACGAAATTTGGATAGTCATACATCTCCATTTCTCAAAATAATAACTACATCAACCACCTCTTGGAAGAATTAAATGATTGGGTGCATAAGTCAAAATGGGTAGTTAATGGTTTATGGGTTATCTCATTGACACTTGGCTTGACACTATTGGCTTTAAGGGTTTAAATATTTCCCTCCCTATTCCTTGAAAAAATCATGCCCCCATACTCTTATTGCATTGCACAAATATTTGTGGGTATTTTTATTAAAATACATATTTACATGATATTTGTAATTTCCATTGTGCCAACCTAGCATGCGACCCACATGCATATATTTTTAATTGTCGATAGGAGAATGATAAATCGATGGCAGTGTCATATCCTTGAGCTCCTCACCACGATTTTATAATGATATTACATCATATACATGTTTAATGTAGTGGGGTCAAAATCATGATATTACATTCCCCTCCCCCTTAAATTAGCATTGTCCTCAGTGCTCTTCAAAACTGAACAAAAATGGATATGCCACTCTCATGGCATCCTCCAGCTCCCATGCAGACTCATCGGGAATGCAATGCTTCCATTGCACCTTCACCTATCTGATGGCTCGGTTCAGGAGCAATGTTACCTTCCTGTATAAGATGCGCAATGGCTTGGTTTGGAACTGTCCCTCGGCTTCCACCTGGATCACATCCCAATTAATCACATGGTTAGGATCATGTAAATACTTCTTAAGCAAAGAAACATGCAAAAAATTATGAGCTCTACTATTAGCAGGCAATGCAAGTCTATATGAAACTGGACCTATTCTTTCGAGCACTTCAAATGGCCCACAATATCTGGGTGATAGCTTGGCACAAATACCAATCTTCAAGGAACTCTTCCTTGGACTCACTCTAAGGTAAACATGATCCCCAACACTGAACACCCTATTCACCCTATGCTTATCTGCATATCTTTTATGTCTATCTTGGGATGCTTTTAAATTCTGCCCGATCTTTGCAACCTCTTGTTCCATTTCCTTAAGCAATTCTGGGCCAGGTACGATTTTGTTCATTGGATTATCCCAAGTCACTGGTGTCCTGCACTTCCGACCATATAAAGCCTCAAATGGTCTCATTCCCAATGATTTTTGATGCCCATTTGTTGAAATATTGTAACTTCTAAGAATATTATATTTGTACTTTATTTTTTCGGAGATGTTTCATTCCTCCGTGAAGACCTTATTGTATATTTGGAGATGTTTTATTCCTCCGTGGAGAATGTGGTAACTTGGGTTATTAGATTTCCCTAGTGGGGGTCGGTCCTGTATGAATCATGTGGGTTAAAGGGGTTATTAGACCACCTTAGTGGAGTCGACCCTGCCACATTATGTTAAGTAATTAAGTTGGGGCTGACCTAGTCAATGTAAAATACAAGTCGGAGTTGTGTATAAATAGAGGAGGTGTGTTCCTCATTTAACACACACTGCACTAACTTGTGAATAGCGCATAGGTGAGGGAGAGATCTGCTATGGAGGAGAAGGAGATCATGCCTAGGGTTTACATCTTTGTATTTGCTGGTCATCTATATTGAGGAAGCTTTGCTGGGTTTTCTACCCCATGAGGGTTTCCCAGGATAAATCTGTGTCTCTTGTGTTTATGTTGTGCTTGTTGTTCTTTCAGTGATCTTGTATATGATATTGTTGTGAAATGGAATGAAATGATGATATTTTCTGTCTTAGAATATTGAATATTAACATGGTATCAGAGCTAGCCTGAAGGAAGGCAATGTATGGCACTTATGACACTTGCTTCACTTGCGACAATTTGAAGGTTAGGGTTTTATATAGCAAAAACTAGTGATCGTGGCACATTCGCTATAAATCCTTTTTCGCGAAGGTTCAGGATATGAAACCTTTACAGGTAGTAGATAACATCTCCTTGTACCTTGTATCCAAAGGAAAACCTCTAATTCGTTGTACTTTGTGATTTATGATCAGTACATGTTAGGGTTTCTGCCTCTTCCAGATCTCAGTCATAAACCGGTGACCTAGGAAAAAAAGTCACAAATTGGGCTAGGAAGCTCCAAATGAAATTTCATAAAAAGTAACAGGTAGGGCACGGACTATAGTTTCTAAGGTAATGTTTTCAGAGGCCAAAGTTGAACCAGTGACACGTGGCACTTTGTACAAGTTCGCTCTCCTATTTTATCCCATAAACAGGTCACGTTGTGACAGTTGGCATAACTCTCTCTTAGAGAATCCAATTGAGGTCAGACCTATGGGGTTGGAAAGAGGACAAGTCAGGCTACCACAGGAAGAAGTTTCAGAACTCGTGGATTCGTAATTTCGGATTTACACTAGAAACAATCAGGTGCATATTTATGTCAAAACGGATTTGGATTTTGAGCACCTTCATTCTTGAATTGTCACTGCTGTAGGAAATTAGGGTTTCAGAGAAAGTTGGAATTTTTGGAATCGGAGTCCACGGCTGAATGCTACTTAGAAAAATCAAAGTTTAGAGCTTTGGATCGAACCTTTTGATTGGGTAGAAGGGTGGGCTTCACCAAACCCTAGTTCGGGATCCTGTCTAGTGAATCCAGAAGTTTCAAAGGCAATCTTGAGGGGTCAAATTTTGCAGTTTTCAAAATTGAAGTATACCAGCTTGATCAGCTCATCAAGCTACATATTTCCATCCATTCAGAAGTTTGAAATTCAAAATTTGAATTTTTAGGGTTTCTCTAACAAACCCTAATCCAGCTCCAAATTCAGTTTCAGCAAATCGAAGTGGATTGGGTTAAAAGCAATCCTGTCAGGTATGACTTGAGGAGATACAGGTATGTGTTGAAATCTGTTCATGATTAAGTTTATGATATGTTTTTCTTCATATTATTGAGGTTAGTACAATCTTGATTAATCTTAGAATTGTCTTATCACCCTAGTAAAAGTATGAATGCATGTGAATGATAGAAGACATTCATTGATTAGGGTTATATGATTGTACTAATGCACATGTGGTGTTGTATGAGGATGATGTTGTCTGCTAACAAGATACATGTACATCAAGAAAGACAAATCAAGTTCTATGACCATGATGACATGAAGACAAAGACTCATCCATAATCTTTGATCACATAGAAGCTCTACTTACAAGGTATGTATGACTTTGTTCTACTATGCTTAACCTATGAGATATGCAGGTTCTAGCACAAAGTCTCTAAATCATTGAAGAGAACAAAGAAGATATTGTTTGGGTAAGTTAATACATAGACCAAGCATGATAATCGAGGTATGTGTTCCTATATCAAGTTAGAATCCTACCTTGTGATAGGATCTTAGGTAAGTATACCTGTGTATGAAATGATCATGACCATACAAAATGTTTTGATAGTATCGAGATTATACTAATGAATGTATGTTTATGTATGAGATCACGAGGATGACACTAGTGCACACTTAAGCATGCATAGTGGTACAGAATGAATAGAAGTTCAAAGACATATAGAGATCAAGCGGGTGGCAACCACTCAACATAAAATATAAGTATTTGAGTTGTTATTTGAATCTCTGAAATAGTAAATGATATTGCTTGTATCCATATTTGTATTCCTAGAATATATCATGCATAGTGTAAGCATTCATATAGCATTGAGCAGTATACTACTAATATGCATATGATGGGTAAGATTGGACAAACATTCCGTTGTTGTTTATCTAGAATGAAACCTCTTTGCTGACATGCCGAGAGATGTGCACGCTCTTGATAGTATGTTCTGGTAGAGATGGAAGGAATCTAGATAGCCACTGTATCCATACATGATATGGAAAAGTGTCGTGCCAAAATATTGGTCAATATAGTTGCATGACTATGTGAATCATATCAGTATGCATAGTAGGTTATCATAATTTGATGATTATGAAGTATTACTAATCATGTGATTAACTCTGATTTGTAGAAAAGATCATGTGCTATGATGATGAACACTTGTTCCAAAGAACGAGTGATGGATGTTCAACAAGAAGACTTACAAATCAAACATACTATAGAAGGCTCGTGGCTAGAAGATTCTCTTAGAAAAAGGAAGAGGATCATGACGAGATGTTTGCTCCAAGTAGCTAGATAAGACCATTCTCTTAATGATGTACTTGAAGAAGAAGTGTGAATCAGGCGCCGTACGAGTACCCAGGATCGATAGTCATTTGATGAGCTTAATGATCACCATGGGTGATGCGGATTTCAACCTTTGCTACAAGGTTGAAGATGGTGTCTATATAAAGATGACACTCTTCTCTTAGATGGATGCAAGAAGGAACTCACCACAGAGTTCAAATGATCTTGAGGATCACATCAGTAGACCCATCTGATAGGAGATGGCACAGATAGATATGCAGAAGATCACTCAATGCAAAGTGTGAATGATGTTCAGTCATAGAGAGAGAATTGATAGCTTCTTGACAAGCCTGGGCTTTACTAGAAGTAAAGCTGATCCTAACCTTTACCTTAAGGTTATGGATGATACTATTATTGTATGAGGATGATCTCTTTCTGACAGGGAATGAGAAACAGATCATGGAAAGCAAGAAGAAGCTAGCTACATAATTTGAGATGAAAAATCTTGGATTGATGCATTACTTCCTAGGTCTGGAAGTATGGCAAGGCTCAAAAGGAATCTTTATCAAACTAGGGAAAAGTATGCTGTATGTTGGAATGTACAACCATGGCCACTCTCATGGGTTCCGACTTGAAGATGTTAGCTGATGACTCATCAGAGTTAGTGGATGTGACTCTGTGCAGACAGATTATTGGGTCATTAATGTATCTGATGAATACAAGGCCAGATATATGCTTTGTTGTGAACACCTTGAGTCAGTATCTAGTGGAACCTAGGTGTGTTCACCTGATAGCTGCAAATCATGTGATGAGGTACCTAAAGGGTACGATAGACTTTGGTCTATGTTATCTTGGAGATCACGACTTCAGATTGTATGGCTACATAGATGCTGATTGGGCAGGAAGTGTACATTGGGCGGATGTTATTGTCTGGGTTCTGACATGATCTCGTGGATTAGCAGGAAGCAGTATAGTGTGGCTCTCAGTACAGCTGAAGCGGAATATATATAGCTGCTTGCTCTGCTAGTTGTGAAGCGGTATGGCTACGAAAATTGTTATTAGGATTGTTTGACTTAGAGATAGACTCCACTGTGATCCTATGTGATAACCAGAGTTGTATCAAGATGACAGAGAATCCAGTATTCCATGATAAGTCAAAGCACATAGAGATATGATATTTATATATATGGAATATGGTGTAGAAAGGATCTACCAAGCTCGATTATGTGGGCACCGACGAACAAGTTGCTGATGTATTGAACAAAACCTCTGTCTCGAGCAAAGTTTGAGTATTTCCGAGACAAGCTTGGTGTAGTTTAGAAGGACCCTCCTCGAAAGGGGGAGTGATGTGGTCGTTGATGATGAGATTTCCTGCATCGACAGAAAGGTCGATGATGTGGATACATGTATTGATGATACCGACGGTGAGGTCGATGATGTGGATACATGTATTAATGATACCGACGGTGAGGTCGATGATGTGGATACCTGTATTGGTGATACCAATGATGAGGTCGATGAGTGGTCCATAGACTTGGTCTAAGTTGACAAGTGGATTGTATCATCCTTGGACACATGTCCTAAAAGAGATCCGTAGACATATGTCTTCGAGAAAGAAGTCCCTAGTGGACGAGAGGGATTGCATCATCCCTGGACTTCGGTCCCCTGAATTGATCCATAGACATTTGTCTCCGAGAAAGAAGTCCCTAGTGGACGAGAGGGATTACATCATCCCTGGACTTAGGTCCCCTGAATTGATCCATAAACATATGTCTCCGAGAAAGAATTCCCTAGTGGACAAGAGGGATTGCATCATCCCTGGACTTCGGTCCCCTGAATTGATCCGTAGACATATGTCTCCGAGAAAGAAGTCCCTAGTGGACGAGAGGGATTGCATCATCCCTGGACTTCGGTCCCCTGAATTGATCCATGGACATATGTCTTCGAGAAAGAAGTCCCTAGTGGACGAGAGGGATTGCATCATCCCTAGACTTCGGTCCCCTGAATAGACCCGTAGACATCTGTCTCTGAAAATTGATGATAGGACTGCATCGTCCCTGAACGTTTAGTTCAAAATGTACGTAATAAATCCTAGATTTGATCTAGGTCACATCCAATATGAAAAAGGACTGGCTCTGTGGTGATAAATCCTAGATTTGATCTAGGTCACATCCAATATGAAAAAGGACTGGCTCTGTGGTGGTAAATCCTAGATCTGATCTAGGTCACATCCAGTATGAAAAAGAACTGGCACTATAGTCGGGCTTGCATCATCCCTAGACATGGATTTGTCTTAAATGGATCACGGACTGCATTGTCCCTAGACATGGATTTGTCTTAAATGGATCAAGGACTGCATCGTCCCTAGACATGGATTTGTCTTAAATGATCAAGGACTGCATCGTCCCTAGACATGGATTTGTCTTAAATGGATCAAGGACTGCATTGTCCCTAGACATGGATTTGTCTTAAAAGGATCAGGATTGATAATCCTGTAAGTAGATCTGGATTGCATCGTCCATAGACATGAGACTTGTCTTAAATTGATAAGGATTGATCATCCTGGGAATTGGATCCGGATTTCATCGTTTGGATCTGGATTTCATCGTCCATAGACATGAGAGGTGTCTTAAAGTGAGAGGGATTGATCATCCCGTAATTGGATCATGTGTGTTGCTGTAGATCGAGTCGAGATGATCCAGATGTTGTAGATCGATATGATCCAGACGCTGTAGATTGAGATGATGATGTTGATTGTGATGATCCAGATGTTGTTGTTGATTGAGATGATCCAGATGATGCTGTTGATCGAGATGATTGAGATGATGATGTTGATCGTGATGATCCAGATGTTGCTATTGATAGAGATGATCTAGATGATGCTGTTGATCGAGAGGATCCAGTTGATGATGTGATGTTGTTTATCGAGAGGATCCAGTTGATGATGTGATGATGTTGATCGAGAGTATCCAGTTGTTGACGATGCTGTAGCTGATTGAGTGCTGCAGAAGATGAAGACTCAATACTGACGATGCTGATACTCCAGTATTGAAGACCTGAAGATATTCCAGTAACTGGTTGAGTTACTGATGATGTTGAGAAAGCTTCCAATGATTTATAGATGTATCATGTATGATGTTGATGATTCCTTGCTCCTGCAGATGTTGTTATAATATCCTTCTCGTTAAGGGGGAGTGTTGAAATATTGTAACTTCTAAGAATATTATATTTGTACTTTATTATTCCGGAGATGTTTCATTCCTCTGTGAAGACCTTATTGTATATCCGGAGATGTTTTATTCCTTCATGGAGAATGTGGTAACTTGGGTTAGTATACTTCCCTAGTGGGGGTCAGCCCTGTATGAGTCATGTGGGTTAAAGGGGTTATTAGACCACCCTAGTGGGGTCGCCCCTGCCACATTATGTTAAGTAATTAAGTTGGGGCCGACCTAGTCAATGTAAAATACAAGTCGGAGTTGTGTATAAATAGAGGAGGTGTGTTCTTCATTTAACGCACACTGCACTCACTTGTGAATAGCTCATAGGTGAGGGAGAGATCTGCTATGGAGGAGAAGGAGCTCATGTCTAGGGTTTACATCTTTGTATTTGCTGGTCATCTATATTGAGGAAGCTTTGCTGGGTTTTCTACCCGATGAGGGTTTCCCAGGATAAATCTGTGTCTCTTGTGTTTATGCTATGCTTGTTGTTCTTTCAGTGATCCGGTATATGCTATTGTTGTGAAATGGAATGCAATGTTGATATTTTCTGTCTTAGCATATTGAATCTTAACACCATTATTATGTGCAAACACTACCAAGTGTAGATAATCCTCTCACTTGGATGGTTTTGTGAAAATCCTCACAACAGATCTAAGAGCTGATGTATACCTCATAATGAAAGAATTTAGGAATAAGATTAAGAGTGGTCAATGCAATAAAATGAGCAACATAATAATAATACAGTAGAACTTGGATAGAAGCAAAATAACTTCACACACACTAATTAATTAATTACAAATGGACAAATAAATAATACAGTGCATGAGGAATTCGAATGCCAAGGTGGCAATTCGAATTGGCCTTCATGGAGTGATCAAAAGATCAATGGAGTGTCATCGGAGCACAACTAGTAGTCTATCTCATCATCAGTGGAGTCATCAATGCTCAAGTAACTGCCAACCATCAGTCAAACTGAGTCTAACTGAGTGTGGTAGGTGTAACTGGAACTAACTGAATGAAGGAGGCTCAATGGAGGGTGCATGAGGAGCTAACTGAAGTCAGAATGAGTAATCTAGTCACACTGGAGGTCCATCAGAGTGGTAAGGTCAGTTAAGAGTGAGTCAAGCCTAAAATCAAGGAGAGAACTCAATTAACTGAAGACAGCTGGACTGGTAGGTGAAGTCAAGTGGATGGTGAGATGTGGGCGCATCACTGGCTAGGAGGGCTCAATATGAGTGGAAATAAGCTCCCGAGTGCTGGAAGACTAGGGACTAGGTGCTGGAGGTATCAACTTGATGACTGGGCAGCATGCGGATGCATGCTGCATGCAGGAATGCATGCAAGACTGAAAATGCAAAGGATGAAAAATGTTGGTAGGACTAGGATGGAGTATAGGAATATCCTAACACCCCCCCTTAATCCATCCTAGGCCCTGGTAATTGAGACCAAAGGTCACCCAATACAATGAATAATAATAACAGTTAATAAACTGAGGAAATGGGGAAAACCTCATGGGAAAAATACCCCCCCTCAAAATAGACTGTAAGGCACACACAAAATAAATGCTCCAAACTCAAGCAGGTGTGATGCTTGGTCATATGTCTGGAGGTATCTTCTTCTTGGGAAGAAGTGGATCATACTCAAAAAGCATGTGCTTGTACTTGCTCTTCAGATCGAATGTGATGAGAACAAATCCAAAAGTATGAGGATGATCCGTGAGCCTGTGATTCGAATCAACTGAGGTAGGATCAAATCTATGAATGTGTAGATAGTATTTTGTCTTCACCTTCAAACCATCATGGGTGAGATTATGCCAAAAAGAACCATCACATGATTGCTTGAAATCCAAATCAGATTTAAGACTTGAAGAATGGTTTCTTGAGATCTCCTTTGAACCAACATGGGTGAGATCAAAACCATCATATGCATGAGAAATTATCCCAAGTAGTGATTGCTTAGAATCCAAATTAGATCCAAGACTTGAATCATGGTTTCTTGAGATCTCCTTTGAACCATTAGAGGTGAGATCAAAACCAGTAAGTGCATGAGAAATTATCCCAAGCGAGTGGAAATGGTTTCTTGAGATATCCTTTGAACCAGTAGAGGTGAGATCAAAACCATGATATGCATGAGAAATTATCCCAAGCAAATGGAAATGGCCATAATCTTCAATAACCTTTTGAAAGCATGAGATAATGATCATATAGTAGTACATAAGAGGTGAGTGATCAAGGAGAGCAAATGCATTACCTCTAATGGCTAATTTTACCTCTGAAACATTCAATAGATCATGATGCAAACCAACAGACTTTGGTGCAAGAGAGGATTTAGGACCTTCTGCAATTTCTAGAGTGTGAGCTGGCACAGAATTCGAAATAGAAGAAATTTGGAGCATGAGTGTAGAATCTGCAAGTTCTTCTTCTTTGTGGACAAATTCAATATGAGAAATGTTTGATACTGGTTCATGATCAATGAGATCATCAAGGAGGGCGAATGCATCACTTTTCTTACTCTCGAAAGGGTTTGGACCAATCCCTTCATTCTGTTTGCCAAATGTTTCATCCAGATGGGCCCATAGCTCTTTTGGAGATTCAACATCAATGTATTAGTGTACCATGCATCGAGGCATAGCAAACATCATGGTTGCACGGACATGGTCACCTTTATTTAACCAATCAATCTCTTATTTAGAGGATTCAAATTCTCTTTCAAAACAATAATCAAAGAGACCATTTCTCTTCAAATGTGCGATCATCTTTGGTTTCCATTCATCATAGTTGAATGGAGAAAGAAGATCATAGTTGAATGGAGGAGGATAGATTTCTTCTGAATACATGGAAGCTGTAGAAGACCTGCAAAAACAATAGAAATATCTACAACTGCTACTGTTGTAAAAGTGCAGAAACTGCTTGTCACCTATCCAAATTCTGAAAATATTATTTTATTGGCAAAATACTTTATGTTAAATTTTAATTACAAAGTTTTGTAATTATGACCAAGTTTGGTCAATGATGAATGTAATTATTGATTATTATTATTTAATAAATTAAAGTAGGAGACAAACACCCAAGGGAATTGTTAAATGAGTGTTCACTGACGCACTAGGAGGAATGGAAGATGTTAGAAGGCATGGGACAGATGGCAACAATTGCACTTCACCACTAGCTGTTGGTTACAGGACAACTACCCCTAAAAATGTGGCATTATCCCCCAGGTGGTGGGAGTGAGCAGGTAGCTCATTAAATGACCAGTTAACCACAAAAAGGCCTAGGCAGCCTACATAAGGAAAATTCGAATTGAGTAGGCAACTCTTACAATATTTTCTGTAGAAATATTCCTCAAGTGCATCAGGTGATCACTGAGAGATTCAAATAGGGAGGCTATGTGAGAGTGCAACTGTAAGTCTGCAAATTATTTTGAGAAGGAGAACCATAGGTGTTGGGGCAGGTCCCTTTGACTGCTAAGTCTTTAAGACTAGATAACTGTTGCTACTGCAAGTTGAGATCCTAAGCTTCTAAGTTTCTTCCTCCTAGTGGTTCAGAGAATAGGATCGGGGGTCCTAAGGCAAGTAACTTGGCTGTCTTCAGGAATTGGTTGGGTGGAATAGGTTCCTTGGGCTGTTTGTTTCCCTACACTTAACCATGTTTCACTGTTCCTACTTTGTTTATAGATTAATGTTTATGCTTAGTCAAACTCTGTTTTGTAAAAGAATTTATTTTATTTTCAGATCTATGTTTAATTCTGAATGATAAAGCTTTGTTAAAGACCTGATTAGATAACCATCTCTATATTTTTCCCCATGCTGTTCTCTGCATAGTACTCTAGTATAGAGAAGCAAATTAATTATAAATGAGAGATAGGCAGATTGCCATTGATTGGATAAATGATTTCAGTAAGTGTTCTGTTTATAATTCTGTCCTATTTTTTTTTAAACACAGTAAAACATTATAGTATAGCACAAATTGCAGTATAGAATTCATGTAAATATTAATTGAAAGAAAAATACAGTATGCTTCTGACAGTTCCATATATTCTCTTGTCTCTATTCATTTAAGATAGTAAGCAAACACACATTAATACTTTATATGTTTTCATTACAACTGTATTTTCAATGATTAGTTCTGTATCAATCTAGTACAAATATTCACATTTCATTTTTGCAATATTTATACTTTTGTTTTCAATCATTGAATATCTCAAAGTAGTATCAAACCCTAGAATTAATTACACAGTCCATTAATTTTTTTATTTTTTATTTTTTATTTTTTTTTATTTTTTTATTTTTTATTTTTTTATTTTTTTATTTTTTATTTTTTTATTTTTATTTATTTTTTAATTTTTATTTATTTTTTAATTTTTATTTATTTAATTTTTATTTATTTATTTATTTTATTTATTATTTATTATTATTATTATTATTATTATTATTTTTTTTTTTGCTCAAGCCTTTCATGGCTAATCCTAAACATTTCTTTTTCAAACCCTAGCTAGCATTTCGAAACCTCTTCAAGACAGTAAATTCACACAGTAGAAAGCACGATTCTTTACCATTGTTTATCAAGGATTCATAACCCTAGTAGAACACATCTCAACATTTGAAAATAGTCACACTATCGGAATTATTTATACACAAGTTAAGCTTCTGGAATCATAGCTTAAAGCAAGTCAGATAGAAATCAAAGGTACAGGTAGAACACTTTTACATTTCAAATTTAGACCTTGTGCACTATCTTTTGCAGAATTTCTTGACATTTGAACTCATTTCACAATCTCTCAAAAACTTCACTATCGACATCATTGACGAAGAATAGAAAGCAATCATCTACACTAGACCTGAGATAATTTCATTTTCGGACTCGATTTAACAGTATTCAAAACAATCTTATGCTTTTATCAAAACCAACAGCTTAGAGGCATGTGAAAATAAACACGACTCCATTAAATATTGCCCAATAGCATAGTTAAAACATGACAGAGGCTGTATTACTTTCCATTTAAAGTTTTCCAAAAACACAAAAGGTCTTTTCCCTCAAACATCCAAAGGTGTAAGACCAACTCGAAGTTGGTTCCAACGTTTCAGTAAAAACCTACTGAGCCGAGCATTAAAAAGGACTGAGGATCAACCTCTTACTTTTTGACATCAAAGCAAGTCAAACTAAAAACTTCGGAGTCAGCCATCACTGAAATAAGACGAATGTTTCCAACTCTCGGCATACGGCAAACACCATCCAAGGCACCTATGAGGTTTGTTGTGAACCACTGGAGCTTACCAGGAAAACCGTAGCAATATCCAGTTTCCTATTCTTCACACAACAACCTCATTCAAGCAAGTACCTGCCAAAACATGTAGTGAAAGGTTAAAACAAGATTATGTAGGACCAAATCAAGTATTACAGTATTATGTTACAGTTGTCGAATATTTACCTTTAAAATTGGCATTTCGAAATATCAATCCATTACACCATCAAACGACGAAGCAAGTTGGTATTGACAACAACCCTAAAGCTATCACAGTAGACCAATCTCAACCGTAGGAGAATCAAACCCTGTCTGAAACACTTCTGCTACACTGGAAGAAGAACACCTTGTCGCTATTTTGGTATCGTAGCTTAAATGCAGAAGGTCCAATGCTTGTAACTATTTAGAAAACTACCACTCACAGGTCATAAGATCGAAACCCTGAGAGACACTCTTGCCAAACCCTACATTTTAGCAGCCTATCAAACTCAACCTAGCGTAACAATGAAGACTGGGAAGCTTGCAAAACATTACATACAACGAGGTTTAGGGTAACACCATCAACGATCGAGATTTGATGAGATCAACGAGCATGGAGATGCTAACGATGCTACGTTGAAAGCCGAGCAACATTGCATTAATATCCCATTAATTACATCAACCACAACAGTGCCAACACTACCTGCAAAGAGATATTACCATGTACAGCTCAGAGGAGAAGCATCATGACAACCATGCTAGCTAGGATTCCTAGTTGTAAAACCAACCAAAGCTCACGTGAAGGGATTACGTGGATGGACACCCATACTTTCCACTATGGAGTTTGGTTAAGCATATTTATTACCGATCGGGACACTATCAACCTGCAGATAGCATTTAATAACCGTCAAACTCATCACTCCTTTATGAATTAGTTTGATACGTTGTCAATACTTAGGGTAAGAGCTAGGTATAATAGCATAGTTCCATTCATTGCTATAGTCTTGGTTTTCAAAGGTTGGAGACACTATATCATTGGTTCAACTATTGCTTAAGTATATAAATAGATAGAATTACATCGTATTCCATAGTTTGCATATTGTAATTATAGTATTGCATATGATAGTGATTACATCGTATAGTGATAAACATATCATTGCAATTTGAAATCCATAGTATTATAATTTATGTGCATAGTTCATATAATTCAAGGATTATGCACTATAATATTTGAATTACATAGCATTGAAATTTGTAAATGCATAGTAACTAATAAGAACTAGCCATGTAGGTACATGGATAAGCATGATGCCAAGGGCAAATTAAAAAAAAAAGACATTATACATTATAATGCAGAGTTCATAACATTAATCACTAAACCATTCAAATACATTGTAGATCATTGATAATCAAATAATGAATTCAGGACTTAGAATAATCTAAGTTCTGTAGATGCAAGTTTAATGATAAATTCAAAGGTGTTCACGATAAAGACATGAGTCTTACGATAAAATTAAAGAGCATTATATCAATCAACTGACAACGTGTTTTCAATAGCACTGAAGAGTTTGTATTTCAGCACGTTGACTTGTTTGGAAACCAAATTATTCATACCTCCAGCAACATGTTTCACAAGGACGTACTTAGCATTTAATTCTATTGTGACGATGAATTGAATAATACTCTAACTTTGTTGCCGTAGAATTCTTACCTATTGTCTGCACATGGAAATTGTTTCAAATTCTTTAGCTAATCATAGCTAAGTAAACTTCGGGGTACCTCTAGGACCCCTTCATAATCATACAAGCAAACTGTTAGTACATCATCAATTACAGCATATTAATATAAGCATATGTACAGCATAGAAGTACTTTTAGAACTCAGAAAGGTGAAGACTACATTTAATGATGTTACAATCATAAAACATCTTGTGATCAAAGATTAGTATCTACTTAAATTCCGCATTAGCAATTCATTTAGTGTTATGTTTTATATGTATTAATTTCGACATGTTACCATGTTTGACTATTCTAGATACGAGATTTAATTAGTTATTTATTCCGCATTACTGATTTCGATAATTATTGATATTACAAGAATTTTTAAATTTTCAGTTTTTTCGGGGTGTTACACTGCTGCACTCGAAATCTTCATAATAACCTGCAAAAAACTCTCAGGAATGGAGATAAAAAATATTCTCAACAGGCTCTGATACCATGTGAAAATCCTCACAACAGATCTAAGAGTTGATGTATACCTCACAATGAAAGAATTTAGGAATAAGATTAAGAGTGGCCAATGCAGTAAAATGAGCAACATAATAATAATACAGTAGAACTCGGATAGAAGCAAAATAACTTCACACACACTAATTCATTAATCATAAATGGAAAAATAAATAATACAATGCATGAAGAATTTGAATGCCAAGGTGGCAATTCTAATTGGCCTTCATTGAGTGATCAAAAGATCACTGGAGTGTCATCGGAGCACAACTAGTAGTCTATCTCATCATCAGTGGAGTCATCAATGCTCAAGTAACTGTCAACCATCAATCAAACTGAGTATAACTGAGTGTAATTGGAACTAACTGAATGAAGGAGGCTTAGTGGAGGGCGCATGAGGAGCTAACTGAAGTCAGAATGAGCAGTCTAGTCACACTAGAGGTCCATTGGAGTGGTAAGGTTAGCTAAGAGTGAGTCAAGCCTAAAATCAAGGAGAGAACTCAATTAACTGAAGACAACTGGACTGGTAGGTGAAGAAGGGTGCCTTTGTCAAGTGGATGGTGAGATGTGGGCGCATCACTGGCTAGGAAAGCTCAATCTGAGTGGAAATAAGCTCTCGAGTACTGGAAGACTAGGGACTAGGTGCTGGAGGTATCAACTTGATGACTAGGCAGCATGCGGATGCATGCAATGCATGCAGAATGCATGCTGCATGTAGGAATGCATGCAAGACTGAAAATGCAAAGGATGAAAAATGCTGGTAGGACTAGGATGGAGTATAGGAATATTCTAACATGTTTGTCCGTTACATACATGCGAAGCATGTCTTCAAGCACCTGATTTACTCTTTCTGTTTTCCCATATGTATGAGTATGGTATGTTATGCTAAGGTTCAGTTGCGTACCCAAATCTACAAAAAGACATTTCCAAAAATTTGAAGTGAACTTGGTATCCTTGTCAAAAATTATTGCCTTAGGAAATCCATGCAATCTGAAAATATCCTTCATGAAAATATTTGCAATGGTATCGACTTTATATGTGGACTTAACTGGTATAAAATGTGTTTCCTTTGTTAACTTGTCCACCACAACCATGATGGAATCATGTTGTCTCACAATCATTGGAAAACCTGTAATAAAATCCATAGAAATTACTTCCCATTTCCATTCCGGAATTGGAAATGGATGCAATAATCCTGCTGGTTGTTGTTGTTCAACCTTCACCTACTGACACTTCATACACTTAGAAATGTATTCAACGATGTCCTTTTTCATCCTTGTCCAAAAGTATTGTTTTCTGGCTGTAGCAATCGTCTTCTGATATCTTGGGTGGCCAGAATATGGACCTTTATGGATTTCATCCATAACAATCCTCCTCAAGTCTGCCACATTTGGAATATAAATCCTATTCTTATAAGTAAGAAGTCTGTCATTTTCCAAATGATACCCTTCATACATCTTTTCAAAGTTATGCTGTTGCAATTTTTCCTTTATCTGCACACACATTTAGTCTTCGACGATATAGTTAACAATTTGCTGCCTCAAATCTGATTGGTAGGTACTAAGGGTTGCCACATGCATTTCATGTACTTTCCCGCTGAGTGCGTCAACCACCTTATTTTCTTTCCCCTATATGTGTTGAATCTCAAAATCAAATTCACACAAAAATTCTAGCCATCTAGCTTCCCTAGCATTTAATGTTGGCTTCCCAAACACATACTTTAGGCCACAATGGTCTTTCCTTAGCTCAAATTTTCTTCCCATTAAGTAGTGTCTCCACATATTTAAAGCATGCATTGTGGGTACAAGTTCTAAATCATGAGTATCATAGTTTTTCTCATGCTCCTTCAACTTTCTTGACTCATAGCATACCACATGGTTGTCTTGCATAAGAACTCCTCCAAGTCCTTGTTTGCATGTATCAATACACACCACAAAGTCTTTTTATGGGTTTGCAATTTTCAAAATTTGTGCATTCGTGAGAAGATTCTTCAACCGCTAGAAGGTTTCTTCACATTTTGGTGTCCATTCAAATTTTATCTCCTTTTTCTACAAAGAATTAATTGGATGTGAAACCTTGGAGAATCATTCAATGAACCTCCTATAGTAACCAGTAAGTCCCATAAAGGATCTCACATCTGTCACATTCCTTGGAGTTGGCCAATTCATAATGGCTTCAATCTTCTTAGGGTTCACAGATATTCCTTCCTCTGAGATAATGTGACTCCAAGTATTTCTCCAGTATTCTTTGCTAAAGTTGGCGTAGGATTCATTATTGTATGCCTTACATCAATGGATTGTTCTTTTCTCTTTTGTTTCATCAATTAAAAATCTCTTTGATTACTAGCTGCTTACTATCTCGCCCCTGTGTGAATGCATTCGCAGATCCTTTGCGAGTAATTTTTAAGGTTTGTTTAATGTGACTCCATTGCCCAAATAGAGAATCATATGTTTCATCCAAACGATGTTTAAATCATTTTGTTCCAGCAGAAATCTGATCTTCTATATGTTGTACTTGAATATCTTGAATGATGAATGCTAGTGTACATTTTCATTGTTGACACCTTTGATTATTCCAGTTTTTGATGAGCTTATAGAGAGAGCCCTCTCTGTTTGTGTTGGGTCAGAAGCACAAGCTAAAGATTGGTTAGTGGTTACCCTGAATTGCCTTCCCCACAACCTTGGGGGTTAATTTGGGTGTTAACAAATTGGCGCCATTGCCGGAGATGTGATTGTTTTATTATCCCTGGGAGAATGACAAAGGATTCTGAAGATTCAAAGAAAGGAGAAATCCCTGCGGGAAAACAGAGATTTCCATATTTTTAGAGGGTTGTGCTTTTTGCCTTGGCGACTCCACTCGTAAAGATCCACATTCAAGAAAGACTCCATTGGGGAAGATCGACGAGCCAAGTTCATTTCTGACAAAATCTCAAAAAAGGCATCCTGGCCTCAAGAAAGATCCATACAAGAGGTAATCCTATTTCTGAAATTCTGTTAAGTGTGGAAAATCCAGAGATATTACTTAGACATAAGACCGGAAAGGATAAAGCTAATACTTCTAGCATTGAAAGAATTGGGTTTAAAGAAGTGCTACCTGTTTTTCAAGAATTGGATATAGAGATAGATATTGGGAATCCTTTGCCAAGATCAAGATCTGAGTCTTATCTAATCCTAGGTGAAGAAGGTTTGAATGCACCTGAGTCTTATTTGTTAGATCCTGTCTGGCTTAGGTTGCAAAATATTATCAAAGACGAAAGAGCTAGACCTAGTTTTCAGGCCCCTCAATCTCATACCATAACCCCTACAAGTAATCCTGCCCAGAATATCCATCCCCAAGCTGAAAATCCATCTAGACCCATGGCTGCTAGATTCGCACCATTGGCCCTGCCAGCTGTTTTGCATGAACTCCCTCAGAACTACGGCCAGAGAATAATCTCTTATGATGGAGAGGGAGGTTTTTCTGCCAAACAACACGTAGACAGGTTTGAGGATTTTATTGATTTAGAGGAGGTAGATCATGATGATGCTAAGATGAGGTTGTTTGCTCAGAGTTTATTTGGAGTGCCCAAGATATGGTTCAGATAGTTGCCAAATGCTTCTATCAATGATTTTGCAGCCTTTAAGACATTGTTCTTAGAGAGGTGGGAAACAATAGGGAGTCCTGCCTTAGTCTTGTCCTAGTGCAACCATCTGAAGAAAGGATTTTTTGAATCGGTTCATGAGTTTTCTGCTAGGTTTATGAGGGCCTATAATCCTTTTTCAGATGAACTAAAACCCTCAGTAGGTGCTGCAAAGCTCCATTACGCAGATGCCTTTGATGGATATTTCTCATGTACATTAAGAGAGAAAATATGCCACCTTGCCCGCTATGCTGAAGGATTCCATGGAGGTGGAATCCAACATGATGGCTTTAGGGAAAATAAAAGGAAAAACAGAAGCAGATAAAAAGAAGTAAGAAAACCAAGCCTCTAGCTCTTCCTCTTCTAGTGACGCCAAGTTTGATACTATGATGAAAACTATGGAAAAGCTGATGGATAGGTTAGCCATGGAAAATAAACCTCCTGTTAGAGATCATCCTGAAAATCAGATAAGAAATCCTAACTTTAGAAGGCTACCCCCTCCAAGAAATCCAATAAATCAAGAAGACCACCATATGAGGCCCCCCTTCCCTGAAAATTTGGTGGATGAGGAAGGACATGAAGACCCTACTAGAGACCAGATCCATCTCTTTGACACCCTAGATCATGAAGTACATTTAACCCAAAGGGAACATGACTTTTTCACCAAGGGGAATGCTAACAAAATTGCTGAATTTGATTCTGAGCAGTACCAAATGGGTTACATGAATGTTGTAGATTACATCCAAAGGAAGATGAAGTTAAGGAGTAGGGAAATACCAATAAGCGAAGGGAAGTATGCCCATATTCAACTCCCCAAGACTCAGCAGAATATGGAGAAGCTAAAAGAAAAACAACCAGAGGTTACTGCGCAGAAAACCTTAGAAGATAAGGGGCAACATTCTAAAGAAGGTAGGCAATCAGAAGTCACTGAAGTAGTGAGGCCCACTTCAACATTTAGTCTGAAGGCTGAACTATCCAAGGTGAAGATCTCTATCCCCTTAAATGAGCTGTTAAGAAACAATGAATATAGAGAAGAGATAACTAACATGGTAAAAAGACAGGCAGAGGGTACGCAAGACATGTTGGAAGTAACAGATGATGCCCCCACTATAATTTTTGGTTATAAGCTGGAAGAACCGGATGATGAAGAAGTCCCTCCCTTTTATTTGAGTTTGAATATCCATGGTAAGTTATTACACAATGCCCTAATAGATTCTGTAGCTTCACACAACTTAATGCCAAAATCAGTAGTGGATCAGTTGGGGTTAGAAGTTACCAGACCCTACAAAGACCTATATTCTTTTGATTCCAGAAAGGTACCATGTTTGGGTTTGATTAAGGATGTAGTAGTGACCCTTGCCCAAATTCCGGCTAAGAGCATTATGATGGATGTAATAGTGGGTGAGGTGCCTGCTAAGTTTGGGATGTTGTTATCAAGGTCCTGGATAAAAACGTTGAAGGGAACCATGCAGATGGACTTATCTTACGCCACTATACCACTTTTTGGAAGCAATAGAAAGTTATATAGAGAGAAAATAATGGCCTGTGTGGTCAGCAGTGATGACAAACCTGAAAATCACCCCGTATACGCTATAGACATGGGCATAGGCTCCTCTATTCTCTTCAATGAAGGCCCATGTACCGATCCTGTACCCCCATTTTTCCATGAAGTTGAGGAAGACAAGGAGTTTGTAGCAAGGCATGAGGCCTCAGAGAGGCAGAAAAATGAGGAAGGACTGTGGAAGATGTACTTCGATGGATCACTGAGCAAGAATGGTGCTGGTGCAGGGGTTTGGATCATACCTCCCCACCAAGAATCTAGGGCCCTATCATACAAGCTAACTTTCGAGTGTACTAATAATGTGGCTGAGTATGAAGCTTTGCTCTTGGGACTAATAGCTTTGAAAGATTTAGGAGCAAAAAGGATACATGTTTTTGGAGATTCAGAGTTGGTGGTCAATCAAGTAAATGACAGTTATCAGGAAAAACATCCCAGGATGAGGGCCTATAGAAATGAAGTCTGGGATATGTTTGGGAACTTTTTCACCGAACACAAGATCTGGGTGATCCCGAAATTTGAAAATTAGGTGGCAGACTCTTTGGTCACCACTACTGGTGGTTTCAAAAATCCTATTTTCTCTCAAGAAAAATACGAGGTAGAGGTGGTGAACAGGCCATCTATTCCAGACAATGCTAAATACTGGCAAGTATTTGAAGATGATTTACAAATTAAAAGATTTTTAGAATTGTCTGACGAGTTTTCTAATGTTCAGATTGATACTGAAAATGAGAACATAGAAGGATTGATGAACCAGGAGAAATTAGAGAGGGGAGAAAGAGAAAACAAGCAATGGAAAAACATGTTGGGTGGAAAAGACATCGTTCAATTAAAAGGTAATTATATCCCCAAGGGATTGATACCCCTGGAGAGGCTGTTTGACTAGAATGATGTAGCAAAAAACCCGAAGTTTGAACCCCCCAGAGAGGTGGTAAAAGACCAAAACTTGGGTACTAAAGAAGAGCCTCAGATGGTAAATCTGTCTAAGAAGCTACCTGCTAAAAAGAAGGAGCGATATGTAGAGTTGATGAAGAAATATGCCGCTGCGTTTGCGTGGAGTTATGAAGAACTAAAGGAATACAATACGTCAATAATACAACACTCTATTCCAATCAGACCAGGAGAGAAACCCTTCAAGCAAAAATTAAGGAGGATAAACCCTAAACTGGTGCCTGTGATAAAAAAAGAGATCAGAAGATTATTTAATGCAAAAATCATTGTCACTTTGAGATTCTCTCAATGGATAGCAAATCTAGTTCCTGTAAGGAAGAAGAATGGCGAAATTAGAATCTGCATAGATTTTAGTAACCTGAAAAGGGCTTCACTAAAGGATAATTACCCCCTGCCTAAAATGGAGCATATCTTACAAAGGGTAGTAGAGGCAGAAAGGATCTCTACTATGGATGGTTTCTCCGGATACAATCGAATCAAGGTCTTCCCTGAAGACCAAGAGAAGACCGCTTTTACCACTCCTTGGGGTACTTTCATGTATGCGAAGATGCCTTTTGGGCTGATGAATGCAGGAGCTACTTTCCAACGAGCGATGGATATAGCATTCGCTGAAGATAAGGACAAGTTTGTGGTTGTATACATGGATGACATAACAGTGTATTCAAAATCTGATGAAGAGCACCTGAAGCATTTGGAACAAGTTTTTAAGAAATGTATAAAATACGGTATTTCCCTTAACCCTAAGAAATCACATTTTGCATTAGAAGAAGCTAAGCTCCCAGGTCATATTAATTCCAAGGGAGGTATCAAGATCGATCCTGAAAGGGTTAGTGCCATTCAGAAATTTGGAGAGCCAAGAAGCAAAAAGGAGGTGCAGTCTTTCATCGGACAAGTGGGTTTTCTGAGAAGGTTCATTCCCAGTTTTGCAGAAATTATGATGAATATTACCAATATGTTAAGAAAGGAAAATCAGGTAAAATGGACTGAGGAAGCAAGAGATTCATTTAAGGGAATTAAGAATGCTATCACCGAAGCCCTGGTATTAGCCAATCCATATTTTTCTAAAGAGTTTCTGATTTTTTCTTATGCGTATGAGCATACATTGGCGGGGGTATTGTTACAAAAGAATGCCCAGAACGCTGAACAACCAATTGCTTTTTTCTGCAGGGTGCTGAGAGATGCAGAACTGAAATACGATATCATGGAAAAGCAGGCTAATGCCTTAATCAAGTCACTGAAATATTTCAGGGTTTACATCCTCCATTCACACATCATTGCTCATGTCCCAAACAGTGCTATGAAGGGTATCCTCACCCAAGCAGACCCTGAAGGAAGAACAACCAAATGGATTGCTATATTGCTAGAATACAACCTGGAGATAAAACCCACTAAACTGGTAAAGAGGCAAGGGTTAGCAAAATTAATGACCAAGGCCAACTGTGACTCTTTGCAACTGAACTTCTTACAAAGGTATTCAAATCAGCTGGATGTAGGAGTGCAGGTGAGGCCATAATTCTCTGCATCCTCTTGGTATGCTGACATTGTGTATGTATTACAAAACTTACAAGCTCCTCCAGGGTTAAGCAAAAGCAGGGCTAGAGGTGTGAAACTAAAGGCTGCGAAGTACTGTATTATGAATCAATTCTTATACTGGAAGGACCCTGGAGGTGTGCTACTGAATTGCTTGCTTGAGGAAGAGGCTAAACACACAAAGGAGGAGTTTCACAAGGAGACTGTGGTGGACATCATTCCTAGAAGGTGACAGTCAACAAAATTCTGAGGGCTGGTTTCTACTGGCCTACCATGTTTTAAGATGTATATAAAGAAACTTTTGCTTGTCACCAGTGTCAGATCTTTGAAGGAAAAAGAAAAATTGTTTCACTACCCCTTCACCTTGTCATAGTAGAGGCACCTTTCCAGCAATGGGGTTTAGACTTCATTGGAGAGATAAATCCTAACTCCTCGGGACAACATAGATGGATATTGATAGCCGCTGACTATTTCACTAAGTGGATAGAAGCCATACCAACTAAGAAAGCAAATGAAAGTGTTATCATGGATTTTCTGTAAGACAATATCCTATCAAGATTTGGGTGCCCTAAAAGAATAGTGACAGACAACGCACCTGCATTTTATTCCAAGAAAATGATAAAATTTTGTCACAAATACCATATCAGTCTGAACCATTCCACAACATACTATCCTCAAGGGAATGGCCTAGCAGAGTCATCTAACAAGATCCTAGTAAGAATCATAAAGAAGTTGTTGGAAGACAATAAGAGAGCTTGGCACACAAAATTGAAATATGCTTTGTGGGCCAACAGAATCAACACCAAGAGGGCTATTGGAATGTCACCTTTTCAATTGGTATATGGAGTTGAAGTGGTGTTTCCAGTATCTCTGGGGTTTCCAGTCATGAGACTGTTGCAAGGAATAGAGGAATGCAGAGAAGGGTGAATCAGATAGTTGAATTGAACGAACTGAGAAGTAAGGCCTATGACAAAGTACAGGGGCACCAAGAAAAAATAAAGAATGCCTTTGACCAAAAAGCAAAAGAAGAGTAATTTCAGGTTAATGACCTGATTCTGAAGTGGGATGCTCCAAGGGAAGATAAACGCGGAAAATTCGACCATATGTGGATGGGGCCATATGTTATTGCAGCAAACTGAGGAGAAAATTCCTTTATCCTGGAACACCAAGTCGGATATGCTCGATCAGGAGGTCCAGTCAATGGAAGGTTTCTGAAGCACTACCTGTCCTAGAGAAAGCAGGTAACTCATGTACCATAACCTATATATATTTTCATTTTTTACAGTTATTTTGAAGTTCTAACGGAAAACCTAAAAGACTTGAAGCCTAAAGTGAAGTCCCTAAGGTCTAGAAGGAGAGCCATGGTTTTTTTTCTCTCTCGTATGTTCAGCCTAGATATGAGGTAGGTACAGTCCCATTTTCAGTTTGTAGAGAAATATTCAGCTCAGAGTTTGAAGTATCACTCAATGGATTAGGCACTTTGGTCTACGGAGTTCTTTGCTACCTCGCAGGGAGGATAGCATCCCCGGTTAGAGCCAGTTGTTAGCACTCAAAATGTGCTAAGCTTTAAAGAAGGTCTTTTATGAAGGAAAAGGATTTGCAGGATCGAAATGATTCCTCAAAGGAAGACAAAACTCCCAAGTCACACCCCCAGGGTAAATGATCTGAGCGAAATACGGAGGATTTGGTAAGGGAGAGAAAGAATATTCAAAGATCTAGGCTTTCGTGGTGATTGGGGGACTAAAGGCAGGCCAATACGCTGGAAGCAGATAAGGGTGTGTAGGGACAACATGGATTGGATTTCCTCGGAGATCTACGGCCTTGACCCTTTTGGTGCAAAAATTAAGTAGAGATGGTACAAGCACGAAGGAAGTGTCAACCTATGGGAAAATTCCTAAAGAAATCGACGGTGTAGATCAATGGAAACGAAGATCTACGGCAAGAGGGGGATGGCGCTAATCTAACATGCGCAGAAAAGGGTTACATTCAAAATCATCGCCTTTGGATTAAACGTTGCGCTCTTTGCAACGACGTAGATCTAACGGTCCAGAGCAGCGGTGGTGATTTTAATCGTCGGCATGTTAAACACGCCCAAAATCACCTCGGTTGGTAAGAGCGCATCATCCAATGGTCGAGAATGGAGTTGTATGTCACAAAATTGAAAGCCACGGAGGTTAAGGTCCATGGTCTTGATCCAATCACTAGTTTCCACAGGAGAAGGACATCTCCGCCATAGACCAATGATGGCCACATGGGCTAAGCCACCTCAGCGCCGTTAGGGGTCCTTTCTGTATGATCCGAAATGCACGGTCAAACATGTCTTGCATCAGTCCTATCCTTAGTCATCATAATAAATCATTTGGAAGGTCTAAGTCAGAGAATCATAGCAGAATGATTCGCATGGAGACGCTGTCGTTATTAGTTGTTATAAGCCTAATTCTTTGGACTTGCAACTTATGTCAAAATTTTGAAAGGGTGGCGAGTTCATCTGTTTGGATATTTTGCAGTCAGTATCGGAAACATGGAGAGAGAGCAAGGAGCCGAAATAATAATTGCACCAGAACATGTATTGTCTGAGATGGAGGAGGAACCTGTTCCTCGGCCGCCTGTGGTTTTCAACCATGTGGAAGACATTTCCATCAGCGAAGCAGAAGGTCCTAAGAAGCGACAGGAGTGTGGGAGTTTTCAACAACAGAAGGGAAGGGAAGAAACATATGAAGGAGACAAGCAGGAAAACCACAAGGACGTGGACATTGTTAAAGACTTAATACTCCCCACTGAAGAGACGTCCCCCATTCCCCCACCGAATGAAACCCAAGGAAAGGCCTCCTTCAATGTGGACGGTTTCCTTGATTGGTGTGATCAGGTGAAAACCCAGGATTAAGGTGGCAGCGTTCTCACGGTATCTATATCTTACCACCCAGCAAATTAGAAGCCCAAGGATATCAGCTGAGTGATCAGCGAGCGATGGAGGCGGCAAGCTAGAGCTGTCAATTTTCTATTTTGTTTTTTTTGTTTAAGTAGTTGGTCATATAGTAAAATAGGCCAGTAAATGTAAAAAGCGGTTAGGCCTATACCGCCTGTGTCTGTTTTGAAGTTGTAACGGCGAAGACCCCTTGGTTAGCTGTCGATTAGGTGTCCACTACATTGTAACTGCTTTCTGTTCTGGAAGAGTCGAGCCTAGGGCTCGAAGGGCATCTATAAATTCATTGTAATTAAAGACAGAAGGGTTGAAAATATTATTTGAAGAACTTTTGGAATTTTGAGAATTAGTCTGTAAGACATTTTGAGCTATTTAATAAAGTTTGCAGAGTCGAGCTTACGTTTTTTCCAGGGATTCTTGTGTAATTGGTCTGGTAGTCTGTCTTTCTTTTTCCTGTGTTAATTGTGCTTCTTTCATCGTTATTCCATGCCTATAATATTTCTTCATACTTGATGCAGTGTAGTAGTTAAGTGGAATTCATAGAAATTATGCTCTGCTTAATCTCAGTCCAAGTATTTCGCCAGTATTATCTACTAAAGTTGGTGTAGGATTCATTATTGTATGCCTTACATCAATGGATTGTTCTTTTCTCTTCTATTTCATCAATTAAAAATCTCTTTGACTACTAGCTGCTTACTATCTCGCCCCTGTGTGAATGCATTCACAGAGCCTTTGCAAGTAATTTTTAAGGTTTGTTTAATGTGACTCCATTGCCCAAATAGAGATTCATATGTTTCAGCCAAACGCCGTTTAAATCATTTTGTTCTAGCAAAAATTTGATCTTCTGTATGTTGTAATTGAATATCTTGAATGATGAATGTTGGTGTACATTTTCATTGTTGACACCTTTGATTATTCCAGTTTTTCATGAGCTAATAGAGAGAGCCCTCTCTGTTTGTGTTGGATCAGAAGCACAAGCTAAATATTGGTTAGTGGTTACCCCGAATTTCCTTCTCCACAACCTTGGGGGTTAATTTGGGTGTTAACACATAATGGCATCAATCTTCTTAATGTCCACATATATTCCTTCCTCTGAGATAATGTGACCTGAATAATGAATTTTATCTTTATAAAAGTCACATTTGCTCAGCTTTTCATACAACTTATGTTCCTTTAGCGATTTCAATGCCTTTCTCAGATGTTCTTCATGCTCTTGTTCATTCTTAGAATAGATAAGAATGTAATCTAGACAAACAAGAACAAACTTGTCCAAATACTTGCTAAAAACACTATTCATGAGACAGATGAATGTAGCTGTTCCATTAATGAGACCAAATGGTACCACCACAAACTCATAGTGACCATAACTTGTTCTAAAGGTTGTCTTATGGATATCTTCTTCTTTGATTCTTACCTAATGGTAACCAGACCTCAAGTCAATCTTTGAAAATACCTTTGCCCTCTCATTTGATAAAAAATATCATCAGTTCGAGGTAATGGGAATTTGTTATTCATAGTGACTTTGTTCAACTTCTTGTAGTCAATACATAACCTGAGTGTTCCATCTTTCTTTTTCACAAATATCACAGGTGATCCCCATGGGGACACACTTGGCATAATATATTTATTTTCCAACAGTTCTTGTGACTGCATTTTCAATTCTAGTAATTCTGGTGTACTCATCCTGTAGGGTCTCATGGACATTGGTGCAACTCCTGGCACAAGGTTAATTGTAAAATCAATGTTCTTTTTCGGAGGAAGTCTTGGAATCTCAACATGAAACACATCCTTGAATTCCTGTAGCACAGGAGAGTCCTCCAACTTGGAAATTTCATTTTTTGTTGCCTCCAAAACATGGACTACATACAATTGGAAACCCTTCCTACAAAAATTCTTTAGCTGCATGGATGAAATTTTCCTAATAGAAATCACCTTTGGAATGCCTTTTACAACCCTTCGGTTTCCTTCCTCATCCATGCATTCAAAAGTATTGTTGTAGCAATCAAGTTTAACTATGTGCGCTTCTAACCAATCCATTCTAATGAGAATATCATAGGAACCAAGTGGTAGGATATTTATATTTGTACAAGTGAATATCCCATCCATTTCTAATGGGAATTTCTCTACCATATCACTAACTTTTCTCTTGGTTCCAGTGGCTAGTTGAACTAACCATGATTTACTATGCTTGGTTTTCTTAAAAGCACAAATCTCAACAATTTTAGAAGTGATATAACTGTGAGTAGATCCAGGGTCAATCAAAATAGAAACATATTGCTTAGAAATATTACCTTCAACTTCAACCACAGATGATTGATGGTATGACTGGCGATCCTCTAGTGCTGCATAGATTCTAGGGATGGTCCTTGCCACTTGACCCACAGTTTTAGCTCCTTGGATGTTGTGAACTTGTTTTACACTCCCATTCCGATGTGGACAGTTCCTAAGCATATGGTCCTCTCCACATACCCAACATTGAAGTGTCTCTATCGGCTCCTTTAGATCTCTTGTCTTTTCTCCCATCATTATAGTTGGCTTAGTCACACCCTGTGGTGGTTGCCTATGTTGATTTATGGGATGAGGAGGTTTGAAAGCCTTCCTCCTTTGGTCAAAATTCTAATTTTTCTTATCCTTCCATGCCTTATGGAAATAAGGTTTTCTTTTGTTTTGATCATAGCAATACTTGGCCTTTCTCATGGCCTCTTCTAGAGTTCGAGGTTCATCAAACTCAATTCTATCTTTATATAACTGAGGTAGTACTCTTAGAAAACACTGAATTTTCACCTTATCATCTATGATATACTTAACATACCTTAGCGACTCCAAGAATTTGTTTGCATATTCTTCCATGGTCATTTGTCCCAATTTCAGTTCATGGAATCCTTTGATTTTATCATTGTAGTACCTATCAAAGAGGTACTTTTGCTTGAAGTACTTCTTGAGCTGCTTCCACACAATCTTTCTTTCATTGATCTTATTTACTTTCCTAAGTTGATCCCACCATATAGATGCTCTTACATTTAGATTAAATATGGCCACCCTTGCCTTCACATTTCCAAAGTAGTCTTGGACTTGGAAATACTTCCTCATTCCAAGAAGCCAAGCTTCAGCTTCTCGACTAAATTTTACCTCACCATCAAATGTAGGAGGTTTGGCCTTCTTAAATTCCCCATGTAAATTGTTCTTGTAATGCCTCTTCCCCTTACTCCTGTGAGATGAAGAGCTTGAACCTTCAATGGATTCTCTAGAGTCATATGATCCACTAGAAGAGATTTCTGGAGTATATGTCCCGTCTCTAGAAAATATTCTTGAGCTATTGGAACTCTTGCAGGAATTTCTCTTTGAACTACTCCCACCTCCTTTTGGATTTGCTGAGTGATTCCCAGAGTTAATCCTCCTTTGAATGTCTTTCAAACGTTTCAACATAGTTGCATTTAGTTGATTTTGTTCTTCTTGAGATTTAATCAGCCTCTCATTGTCTTCTCTACAACTTTGCAACTCCACCCTTAGGCTCCTCACGGTGGCTGCAATGTATGGGGGAGTCTCTTGATTTCTTCTCCCATCGGATTATGTTTCAGCATTCTCAACCTGTATGTTATCTCCCATGGCATATGTCTCATGCTCATAGGGATCCTATGCATCATCCATGATGATGATCATCTTGGCCCAACCAAGATCAAAATTTCCCAACTGCACTATAGTCAATGCTATCCTTTAACAGTCACTGATAGGATTTTGGATCTGCAAAAGTGTTTGTAAGCACATTTGTTAGCTGCATTATATTCCCACAAAATTATAAATTTTGTTTCATGCATTATGGGAACAATCCATATTGACAATTTTGTCAAATCATCGATTTTTCTCACAATCAATGATGTCTTAGGGGGATGATGGGGGTTAAGGGGGATTTCCGCCTTGTGGTTTCCCTCAAGGGCATCACCCTCATTTTTTTTTTGTAAATATTTCAATTTCGCGTAATATGGCGCATAATTTTAGTGCCATTTTTTCGATTTTTGGCACCTGAAAATATCCCTGGAAAAACTGCTTAATTTCTCTGTTTTGTCGGACTTTTCCAAAATTCACCAAAATGTTGGTTGGCGGACTTTTCCATTTTGCTCCGAAATGCTTTTCGGATACTTTTTCCTTTCTTCACAAATCTCCTTTTTGAGACTTTTCTATTTTTCGTCGATCGCCTTTTCGATGACTTTTTCCATTTTTCGTCGAACTATTTCGTCGATTTTTCTGAATCTTCCCCGAAAATCTGTCTTTGGCAACTTTTTCATTTTTTTTTCGCCAAAATGTATTGACGACCTTTTCAATTTTTCAATGACAGTTTCGACACCCATTTCAATTTTTCCCCAACAGTTTCAGCGACTTTTTCAATTTGTCAACGAAACATATCGACAAGCTTTTCCCTTTTGCATCGAAATTCCTTTTTCAACGAACTTTTTCCGTTCTTCGTCGACAATTTCAGAGTACTTATCTCTTTTTCTCCAAAACGCCTTCGGCGAATTTCTCCAAAATTTTCAATATGTGTCGACGCAACTTGCTCAAATCCACCGACAAACACTTAGGCAAAAAAACTCAAAAACTTAAAATTTGTTTTTCCCGATGATCAATGTTGATCAGGAAGCAATCTTACCACTGTAATTTGTTATATTTATCCCATATAGGCCCAATGTTGCAACCCATTGTTCTAATACCACACTCTCATGTCCCCTTCCCTCAATCCCACTGAAGGGAGGGAACATGACACTAAATTTGGGATTTTCAAAATTTTCTTCTAGCCCCATCATCATCTTACAATTTCATGCAAGTAAGAACATGTGTGCAAATGCATAATACAAATAAATACACAGAAATAAAATATGTTATCACACTTCTAACATGCATTTATCTGCATAATCATAACAATCAATAATTAAAGACATTGCAGAATTAACTCAAGATAATACTTATCTTGAAACAAGTTGTTCCAAGCAACTGGATATGCAACTGCAACGTTACACCCAACCATAGGCCAATTGTGCTCATAAATATCTCAACACAGCTGCCGCCCCCGAGCTGGGCATGATTTCCACAAGGAAAGGGAACCTACAAACTTATGCATAGCCAAATGAACACCACATCTTAGCCAAGCTAGTCAACAATTGGGTTTATCAGGATGTCAAGGAAGTAGAAGGAAGGAGTTGCTAATCTAGTGAGCTCAACCACAGATCCATTGGCAACTCTCCAAGATTTAGCTAGCTTGGCCTCCACAATACCTCCACACCCAACATAAGGAAGTATCCCCTTGGCTGATACACAGTGCCCCAGGCCATACCTTCCCTTCTAGTGCTCTTCAAGGCGTGCATAGAAATGTATCCAAAGCCCTATCATCGACTTGGGGAGGTTACACTCTTCACTAGGTTTATCAAGCCAATTCTAAATCCTCTTCTACTCCTGGTTGCTTACACACAGTTCAAGCCAAGAAAAGGGATACACATAACCCAATCCACAACAATCCCTTCCCACAAACACAACATGACACCAATGTTGGATATGGAAAAACGCTTTAACTATGGGATGCACAAAACAAGATTTCCATGAGTGTTCCCAAAATCATGGGCACACCAAAAAATGGATTTGGAAGAAGGGAAAATGACCATAGGGAGCAGATCGATTTTTCCCATAGGCATACCAACATTTAAATGGAAAAAATGACCCCTTTGATCCCCCACATCGAATTGCTCCTCCTCCTAGTCATTTTGTAACACTAAAAATGACTTCCCAACGAGAAAAATAGAGGAAAACCCAGGAAAAATGTGGAGGAAAATGCCCAGCAAGCAATAGGGACGTGATAGAGCAGAACCAATGGATGAATGATGGTTTGGGGAGAAAATTTGTGGGTATTTTTTTTCCCAGGGAGACAAATGTGATTTTCCAAAATGGTGGCTTTCCCATACACAAAATTTGGATAGCCATACCTCTCCATTTCCCAAAATAATAACCACCTCAACCACCTCTTGGAAGAATTAAATGATTGGGTGCATAAGTCAAAATGGGTAGTTAATGGTTTATGGGTTCTCTCATAGACACTTGGCTTCAAGGGTTTAAATATTTCCCTCCCTATTCATTGTAAAAATCACGCCCCCATACTCTTGTTGCATTGCATAAGTAGTTGTGGGTAGTTTTATTAAAATACATATTTACATGATATTTGTAATTTCCATTGTGCCAACCTAGCTCGTGATCCACATGCATAGATTTTTAATTTCCGATATGAGAATGCTAAATCGATGGTGGGGCCTTGGCCTTGATCTCCTCACCATGATTTTATAACGATATTACATCATATACATGTTTAATGCAACGAGGTCAAAATCGGGATATTACAAGAGTGAGAGGGAGAAAGGGGGGTAGGGAGAGTGAGGAAAGGAGGGGAAGGGCATGTGAGAGTGAGAGAGAGGTAAATAGAGAGAGAGAGAGAGAGAGAGAGAGAGAGAGAGAGAGAGAGAGAGAGAGAGAGAGAGAGAGAGAGGAGGGGGGATGGAGAGAGGTATTTGGGGAAGGGATGAGAGAGAGAGGGGTGGGGAAGGGACATCAGAGGAGGGAGGGATATAGATGGAGGGAGGAATGGATGATGATGAGAGAGAGAGAGTGAGGCATAAATCAAGGATGAGAGGAGGGAAGGAACATAAAATGAGAGAGAGAGAGATTGGGATGAAGGAGGGTAGAGAGAGAGAGAGAGAGAGAGAGAGAGAATGTCAGAGGGAAATAAAGAGATAGAGGGAAAGGGAGAGAGAGGGAGGGAAGGAGGATGGAGAGAGAGGGAGGGAAGGAGGATGGAGAGAGAGGGAGGGGGGATGATAAAAAAATAGGGATAGTGCTAGAGGGATGTAGGGATGAAGGGAGAGTGAGAGAGTGAGAAGGATAAAGTGGGGGGGAGTGAAAGTGAGGAAGGGAAGAAAATGGAGGAGGGAGGGAGGAAGGTAAGGAAAGAGAGGTAAAGAGAAGGGGAGAGAGAGCGGGGTAGAGGGATGGAGAGTGAGGGATGATGGGAGAGAGACATAGAGAGAGAGCAAGGGAAGGAGGGAGAGAGAGGAATGGAGATAGAGAGAAAGGGACGGAGGGAGAGGGAGAGTGAGGAAGAGAGGGGAAGGGATATGAGGGTAGAGAGAGAGAGGGGGAGACATATAAGAGAGAGAAGGACATACAATAGAGAGGGAGGCAAACATTTAATGTTATGACATGCTATAATAGACAAGGGGTATCTTCCCAAATGGACTCTCTCAAGATAACAATACATTAATCAATACCATGGGTTGATTTACAAAACCATGAGACAAAGAACAAATGAAGATTCCATACATGTGGCAAAGAGTAAATACCATTCTCATCTCATATATATATATATATATTCCTTTTCAAGGTGAGTATATTTAAATCTAAATATTATTTAAAAAAAATAATTATATAAATGTTTGAGTTCTACAAATTTATATTTTTAATGTATTCATAACATGTGCACAATTTAGTGAAGTAAATTGTGTGCACAATTTATTCATAATGTGCGCATGATTTTCTTGTAATGCATGCATGGTTTGTTCATAACGCATGTGCGATTTATTTCCCATGCCTGAGTGTCTAATGACTTGTTAGGCTTAGCCTGCTCCAACCCTAGTCTTAAACGATGTCAGCACGAGCATGCTGTGTTTTTTTTAATTTCGGGAGTGGGTTTTCTGCAACTAGCATTGCATAAAAAAGGCCCCCCAACTTTATGCGCTCACCCATACCATAGCCTTCTCTCAAGGCTAGTACAAAATCTCCAACTATTGAAGAGTCCTTACTAGGGTAAATCACTAAACCTTCACTCAACAAAGAAGATCCAAGTCCAATAATCTGTCGAACACAACCTCCAAGGCAATCCATCCTCTTCTCTTCTTCTTCTCCCCAAATCCACCCTAGGTTTATCACCAAATCCTAATCTTCTTGCCTTCTTAGGGTAGAAACCTAACCCTTGAAATATCCAAGAAATTGTAGTACTCCAAGACAAAATAAAGGCTAAGTACATAAGGAGATCCAAGAGAGAGAGAAGAGTGATAATCACCAACATCTCCTCCATAAGGGGAAACCCTAGTCACAAGAGAAAATTCCAAATGGAAACATGTGCTCTAGACTTCATTACTCCATAGAAGGTTAATGATGAAACCCTTTCAAATTTCGCAAAGAAGCTAAGTACAAATAAACGAGTATAAATGACGATGAATGGAAATATTCTCGCCTTCCTCTATTTATAGGAGTGTTAAGGGATCCCAACAATAGTATCTGGGAACAATCCATTACAAGAAACCTATAACATAAGCTCTTGTAGGCCAACACAGGTGAGACATCCACTCTAAAGTACATGTGTCATTATCCAAGGTGATGTTGTGCATAATAACGACTCCAACACAACATAGCTACGTAAGGAACACACCACTCCATCAAAAGCATCCATGGACTCCATCAATCCTTCTAAGCAATGTACTCCATTAGGTTAGATATCCCCCGTAAGAACACTATTGAAGCTCAAGGAATCCCTAGGAATCCAAGTTGCATCATACAATATAGGCTTGAATCCCTCCTCCATGATGCAAAATGCACCTCCTCCCATGTAGGGAATTCTCCAACAAGGTTATTCCTCCATGTGGCCACAATGAAGCGTGTCCACCATCCAAGCAAGAGATCTCTAATGCCTAAAGGAAGAACATCAACCCAATACCATTGTGAGGTCAAATCAAGTACCCAATGAGCAAACTATCTCAAATGTGCATATCCATCAAGGACCGTATTTCATGCTCACCCTGCTCTGCTTCATCCTATCATGTCCATTGGCCCCTTTGCAAAATGGGGTGTTTATTTAATGGAATGGGTTATCAACCAACTCTTGCCACAGAAATGGGTTATTTTCAAGAGAGAATTACTTCCACAAAAAGGGTGTATTCCATCTTGGACTATCCATGGATAGAACATACACCATATTTAATTGGAGTAGAGTTTAGAGATAAAGTACATGCTTGCAGCACTATGTGTAATGATTGTAGTGGATGCAATTTGAAGATAGTGGAGATATGTCCATCGATGCTGATATTGGGTGTGATGAAGGCATGGAAAACGTTCATGGTGTTGTAAAGAAAAAGTATGAATATGCAAGAGAAGCAATTTAAATGGCGAATTTTTTTTATTGTGACGAATGATAATAGCATAAAAAATGTGTTAATTCTCTCTTATGATACATGCCAATAGGAAATGTATCATTGTAATCGATTTGGCATTGACTGCCTATTACTTCCTTTGACTGCCTATTAGTTTGCATCTTACTTTTGTATTTTAATCAAAGTTTTCATAATTCATGTTTTTATGTGTTCATATTATACAAAGTTTTCCTTTGTATTTGTGTTTCACTCATTATTGTAGGAGCAACGACACAATGCTCTATTTTTGTTAAGGGCATTGAATTACCATTTAATCAATCTACTCTACTGCTTTTGTTTGTTAGACTGTCTCTTTCTCCAATACACCGCCCTACACTGTCTCTGCCTCCAATGCATCTCCTTTATGACCATCTATGCATCTCCTTCACCCTATTTCTATATGTTCTCATCGCCTTCACCCTGTTTCTATCTACATTGCATATATAGCGTCACCATGCGAAACCAAAAATCAATATCAGTAGATGTAATCGGAATGGATGAGGAATTTATGGAAGCATGGGGGTTGGGTTGTATTATTGTAAGGTAGTGTAAGGGGACTTCCACTTTTCCCATATGTTGGATTTCTCACTTGTCAACCGCTTGGACAACTCATTTCTTTGGAGAGAAGCATTCAATCTAGTCAAGCAACAAGGAATTCCATTCACTGGAGGGAATTTATTCATCAATTCATTTTTTGTTCAAGCCATGGATGGCATGCATGGTACTCATGGAGGAGCATGATCACATATAACATTGTAATTGGTAACAAGGAGTGCTTGGACAACTCATTTCTTTGGAGAGAAGCATTCAATCTAGTCAAGCAACAAGGCACTCCATTCACTGGAGGGAATTTATTCATCAATTCATTTTTTTTTCAAGCCATGGATGGCATGCATGGTACTCATGGAGGAGCATGAGCACATATAACATTGTAATTGGTAACAAGTAGTGCATGCATAGAGACAATGTGTTCTTGTGGGTTAAGGAAGCAACACATGATTATGTTAAAGAAAGATTTATGAAGGAAAGACAAACATGAGGACTTGTAATTTTGCAGACGTGTGTTGTTGTTGATATTGATGAGCTACACGACACTTACCCAAAATTGTTGTTGCCTCTAATAGAATAAGATAGTAGCCACTGAACAGTTGCATCCGAATCCTGAATGCATTATTTTTTCTTCCTCATCTCTACAATGTTTTTCAAGAGTGATAGGTAATGCTACTTTGTAGATTAGCATAATTTGAAAGAAGCCGTGATAAGATGCCAAATTTACCTCATAATTAGTTTCAATCTGATTTCTTTTGCTTCCATGGATTTTTGATGAATCCAGGGACTAGCTTGGAACTACACAACATAATTCTGATGGCATGCCGCTAATATTGAAACTCCTTTCTTCAAAGTCTTGGCAGCAAATGCATCTCTCAATTAGGTGATCGAGAGCCTTGGTTTAGTATTCTGCTAATAGTATTCCAATGTTCTACTTCATGAGCTTGCACATATTTATTGAAAGTCATATCTTGATCATTAGGTTACCAAGAGCCTCGGTTTAGTGAATATTTTGAGATCCATGGAGCTCTTCCCACGATGGCATAATCTCAATGACGAAAATTGTGGCAACTGCAAAACTCCAAAATCACTAGAAATGTGTTCACAAGATTGAATGCAACACAAAGATGATGAAGGAGGATATAAAGATCAAGACAATTTAACCTTAGGAGCAATCTTTTCACGCATAACCCATATTTGAAATTCATTTTATGACAAGCAAATTTACAACCATACCTGCACTTTTGTCACTGCTAACATGGAAAGATAGGAACACCTACATGTGCGACCAACTATGAAGTTGCTTGCTCCAAGATGACCTCGTTGCCATGGATCTTTCATAATCATATTCTCTTTTGTAGCTTGCTAAGGCCAATAAATAAATATATCTGTGTGAGGAAAGGAATTACAGACAATTAATTTGGCTATTTTGTATCCTGGTAATGAAAGAAATTCCACTGCAATTTGACTCCACAGAAAGGCTGCTAGTTTGTGAGTGGCAGGGAAACATACCCGACCTTACCTTGCCTATACCATTCTCGCTACCCTGATGGTGAAAATACTTGCTTTGTTTTTGGTGACATGTAATGTGGTTTGGAGTGAGTTTGAAAGTGTAAGTGGAGTATTCCTGATTGCCTGGGGGTAGGTGGTTTTGTTTCCTCCTTTAGTAGGTTAGCTCTATAGTTAAGCATATTCCCATGTGGTTTCCATGCAGTGAATTTTGTGACTAATGGCTGCTTCAGGTCCTAGTTCTATTTCCTTAGTATGAGAAAAATAGTTAATCTCCCTGTGAATGAAGGTGGACCCATCTTCTTTCTGCATTAGGTGTGATAAACCCATCTAACGCTAGATTAATGACAAGGTGCCTCTCTGATGATGTGGAAATGCAATTGAAAGTATGAGTTGATCAGTGGAGGTAGACCCAGTTATGATGCGATGAGCGATAAATTCATTATAATGATTTGAGGTTTTCTTCTCCCTTCCCCAAAAAATATTTTAAGTGTTTTCGTCTCCCTTCCCAAGAAAATATTTTAATGGTCCCTTGCTACTCACTGACGATGTAAAACCCCGGATTGTTAAATGTATATTTTAAGAGCCAATTTCAAAAGACAGTCCATCTTTATCGTTAACAAGGATTTTAATACAACCAAAGAACAATAAAAGCTTATGAAGAAAGCAACCCCTCATGTCAAGCCAATTGTCAAAGATTATTTCGACAGAGGGGTAACCATGGTGAGTATTACTGTAGAGCAGTAAGGCACACACGACCATGATGAGATTAGTGAGTTGTTTTCAAATTATGTTGTTGCTTTCACAGATTATAATAGCAGCTCATATGAAATCAATGATAGATGGATGGAATCCTTGTTCTCTAGAATCTCTTCACAAAGCTGTAAACATCATGTTTTTCTTGCTTTGAATGCACTTTATAATGCTTTAATTAATAGCTAAACAAGAGGAGCTGAGAGTAGCAAGTCCTTAACATGCCATGAATTTGCAATGGAATATATGTGTGGAATTGGTTCCATGTAGATATGTTCATATGGAGGTGTTGGTGTAGCCACACGTTGCCATAAAAAAATGACGTTTGGTGCCTTTCCCAAACAAAGGAGACTCATTCTCCTTAATGAATTATTTAAAGGGTTGTTACACGAACCAACAACTACAGTATTTGGGAAACTCACAGTGATTCTCTCTCTCTCTCTCTCTCTCTCTCTCTCTCTCTCTCTCTCTCTCTCTTACAGATACAACCTACAACTCGTTACTGTTAAATAATTTTCTGAGAAATTTTAGATAGATGCAAAATGTTCATATGCCTACCCAACTAGTTCAATTTATAATGATTTTAAAAAAAATGTTATATAAATTATGGGTAATGATATCATTGATTTTAGTGAATTGCATTTTCTTAATGTTTACAACGCAAGTGCCACATAATTAGTTGTGAATTATTGACATAATTTCAAATGGTATGGATTAATTGCTCAACCAAACTAAGAAAATACTATATAGATAATAGAACATAATGTAATGTTACAAGAACAAGGATTAAGTTGAAAGTGGAGGTGGATTAATTTATAACCTTGATAATATTGTTGTAAATTTGTGTAATGTCATTGATAGTATGACATTCTTCAGTTCTGTAAGTAATTGGTGTCGATGTTTTAGGGAACGTGGATGTAGTTTTAGGGAAAACAAGTTACATTAGTAGCAATTGGTAGTTGTATTTAAAATTAGACAGAATTGCTACATACTTTAGCATATACTACTGGTGTATGTCGGGAATCTCCCTGTGGCATGAAAAGACAACACATGATGAATTGCCTCTTGGAAAACAAAGTCAGTATCATTATCGTCTCCAAATCATGAGGAGTTTAAGGCTAAATCCATAAACATACTTGGAGACTCTCAAGTTGTGTGTTCCCAAGTAGCGAGGTGGGAGGGGGTGGTAATGAGTGAAGCCTTAATACCCTATTACCACAAATACACATAGACGTTGAGTTATATGTTCCATGAACAATGCTTTTTTGAGAATGTGTTCCCCTTGAATGAATAAGTGGCATTATTGGAAAATGACATAACAATACACGGAGATGAAAATGCATCACATGATCTCCACGTATTACATGTTTAGTCTATTGCATCATCCATGTGACACATAAATAGTGGGTTCTAGGTTTCATGTAGTTCGATACATTGAAATACAGATAAAAATGATCATTACCATGTCTACAACCTCCGACACGTATCATCTATTATGCATGGAGTTGCTAAGTGTGGTCGATTTATCAAAAGTTGGTTTTGACTAAGAAGCAACATCAGTAGGCCTAACACCACTAGTAGCATAGACCCAACACCATTAGTAGCATGGTTAGGTGTATTGGTAATATTGGATTGTGTTTATGAAACAACCCATCACTGTAGCCAATGACCAAAGCATTCATAAGAGAGGAATGGCTTGATTTTTTCCCACTAGTAGCATAGACCCAACACCATTAGTAGCATAGGTAGGTGTATCGGTAATAGTGGATTGTGTTTATGAAACAACCCATCACTGTAACCAATTACCAAAGCATTCATAAGAGAGGAATGGCTTAATTTTTCCCCTGAGTACTACAGGAAGACTCTATTCATCAACATATTTACAATTAGGAAGGATATGTTTGGGGCTTGCCTCATCACTTCTTGCGACAATCTTGCTTAAGGAAATCATTATTTAATCCAAAGGAACAAGCTATTTGTAGGAAGCTTAAGGACCATAGCTCTCACACCAATCAATAGTGCTTTAACCAATCCATAGTATGGGAAGGAGAACCATTACTCACTCACCCCCAATGATGCAGTCGACTAAAGTCTAGAATTCAAGGTTACTGGTTAATTATTAAATGCGGAGCCCAATTATTTATGCTATAATATAGTATTTTTTTTGTCTTACAATTGATGTATATGGAGCCTACAATGCTCCTATTGCATTGATTTGCCTTATAAATGTTGCTTATGTGATATTTGTTATTTTATCATTATATTTTATTTTCAATAATAAACTTGCATTATTGCTTGTTAAGAAAAGTTATAGTTATTGTCTTTCATAATCACAAATTCAATTATTTTGTGATTGGTTTTTAGTCTGGAGTAGTAAAGTATGAGAGTCCGTCTTTGTGTGAGAAAAATAAAGTCTTAAATTATAAAGTGAGTTCTGATTTTTTAAAATTCTGATTAATTTAGATGTTTATAATCTGCATACACTGCATATATAAATAACATGGGTAGAGACAAAGGAATGGTTCCTAAGCAGGTCATTTCATATGAGATTCTTTGTAGAAACATATTTTTAAATATTTGAGGCTTGCATTAGTGCATTCACATTTTACCTTGGGAAGGAGGTATGCATGCATGGATTGTCTGGCCTCTTGGTTTTCTACATAGGTTCATATTCAAAGCACATGATATCTTTGATGAAGAATAAATTGAAAACAACTCCTGAGTAAAAACGGAGAGAGCCTCGCTTGGTTGCTTATTTTGAATAATATCCACTGCCGCTTCTTAGATTCAAAAGCAAAGGAGAGACATTATTGTATGCTTGTTAAAAAAAGGATTATATGCGGAGTGCATAAAATCTAATAGACAAAGCGAAGAATGATTCTATTTAATTATTACTTACAGTTCCTCACACAACTTTATAAAATATGTAATATCATCCATCTCGGGTCCGAGAAATATAATATTTTTTTTTCTTAGGAAAATAAGCAACCAGATGGGACCAAATCACCATCACTCATGCTATTAATTTGTTGAAAACTATAAATACTTGCTTTATTTCAGCATGTTTCCTAATAACCATATGCACTCATTTCATAATCAAATGCTCAATCGTATTACATGTTAATAGTTTGTGTTGGATTTAGGCACACTGGAAGTGAGCTTCAACTCATACAAACACATAGAAGAACATATCTACAACTCTAACATACTTCATAGATAACTTGTTACTTCAGAACATCTTATTTTGCATTACATCTGAACATGAATTTATACATCATTTGGAAGTTTCTCGATTGAATAAATGTTGGTGATTAGAATTCTCTTGATGGTCAGTGGAGTTCCTTTTGTCCGCGGAATACTTCTCGATGTTTTTTCACTTAAACTCATTAATTGATGTTAGGTTGGAATTAATTTTCAACACTCCTCCTTAATTCCAACCACAAATACAAATAACTAAACTTTACAAACATAATGCATTAATACTTACAACAAAATAACATTAGAACTACGATGTCTGTTGGTCTAAGTCAAGGCTACGCTTACATCAATATAAAGGCAACTTAAAACTTGTTTCACATTCTTCATTGCAACATACTGGTACAACATATCCTCAACTTTCACATGCACATTTCTTTTTCTTTCGACTCCAAACTTCGAAACTTGTAAAATTTGTTTTCTGCTTTATTTGGATCATGATAATATGGAATCCTTTTGCTCAGTATCTCCACAATACTTGTTCTCCTTAGCTTCACTTGGCTGCTCACAATTAATAAAATATCCATACTCAGAAGATTACAAATATCACGTTCTCTTTTTTTTTCTCTACTTTGAGAGCATCATCACCATTACATAATGTTTTATAATTTTCATCCTTTGCTTCAACATCAATGCCTTCATCTAAAACTCCATTCATGTATTCTGCTACTCCTGAATTCAAAACATCGGCTCTTACTACTTCAGTGGCAGTGTTCTCCTCATCTTCATCAACATTCTTTGTTGGATCCACTAAACCACTAGCCACTTTATTGGCAGCAACATCATCATAGTATGTAACATCATCAGTAATAGGCATTGCTGGATCATCGACTACTATAGTGCAACTATCATCTACATGTAGCTGAGCACTATGGGATTCTCCATCAATTTCTTGAGATTCATTATTGTTTTAAGTTGATACAAGATTTATCAAATTTGCATCTTCATCTTCTTCAATTTTATGCATTGTTATCTCAATACCAATCTCACTATCAGAAGGATTTGGGTTGCTCCCCCTTACACCCAACTCTAATTCTAGAATATTCCATGCTTCTTAGATGTCATAGCTACTGCCATTGTGAAGAGTATTTTGTCACCCAAAGCTTGTTGGATATAGTACAAGGAAAATGCATTTTTTTGCCTCGACTGGGGTTTCTTAACTCCATCATTGAACTAAACCCCATAAACCTCTAAATGCAAGAAATTTTTCATTTTAACTGATCGAAATTCATAATTTATACCTGAGAAATATGGTGGTCGATAATAAATGCTTCTCCATGCATCCTCTACCTTCTCTTGAACTTCATCCACTTCAACAGGTTCCTCGATGGCTTCACCTGGCAAAACCAAACTTCTTTTGCATTAACAACATTCTTCTTCATCCATTTGATCCTTTTGCTTTTCTCCGTGTCTTTGTCTTAATTTACCAAACTCTGTCTTTAAATAAATTCTTTCACAGTGGTGATGGAACCTTCTCATGGGAAATATTCTATCCAGAACATGGCCAGACCTCAGACGGCTCAACTAAGAGAAAGAAAAACAATAAAAAAATGGTATTTCTCCCCAATGATTCATCCAAACCCGTAAACAGAGGACCAACGCCAACCCTCACCAATCGTTAACCTAGATTAAAGTGCTTACCCTCTTCAAATTTGAATCATGGCACAACTATATGATGGCTGCCCGACATTTTTGGGCTTTCAGTCTGCCGGTGTGACAGCTCAACCCGCGGCTACAAAATTGAACCAGGTTGACTACAACAGAGGTCCACAGTAACCCTTTGCGCCGTCTACAATTCTTTTCTTTTCCAAAACAAGATCATGCTGTAAATACATACATACATACATGAGATACTGGTCTTCAAACTATGAGAATGGACACACTTGACCAATAACAATCACCAACTTCACCACGTGCCCAACACTATCTTCCCACAGCCCAAAAATCGAACATCCACCCGCACTACCCTCTCCAACTTTCTTTCTCTGCACCACTGAACTCACTCAGTAGCAATAGACAGGCCAGAGCTTATGGCTCATTACTTTTACACGACAGAGCAAATGGAGATAGATGAAGGTTGGGAGTGGATAGAGCTACGCTTTGATACCAATTATTGGATTTAGGCATAACGGAAGTGAGCTTCAGCTCATACAAACACATAGAAAGACAGAGCTACAACTCTAACATGCTTCACAGACAAGTTGTTACTTCAGAACACAGTATTTTGCATTACATCTGAACATGAATTTATACATCATTTGGTAGTATCTCGACTAAATAAATGTCGGTGATTGGAATTCTATCGATGGTCGGTGGAGTTCCTTTTTTCGGTGGAAGACTTATCGATGTTTCTTCACTTAAACTCATTAATTGTTGTTAGGTTGGAATTACTTTTCAACAGTTTGTACATCTAATTATTTGAGATTTTTAAGGCACAGTTGATTGCCCCTCGAGGTTGGCAACGCAACGTGCTCCGAAAGCATTTAGATTTTTAGAAAGCATATAAGTTACAACATGTTTTTATGATTTCAAAAATGGTTACCATAATCGAAGAACTCCATGGTGGTAAGAATACTATCTCTTAACTCACTATATATTTCTTGCACATTTTTTAATAGAGTTAGTAGAAATTTTCACTATCAATTTTTGGCTCAAAATAATGCAAAATTTTTGGGTCTTTTATGACTCTAATAAGATTACGATTCTCGTCATTAGTAAGTCAGACTAATGCAGAGTTATGAATTGTGTGTGAATTTTTGCCCAGCAGGGATTGGAGTGCAGTCTATGTAAATGATGTTCATCAATCCATTGAAGTAAGAACATTTAAAGATGGTAAATTGAAGTTGGCTGAGGATTATATCCTTCTGCACCAAAGTGATGGAATTCCTGTTATTGGGGATAGTCGAAATACTTAGGCGGGTCTTTCAGTTTTCCAAGCATTGTTTATCAAAGAGCATAATTCAGTGTGCGACCTACTCAAGGTAACTAGAGTATTGTGTTAGCCACTTAGTTTCATTCAATAATCTACAGATTAATACACTAGTAGATTAATATACTTATTTGGTTCATGCAACATTACTATAGATATTTGGACGATGATGATCTGTACCATCATGCAAGATTAGTGACTTCTGTCGTGATTGCCAAGATCCACACCATTGACTAGACAATAGAGTTAGACGATGAGAATACCCTTGTTGTTCATATGCAACAATGCTGAATTGGGTTTCATAGCTCCCTCGAAGTCACTTAAAAGTATAGTAGTATAATTCGGTCGTATTAGTATTTTCTGTACTGAAATTCAGAACAAATTCGAATTCTGTGAATATTCAGTGTAAGTTTAATACAAATATTGATTCTTACTAGTAGACAATTAAATTTCAAAAATCAATTTAAAAAATATCAATTATTTAAACATTATAAAACAAAAATACTATCCAATTTCATACTTTCTTATTAAAATAACTATTAATAACTAATATTAGTCTCTCACCAATAACACTCTCATATCCTAAGTTGTTTTTGTTTTTCTAATATATGTTTAGTTTTATTATATAAATATCTATATATATTTATAAATAAATGATTAAAAATAATATATACAAGCAGCAAAAAATTTTCATTACAATTTTTTTGTGTATAGAATTGTACAATTTTTTTCTGTATAAAATTGTATTAGTATATTCAAATTATACTACTATGCTTAAATGCGTAAAAACAAAAATATTAACCTGCTATGTTGAAGGCCTTGAAGGCCTTGGTAACAAAAGACAGTTCGCCCGTGGAACAATTGCCCTCACTTATCCTCTGCATCAAATTCTTGACCTCATCTTGCGTGTAAACAACGAGGTCTTTGCTATTATTAAGCTCCAAAGGATCCGACTAATCGATCTTCAACTGCTTTGTATGGTTATCGCTCCCTATTAAATAAAACATTTTCAACCGAGTAATTTATATGGTAAATTCCTTTGAATTGTCACCAAAAGATGTCAAAACTAACGAGCTTCTAAGAATTAGATGTGAAGATACTTGGCGTGTCTCGCAGAGCCTGAAATTTTGCAAGGAGAAATTGTTTGGATCTGGTTCGGCCTCGCCTAATCGTGCTCGCTGTTTAGCTGTTGATGCCATATCTTTGATCCGAATTCAAAAGCTTCTCGTAGAGCTTGAACTTCTGCAAGGAGCAATTGTTTGGATTTGGTTCAGCCTCGACTCTGCCTTCTCACTATTTAGCTACTGATTCAAAAGCTCTGATTCGAATTCAAAAGATCAAACTATGGACAAGGGGAAGACTACGACCAAATAAAACATCCAAACTACTGATTTGTGAGAATACAATATCATACTAAAAGCTTAGGCTAAAGGTACATTGATTTTTGTTAAAACTAAAACTAATACGGCAAGCTGGTTTCTCTAGTCCCGGTTTCCTTGGCATGGAGTAATAAGACAATTCAAAAGGCGATTAGTTGCAGTGTAACTGTCTTCCAAATTGTCTTATTTCGATCTTTCTAGACGATTCTAATCTTTCTTCCTACAACCGAATAGAAGATATGAGTTGAAGACCTTCCACCGGGCTAGAAATGACTTGTTTCCTATTCTACACGGCCAACTTCGGATGCCAAATTGACTATCTTAATAATCGACCAGTCATTTGCTAAGTTTATGCAATAGAAATGACGGGCTAAATGCCATGTTCACTTAGTTACAATTGCCAACTACTCTTTTAAGGCCATTTCCGCAACCTAACAATTTCTAGGGACAATGAAAATAACACATTAAATAAATATAAGACCAAAATTCATTGTTCCTTTCAGATATCCGAGGACTTTCTTTGCAACTTTTTAGTGGCTTTCACAAGAGTTAGCTGTAAACCGACTAAGGATGTTGATTGCATATGCTATATCTGGCCTTCTAATAGTGAGATAGTTCAAACTTCCCACCAACTGACGATACAAGAAACCACCGGCTTCTTTAGTTCCATCATCACTGTATAACTTCAAATTATGATCTAAAGGAATTGATGCTGCCTTGCAGTCACTCATATTGAAATTTTTAAGAATTTTTCTTATGTATTTGATTTGAGTGATCATTGTCTTACCAGAATCCTTCCAAAACTCAAGTCCTAAACTTTAATGCAATTCACCAAGGTCTTTAATTTCAAATTCTTGTGATAGTTAATTTTTAATTTCTGCAATCAACTTACATGCACTACCTGTGATAATGAGATCATCAACATACAAGGATATTAAGCAAACATTTCATTCTTTATCTTTCTTTACATGAAGATTAGGATCAATTTTTCTTTTCACAAAAACTTTATGATTAAAGAAGGAATCGATCTTTATATACCATGATCTAGGGGCCTGTTTCAAACCATAGATAACTTTCTTCAATTTACAAACAAGATGCTCCTGTCCTTTCTGTACAAATCCTTCAGGATGAACCAAATACACTTCCTCTTTTAATTCACCATTCAAGAAAGCAGATTTAACATCTAATTGACGTATTTTCCATTTTTTTTTTGTAGCCAATGCAACAAGTACTCTGATTGTATTCAACTTAGCTACTGGGGAAAATGTATCCTCAAAATCAACTCCTTCTTTTTGAGAATAGCCTTTTGCAACTAGTCTAGCCTTATATTTATCAATAATACCATTAGCTTTAAACATTGATTTGAACAACCATTTAGATCCTATGGGAATTTTATTCTCAGGAAGCTCTGTTAATTCCCAAGTTTGATTTTTCATTATAGAGTTGTATTCTTCATTCATAACATTTACCCATTCATTCTTATCTTTGGCTTGTTCATAATTCAATGGTTCTATAACATTCATTACATTATCCATTAAGACATAGTCACTACACCTTGGAGGAAGATGAGTTTGTTGAATTGACCTTCTTGGTACTACAATACCTACAGGAGTTGCATCCATTATTCTTCTGCTTTCTAATGTCTCTCCATCATAAGATGTATCACTGTTGCTCATGTTGCTTTCACCCTGTTCCTGTACCTGCTCATGTAACTGCTCCCGTACCTGTTCCTGATCATGCTGAACAATTGCATCTATTTTGACATACTCATCATTATCATTAAATATATATGCCATTCATTAGTCTCATTTATTTTATCATTTTTTTTGCATTTTCATGGATTACCACATCTCTACTTGCAATCAACTTGTGTGAACTAGGATGAAACAACTTGTATGCTTTTTTATCAGTGCAGTATCCAACAAATTTACATTCAATTGATTTTGCATGAAGTTTTCTTCTCTCATCTTTTGGAATGTGTGTAAAATACTTACAACTAAATACTCTTAAATGATTGACTTTTAGTTTATAACCATGAAAAAATTCAAAAGGTGTTTGAAGATCTAACTTCTTTGTTAGAATTCTATTCTTTAAATACACAATAGTATTAATGGCTTCAACCCAAAAACCATTAGAGATGTTTTTACCTTGAAGCATGCTGCAAGCACATTCCACCAGTGTTCTGTTCTTCCTCTCATCAACTCTAGTTTGCTGAGGAGTGTATGGCATTGTAAATTTTGGTTGGATTCCATGATCCTTACAGTACCTTTTGAATGCTACAGAAATCTATTCACCCCCATTATTAGATCTGAGGATGTTAATGCACTTTCCTGCTTGTTTTTCTATCATAGTTTTGAATTCCTTAAAGTACTCAAAGACATCACCTTTTCTTCTTATGAAATAGACCCAAGTATATCTAGATCTATCATCAACAAAAATAAGAAAGTACTATGCACCACCAAGAGATCTAGTTTGCATAGGTCCACATACATCAGTATGAATTAATTCAAGTAATTCAGTTTGTCTTTTCTCTTTGTGTATAGGGAATTCATCTCTGTGTTGTTTCCCAAGTGCACATGCTTTACATTAAAGATGTTCATTTTTGATAACAGGAAGACCTTCAACCATAGATTTATTTTGTAGCAACATTAAATCACTGTGGTTAATGTGCCCATACCTTTCATGCCAGAGCTCTTCAGTTGTCATTGCAGTGGAGCCAATGCTTAATGACTGCTCTTGCTCACATCTAGCTTATACAAACCTCCAATTCTAGAACCTGTAGCAATAATCCTGTAATGATCTCGAATATATTTAATATGACACTGATACTTACCAAATTCCACTTTCAAGTCATTATCAGTAATGGTAGAAACAAATATTAGATTCTTTTTGATACCAGGAACATTCATAAAATTATGAATCTGTTTCATTTGTCCATTAGGCAAGTTCACACTTATCACTCCATAACCCTGCACTTTATGTGACCTGTTATCACCTAAATAAATGAGTGCCATAAATATTCTCATGATATTCATCAAACCATTCTTTCTTATAGGACATATGGGCAGATGCACCTGAATCAACGAACCATGCATTCTCATCATCTGTATCAGCATGCAATGCAGCTTCATAAATGAACAAATTAATATTTTTAAATCCATGACTATTTGGGGTGTCTTTATGTACGAAATCTCCATTGTGATTTATGTATCTTTGTTTGGATTCATGATTCTTTCTCTTAAAGCAATCTATGGCAAGATGTCCTAGTTTTCCGCAATAACAACATTCAACACTTCTACTAATATTAGAATCAAATTGTGCCATACCTTTCTGCTTTGCATGAAACTTGCCTATGTTTTTGTTCCACGGTTTACCTCTATGTGCATGTCTCCCTCTTGCAATCAGTGCCAGATCTGAGCCATGAGCATTCATATCATAATTCTTTATCCTCTCTTCTTCTTGTAGAAGGATCCCTACAAGCTCTTTAAAAGTAGGGGGCTTTGGTCTTGCTGTAAGTGCCGAGATAAACAAATTTATAATCTTGCACTAAGCCTTTCAAGGCGATTGTTACTAAATCATTACTATATACCACTTCACCAATGTCACCCATATTATCACTAAGATATTTAATGTGGAAAATAAATGTACTTATACCTTCATTTGCTTCCATTTTGATAGACAACAATTTAGTTTTAAAAAATAAGACCCTATTTGCATCTATGGTTTCATGCAGACCTTTAAGTTTGTCCCATGTTTCTTTGGAAGTCTCGCAATTTATGATGTGAGGTATTATGCTGTCTTTGACAACCATCCATAGCCTCACCTTAGCTTTTGTTTCCTGCATGTTCCAGTCTTGAATGGATGCCACGACCATGGGTTTGACCTCATCACCAATCACAATTGACCACACATTATAGGATTCAAGAATGGTCATTATATTGAATTTCCAATTAACGTAATTTTCTCCATTCAATTTAGAAGCTTCATTTAAATATGAATTAGCAAGAGGTGGATTTTCCATTTCAACTCATTTCACCTGATCCGAAGACAACCAAATTCAATTTATGCCCAAAAACTTAAAAAAAAAACTAATGCCTCACCTTGTACACTGGAAGCTTGCGTCGAGGGGAGTGACACTAAAAAATTCTATAAGTAATAGCTGGCTGTCACACCTTGTTCTTCTTCACACTTCGTTACTTCCGCACTTTACCTTCTTGGGAACTGTGGTACACTCCAGAGATATTATTATTCAACCGTGTTTGTACCCCATCTTTATATGATATGTAAAAAGGACTGTACACTCACCCCAACAGGGGAGGTGTGGGGGCGAAGCCCCCGAAGGAAATTTTTGGGGTTGTTTTACGGGCCCATGGTTTTGGGTAACCCATGGTATTTTTCCATTGTATCTCCCTTATAAAAGAAATACATTGTAACACACCTAGGGTTTATGTATTAGGTTTTATGCATTGTAAAGATCTCTGAGATCGGAAGAGAGACTGTGAGACAGTGAAGAGGAAGTGCAACGATTATGCTGCAGGTTTTATCCCTTCACTTTGCTGGACGAAATAATAATAAGGATTGGCAACTTCAGTGTGGACGTAGCCCAGTTGGGTGAACCACGATATATTTGTGTCTCTCTTGTAATGTGTGTGTGATTATATTTGCATTTCTGTTTATTGTTATTGCTCTACGATCCTGTTTTTCTAACACCAGTCTGTTGCAATAAGAATTCTGCTATTGACTCAATTTACACTTCTAGAGACTGCGGTACCGACGCTCTTTTCTCTCTCAGGAACTGCATCACCCCTTTACTCTGCTCAAGCAAAACAAATGGCTCACGGCTTCATGACTCTCTCCAACAACTCAAAGGCTCAGGTCGTGTCGGCTATTTCCACACTAGCCTGAGCGGTCTTCTTTCTTGGTGACAACATGCTTTACACAGCGGCTCCTCCTTTACGCACTCGGCTGGTCAACTTCACATAGGCAGGTCACTTCTTCTGCACGTTCCAGGAAATCACCGGATTGGTGGATGAGGGGGGAGATCACAACACCGCTCTTCACCTTACAGGAAGCTCACATGCCGTAGTCTCACCTTTGACAATCTTTACCGGTTTGCACAACAACGACTCTTTCCCGTGGCAGGTGTTAGAAGTAGTAATCTCTTAGTTAAGTGTGTTAAGTTGTGTTAGTTACATTCCGTTATTCAGTTGGAGGATCGGTTAACTCTTTATTGGCTTGAACCAACAAAGCATGTAATTATATATACTACAGTGTAATATGAAATCTATAGTTCAACAGTTTGTGCTTGTAACTCTTTTTTTTATGTCTCTGCCCATATTTTGAACATGGTATCAGAGCTGTTGGCCAATCCGTTGGTCAATTCAAGATGGATTTAGGAGCCTCTTCTTGATTGGAGTTTTTGTTGATCCCTTGGAGGTTTTGTTGTGCTGTTGAAGGTTTTGTTGAAGTTGTTACTGCACATGCAGGGTAAAGTCTGGTGTTGAAGTTTGTTGAAGCTGTTACAATGCAGAGAGAAGTCTGTTGAAGCCGGAGTTCCTGTTGAAGCAAGATAGGTTTTGAGTAACTAACCAAAAATTTGTTTGGATAGCTGATGTTGCACCAGTCATTGGACAATGTTTGAGAATCCACCAGTCGTTGGTTGGATCAGTCATTGATAGAAAATCCCGTTGAATACATAAACCGGGTTGTGACATTTGTAAGCAAAATTTGTGTGAAGAAATAGAAGTTTGTTGCAGTCGTTACGAGGAAGCCCGCTTTCCAGCGAAGACGAATAGAAAAGAATCTCCATATCCATTGGAGAAACATAAAATTGTTGTGAGGAAAAGAAGTTCGCTGTGAAAGAACAGATCATGAGATTGTAAGTAATTGTTTGTTGTTTGCATCATTCTGCCAAAGGAGACATGGAGTAGGATAATCAAATTTATGTGGAGGAAAGCATATTCAGAATTATGCTTCCTGCAAGCCGTTAAGTTACTGAGCATTCGTGGAGACGTGATCTAGTTTGAAGGAAGAGGAGCTCAGTGAGACTGCATCTGATGCAGTGAAGTTGCCACCTTCCGGTTGTGAAGAAAATTCATAGAAAATATGTTGTCCATCCTAAAATGTTTCAAGTGGAAGAAACCTTGAGTCTGCGTGAAGGACCCCTCAAGTTTGGATAAAGGAGAAATAGAAGATTGAGAACAAGTTATGGTAGATGGAGTTCCTATGAACTTCATAGTCTTTGCATTGTACTTGAGATTGAAGTTGGAAAGAATCGTTGGAAATTCCAGGATCATTAAAGAATGGAGCAAACCTAGCATGAGGAATGGAAACACGAGTCAATGAAGAACAAATCAAATCGAGAACGAGATCTATCATGTTGAAATCGTGATTTTAATCTAGCATTGAAAGAACTGGCCAAGTCGTGTGATTTGGGGATCTCAGACATTCAAGTTCCGAAGGAAGGTAACTTGTATTGTTACATGCGTCGAAGTGTTAACCGAGGGAAGTATTCAGTAGATATTGTAGAGTGCTTATGTTTTGGTGAAGCGATTTGAATTTTAGAAAAAGATTTTGGCACATATATTAACAAAGACGAGCAACCTTAGATTGATAAGTGTCAACTGATATTGAGAAAGAAAATAATTTGTTTGATGTGAAGAATTTCTCTTGTAAAGAGAAAAATTTGTGGAGAAATATAGAGTATTTCTAGTTATGGAGCATATCAATGAAGATCTAGAGTAGAACAAACCCAATGAAGATGAGGTGATAAATGAAATATTGAGTAGATCAATGCCAAATTTTCCATTTTTCTCAGGTATGGACTATGAAATTTGGGCAAATAAAATGGAAGATTTTCTTTGTTTAGTAAATTTGTGGCGTTTTGTTCAAAAAGATTTTGTAGATCCCCATGATAAGAGAAAAAATACAGTTGCAAGACTTCTTATTTTGTTAGCAGTGGATGAAAGTGTTTTTAATAGTGTTTTTTATAAATTTCATCAAGTTGTTAGTGCAAAAACTTTTTGGTATGCTTTAGAGATGAGGTACAGTAAAAAGAGAAGAAACATTAATACTTTGCAGCATATTGGTAAATTAGAAGAAGCTTTTGTGTTTGAAGCAAAGAAAGAAGATGAAGACAAGAAAGTTGAAGAACTCCCTGAGAAAGTAGAGGAGAAGAATATTGAAGACCTAGTGTGTGCCACAGAGCATGAAGAGGAAGGTGAATCCCACTGCATAGATACACCAGTGGATGATAAAGCTGCCATTGTAGCAGCTTCAGTGTGATGATGAAGAAAATTTGGTGAATCCAACAATAGATATTGTTGATGACATTAACTTCTAGTGAATCGAACAAAGTTGACTAATGACATTAACTTCTAGTGAACCAAACAAAGTTGACTGATGACAATTCAGTTGAAGATAACACTGTCCATGTAGCAGTTTTTGATGAGAAACAAGATGAAGATTTTGTAGAGTGTTTGGAGAGTCCATTCCTACACAAGGAAAAGATGCTTGAAGCATCAACCGAGACCAAAGAATCTCATTTTTTGGAATTGAAAATTTGTGTGTTTGCATATTATGCAAGTACTATCATAGGAGAACAACACTTGGATGTAGTGCTAACAGCTTATGATGAAGAGTTGAGAATGCTAGAAGAATGGTTAGAAAATCCAAGGATTTGTGAAGACATGAACAAGAATATTGTAGCAGATGAAGAATACGAAAACATTAATTTTCAAGAATTTGAAATTAGCATTGCATAAATGCCGCAGGAAATGGAGTTAAGTAACATACACCTGCAAGGAATAGAGCTGAACATTGAGATAGAATAATTATGGAAGTGTTTGACGAAGATTTTTTAGTTGAGACACAATGAGATAAAGAAAACAGTCAACCACAAAGATCAGTTGACCGAAGATACCATTGAAAGAAAGGCAAGAGGACGACAACAATATTAGATTTGGGATCTAGACAAACATTCTATCTTTGAAATATTTGAAGATGAAGATGAAAGAAATAGGCCTAAGCAGCCTAATCTGAACCCAATTTAATTTTTGAAATTTTTGTTAAGTGTTTGTAAGCTTGGCTGAGACATAGACCAGCAAGCATTTGCATTTATGAGATTTGCATTTTAACAGTATTAGAGTATCAAAATTAAGAGGGAGTGTTTATTAAGAATGTAACCCTTGAGATTAAGAGGGAGTGTTAGAAGTAGTGATCTCTTAGTTAAGTGTGTTAATTTGTGTTAGTTACATTCTGTTATTCAGTTGGAGGATCGATCAACTCTTTATTGGCTTGAACCACCAAAGCATGTAATTATATATACTATAGTGTAATATGAAATCTGTAGTTCAACAATTTGTGCTTGTAACTCTTTTGTTTATGTCTCTGCCCGTATTTTGAACAATAGGGAGCGATCTCAGGCAGCTACAACTTCTTTTGATTGGGAAACAATATGGAGGCTGCTTCCATAGGTGATCCGGTGACCCACAACCACACTCACAGCTTGGTTCCTCTCACACGATCCTCCTCGGATCCCTTCTCTTCACGGATCTCAAGGCAATCTTTACAATCATAACGAGCACAACATGCCACGAATTGTTTTGATACCAACTTAAATAACACAGAGGTAAACAAGGCAAAGCATAGCGGCTCACTCACACATAGGAATGGTAAACACCAATTCAATTAACTAATGAAAAATGATTACAATAAATAGTTGATGCTATCTCAAATAAACCAAATCTTAGATCCTATAATTATGGATCTCAAACCACTAGCTTCCAAACCCAGAAAGTACACAACAACCCAATCTCAAATATCCAACCTATGATTTAGACATTACATCCAACACTATTTCTATTTTTGATTACACCAAATTTGGAGGGTACAGACAAAATCATACCAGAAGAGTTGCAAGTATGCAAAGGTGGCAATGTATTTGTGCTCAGCAGTGGGGTACACTCCAACCCCTGCTCTTGCTTATGAATATATATGAATATGTAACTCAGTAAAATACATGTATCTACTAGTATTGATTATAGTGACATTTAGCATTGTGCTAATTTTCAATTGAATATTGAATCTTCATATCTTTGATACCATGTAGCCTTGTTAAGTCCTTGCCATCTGAAGCTTTTACCAAAGTGCAATATGTGAAAAAGTGATGTGATTTTTACACATAAAATGATGGGCGACTTTATTATATTTTGTTGATTTGATGGCAATGGAGAGATGGCTTGCAGCATAAGCATCATATTGCAGATAATATTAATCCGCGTTAAGACATTGGTGAGCATGGAACAAGCCTGCCACGCATGGATCATAAGAGAACGTTTGAAAGCACTGTGGAAACTAAAAGAGAAGGCGCGACATTTATGAAGGAAGGCAACCTCTTAAAGTCAAAGCAGTCGCCCATGCATAGTAGCACCATGATGTTGTGCATAGCAGGTTATGCACTTGCCAGGAACAACACAAAAGTGAATCCCATGAAGTGGGCTTGAGTTCTGGAAGAATACCACTATTATAGATATGGGAGTGACATATGTACTTGCATATTAAATTTGGTGAAAATATGTTCTAATTCTAATGTTAGTGGTTGTACCCAAAACTACATATTACATATGAGATGTTAAAAGATTTGTAGTACTTTAAAATCAATTTGTAGTATCTATTGATAAAACTACATGTTATGTTAAAAAAGGTTTGTGGTACTTTAAAACTATTTTATAGAATACCTTGTTTATAGTTACCCACAACCTAATACATTGTTTATAGCTACTCACAACCTTTTTTTAAAGTGTAAGGTTTATGGTCATCTAGTCATCTAAATCCACTTGTAATGGTTTAGAGTAAAAACATGATATATTAATGATAAAGGAAAGTAAGTAAAATAAAGCATCTACTCAAAATAACAAAATGACATAAAGATCATGCAAATCTAATTAAAACCAATGACACTTCACTCAAACCAAACCCAACCGATTTAGAAACAAAAGCAAAATGAGACAAACCTAAGAATAATGACATGAAGATCAAGACAACAAAAACAAGCAAATAAGATTAATGACATAACAAAGAGGTTCATGTCACTTCCTGTGTACGGCCATTGAGAATCGAGGGTTTGCGCGTGCCATGAGTTAGTAAGACATGAGGTTTTCAATTCACAAATTCGTCGTCCACACGGTAATAGCCAACGAGCTTAGTATTCATTTCAGTCGGTACATGCAGTCAGAGGCTTGCCATTGAATTTCACAGTTCAAACATATTCATATAGATACATTTTTGACTTTTAGTGTTTTGGAAAGTATTGAAATAGATATCAATAAGCATGACAAGCGTGGATTGTCTAGATTTCTGCAAAGCCTCTGTGCATAATGTTTGACTATTAATTGACCTAAATCAATTTGAGCCCAGAGTTGTTGGCAGATGTTATGAAGAGATATTCATTCCATCCTGACAACCTAGTGAAGTACGTATTCCAATTTCCAAATATTAAAAGCAGATAGGTGTTGTGGGCAGTAGTTTTAGCTGTGCTGTCGTCGCACCATATTTACTCACTTGTTTCTCCCAGTCATTCATTTATTATTTGCATGTAAGCTGGCGTGGCGGGGAGTTCAATACAAGATTTCAATGAGATTTGTGCAAGTTACAGACACAACAGAGTAGCTATGGAGGTTAATCGAACTGTGACGATCTATGGAGTAAAGTCTTCATCGTTCTCCAAGGTCTCAGTATGCGAAGAAGATTCAGACCATGACTCTGCAACATTTAGAGTTGTTCAAGATGAGGATCAGAATATTTCCACCCAAAATATGGACGGAGAGCTGAACGCCAACGTTCGCCATGGCGAAACCAAGGGTTTGTTCTCCTGCTTGGATGGAATACTCCATTTTTTCAGGCAAATATTCCCTTTTCAAAACGCAGATGGAGATGGTGACAAGGATCCACTGTTGGGTAACTCCAGCTTGCCCTTACTGTAAACTAGTTATATTAGCAAACAAATATCATTTATATATATTGGCAGTTTTCTTCATCGTCCTTACTTTGGTCTCTCACTTTGGTGCATGCTTTAGAAAATCATAACCTCCAGGGGCAGGGTCAGGTTGAGAATAGATCCATAGATCTTGGAGCTGTTCAGAATGGATCCACCGCTGGAGGAACTCAATCGTTTACTGCAGTAAGTGTTTTCAGCCACCAAAAATATTACAGTGCTTTACAATGGTTGTTCATGGCTTTATTTCAATTTGTTTCAAATTACAATCAATTATAGAACAAAGCAAGGAAGCATTTGGAATATACACAACAAAAGAATAAGCTTTTAACAAACAAACAAACAGCTGAAAGAATGGGCTTCCTTATTGTTGATTCTGGGTTTACGGAAAATAAAATATGTTTGTGATATGTTTATTGTTTCAGGTTTGATTACCCACAAAATCATTCCTTTTATCCTTCAAGACTGTGTTATAGTAATAGTTATTTTGTTTGTTTCTTAATTGTTTCAGGCTGCATTTAGGAGGCCGAGAGGTCCCAAATCTCCTGTACCTAACCCAGGATCTGGTGCTCAGCATAATTAGTTCTCAAATCCTTCTATGTGTATTTGTATATACATGTCTAGTTTTAAAGTCTGCAGGAACAGAAGGCATACATTGAAGTACCTGCATATTATTGTGATTAATGGTATCCTCTCTATTGAAAGTTATGTTTGTAACTATAACATCATTGACAATCAGCAAATACTAGAGTGTTTTTTCAGAATCAGCAAATACTAGAGTGTTATCTATGTATTGCTTTGGTATAACACGTGTCTATTTTCCTATATAGTATTCAAAGTCAACTTATGACAAAGGACTTGAATCTGTGATTGGAGGCCAGAAGAATGAACACAGACAAGCGTTCTTTACATTAATGGTATCCTCTCTATTGAAAGTTGAGTTTGTAACTTGAACAACATTGACAATCAGCAAAAACTAGAGTGTTATCTATGCATTGGTTCGTTCACTGGTATAACATGTGTCGATTTTCTTAATAGTATTCAAAGCCAACATATGGCAAAAGACTTGAATCTATGATTGAAGGTCAGAAGAATGAACACAGACAAGCGTTCCTTACATCAATCAGATTTCTTGTAAGGGCATTTTGGATTTTGTTGGTTTGTGACCATTTTCAACAAATTTGTGCACAGAACTTTCTGGAAGGCTTATTATTAAACTTTAATCCTTCTATCTTACAAGCCCATATACCTTGAATTTTAGTTTCAGTGGAAACTTTGTGTTTAAAAGGATCTACAGCCTCAATGGAAGCTAGAATCTAAAGCCAGGTGGGGGTAAAGCGTTGTTGTCAGTATTATAAAAAAAATGCCCACCAAATCTATAGTTTAAATTAGAGAATCAAGAATCAACAATAATAAGAAATAAATGAGTGTGACCGTAGAGTGGAATTTGGATAATAATGAGTACAAAATGGTAATGCATTACTTTGGATAATAAATAGGCATTAGAAAAGTGTCTGAAATTATTTGGATCTCCTGATTTATGTTAGATAGTATAATACTGTAGATTAACGTTACAATCTTTGCCGGACAAAAGGGTTAGCCACTTGACTTGCCTAGTCATATAATCGAGAAAAGGAGTGGGCATTTTGTCGAGTAAGTGTTGGGAATTTGTCACCAGGTTTTTCCAGTGAAAAAAATAACTCCGAAATCTCGACCAGGAAAACCTGGGAAGGCAAGAAATTATGAAGTCAAAGGAAATTTGATATGAATACGAAAAGGTTTTTGTTTCCTGGGAGGAGTGTCCAGGAACCTAGTAGCCAAAAATAGGGGAAGAGAAGGGGAGAGGTTGCCGGGGAAACGTGACGGGGTTTGTCCAGAAAACCCTGATCAGAAAAACACTGGGAGATGGAAAGGCGTTGGTTCTTAAGGTAGAACACAGTTGAGCTGCCACATGGAGCACGACCATCCTTCAAACCTTCGGGAGCTGAGTGCGATTAATCATACAGGTGTCAGTGATAAAGGCGTAGACCGATCAGTGGAGAAACGAATTGGTTCAACTGTTCTAATGGTTGCTAATCGCAGTGTGGAAGGAAAAAATAAAGAAATTGCTGCAACGAAGTAGGAGGGTGGCTCGTTAAGAGATGAACAACAAAGTTTTGCAGAGGGAGAAGAGAGCCATTCCAAGGATTCTTGCTGGGAGTGCCGAACATTGTAGTGCAAACAAAAACAGAGAAACTAAGTGGTCCTCCATTTGGATATTTTTTTTGAAGTTATCTCTCTTTTTGCCTCTTCAAAATATAGGGAACTACTACTATCAACCTAGCATTTAATAAATATAACAACCAAATCAATTGTATTCAATTGTATAAAATTCAAAAACATTATAGGTTGATTAGTTATTAGTTATTGGATTTTCAAGATATTTTATTATTCATTATATATAATATAGGGAGGGGTAGGGTATGTACATCTTTATAAACTTTAGCATTTAAATAGCTACTAAGAATGGATCCTTGTCCCATAAACAAAGAAGTTTCATACATCAAATTGGTATCTCACTTGACTATGACCTTTTATATATATATATATATATATACTATGAATTATTGTTTATATTAATTCCAATATTTGAAGTTTAATATGCATCATCATGGTCATAATTTCAAAAGAACAAAAAATACAAAATAATGCATGTTGAATATTTTTGAGTTTTCTATGATGAACATGAATATGAGATTGGAAATTCATATAGTATAGACATACCAATAGTTGCTACATGACACATTACTATTTTAATGTAGAAAGTACGAATGCATGAAAATGAAATCGGAAATTCATATAGTATAGCCATACCAATAGTTGTTACATGACACATTACTATTTTAATGTAGATAGTAGGAACTTAAGCTTTCCTTAGAACTATCAATCTTGTTTTTTTCTTTTTACTATTTTGTAAAATTAAATGTAAAGAGGCCTAGCTCTATGGAATCTTTAGAAATACTTCAACTTTACTTACTTGAGAATTGGTTGCTAAAACCACATATTACTATTTTAATATAGAAAGTAGGAACTTAAGCTTCCCTTAGAACTATCAATCTTGTTATTTTCTTTCTACTATTTTGTAAGAGTAAATGTAAAGAGGCCTAGCCCTATGAGTGGCCCTATGGAATCTTTAGAAATACTTCAACCAAATGGAATCTTTAGAAATACTTCAACTTTACTTGAGGATTGGTTGCTAACACCTATTTTAATTGAACTATGATGGTGGTTACTATACCTATATGGGATATATTCTTTTACATATAATGTAGTATGTTGTAAACCCTCTTAGTTAGTGTTATTTTAGAAGATACCCTTGTATTATTTTTTGTTCATATGTATTTATTATGTTTTATCAACAACATTATTTGTAATATCCCCATTTTGACCCTTGGAACATATTTGGCCTTCAATGTAAATATTGTATACATGCGATGTATGTTTTCCTAGCGTGAAGCTCAAGGCCAAAGTCCCGCTAGTGGATGCTTGGTTTTTATGTAATAGAAAGAATTAGATTCTGTTATGCATGTGTTATTAAGCCATGGGACATTGTAAATGATGTGAATGTTAATATTGCAATAAAATACCAAAAAAACTGGCTATGGAGGAAACCAATAAGAGAGGACCATGTGTATCCACTAGGGAGAGGTGAGGGAGTTTTGGGATTGGACCACAGATTGCCAAATGTCATCCTTAGAGCCCATTTGACCTTCCCTGTTGACATTTATTTTTGTTGCAGAAGTTGGTTGAAGAAACTGTTTCTTGAGGTCGATTGAGTGTGGGGAAACCACGAAATTCAGGATGGCAGGGTATGGGGGCTCTGTTTTCCTTGACCCGCATGTCACTATAACCCTGGGAATTCGTATTCCCTGATCCCCATTCCATTACGCATAAGCGATCGAAGTTTGAACGCAGAGAACAGAGAGCCGAAGAGAGAAACAGGAAAATCATGATTTCTGAAAAACCCCGATTTTTGAGTGCTAAACTTACCCATAATTCGTGTGGGAAGTTTAATCCCACAGGGGATCCATCGATCTATACCCTAGGGAAAATTGCAGCATGTAAGATTCTCAAAAACCCTTTAAGAAGACCTTGAGTTAATGGCCAAGAAACCAGTTGCGGGATAGAGTCGATTTGACCATAGGAAGTGAAGAAAAACCCAAGTGGAAAGGACAGAGAAACGATATGACAGAAGGTAGGGTCGCTTGATAAACCTAGTGAAGGCTAGAGTCTCAAGGATCCAACAGCTTGGACCTTTCTATTCCCACCCTGAAGAGCACTGGAGGGAAGGTATGGCTTGAGGGACTGTCCAACAGTGAAGAGAATACTTACTTGTGTTGGGTGTGGTAGGTATTGTGGGTGTCAAGACTGTCTGAGTGTGAATTGAGAGGCCTGTAGCTCTGAGGATGAGCTCATTGGCTTAGCATCCTCCTCCACTGATCCTTACCTACTTGATAAACTCAACAGAGTGTTGGATTAGCATGTGTGTTTGGGAGAAGCCATGGCTGTGAGTGAGTCTATTTATCCCTCCTTAAAGGATACACAACCCAACTCGGGGGTGGTCTCTCAGCTGAAAGAGTATAGGCTAGACAAAGACCTATGGTTGGGCGGAACGTTGCTCACATAGCCAGTTGCTTGGACTATTCATTTTATAAAATAAGTGTTCTCTATGGTGTTAAATGATGCTAATTTTCTATGTTGTGTTTCCTTGTTATCTCAAGTTAATTGAATGAAATGATCATATGGAAGTCATCAGTAGGAAGTTTGTGTATGAGCCTAACCATGAGGATGATTCATTTGTTGTTGTATTATCATTTTGGTTTTGTTAAAATGTTGTAGTCTTACATGTTGTATATGCATTAACCAAGATTTAATTCCACTATGTTTGTTGCTATGCATTGCACATCTCCTTAGAGGGTTTGTACTTCATCATATGAGCTTGGGAGATGAGTTAGACACCCCCTGATGTGTTCATGCCCCCTCTGTGGTCAGATGAAGGGAGGGTCCTTGGTAGGGTGATTATTCTAGGGCTTTGACAGTGGGATAAAGAGGTTTTGATGGACTTCAGGGAAGCTTTTTGATTGGAAATGAGGCAAGGTCAGAGTCCTCAGGTGTGGCAGGGGTCCACACCATTGCATAGAGCACTCCAATATATTTCCAATGATACCGAGTTTTCCCAAATTGGTTTAAGGATGAAGAAGTTATCGGGCTGTGAAGTTGGCTGTGACGGGGCATGGCCAACTCCCGAGTTTCCGCATCCGCATTGTGGAATGCGGAAGTCGGGGGTGCATTTTTGTAACGCCGGGCATTTTGGCGCTCCGCATTTCGGACTCCTGCACTTCGGAATGCGGAATTTGGGATCATATTTCTTCGGTGTCGGGCATTTTGGCGCTCTGCATTTCCGACTCCCGCACTGCAGAATGCGGAAGTTGGGATTGTATTTATTCGGTGCCGGGCATTTTGGCGCTCCGCATTTCCGACTTCTGCACTGCGGAATGCGGAAGTTGGGATTGTATTTATTCAGTGCCAGAAATTTTTGTGCTTCGCATTTCCGAATCCTACATTGCAGAATGCGGAAGTCAGGATCGTATTTATTTGGTGTCGGGCATTTTGGCACTCTGCATTTCTGACTCCCGCAATGCGGAATGCGAAAGTCGGTATAATCTTTCTTCGACGCTGGACATATTGGCGCTCTGCATTTTTGACTCCCACATTGCGGAATGCGGAAGTCGAAGTAATATTTTGTTCAATGCCATGATTTGAGCGTTCTTCCCTTCCGACTTCTGATCTGCGGATTGCGGACCAGAGACAATTGCGGCTGTGTGAAAAGATCAAAGTTGCGGATAAGTTTAAAAAAAAAATTATCAGGCTTGTTACCCCATCACTCAAATGGAACTGAGGGGATTGGGGATGCGACATAATGGTATCAGAGCCCAAGGTTGTAGCACTGGGGCCGCTTGGGCCAAAGTAGAAGGCACAATATCTTATTAAATTAATTATATGAGTTTATTTCTGTTAAAAATGGATGTTCTATGTTTTATATGTGTTCTTATGATGTTTAATAAACTCCTCTATGATGCACAAAGCTTGCAGTTGATAGCATTGAATAGTTGTAGTAGAGAGAAACAAGCAAAGGAAAAAAATCTCCAAGAAAATGGTGACCATAAATGATGCCTAGGATCTTTTCGAGCATGATGAAGACGTGTTAGGAGAAAATGTGCAAGAATATCATGCTGAAACCGAATCCAATGGAAGAAGGGAGAAAATAACCCCTCACAACTTGATTGAATCCATGATAAGCTTCAATGAAAGGTTGATGAAGGCTCAGGAAGAAAAAAATCAGCTCAATGCTGCTATTTTGCAGAGCCTCACTGATATGCAGCAAAGGGTAAACCTTGGGTCCAACCCAAGCAATGTAAGTAAAGAAGGAAGGGGTGCCAAAAGTCGCTATAGGGACCGTTCTAGGAAAATGACGACAAGCCCAAGGAAGAGTTCGGTGAGCAAAAATCGCAACACGCCCTCTTCAATATCTTCTTCTAGTCGGTCGTGTGACTTAAGAGGCCCTCGAAGAAGCCTGCGACATACTTCTAGCAGGTTTGAAAGAAGAAATAGATCCAAAGGGATGCCACAGGGAGAATTTAGGAAGGCAAGGCCTCCCATATTTGATGGAGAAAGTAAGACTGGCCAAGAGGAAAAGGCATGGCTTCTTGGGATGAAGAAATACTTTAGGATCCATGACTACTTAGGAAATGAAAAGGCCAGAATTTCCATTTACAAGCTAGGTGACAAAGCTTCAATTTGGTGGGAACACCTCATGCAAGTGAAAGAAATCAGTGAAAGAAGGATCAACTAGGAGAGATTCAACATGTATTTCAAGGAAAAATACCTATCGGATATGTATTATGACAACAAGGGGAAAGAGTTCAATGAACTCATGTTGGGACATAAATCTATGGATGAGCATGTCCATAAGTTTTTGGAATTGTTGAGGTATGTGGACTATATCAAGGATGAGAGGGTTACGATCTAGTGTTTCCTTGGAATCCTACCTCAGAATTTTAGAGATAGGATTGAGTATGTTGACCCACCAAGTCTTGATGAATCCATTAGAATGGCAGTGCATTGCTATGAGCAGAGCAAAGGTAAAACATAGGTCCACCCAACATGGAAAGGAAAGCCAAATGGGAGGTTTGAACAAGGAAAAGTGGACTCAAGCCACCATTCAAAAACCAGCCAAGGAATTTTCCATAGGGCCAACAAGCAAGAAGTGGAAACAAACTAGCAGTGGCAGTAGAAAGAGCACCAAAAGGGCCACTTCAATGTTGGGGATGCGGAGGAAACCACGTGCTTAGATAATGTCCACATCGAAGGGAGAATCCCAGAAGTTTGCACAACTTAGAAGGAGCAGCTACAGTGGAAGATATGGCAAGGGAAGCACCTCGAATCCATGCAGCATTGGATAATCATCAAGCAGAACATGTTGGTGAAGATGGTATTCTCTTTTATCAAGGTACTAGACTGTATATTCCAAATTATGCAGATTTAAAGAAGCTAGTGATGGATGAGATACATCAAATGCCTTACCCTGGACATCCAGGATATCAAAAGACAATAACAACAACAAGAAAGCAGTATTTTTGCCATGAAATGAAGAAGGACATAACATATTACATTTCTAGGTGTCAAAAATGCCAACAAGTCAAGGAAGAACATCAACATCCAACAAGATTATTGCAGCCATTGCCCATTCTAGAATATAAGTGGGAATTGATTTCTATGGATTTTATAACAGGTTTTCCAATGACAGTAAGGAAGCACGACTCAATTATGGTAGTGGTGGACAAGCTATCAAAGGCAGCTCACTTTATTCCACTCAAGTCCACTCATAAGGCAAGTGACATAACCAATATTTTCATGAATGAGATATTCAAATTGCATGGATTGCCCAAGGCAATATTTTCAGAACGAGATGTAAAGTTCACATCTAATTTTTGGAAGGGGCTATTTCAGGAATTTGGAACTCAGCTGAAATTTAGTACAACACATCATCCTCAAACAGATGGTCAAAATGAGAGGGTCAATTAGATTCTTGAAGACATGCTGATGATGTATGTGATAGAAAAACCATCCAAGTGGGAGGACTACCTACACTTGGTAGAATTTGCATATAATAATGGACATCATGCATCATTGGGGATGAGTCCTTTTGAAGTATTGTATGGCAAGGGATGCAGAACCCCAATGAATTGGGATAATCTAGTGAACATGGTAGTGCTTGGGCTAGAGATGGTTAAGGAAATGGAACACGAAATTGTTAAAATGGGGCAGAATTTAAGGGCAGCTCAGGACATGCATAAGAGTTATGCATATTTGAAAAGAGTGCATACGGAATTTAAGATTGGGGATCATGTTTACTTGAGAGTGAATCCAAAAAAAAGTTCCCTAAAATTGGGGAGTTTTGCCAAGTTGGAACCAAGATATTGTGGGCCATTTGAAGTCTTTGATAGGATAGGACCAGTTGCATATAGAACTGCATTTCCTGCTAACATGAGAGTTCATAATGTTTTCCATGTTTCTTTGCTTAAGAAATATGTACATGATCCTAATCAAATAATTGATTGGAATGTGATACAGGTGGAACCAGAGGGAGAGTTCCAAGTGGAGCCTATGCGCATCCTCGAAAAGAAGGTCACATTGCTCCGGAACCGAGATATCATACAAATGAAGGTGCAATGGAAGCACCTTAGTCCCGATGAGGCTACATGGGATCTGGAGGATTCCATGAGAGAGACATTCCCATTTTTGTTCAGTTTTGAGAACACCGAGAATGATGTTTTTATAAGGGGGAGGGACTTGTAACACCCCCATTTTGACCCTTAGAACATATTTGGCCTTCAATGTATATATTGTATACATGCGATGTATGTTTTCCTAGTGTGGAGATCAAGGCCAAGGCCCCGGTAGTGGATGCTTGGTTTTTATGTAATATGAAAGAATTAGATTATGCTATCCATGTGCTATTAATCCATGGGACATTGTAAATGATGTAAATGTTAATATTGCAATAAAATACCAAGAAAAAATGGCTATGGAGGCAAACCATAAGAGAGTGTCATGTGTATCCATTAGGAAGAGGTGAGGGGGTTGTGGGATTGGACCATAGAATGCCAAATGTCATCCTTAGAGCCCATTTGAACTTCCCTGTTGACATTTATTTCTGCTGCAGAAGGTGGTTGAAGAAACTGTTTCTTGAGGTCGATGGAGTGTGGGAAAACCCTGAAATTCAGGATGGCAGGTTATGGGGGCTCTGTTTTACTTGTCCCGCACGTCATTCTAACCCTAGGAATTCATATTCCTTGATCCCCATTCCATTAGGAAGAAGCGACTGGAGTTTGGATGCAGAGAATAGAGAGTCGAACAGTGAGAAAGAGGAAAATTGCGATTTCTGGAAAACCCTGATTTTTGAGTGCCAAACTTACCAAGAATTCATGCGGGAAGCTTAATCCCAAAGGGGATCTGTCAGTCTATACCCTAGGGAAAATTGCAGTGTGCAAGATGCTCAAAAACCCTTGAAGAAGACCCCGAGTTAATGGTCGAGAAACCAGCTGCAGGATAGAGACGATTCGGCCATAGGAAGTGAAGAAAAACCCAAGTGGAAAGGATAGAGAAAGGATAGGAAAAAAGTTAGCGACGTTTGATAAACCCAGTGAAGGCTAGAGTCTCAAGGATCCAACAGCTTGGAACTTTCTATTCCCACCCTGAAGAGTACTGGAGGGAAGGTATGGCTCGAGGGACTGTGCAACAGTGAAGGGAATACTTCCTTGTGTTGGGTGTGGTAGGTATTGTGGGTTTCAAGACTATCTGAGTGTGAATTGAGAGTACTGTAGCTCTGAGGATGAGCTCACTGGCTTAGCATCCTCCTCCAGTGATCCTTACCTGTTTGATAAACCCAACTGACTGTTGACTTAGCATGTGTGTTTGGGAGAAGCCATGGCTGTGAGTGAGCCTGTTTATCCCTCCTTAGTGGATACACATCCCAGCTTGGCGGTGGTCTCTCATATGAAATAATATAGGTTGGACATAGACCTATGGTTGGGTGGAACGTTTCTCTCACATAGCTAGTTGCTTGGACTGTTCATCTTATTAGATAAGTGTTCTCTATGGTGTTAAATGATGCTAATTTCCTATGTTGTGTTTCGTTGTTATATCAAGTTAATTGAATGAAATGATCATAGGGAAGTAATCAGTAGGAATTTTTTGTATGAGCCTAACCATGAGGATGATTCATTTGTTGTTGTATTATCATTTTTCTTTTGTTAAAATGTTGTAGTCTTACATGTTGTAGATGCATTAACCAAGACTTAATTCTGCTATGTTTGTTTATATGCATTGCACATCTCCTTAGAGGGTTTTTACTTAATCATATGATCTTGGGGGATGAGTTAGACACCCCCTGATGTGCTCATCCCCCCTCTGTGGTCATATGAAGGGAGGGGCCTTGGTAGGGTGATTCCAGGGCTTTGACAGTGGCATAAAGAGGTTTTGATGGACTTCAGGGAAGCTTTTTGATTGGAAATTAGGCAAGGTCAGAGTTCTCAGGTGTGGCAGGGGTCCACACCATTGCATAGACCACTCCAAGAGCTTTTCAACGGTACTGAGTTTTCCCAAATTGGTCTAAGGATGAAGAAGTTATCAGGCTGGGAAGTTGGCTGTGACATGGCATGGCCAGCTCCCGACTTTCCGCATCCGCATTGGGGAATGCGGAAGTCGGGGGCGCATTTCTGCAACGGCGAGCATTTTGACATGTTACCGGACAATCCACTTGAGTGGACACGAGCAGGATCTCCCTAGCTCAAAGTGAGTCTAGAACAAATAGAACAGACTACTAATGCATTTCCTAGATCTACTTAAGGATCGAGTATTAGATGTCTTAACTTTCACTTCACAATCCTTTCTCCTGAATGCTACTCCATGTCTCACGGTCGTCAGATCCAAGCTACAAGACCTGTCAAGACAAGAAACAAGAGAAACAAGTAAAAGACATCTATACAATAAGAGATCTAAGTAAACAGTTAAGCAGGTAAACTACTCAATATTATTACACACATGAACAATATTGATGGAAAGCATTTGTATTACTGTAAAAAGAGGAGTATATAATAGAGATATAGAACTACAACCAAGACTTAATGCTGTAGCCCTTCTCCGACGAAGCCAATAGCCATATCCTTCCAAGGAAGTATGAGTTCTCCAATAGGTGAGTGGAGATGTTCAAAGGGCGATTTCACCAGCATGTAGATACCATAGACTTCCTCCCTTTGGGATGGGAGTGAGCTTCATTCATATAGGACTAAGTGGATAGGGTATGGATAGGATAGGTTGAGAGATGGTAGGAGAGGCTTAAGGGATCTCTCCAAAGGATTAGAAACCGAGTACTAGCTCTTCCAAGAGGTCAGGGATAGGGTCCCAAGTCAGTAAGCTTCGAGATGGACCTCGAAGAAGCTATTTTTTCCATCTAACTGACTTCGTTGCACCCTATAATGGGGCAAGGTGCGACGTCGCATGTTGCTCATGTGCAGCCTGCGATGACCCTTCAAAACCTAGCACAATTGGGTACAAATCCTCCCTGGTTGATCACTTAGTCAAGATATCTTCAGGGGTGTATACACTGAATCTTATGATGAGTAGATTTTGGGTGTAACAAAATTCCCCCCAAAGCATGAAGTTGTTGAAGATAGACAAGTGAAGTGCTTTGATAATAGTAATGGCAATAGACTTGTCAGATGAAGGACACTGCTGCAGTACAACTGACTTTGAACTGACAATCTCATATAAAGTGCAACATGGCTGTTGACCAATACAGTGCAGATCCATGGTAGTAATGATCGACTGAACACAATCATGGCTACTAGACACAAGTGTAGATCCATGATGAGATGATAACACAACCACAACCAATACAAATGTGGATCCGTGTGATATAACTCAATAGAAACTCCATCGCAACCTGGGTAAAACATGACTCCCTAGGGTCTTCAAGCTGAACCCGCAATGATACGAATTTATCCATGCGATTACAAATGTCTTGACGTCGAACATGGTAGAAACCACTTGATTACCGACCATTGATGTAAACCGTTAACAAGTGCGAGGGAGATCACCATTGATGTTAATGATCCCCAAGGTATCACAGTACATATTATCAAGCGTGAATAAATGAGTTGAAGTCGAACGCAAGATGAAATCTTTCTATCAAGAGTCAATGATGTAAACTCATGTTGAAAGCGAGGTAACCTGCCATTGAGGCATGCAGGGCCAAGGTACTTGATTGGTTTCTAGATTCAATCCTCGGATGATGTGTTGAAGTCGACAAGGATGAATCCGTCGAATGAGGGCTATGATGAATCCCTCATCAATCGACACGAAACACAACAAAAATGTATAGGGTAGATCGGATGGTACAGTAACATGCAAGATTGACTCAGAGTAGACCGACGTGATGGCGGGTGTACTGACTACAGATGATAAATGATAGACATATTCTTGAACATGGGCATGGCATGACTTGGCAGTATTTACACGACGAGTGCGACACAAATTCTCAAAGCGACTGATGATGGAAGATTTTCTTTGAATGACTCAAAGGAGTAACCAGACTCACGAAATAAGTGGAACTCGAGGGCAAACGGATGATCCAAGTGTTGTATGCAAATGTAGATGAGGGCCATGTTCAAGAATGATTGCATACTACCACTAACAAGGTATGTAACAAAAACGCTTTCCTTTTTCCCCATCATGAATGATGAGTACCTCATGTGTTTTTTACGAGCTTGATGAGGGTAACCAGATGCTTGGTATATCTCATCTCATAGATGAGTCCAATCCCAAGTATTTTTCGAACCTGGGATAGGAGGGGTTCGTCCCATGACGGGCCCTTCAATGTGAGAATTTTAACGAGTCCATAAAAGGTAAACTCGGTCGTCATTTCATGTTTAGAGAGTCTGAAAAGAACTAAAGAAGACTCCAACGGTCCTTTTTCGTAAAGTTAGCCTCATCGCCCGAAAAAGGGTAAAACAACGCAGGAGAGAACTCTTCCAGTCATGATTGGCTGGAGTATACCTTTTTCGTAATTAGTGCCTCCTAGTCCGAAAAAGGGATAAACTATCACCAGAAAGACAATCATTCAAATTCTTTTACAAGCGTGAAAGCATCAAGTTCGCTTGGCAATCTTTTTCTATTTAAGGAGTTTGAAAAGAGCTTAAAAGGGACTCCATGAACAACTTTGTCATGGTTGATAGCCGAGTACGACAAAGGAAAAAGTAAACTCGACACAGTTCCTTTTCCGTAAATAGTCTAGCGAGACCGGATAAAGTGATAAACCTATACTTGTTAGACACACCTTTTTACTCGAATTTTTAACGAGCACGACAATGGTATCAAAAGCACTCAAAATCTTTTTCATATTTGAACCAGAGCACGAAAAAGTAAAAAGTAAGCTCAAACCACTTTTCATGTTTTAACCAGAGCACGAAAAAAAATGAAAAAGTAAGCTCAAATACTATCTTATTGTTTTTAACGAGCTCGAAGATAGGTTGGAAGAATGCTCATGATGTCTGTTTCATTTTTTAACGAGCTTGTAACAGAAAAATGAACTATGCTCAGGATAATTTTCATGGCTTAATGAACTTGAAACCTAAAAAGGAAAGTATGCTCGAAAATGTTCCCAATGGTGAACTTCTTCCTGTCATGAAATCCAAAGGTTGGTACATGCCCCCATCATGATTGCTAGAAGTAATTGGCTTAGATCCAATGTGGTGTGGGGAGGTGATCGAGTTGATTTCAACGTAACTTCCAGAGGTTGAAGACATTCCCCCCAAGCTTCATTTCGTTCGCCTAAGGCATAGGCGGATGAAAAGAAGGTTCAGGTACTAAGTCTACGAGGAGACTCGACTCAAAGGGAAAGGATATGTTTCATTTTTTAACAAGCTTGACACAAGATTAGAACTCTGCTCACGGGGACCTATTTCATTTTTTAACAAACTTGACATAGAAAGGGAACTATGCTCATAGGTTAAGGCCCATTGATGGGTTCCTTCCCAACATGATGCCCAGAGGTTGGTAAATGCCCCCAACATGATTGCTAGCAGCTTAACATGGTAGTGTTCCTTCAGCATGATTGCTGACGGTACGACATGTGGCATGCCCCCCAAGCTTCATTTCGTTTGAAAATGCTGCTTGCTAACCCAACTATCAACCTGGCTACTAATATGAAAATGTTCACCAAGGGGGGGAAAAAGAGAATCAGATGAAATGACGGTTCAAGCTCTAACTCTAGCGAGAGATTCGAACTGATGGGAGGGAGATCTATTTCATTTTTACACAAGCTTAAAATAGACACTAACTATGCTTGAGGGGGCCCATCTTATTTTTTAACGAGCTTGAAATGGAATAAAACTATGCTTGAGGGGATGGTTTTATTTTTATGCAACTTGGAACCAAAGGTAAACTATGCTTAGAGGGGTCTATCTCATTTTTTAACGAGCTTGAAATAGAATAAAACTATGCTCGAGTGGATGGTTTCATTTTTATGCAAGCTTGAAACCAAAGGTAAACTTTGCTTAGAGGGGTCTATCTCATTTGTTAACGAGCTTGAAATAGAATAAAACTATGCTCGAGTTGATGGTTTCATTTTTATGCAAGCTTGAAACCAAAGGTAAACTTTGCTTAGAGGGGTCTATCTCATTTTTTAACGAGCTTGAAACATAACATAAACCATGCTCGTACCCCCCATCCTCAGGGGGAAGAAACCACTAAAACATGCGGAACATTCAGGGAAGTCTGATGACTAGGAGTCATATGATGAGTGGGTGTCACGAAGGAAAGTTGATCAATGGTCACAATATTCCCATGATGAGGAAAATATATCACTCAAAAGAGTGTGGACACTACAACTTTCATAGCATAGACATAATCACGTCCAAGGAGCAGATTGAAATCTAAAGGAACTTGGACAACCATGACATCAATATAAACAATTTTACCTCTCAACGTGACAGGTAACTGCGGGAAAATCCCTAAAGGTTTGGTAGGCCTTCTATTGAAATCTAGTATCTGGTCAGTGACTGGCATCAGCCAAGGAGAACCTATAGCTTTCCAAGCAGTTGAGGATAAAATACTAACAGAAGCTCCCTCATCAATTATCGTATGAAAAATTTCTTTATCTGAAACTCCTACAGATATTTGAAAAGGAATACTCGAAGGAAGACGAGATTCTGTTAGACCATTCCAATAAAAGGAAATGACCTCAGTACTTGGGGGGGTCCTTTAGGAATGGATAGGGTCTCCCCTTGCCTAGGACATTCTGAACTAACTAGGAAAACATCAGCGGTTTCCAATTCACTCTCACTTGGAAGATAAGAATGAGACGAAGATTGTGTCATGGTGACTGCTTCAGTCTGAACTTTCTCCAATGAAAGAGCAAGATCGAGTGGAGATGAGATCGAATCGATAACTTCACTCTCGGAAGGAAGAGTGGGATCAATTACAGATGAAACTGAATTGATCACTTGGTCAACCAGCAGGGGGTCGAGGGACAACTTACTATCACTTGTTGGAAGCACCTGTTGAGAACTAGTAATATCTTCCAACCACCGCGAAGCTTCATTCATGCTTGGACACAGGTAAGTAAGATGCATGCCCTTGCATAGCCAGCAAGGGTCTGCAGCTCTACTCTTTCGACCCTTCACCAATGGGTCATTGGTCGAGGGAGTATCATCAACATGATGGTCTGAGGTTGACGATACAAGCGGTTTGGGGTTTTTAGACCACACTTCTGACACACGGGAAAGACTTGGACAATCCTTGAGAAGGTGATCACCCTTGCAAAGTTTGCAAGAGAATTTGGGCTTACGAGGTGTTCTCATAGAATGAGTGCCATCAGAGGCAGATGGTTGATGCTTGGTCTCTTTCTTATCATTCTTCTTCTTAATCTTCCTTTTCTTTTCCTTCTTCTCACTCGTCTTCTTACTAACATCAGAGTTTTCAGTAGGAGAAGAAGAAGAAATGGAATCCGATTCAACTTTCGACGAAGAAGGAGAAGGGTCACCACGAGATTGATGCTCATGTGGTGAAGGACCTAGGTTTGACACAATTGGTGCACTTGGTGTAACTGGATTGGAGAATAAACATACTGGTAATCCTATCGTCAATCCAGGAAGACTCAATGTAGCCATAAAGGGAGGACCAACAGTTCCACAAGGGGGAATAACAAATGGCATACCCTGGAATGGGGCGCCTTGGTTGGTAGTCCCAGAAGAATCTTCCATATTTAAACTTCCTAAGAGTCTCTAAAGTACCACACAAATCAAACACTACTCAAGTCTAAAAGCAACAAGCAAACTATGTGAATAGGAGTGGATTCAAAGTATGGAACCTCATAGGATTATCAAGGCACCGCAAACCACTATATATTGCAGGGTCCAACAATATGATGCAATAAGAATGATTGGGACCGTACCCTTTCCTGCATACCCAATTACTTGGACAATACGTGCGTGCTAATCTCCCCGAGTGTTGTTGTCGGTGTATTGCTTTGCCAAGATGGCCAAATGGTTAACTCAGATGGTTTCAGGATTCCTATGGGTGTCTCCCGATATACACAAGGTATGTGGGAGCTCAAATCCGTAGTGATGTTGTCTAATGCACAACCATTCAGCAAGAGACCTTCCGATATACTACCGAGTACGTGATACACCCTTCGATATACACCAAGTACGGATTATGGTACTTGGTGGGTACGTGAAGGAGCTCGATATACCGATAAGTACGTGGAAGACTAAAATACCCCTGGGATACAATGCTGGCAAATAACGACAGCTGCCATGCTTAAAAACATCGGAACATGTCTCTAACTTACACATAGTTAATAAATGATTTTAACCTAAGCTAGCATTAATTTTATCTTGTACGGTTAGGTGGATGCATGAGGTGAGTACATAAATGTAAACATAATGCAATCCTCAACTACATGATAATGGACATTTTCCTTTCCTTTTCAATGAAAACTACTTAAGGTAAGGAGAGATCTTTTTCTTTCAAACCAAAAGTACTTAAGTAGTAGCGAAAAGAAGAATTCCTTCCTAGAGTGCAATAATTCTAACTTTATGCAATAATCAACCAAAAAGCGTAAAGAAAATGAAAGATGCAGCTAATCTTAACAATGTATAAGACAAAATGATGAAGCACTTTCAATTTTCAAATGCATGTATTGAAAATGGAACTTGATAACTAAACGCTTTTCATATCTATATATAGAAAGTGAGAGAATATCTACAACACTCTAATCATTCAGAGATTCCCAAAGAAAAATGGCAAGCATCCAAACAACTCAAAGGCACTCAAGAAAGGCTCAAAATCTACCAAATGCAATAATTATAACTCATTTCCTATTTTTTTACACTTGAAAAAGACACATCTAAGCTACGGAAAGAAGGATTCCACAAACGTTTCCAATCAAATGCAAGACAAAGATAAGCACTTAACAATCTTATCTAACTCAAATGCACACAAAACTGAAACAAGCCTTTCTTCTTTTTATAAATGTGAGACCAAGAATTTCAAATGATCAAATTAAAACAAGAAGAATACTTATGTTTTTCAATTTCATGAATATTGCAAAAGAGTGACAAAACCACACTTTTCTTTGAACTGAAGTGGAGATAAAGAATCAATCTTCCCCAAAATGATTAAATGGCTTAACATGTAAGGGAAACAAGATCATAACCCAAGAGAGAGAGGTTCAAAAAGACATGGATATTCCACACTTTTCAAATATTTGAAACAAACCAATCATGCCAAACCAAAAATGATCTCAAAACCTTGAGATGGGTCAGAATGACTAAAGGATATACGATTCATGGCCCCCCCGACCATGAGGGGGAATTTTTTTTAAAAAATTGAACCCATTTTGCTTAAAAACGCAAGCAAAACACTAGTTTTGACTCAAAGGGCCAAACATGAATCCAAATCTTAAAAGACCCAAAAACCAATACAAACAAGCCAAAAAACAGTGCTGGACAAAAAGGGTCTCTGCCTGGAAGGTACAGTGCAGAGGAGTCTGTACACAAACCAAAACTCAAATCAGAAATGGAGAAGGGATGCCGGTAAGGTATTTTTGGCAGATTGGCGCACTCCGTGCTTGTGCACAATGCGACGTCGCAGTTCACCAATGCGAGAAGTGCGACGATGTCGTAGTATACCAATGGAAGGATTGCGACGAGAAGCCAATAGACAAAGAACATATATAAAAAAGACACAGTGTCGCTCTGAGTACACTGACCAGGTGCGACAGGCGAGATCTAAGTTAAAAAATGAACCAATTTTCCAGACAATGAGTAATGAAATGGTCTGAAAATGAGGAGTACAAACTCAAAGGAAGGTAATCAGTCTCTTCAAATTGAAGATCTGATGGTGAAAGAGACTTAGGAGGAAATTTAGATGTCTGGCAAAAGAAATCAACTGAAAATGGAATTCAAATTGAAAACTAAAACTATGTTCATTCCCCAGTATGGTCGCCAGATTTGTTATTGGACAATCCACTCGAGCGGACGCGAGCAGGATCTCCCTAGCTTAAAGCGAGTCTAGAACAAATAGAACAAACTACTAATGCATTTCCTAGATCTACTTAAGGATCGAGTATTATATGTCTTACCTTTCACTTCGCAATCCTTTCTCCTGAATGCTGCTCCACGTCTCACAGTTGTCAGATCCAAGATGCAAGACCTGTCAAGACAAGAAACACGAGAAACAAGTAAAATACATCTATACAATAAGAGATCTAAGTAAACAGTTAAGCAGGTAAACTACTCAATATCATTACACACATGAAAAATATTGGTAGAAAGCATTTGTATTACTGTAAAAAGAGGAGTACATAATAGAGATATAGAACTACAACCAAGACTTAATGCTGTAGCCCTTCTCCGAGGAAGCCAATTGCCATATCCTTCCAAGGAAGTATGAGTTCTCCAATAGGTGAGTGGAGATGTTCCAAGGGCGATTTCACCAGCATGTAGATACCATAGACTTCCTCCCTTTGGGGGTGGAGTGAGCTTCATTCATATAGGACTAAGTGGATAGGGTATGGATATGATAGGTTGAGAGATGGTAGAAGAGACTTAAGGGAACTCTCCAAAGGATTAGGAACCAAGTACCAGTTCTTCCAAGAGTTCAGGGATAGGGTCCCAAGTTAGCAAGCTTTGAGATGGACCTCGAAGAAGCTATTTTTTCCATCTAACTGACTTCGTCGCACCCTGTAATGGGGCAAGGTGCGACGTCGCATGTTGCTCATGTGCAGCCTGCGATGACCCTTCAAAACCTAGCACAAGTGGGTACAAATCCTCCCTAGTTGATCACTTAGTCAAGATATCTTCAGGGGTGTATACACTGAATCTTATGATGAGTAGATTTTGGGTGTAACATGGCGCTCCACATTTCCGACTCCTGCACCGCAGAATGCAGAAATCAGGATCGTATTTCTTCAGTGTCGGGCATTTTGGTGGTTCGCATTTCCGACCCCTACAATGCGGAATGCGGAAGTTGGGATCGTATAGTCTTCGGTGCCGGGAATTTTGGCGCTCAACATTTCTGACTCCCACAATGTGGAATGCGAAAGTCGGGGTCGTATTTCTTCGACGCTAGACATATTGGCGCTTCGCATTTCCGAATCCTGCATTGCGGAATGCGGAAGTTGAAGTCGTATTTTGTTCGACGCCATGATTTGAGCATTCCTCCCTTCCGATTTTCGATTTGCGGATTGCAGAATTGTGGACCAGAGACAATTGTGGCTGTCTAAAAAGATCAAAGTTGCGGATAATTTTAAAAAAAATTTATCAGGCTTGTTTCCCCATCAGTCAAAGGGCACTGTTGGGATTGGGGATGTGACATTATTCCATATTTTATGAGAAAAATATCAAACTTTACAATTTGCTACAATCGTTTTTTCAATTTTCTTAATTTTAAACTCAAATAATAATGATAGATTATAGAATATCAACCATCTATTGGATGTATTCTTATGATATGCTTTCTGAATTATTTTTCCTAGTTTATGGTTAATTATCACAATGTCAATGTGTAATTTGATAACATTACAAATTGTTAGTGGTTTATTATGTCCACAAACATAACCAATTCAATATTTTGTTTAAAAAAATGTTTATGTTTTATTGATTGTTGTAGTGTCCCTTTTTAATAATTTGCACAAACTAGGAAAAATTGTAATTTTTGGTCAATTCGACCCTTAGATTAGTATTGACTCAATTGCTTCCAAATTGCTCCAAATGGTTCCCAATTGGGTCTGAATGAGTTTGGAAGGTATTCATACATGTAAATGAGGCTGATGGATGCTTGGAAACTCTTAAAACACTTCTGCAACATTAATTTATAATCAGGAAAAAATGATGAACTTTACTAGTCAAATCGAGGTTCACAATCCCCAAGGGTAGGAGACAAAGATGGCTTCCAAAACACTGTAAAACCTTCCCAAATTTTAGAATAGAGACATGGTACTGATAAAGGACTTCAATGGGCTCCCCAATTCATCATTAATCAGTCCCTATAATCTTCTTCAACTCCCATAAATCAAATGTTTGTATACTAGCCTTGACATAGGGGGAAATGATAGTAAATCTTCACAAATTGTTATGAAACTTAAGAATATGGCTCCAAATGATTGTATAATGAATACGAAACTTATTCACCATATTAATGGAATTCCATACAACATTAATATATCATATATTCACTGAACCATTCGAATTTGATACCACTTCAAGTGCAAATAACAAGGTATTGGGGAAATGACACCATTTATTCATAGTTTAGCATTTGTACATGAAATCTCTTGGAATTTTGATCTGAAAGTATTAGTAGTAAATACATCATATATATATCATATTACAAATATATGGGGCCTCAAGAGCTATCTCAAAGAGATCATCACCTCACCAAGTGCGCCTCTCCTCAAGGAGCAAGAATATGCCAAGAAATGAGAGAATGGTTGTAGAAGCAAGCTGAAAGAAATGTGACCACAAGCTTCCCTGTAGCTTCAACCTGTAACAAAAGACTCCATTGTATCTCCAATGAAATGTCTGAATGGCCTCTCCAATTTCCAATTAAGATGGGAATCTTTCACCCTCGAAATTGGTGCTAAGGCAAGTAGAATAACACTCTACTAGCTCTCCTCTCCAAAAATCTCAAATGATCAAAAGATACTCTCCTTCTTTGTTCTTGTCTTTTAAAAACTTCTCAAGTGCTCCATGGGTCGAATTCCTTCCAAAAGACTCATGCCAACTCAAGTTGGGAAGAGATTCCAAAGTATGCCACTTGCCCCTCCAATTCTAGCCTCCTCCTTCACTCAATTCGAATAGGTGTCTCTTTGGATGCCCTAACTCCCTTGTGCGCCTTCTTGGATGCTAGTTTTAGCCCCGACATGTCATGTATGTCATATGTCAATCTTCAGGTTTGATTTGTGTCATACGTATCATAGCATCTTTATCATTGTTGTCATAGAAGCTAGGGAATCTATCCCAAGTGTCTAAATATTTCTCCAATGCCTCTTCCTTTTCCACTCTAATTCGACCTACATTGAGTCATTCCAAGTATATTAACCTTCCAACTCCCCAAGATCATTAGAATCCACCTTGGATTCAAATGGGTGAGAATAGAATGCCATTTGGCATGAGGAATCTAGCTTTGTGTGGGTCCCACACCACCAATGTGTTTCCATGACCAAGTGCCACCTTATTTTCCTATCATAAATATTTATTTAACCCCCTTTAATATATTTATGTCAATATAATGTCCATTTTGGGTTTATTAGTTTCCTTATTCCAAATATAATGTTTCCACCCCAACCTAGGAAACTAGTATATTGGTGGAATTTTCCCTTCTTGAGATTTATTTGAATGGGGACATTACAATCCTCCCCACCCAAGATTGCTTGCCTTCAAGCAATCTCAATTTAGGATGCTGCAAACTTGTTCCTCATATATCAGGTGGCCTTCTATGAGGAATGTCTCCCAAAACGTTTTCATTCTCGTGTTTCACACTATGGGAGGACACTACTTGATTCAGATAGGTGTGCATTCCTCTCAATACCCTTTGTTTTCGTTTCAAATCTTTGAATCTCATTTCAGGGATTTTATAGTTCACTTTATGTTCTCCTATAGAGTACAACCATTGCACTCCCAATACCACATTAGTATTAGCAACATCAACCACATAAAAGCTACAAAAAAAGTGTAATTACCTATGGTGAGTTGTAGCTTTGGAATCCATGTTTTGCACTCCATAGTATGGTGACCTGGAATGATGACTGTGAAGCCATCGAATGGTTCAGCAGGTAGATTTCTCCTCTCCACCATGGTTGCATCAATGAAGTTATGGGTGGCTCCTCCATCTACCACTACTGAAACCCTTTGTCCTTGTACAACTCCTCGGCATCGAATAGTGTGGAAACGAGGCACTCTTGAAAGCACTGCTAGTCTCCCTTTGTCAGGTAATGGATGATCTTCTTCTTTTTTCTCTTCTTATGTTGTGGAATATCCCTCTTCTTGGGCTGAAATATGTCCTCCTTCCTCCATACCCCCTTCATCCACATCATCAGAAACCCTTTGTCCTTGTACATCTCCTTAGCATCGAATAGTGTGGAAACGAGGCACTCCTGAAAGCACTGCTAGTCTCCCTTTGTCAGGTAATGGATGATCTTCTTCTTTTTTCTCTTCTTCTACTGTGGCATATCCCTCTTCTTGGGATAAAATATGTCCTCCTTCCTCCATACCCCCTTCATACGCTTCATCAGAAAATACTTCCATGAATTCTGCCTTTCCCTTAGCACATTTATGCCCTGGTACCCATGGTTGGAAGCATGTGTAACATAGTTTCTTCCTTCCGAGCTCTTCCCTACTTAGTCCCTCTTTCTTATCCTTTACACATTCATCTTCTTGCCATGGCTTCTTTTCAAATCTGAATTGGGAAGGGAAGTTGGTCTTGGGGGCAAACCTTGTCATTGGTAGCACATTCTGCAGATCTCTTGCCAAGTTCATGGCATCCTTCAATGAATTAGGTTTGTGGGCCTTAACTAAACCTTTTAAGGGTTCAACCAAACCTTCAGTAAATAGAAATACTAATCTTACCATAGATATACCAGCCACCTTAACTGATAATTTTTGGAATTCCAACATATACTCAGTAGGGGTTCCAACTTGCTTCAATTGGGCTAGTTCTTTGAAAGGCAATTATGGGTCTTTTTGCTCAAATTTTTCTAATACCCTGTCAACAAATTCTCCATGTGTTGTAACCTGATCATGTTCCAAATTTTTCAGACCATGGAACCACCAATCATTGGCATCTCAAATTGGCATGCCCCAACTCAATTGTAGCTTTTTATTAAAACGTTGGTCGAACCCCAACTCAACCCTTTACAAGCTACTAATCGATTCAAATGCCAAAAGGCTTACAACAAGATAAACATCAACGCTGACAGTAAAATCAAACATGTTGACAGATGGGACATCGTGGAGAACCCGAGGCTTACTATGGTATTCAAACCACTGGGGTTTCCATTTCCTAAAAAATGTTATAGCCGAGAGCATAAGAAGAGACCAAAGAGCACCTGGGAAGTGTGGAACCCTCCTACCAAGGCACACGAACCAGTTGTGACATATGATAATGTATAAACAAAAAAGATTTACAAGAATGAAACAAGTCTCTGTTGGTGCCAACCATACCCATGGCAGCCAAGAGAGCTCGGCTCTCCAAAACCTCGATGAGCATCAAGTGACAATGCCAAACCCTTGGCATGGAAATAGGGTTTTACCCTACATGGAGTTCGTTCACCGAACAATCAAGTGGCCTAAAAAATGAATCTTGGTTGGCCACCACTACACTTTTAATTTTAACCCTTGCCCTATAGTTATGTGCACACCTTTGTTATTATCGAAATTCATTATGAATGAGACCCAAAACTATGGTCGTTGATATATTTCACTTATGCTATCACCATGGCTAAAAGCCACTTTAGGCTGAATACGAAACCATGCATATAGTATAGTTAGGGTCACAACTTGTTACCATCCTTAATCAACAACCATAACTCTTGTAAACTATAAAAGCATTTAACCAACTCTAGAATGAGAGCTCCTACCTATAACCTAGACAAGGTAATGACAATATGCATTAGCTTCAATAGCTAAGTAAGCCTCATGCATGCTCCAGAATCCCTTTGCCAAATAAAAGAAATAAATCATAATCAAATAGTTAGAACACATAGTACATTATAAGAATGATAATCTTAAATATCGACGACGACACAAGCAACCAAATACTTTACTAACTACAGACAAAGGATCACATATTCACTATTAGTGTCGTTAAGACACAATAAATAATTGACGGATGTTTTTAAATAAATAAGTGCCGCTAATACAAATATAGACAAGCATATGATAAAGAGATAAAATGCTCACATATATATATTTTCTGCATAGTAAAAAGTAGCGTTTATACTATTAGAAATTTTTTAAATTTTATTGAATTTTTGGAGGTGTTACACACACCTTAGCTATGTGACTCGGACGCGTGGGCAGGTTAGGTGGACGCGTAAGATGCATGGGCAAGCATGTGCCTGCCTCCTTGCTGGCGATGGCAGGTGCCTGTCTCGTCTCAGAGTTGGCAATCATCCCAGTGAGGAGGCCCACATTCATCACCCGCAATGAGAGGAAATAGTAAAAATATTAAAAAACAACATTACAATACAATTAAATTTAAAAAATATAAATACTCTTTAAAAAATTACACAATACTTTAAAACAATAAGAAAACATATATATATATATATATCAAATAATACAAAACAAATTAAAAAACGAAATTTTTTTTTATAACAAAACACTAAAAAAGGAAAAAAAAATATTTAAAAAGCTAAAAGTTAAAACATATTCAAAAGGGAATGGAAAATTGGCATGACCATATAACCAAAAATCATAGCCAAATATAAATCAATTAAATTATCGAATGGTTGAACCTAAACATTTTTAAGGTTTTTGAAGTTTCGTGGGTTTGTAAGGATATTAAGGGGAGAGGTGCTAGGGGGGCGATTCCTCGAATCGCACCACCACCTAGCCGCCCCTCCAAGTGGTGGAGAGTGGTGTCTCCACCACTTGGAGTGGTGGCTAGGTGGTGGTGCGATTCCAGGAATCGCCCCTAGCACCTCTCCCCATATCCATGTAAATCCAAGACATTGTAAATGATTTTTAATATAGTTAACCATTTTTTTTATATTTTTAAATTATTTTCATACATTTTAATATATTTTAAAACCATTTTTCATATATTTTAAAACTATTTTATACATTTTCATATTTTTTTAAACCATTTTCATATATATTTTAAGGTATTATGTAATAATTTTAAATTATATATCTTTATATCTCTTTTTCTTTTAATGTTTTGTTGACTTGATATGGTTTTTAAAGTTTATTAAGAGTACATTGAGGTCTAGGAAGAGAGTAAGTTATGCAAAATATCGATTTAAATGAAGATTCCAGCTTATTTAATATTTCTGATTAGTTTCATATCGTTAAGGAAAATGTCAAATTTAACAAATTTTTGATGAACTATTTTTGTAATGTTTTGAATTTAAGACTTGTTTTGAGAATAAATATTATAGTTTTTATGTTATTTACAAATATATGGTTTACTTTTTGTTGAGTTTATGTCAATCATCACTTGTTGGAAAATATTGTTAAATAGTATCATTTTTATACATAAAATATCTGAAAATACTTAAAATGGTTTGAAAATGTCTTTATTTTCTCATTTAAAAAGAAAAATTGCCCATAAAAATAACTTATGTAAGAGAAAAGTTTAGAGAAAAAATTTCAAAAATGTATATATTTTTCATTCTAACTAGCTTCTAAATGTTTAAAAAAATTGAAAATGTATGTATTTTTTCATTATAATTAACTACTAAATGTATATTTTTTTGTAAAATTTGAAAAAATGCAGTTGTAAATAATTTTTTTAGTTTTTTATGACCAAGAAGTTTCAAAATCGCAAAAAATAGCTCAAAAACAAAAAAACGTTGCTACCAGTATACACACTTTTTGAAACAGAGCTAAAAACTACTAAAATTAACCCCCCCAAAAATGAGAACAATGTCGAGTTCTCATCAAGTTGTATAAGTTGTTGTCTATTAGGAATGAAAAAGAACTTGAATATTTAACACTCCTCCCCCACACAAAAAAATGAATATCATTAAACAAGCCCAATAGGTCAGCCCATCCGGTTACTGCTAATGTTGTTGAGCATTTGACTAGTTCTATGATATCATGAGCATGATTTGAATCACCTAGCTGAGGCCCACTTGTCTACACTAGCAGGTTTAATAGGGATGCCATCCATGAATATGTAAGCATTCTCATGGTTTTACTATGAGGTTATACATGGAAGAGTAATTCCTTGTATAACATTGAGGCATTGATCTAGCTGAATTCATTTCCAAAGCAAGTTTCACAAGAGGTCTTGTGAGTTTTGAGCCACATATAATCATTAGGTGCACAAATATCAATGACTAATAGTTGGCATTCTTATACACATGAGGCAGTTAGATATCCAAGCATTGAGGGGCTATCATTGTGGGTTGAGGGGGGATTTGTAGGATCCCAAGCTGGTTTTGTAGGATCATCTTGGTTTTGCATAATCTCTTTTTGAGCATGTGTAAACCACCACCTCATCAAAATCACTTTATACAAACCCACCTTATACAAACTCACCTTACCATTCCAGTTCAATACAATGATCAAGGAAATTCACCAATATTTCTTGCCCAATATTATGATGCATGGTGATGTCATTGTGATGCCATCACCATAGGGTGACATCATAGTAGTGTCAAGCATCATAATTAAGGAGGATCGATTGACCCTTCCTCAAATGTCCATGGGGTCAACCCTCATATAGAGGAAGGATCAATCGAACATTTCTCAAATGCGCATATGGGGTCAAGGGTCATCTAGAGGAATGATTGAATGACCCTTTCTCAAATGTGTGCATAGGGTCAAGGATCATCTAGAGGAAGGATTGGTCGCCTCTTCTTCAAATGTGCACTTAGGGTAAAGCATCATCTAGGGGAAGGATCGCTTATCCTATGTTAAAATATGGAATTGAAGTCAAGAACCATCAAGAGGAAGGATTGACCAACCCTTCCTCAAATGTAGACGTCACGTCAAGAATCATCTAAAGGATTGATTGACTAACCCTTCTTTAAATTTTGACATTAGATCAATCATCACATTGAATAAAAATACGTTGACTATTCCTCAATGTAGACCATCTTTCAAGCATCACATGTAAGTCGGATCGGCCAACTCTTCTCTAAATCTATAAATATTGTCAAGCATAACCTAGAGGAAGGATCGGTTGACCCTGCCTCAAATGTGGACTTTGGATCAAGCATAATCTAGAGGAAGGATCATACAACCCTTTCTAAAATGTGGACGTTGGTGCAAGAATCATCAAAAGGGTCAACCGATCGACCCTTCTTTAAATTTTGACATTGGATCAAGCATAATATTGAAGAAAAATGTGCTAACCATTCCTCAATGTAGACCATCGATCAAACATCACACGGAAGTAGGATCGGATGACCCTTTCTTAACTCTGTAAATATTGTCAAGCATAATCTATAGGAAGAATCGATTGACCCTTTTTCAAATGTGGACTTTAGGTCAAACATCATCTAGAGGAAGGATCGACTGACCCTTCCTTAGATGTGGACATCGGGTCAAGCATCATCTAAAGGGTTGATCGATAGACCCTTCTTCAAATTTTGACATTGGATCAAGAATCATATTGAAGAAAAATCCGTCGACCATTCCTCAATGTAGACCACTGGTAAAGAATCAAATGGAAGTAGGATTGGTCGACCGTTCCTTAAATCTGTAAATATTGTCAAGCATAATCTAAAGGATAGGACGACCCTTCCTCAAATGTGTACTTTGGATCAAGCATAATTTAGAGGAAGGATCGAACGACCCTTCCTGATATACTGTATTCAATAAATGTGTCATCTGGAGGAAGTTTTGGTTGACACTTTCTCAAATGTTGACTTTGGTTCAAGCATCATCCATAGGAAGGATTGACATATCCGTTTTGAACTATGGTCACCGAGATTCAAGCACGACGTTGAAGAAGGATCAATTGACCCTTATTCAAAAGTGGACATTGGGACAAGCATAATATTAAATAATAATCGCCAGACCATTCTTCAAATGCTTGCCTCATTTCAAGCATCACGATCTAACAGAAAGGAATGATTGACCGACCCTTTCTCAAATTGGTAGAAACAAATCAAATCATCTGGAGGAATGATTGGTCGCCCCTTCCTCATTTACACTATTACATAAATACATCAATTCAATAAAGGATTGACAATCACTTTATCAATACAGTTCACATAAATGTATCATTTATAAGAAGGATCAACTACCCCTTCTTGTTTGACCATTCTGTAACTACGATACATAACAAATCATTATTTAGGAAAATGGTCGATCTACCATTCCTTGAATACAGGAGCCAAGAAACATATTAACATACAAATTGGAAAATATCTCACCAGAAGGAATGGACTTACTTCCTTTTTTTTTTATTTGATAATCACACAATGTTAAAAAAAGATTGTCATACACATTATCAAATAGTGTTTCAAGAAACGTATTGTCTTTAGAAAGGATAAGCCGACCCAACCTAACGTATGGGAAAAAAAAACTTTTAACCTAGAATAAGGTTCACACAAAATTACCTGAAATATAGTACTTATTGAATTTACCAATGGCATTGAAAAGATCTATCAATACTTCCACAAATAAATTGGCCAATAGCCTACTATTTAATCCTTGGATCGTTCACTTGTTCCTTCAAATACATTATTTTCAGAAACCGATCTTCTAGTTGCATGAGCGATTGCCACCTCCTCGTATACGGTTTTCTGTAAAACACTGTCAAGGATAAAGTGTTTCCTTATCACAATATCTTAGTAAGAGGCTCTAGATACTTCCTTTTCATTCACATTATTTTGCAAAGGTCAAAGTATGATCACGCAAACATTAGTATATGTAGAAAAAAGGAAAGGCTCGGTGCAGCTAACTAGAACTTTTGGTAAAAAAGAGTTGATACAGATCACGCAGATTGTTGGATGCGATTGTGCAGTTTAATATTCTATTTTTGTTGTAACCTAATGCATGAATTGGTGGAAGGAGGACTTTTATGATTGTTACAAAGTGTTTCACAAGATTACAATACATGCTTTTTGGATACATAGATAAAGAGAGTATAGGGATTAGGGCTTGATTCAATGAAAAGTCACAAGTAAGATTATAAGGGGATAGTTAAAAGGGACCCATATTGGGATTAATATGCAATATTTTAATAATGGTTCATATTTGATGTGGGAGGGTAAGTTAATTAAGAAGTAATATAGGCTTAAGTTAATATATTATATTATATTATTTTCTTTATTGTTATTGTTATTTTTTATTTTCTTTATTGTTATTGTTATTATTATTTTTTAAAAATTAATAAAAAGAATTTATTAAACAAAAATTTATAAAAGTACCATGTATTATCTCATACTTTGTTGCATTAATTATAATTAACTTAAGCACCGACGTTGGCCCAACTTTGACATAATCAGACTACATAACTTGCTTAGCTCTGACATAATCATACGGCATAACTCGTAGATATAGCGAGTAATGCTCCGATGCTTAACCATAATGCTCCGATACAATTCTACGTAGATGGTATCGATCACCACATCTTGCCCAGTTCTTGAGACTTAACGAGTAAGTGCTAACACTAGCCCAATTCTAATCCTTCGCCCATGGCTAGGCGTGCAAGTGGGTTAGTCTCTCCCTCTAGGTCTTAAGCTTGGAATCCTTAGTTTTTGCCCTTATTTTTATTAGGTTGAAACTGTTTCACTTTCTCTCATTACTGTCATGTGCAGGCAATACTCATCCTGATGTCGATAAAAATGAGAAGTGCAACGATTCCTGGAAGAAGAGGTGCATGAGTGTGGAGCAGAGGAGGTTTCTAGAGAAAAGCTTTGAGGTTGAAAGTAAGCTTGAGCCCAAGCAAAAATCACAGATTTCACAAGAGTTGGACCTCCAGCCTAGGCAGGTGTTGCTGCTGCAACCTAATCCCCAAAATCTTTTTAGAGTTTTTTGCTTCTTGGAAGATTCCCCTTTTGACACTTAGAATTTTCTTAGAAAATATTGAAGAACAAGTGTTTTTCAACTTAGGTACAACTCAGGTTTTTTCACCGAAATAGTCGCAGCATTTGATGAGTTTGCGCCCACCAAATTGCAGTGATGTGGACAAATTTCGTCGATGTTTTGAAGTTTTTTGGTGAGTAAGCGTCGACCGTTTCAATGCCTCCCAAAGGTTTTCGCCCCAACGTTTCAGAGCATTTTGGCGAGTTAGCGTCGACCCATCACTACGTTTTGACGAGTCTGCCCCAGTCTTAGTCGCAACTTTTTAGACAGTTTCTCGCCGACGTTTCGCTACCGTTTGGGAAAAGCACCGACCGTTTTGCTACCATCTGGCGAGAATGTCCTGACCATTTCACTCTGACCAAGGAAATTTTTGCTGGGAAAAGTTGTCGTGGTTTGGGAAAAATTCGTCGACTATTTCGTTGCAGTTAGGAGGATTTTCGTGAACCGTTTGACTCCGACCGAAGAACTTTTCGTCGACCTTTTTTGCTACCCTTGGGCAATCTTCCCGCTGTCACGTCGCAGTTTCTTAGGAATATTTTTGCCAACCGTTTTGGGTCATTTGATGGAGTTATCGCCGACCATTTTGTAGCGGCTGGGGGAAGTTCGTCGAAATGGTCGGCGAGAGTTCTTTTTTGCTAGCGCGAAAAGAGGCATTAAAGCCAATGGAAATGTCATTAATTTGTCCCACCAACCAACCCCGTTAGCATTTATTACAAGGGTTTTACTTGTTACATATATATGAAGGGGGGGGGTTTTAAAACCATTGTTTGAAAAAAAAGAGAACGTCGTTTGAGCATCTTGAGCCACCGCCAGTCACAGGACGCCAAGTATCTACCGACCACCAAGTTCACTCACCAACTCGGCCATTCTGCTAGTGACAGGTAGGCAGTCTAGCACCTTTTCCGTTTTTAGTTGGTTGCTTGGGGTTTGTTTTTAAACTTCATTTTGGGATTTTTGTCGTTGGCTTCGATCTTTTCATGGTTTTGGGGGCAAGGTTGTCTAAGTTCACGCTTAGTGCCATTTTTTTTTGTCACTTAGGGCCGTCATAGCCAGCTAAACTTCCCGCTCAGTGTTACCCACCTTAACCTTAAACCCGATCGCCCGTTGTAACCCGCGTACCTTTTGTGGTCGGCGTGAATGTGTGTTTTTGGTTGGTTGAGTCGGCCATGGCCAATGGCTTCTAGGTTTTACCAGGGTTTTTAAGCACCTAGCAACCACACAGAAGACCATTTTTGGTCCTGGCTTGTAGTTCAAGTTTCCGCATTTCAAAGCAAACACTCGCGCCACTGAACCTTTTTGTCTCCAAGACTCACGCGGCATCTCCCTCTGTCGTAGTTTTTTAGCTCGTCGCACCCGTCGAGATGTGTTTTGATCAGAGAAGAAGACATATTTTTCTTCCGAGCAGGGTTTTAAGATTGAAACAACCGTTGGTTAAAGATGTGCCGGAACGTTTTTACTTGTCCAGTCGCACCCTGCTTCCACATTTATGCACATCCCTGGGACTTTTCAAACCTCAATAACTTTTTCTGTCAGCATGAAAATCATTACCTGCTTGTCTGTTTGTGCTTTCTGTAGTATCTCCAAGCTGCATTTTTGCTTTCTATAAGTTGTTTGTGCAAAGGAAATTTGTCTTTCACCCTAAGGTTTAATTTTTAATGCAAACAACTTTGTACTTGAAAACTTCATTGCAAGATAAAAGCAAAACAAACACTCATAGCATTTTGTTTCAATTCTGCTCATTAAATGTACCATGGATACTGAATTGTTTATAAATATTTTGATTCCTCATTGGTTCATTCTGTGTCTCAACAGACTTGATATGCATAAGTGGTCTGCCAGGCAAAAATCCAAGCTAGTGGAATCCGACTCAGACATAGAAATATTAATGGATACCTCACTAGAAACTATGTTCGGGGACACTCAAGCCATGACGAAGATCACCCCATAATTCAAATGGGGTGAGCTATACAGAGCCATTAGAGATGGAAATGTCCCTAACGCTTCTATCGAAGAGTCAATGGTCTACCAGAACATAAATAAGTCTGGCCTGCATAAGGCGGTCACATGCCCAGAGTTATTTCCATGCTTGGAGGTTATTGGGTGGATTCTGCGCCAGGGGGATGTTAGCACTAGGATCATTTCCGATGTCAAAGGATAAGGGATTGCATCCTTCCAACTAGACCACATAGCTGCAGCGTACAAGCTTCCCTCCCCTAAAGTCATGATGTCTGATGACTGGATAAAGGAGGTCAATATGGATCATTTTGATTATGCTAAGAAGATGACGATCCCTGAAAGGCAGTTAAGGCCAAGGTCCAACAGAGAATACGATAGCCAAAACTTGAGGACCTCGTATAGGATCATTGTTATGATGTTAAGCCATATTTTTGGCTTGGTGAGCGGAAACACATATAAACTCAGCTGGGTACCAATGATTTACCATATTGTCACACATGGTACAATTTTCAATTGGGCTGAGATCATTTCCGAGAGTATGGTGTCACACATTGCAGCAACACAAGTAGGCATGACACAAAAAAGAGCTGACTTCTTCATGTCCTCTTACCTCTTGGATTGCGTATTGACCATACACCCTTTCCCTGATTTGGGGTGTGTTTGGAAGCCGGCCACATCTCCCCTCCATGTAGTCTATCAGATGACATGGGCTCACAAATACGTAAGTCACTACAAACGCATTTGTGAGGGGTTAATCATGCCATTATACCGGCTAATCTTCAAAGAAGAACCGAATTGTATGTCTGAGAATGCCTTGTCGGTTATTGAGGAGTATGGAGATTATTACTTCTCTGCGGAAGGAACATATATCAGGGAACCCAACTCCCTTCTCTATTTCCTTAGTATGCCATTGATTTTGTTGTACATAAAGAGGCCGTAAGACAAGTTTTCATCAATGGGGTTGGTAAGTTTCTTCATGACAAGAAAAATGATTCCTACCCACAACTGCCATTCACTATAGGTGCATACAAATTCCCCAAGGAAAAAGAGGTCGAGGATTTTTTCAAGGATTTAGAGGCCTTTCATTTTGGGACGAATATTTTTAGAAGGAACGATAGCAAAGATAAGGCCTGATGCACCTTTCTAGTGAGCAGGGCGCGTTGGGGTGACAACAAAAGTTTAAAGGGATTGACATCAACTCTCCATTTTGTCATTTAACCCAATTTCTTTAGGAATTAAGGCATGTAGAGGACACATAACTCATGATGACAATATTTTAGTGTAATAGAATGGCCCCTAAAGCATGAAGCTGTAAAAATAGGGAAGGTGAAATGCTTTGCAAATATGAGGGATCGAGGCAAGGATAATCGGTTGGAGCGATGAACAAAGACTCTTGCAGTACAACTGAATTTGAGATAGACGTCTCAAATAACTCATAACATGAATGCCGACCAATACATTGCGGATATGTGGTAGTAAATACTGACTGAACACAATCATGGCTACTAGACACAAGTGTAGATCCATGATGAGATGATAACACAACCACGACCAATACAAAGGTGGATCTGTGTGATATGACTAAAAAAATATCCATCGCATCCTGGGTAAGATACATAAATTAACCCAGGATCTTCAGGACGAACCCACAATGATAGGAATCTAACCATGTGATTACAATTTTTTGAAGTCAAACATGGTAGAAACCACTTGATTACCGGTCATTAATGTATACCGTTAACAAGTGCGAGGGAAATCACCATTGATATCAATGATCCCCAAGGTAGCATAGTACATACCGCCGAATGTGAATCAATAAGCTGAGGTCGAACATTCGGTGGAATCTTTCAATCAGAAGTCAATGATGTGAACTTACCATTGAAAGCGAGTTAACCTGCCATTGAGGCATGCAATCCCAAGGTACTTGATTGGTTTATAGGTTCAATCCTCGGATGATGTGTTGAATTCGACAAAGATAAACCGATCGAAGGAGGGCCATGATGTTTCCCCCATCATTGACACAAAACAATATAGAAGATGTTTTGGAGTAGATAAGACTATAGAGCAACATTTGAGACTAACTCAGGGGTGACCGACATGATAGAAGGTATAATGACTACAGAGGTTGAATCGATTAACATACCTCTCTTGAACATGGGATGGTATGACTTGGCAGCATTGACATCACGAGAACGACATCGATACGTAATGCAACTGATGATGGGAGCATTCTTTGAATGACTCAAAGGAGTAAAATGACTCATAGAATTGGCGGGACTCGAGGACAAGTAGATTATCCAAGCAATTTGAATGAATATGAAAACAAATTCCATGTTCAAGAGTGAATAAGTATTGCCATATTTACAAGTAAACACAAACTCTTTCCTTATACCCATCATGATTGATGAGTAGCTCTTTGTTTATTAACGAGCTTGAGGAGGATAACAAATGCTTGGTATAGCCCATCCTTCAGATGACTCCAATATCACATGTTTTACGAACCTGAAATAGGAGGGGTTCATCCCTGAGAGGGTCCTTCAATGTCATATTTTAACGAGTCCAGAGAAGGTAAAATCGACGTCATTTCATTTTTAGAGAGTCGGAAAGAACTAAAGAAGACTCCAAGTGGTTCTTTTTCGTAAAAGTTAGTCTCCTCATCCGAAAAAGGATAAAACGATATGAGAGAGAACTCTTCCATTCATGATTAACCAGAGTGCTCCTTTTTCATAAATAGTCTCGCTGGTCCTAAAAAGGGGTAAACTGTCAACAGAAAGATGACATTTCAAATAATTTAACAAGCATGAAAGAATCAAGTTCGCTTGGAAATATTTTCCTATTTAGGGAGTTTGAAAAGAGATTAAAGAAGAAATCTGAGGGGGTTCATTTTTTGTGGGAGTTTGACGATCCCGAAAAAGAGATAAAATATAACTCGGTGACTTATTATCATGGTTTTGCGAGCATGATAAGGAACAAAGAGTGAGGTTGATCCCTTTAATACTTAATTTTAACGAGGGTGATGATGGAAAACAAATGCTCAAAGAATTGTTCACACTTAATGAAAAGCATGAAAAGTCTACGATGGTCACCAGCATAGTCAAAACACCACTTTATCTATCTGCAAGCTCTAGGAACCAAGTTAGGGTCCGTTACAAGGTTTTAAAACATAAAAAGGACAACAACTATAGAAAATAACCCATAAAATAAATATTAAAAAAGGAATATTTCGTTTTTTCATATAAAAAGGTGAATAGTAAAAATTTATTTACCAATTCATTTTACCAAATTGGAATAGTGGAGAAAAACCTCTTTGGAGCTCGATCTTTTGACGACGATTGCGGATGCCTCGGTCAACCAATAAACCTCTCATTGTTAGGAACCCATGTCTTTACTTTGTTAGTATGTTGTTGTTGGACGCATATGCTTTGTAAGTCGTCCCGTAGTATTTGTTGATCAATAGTTTGTGTTATTGTTGTTGGCGCATATGCTTTGTAAGTCGCCCGTAGTATTGTTGATCCATAGTTTGTAACGGCCCATGGTTTTGACCCATAGTATTGGCGCCTAGAATTAGTATATAAGTGTGTGTTGAGACCTATGAAGGCACCGTGAAGTTAATTGTATTGAGCTTGCTCAAAGGAGGTTGCCCCCTCGAAGTGGCCTGTGATCAATATAAAAGTGATTTTGAGTTCTGTCATTTCTGCTATTTCGCATATTCTTGTTAATTAATTGTTGCAGGTGCATCACATCTGGTATCAGAGCACTTTCTTGGGCTTGCTGGGTGAAATTTCTGTCAAATTTTTTTTCGCATCTGTTGCAGGTTCGGATTTGGGAATAATCCCTATCCGCTTAACTGTGGGAAGTACTTGGGCATAAGCCCTAAAACTCATTGTGAGGAGTACCACAGGAACCCCGAAGTAGCTGGCCCATTGAGAGGACCTGCCAGCAAAAAGGGCAACGACCCCTACCTGATTGACTAGTTCCCACCCGTGAGGTAAACCAAGAGTTGTCGTTTGTGGAAAAGCGGTTATTAGTTTTACCTGAGCCGTGGAGTGAGGGGTACTGCCCCAATACGCAAGCCGTCAGACAGCATTGGTGGCCGAGTGAAACCCCTGAACTGTTAGGAAGCCGCACATACCTGGGGTCCATATCTACTTACAGCTGAACTATTGTCGATCACTACTGCGCCGTTTCAGATCCATTTTGCAAGCCATTCCAGATTCAGCCGTTTTCAATCCATTCGGCGCTGTTCCAGATCCCTTTTGAGCCGTAACCGCTCCAGTCTGAATGAAAAAAAGAAAAATCTTGGTTATGGTTGTCACCCGTGTAGGAGCAAAAACCATGGAGGACGCACTTGCAGCCATCCAAGCCAAACTCCAGGATCTGGATGAAAAATTTCTCGGTCTCCATCTTGAACATTCAGCTATGAACAACAAACGGCAGTCCAAGTCTTCAATAGACAATGGGTTCTCTTCTTCCAGTAATTTCCGTGGTCCGAAGCTTGATTTTCCAAAAAAAATCCTAGTTATGGTTGTCACCCGTGCAGGAGCAAAAACCATGGAGGACGCACTTGCAGCCATTCAAGCCAAACTCCAGGATCTGGATGAAAAATTTCTCGGTCTCCATCTTGAACATTCAGCTATTCACAACAAATGGTAGTCCGAGTCTTCAACAGACAATGGGTTCTCTTCTTCCAGCAATTTCCGTGGTCCGAAGCTTGATTTTCCTCGCTTGAATGGTACCGATCCGACTGGATGGATCTATCGTGCAGAACAGTATTTCAGTCTGCATAATACTTTTGATGTCAACAAAGTTCCGTTGGCATCCTTTCATTTGGAACATGAAGCTCTTCAATGGTACCGTTGGTACATCAAGGCTCATCCAGAGCCCAAATGGCCAGAATTTTGCTAGCTCCTTTTGCAACGATTTGGTCCTAGTGCTTTTGATGACTTCACAGGAGCCCTCACTAAACTTCGCCAAACTGGCACTGTGAGAGAGTATCAAACCGAATTTGAGAATCTAGCCAACCACACCGAAGGATTGTCTGATGACTTTTATTGGAGTTGTTTTATCAGTGGTCTAAAGGATGCCATCCGCTCTGAGGTCAAAATGTTCTGTCCCAACACAATGATGGAAGCACTAGGGTTGGCTAAGTTGGCAGAAGACAAGATTGCAGCCCAACAACGCTCCAAGCCCACTTTTGTTCCCTTCCGAAATATGGGTTCTCAGCGACCACCTATACCGCAGGCTCCTCGATCGACTCCTATCAAGCGTTTGTCTGAAACAGAGATGCAAGCACGTAGAGAAAAGGGGCTTTTCTATAATTGTGATGAGAAATTCACTCGGGGACATAGATGTGTTTAGCAAAAGCTCTATCTCTTGGATGTGGAGTCTCTGCCTGCCTCTGAAATTGGTGACAAAGATCCAGAAACACTGGATGCTCCGGTCGACATTCAGGAACTGCCTATTGACCCTCCGTCTCCGGATGACCAGCCAGAGATATCTCTCCATGCTTTAGCTGGAATCACCAGCCCCCAAACAATGCGGGTCAGGGGTTACTTCAAGAAGCTTCCTCTTACAATACTCATTGATTCTGGTAGCACTCATAATTTCATTAACCCTCGGATCGCCAAACAAGCTGATTGTTTTATCCATCCTTGCTCCAACTTTGAAGTCATGGTTGCCAATGGGGGCACCTTACCTTGCAAAGGGAAGTGTCGAAATGTGCGTATCGCTATGGGAGATTATACCTTGCGCTCTGACATGTTTTCCTTGCCCTTAGGCGGATGTGATGTGGTTTTGGGCGCTCAATGGCTACGCACATTTGGCCCTATCTTATGGGATTTTGCTGAACTTTGGATGCAGTTTTCCCTCAATGGACAAAAACACACATTGACAGGATGAAAACTAGGTTCTCTCAGCATCATCAGTTCACATCGCATGGAAAAACCCCTCAAGAAGAATTCACATGGTGTCATCACTCAGATCCATTCCATCCAGATGCAACCATCAGTGGTCTCCACTACTCCTTTGGATCTACAACAAATTCTGGATCGATATACAGGTGTCTTTGCTGAACCAGTGGGATTGTCACCTTCCAGGCCAGAAGACCATTGTATTCAGCTCCTTCCTGGCAGCGTTCCTCCCAACATCAGGCCCTATCGCTACCCATTTCACCAAAAAACGGAGATTGAAATGCTCGTTCGGGACTTATTGAAGCAAGGTATTATTCGCCCAAGCACTAGTTCCTTTTCTTCTCCAGTTATTCTTGTCCGCAAAAAGGATGGGTCATGGCGCCTCTGCATTGACTTCCGAGCACTTAATCACCTCACCATCAAGGATAAGTTTCCAATTCCTGTTGTTGATGAGCTTCTTGATGAGCTTCATGGGGCTCACTTTTTCTCCAAGTTGGATCTTCATTCTGGGTATCATCAAATTCGGGTTCATGAGGATGATATCCCTAAACCAGCTTTCTGCACACATGATGGCCATTATGAGTTTTTGGTCATGCCCTTTTGCCTCACTAATGCTCCTTCTACATTCCAGGCCTTAATGAATAAAATATTTCGACCCTACTTGCAGAAATTCATTCTGGTATTCTTTGATGATATCCTCATCTACAGTAAAACATGGGATGAACATCTCCACCATTTGGATCTTGTCATGCAACTTTTCTCTGACCATCATCTCCATGCCAAGCAGTCTAAATGTGCTTTTGGACAGAAGGAAGTTGAGTATCTCGGGCACATTATCTCAGCATAAGGGGTTCGCGTGGATCCTGCCAAAATCGATGCCATGAACAATTGGCCGCATCCTCAGACACTCAAGAGCCTTCATGGTTTTTTGGGGTTGACTGGATACTACCGCAAGTTTTTCAAGGATTATGGGAAGATTTCAGCTCCATTAACTGCTGTATTGAAAAAGGATGCCTTCACATGGACACCTGCTTCTCAGTGTGCATTTGACAAACTAAAACAAGCTATGTGTACTACACCTGTGCTAGCTATGCCCAATTTTTCCAAGCCCTTCACTATTGAGAGTGATGCTTGCGGCAATGGACTTGGTGCTGTTCTCCTTCAAGATGAACACCCCATTGCATTCACCAGCAAAGCCCTTTCAGGTAATAATTTAGCTGCCTCTACCTATGAGAAGGAAATGATGGCTATTTTGCATGCAGTACATAAGTGGCGCCCATACCTATTAGGGAATCATTTCTGCATCAAGACTGATCACCAAAGTCTGAAATATTTCTTAGACCAGCGTGTCTCCTCCCCGGCACAACAGAAATGGGTTAGCAAACTCATGGTTTATTACTATGAGATCACTTACAAGAAGGGTAAAGACAATATTGTGGCAGATGCTCTTTCTCACACATTTGATGCCCAAGGTTCTCTTTCAGCTATTTCTATGCCTGTTCCAAATTGGTTGCAATCTATTCAACAGGGTTATGTCAATGACTCCTCCTTATCTCAAATCATCCAACGCTTGACCAACAACCCTTCTGCTGTACCACATTAATCTTGGGATGGTGCTTCTCTGCGATACAAGGGTCATCTGGTGCTTCCCCAGAGCACAGATCTTCAACAGGTTGTCTTCTATGAACTCCATGCTTCTCCATCGGCAGGGCACTCTGGGTTCCTCAAAACGTATGAACGAGCATGGTGTAACTTCTTTTGGCAGGGCATGAAAAGGACAATTCAACAGATGGTGGCCGAATGTGATACCTGCCAGTGCAATAAGGGTGAAACAACACCCCTTCCAGGATTGCTTGAACCCTTGCCCATACCTACATGGATTTGGACAGATATTTCTATGGATTTCATTGAAGGGATCCATAAATATGGAGGGAAGACAGTGATTCTTGTTGTGGTTGATCGCCTCTCCAAATATAGTCATTTTTGTGCTCTCAGCCATCCCTATACAGCCTCCTCCGTCGCTCAAATTTTTCTGGACCAGATCTTTCGTCTTCATGGCATCCCTTCTTCCATTGTCTCGGATTGTGATGCGACTTTCACCAGTCATTTTTGGACAGAACTATTTCGCCACATTGGCACCAAACTGAAGATGAGTTCGGGGTATCACCCACAAACAGATGGTCAGACTGAAATTGTCAATAAATGCTTGAAAACTTATCTTCGTTGCTTCACCTCGGAACAACAACATCAGTGGGAAAAATGGCTCCCTCTCGCTGAATGGTGGTACAATACCTCTTACCACACTGCCTCGAAAATGACCCCATATGAAGTAGCCTATAGTCAGGCACCTCTAGCTCTTCTTCCATACACCCCCACCAGTTCACCAGTTCAGGAAGTTGACACGGTCCTTCGAAACCGCGATCAGATTCTTCGCATTTTGCGGGACAATATTCACATGGCAAGAAATCGCATGAAGCAACAAGATGATCAGCACCGTTCCGAGCGCACTTTTCAAGTCGGCGATATGGTTTTTCTTCGTCTCCAGCCGTACAAACAATCATCCTTGAAACTCAAAGGGCGTCATAAGATCGCTCCAAAGTTCTATGGGCCATATCGGATTCTTCAGAAGATTGGGTCCGTTGCTTATAAATTGGAACTTCCTCCTTCTTCGCGCATTCATCCAGTCTTTCATGTCTCTTGTCTGAAGAAAGTTCTTGGCACCAACATCAGTGGACAAATGATCTTACTCGAACTGGATAATGAAGGATCCATCCTTTTGGAGCCAGAGGCCATCCTTAATCGGCGCACGTGTCAGCTTCTCTCTCGCTCTATCATAGAGGTCTTAATTCAGTGGCATGGCATGCAACCAGAGGATGCTACATGGGAACCATTCCTTCAGATTCAACAACAATTTCCACATCTAAAGATTTGAGGACAAAGCTTTTTTTAAGGGGGAGGGGATGTTAGGGACCCATGTCTTTACTTTGTTAGTATATTGTTGTTGGACGCATATGATTTGTAAGTCGTCCCGTAGTATTTGTTGATCAATAGTTTGTGTTATTGTTGTTGGCGCATATGCTTTGTAAGTCGCCCGTAGTATTGTTGATCCATAGTTTGTAACGGCCCATGGTTTTGACCCATAGTATTGGCGCCTAGAATTAGTATATAAGTGTGTGTTGAGACCTATGAAGGCACCGTGAAGTTAATTGTATTGAGCTTGCTCAAAGGAGGTTGCCCCCTCGAAGTGGCCTGTGATCAATATAAAAGTGATTCTGAGTTCTGTCATTTCTGCTATTTCGCATATTCTTGTTAATTAATTGTTGCAGGTGCATCACACTCATCAGTTGTAGGTAGGTCTACATATAATCCTTGAGCTTTTCAATGGTTTGAATTTCAGTTTAAATGCAAATTTTTAGGTTTTTTGGGCTTGTATTGGAGGGGATAGTGCATGCCATGGGCGACGCACTTTACCCTTGCGGGAAGTGCGTTTCTAGGGGTTTGATGCACTTTCCCAATGGGAAAAGCGCACCATCGGCGCACTGTCCACACATATAGGGTGCGTTGGTGAAAATTGATACCCAAATTTAAAAATGGGGCCCAAAAAACCAAATCCAAAGCATTGAAGAGGGTCTAACAATTATCTTATTGATGTTTATGCAGACTTTGGACAACAAGATGGTCAAATGGAAAGAGCAGGAACACGACCTAGAAGACGCTCAAGAAGCGAATGACCCACACTCCGTTAATGCTTTGCGGGGGTGTGGACTACTAACAATTTTCCATGTACAAGGGATGAGGTCCCAAGTACAACTACTTGACTACCTGATCAGGTTGTGGGACCCATATCGACAGTTCTTCAGGGTAGGTGCCCATATCCTCACATTGGATGTGGAAGACATTTATTTTTTGATGGGGTTATCGAGACGTGGGGCTATTGTATCACTATCCGGGCCTTGGGGTAGTGACCAGTCTACCGAAATCCTTATCGCACTGTTTTGTATGCTGGGTACACAAATTCTAGGTGGGATAGTTCCCATAAAAAATGTACGGGACCGACCTCTGAGGACCATGCGTTTTACCATTGAGCGGGTGGCGGGAAGTAGGGCTTCTCATCAGGCCACTAAATATCATATGTTATACGCCATTTAGTGCATGGTGCTGATAGTTTTAAACTGGTACGAGGGACTCCTCGTGAACATGAAATATAAGATCACCAAGTTCCGAAGGGGTGATTTGAAACAATTTGGCTACAGTTCCATCATGGTTTCTTTCTTCCTAGAAAGAGTTCCACTACTGCGGCCACAGGTTGAGTTGGATGATCTCGATCCACATGATCCACATATGGTCAGGTGGTCAGAGATTATGGCCCGCCATGGAGACGGGGGACCTATGATTACCTATGGGCCAAACGTCTTTAGGTGTCTCCGTGGACAGCTCCTCATGATCGAGGACTATGATTACGTGGGCACTGATTTTAGAGGGGATCCAAAGATGGCTCTTTCGGAGGGAGAGAAAGGGGGAGACATTGGTAAGAAAGAAAATATTTTTGTTTTTATGTATTTTATAATTTTATAATGTTTTTGTGTAGTACTGATAGTTCATACATGTTTTATGTAGATGTTGGCCCGTCCTGACCGGTGGGTTCCTCTCTGATCGAGAGGAGGGGAATCATGCGAGAGATGGCATCCGTCCAATAGGAGGCGATGGAGGAGCTGGATGAGTTGGAGGAGAACCTCCAGAGATTGACTGTTGATATTCTCGACATATCTATTGATGAAATTCCTCGCCACTACCAGCGCAGGACAACTGGGGTTTCTAGACGATTTGGTCGGCTACTCCATCGAGTGGCTAGGGCCATTATATGTTATCATGAGAATCTTCAAGGATAAGCTCTATGTATGGTGTATGTACTAAAATCCATAGGATTCATATTTTGAAATCTTATGAGATTCATATTTTTGTATCAGTACCACTTTGTTTATGACATTTTACTGGACATGATGATATATATACAAAAACACTATTTAGTGGTTTTATATGTTGTGTTTTTTATGATGAATTTGGGATCTTATGGATGTTGGACTATACACTATGAGTAGTTTACATGTTATTTCTATTTATGCATATTTGATAAAAATGTTTATGAATGTGCAATATACCAATCTAATATGAAATTAGCTAGGGAATCAACAATTGCGTTCATGCTTCTTGGAATATTTAGGTATTGAATTGACTCAAAGGACCTCTCAAAGAGGCGTACTCACATAAATAAGAGGAGTAATATGGGGTCACAGATAGCATAGAAATGGTTCAAATGAGAGACCACTAACTATGAATCAAGGTAGATAACGATGTGGTACACACCCAGGGAAAAAACATCGATCAATAATCTAATCATTGCATGATACTCAACATCGTTGTTGGTTGCATAACCTATGCAAGTTCCTCCTGATCTTATCATCTCGCCAGTAGGGGAATATAGTACCCATGCTTTCGAAGCGAGGCTGCGGGTGTGCTGGATAGCGTCATCTTCAAATCCACAACAAATTGCCATCTGCACATCCAAGCAGGCAGAACATGGTATAAGCGCAAATCGAGATAAGATCCTAACATACTAAAATAAAGTGTCACACCAAACAAAAACACACGGCATGTACAATATATACAAAGTAATAATTCATAATGACTTAGGAATAGTATTGCATTAGGTAGATCCCATTGCAAGGCTCCCCTAGGGATATTCCGTCATAATCGACTAGTTCGTAGGCTCCCTTTTCCAAAACGCATTTTACTACATATGGACCATGCCACATGGATTCAAGTTTTCCTGCCCCCATCTTATCGTGTTTTTGGTCCTAAGTAAGGACAAAATCACCCTCGTTGAAGATATGAGGTTTCATGGATTTATCGTACTGGGCCTTGATGCGTTTCTTATGTGCTTCGTTAGCCAGAGCTGCATCACGATGGGTTTCATTGAGTTTTTCCAAGTATAGAAATCGTTCTTCTTCAAAAGTTGTGTTCGGTAAAATTTCGATATGAGGTTTCACGGATTTATCGTACAGGGCCTTGATGCGTTTCTTATGTGCTTCGTTAGCTAGAGATGCATCACGATGGGTTTCATTGAGTTTTTCCAAGTATAGAAATCGTTCTTCTTCAACAGTTGTGTTCGGTAAAATTTCGATAGCGAGTTTTAGTGATGAAATATCGCACTCAATAAGCAATACTGCCTCTATTCCATACACCAACTGGAAGGGTGTGAAACAAGTGGCCGTTTTGATGGATTTCCTGTATGCACAAAGGGCTGAAAAAAACATCACATGCAAATTTGAGTTGTGTGTACCCACAATAGGCTAAATCATGGTTTTCAAGACCTTCTTAATGGCCTCTACTTCTCCATTTGACCGAGGGTAGTAGGGAGTTGAGTTTTCATGCCAAAAACCCAATTTGGCACTTAGTTCATCCACCATCTACAGCAACCGTATCCGGTTGGACTCTTAATAGTCGTCTCCGGCTTTCATATTGAATGATAAATAAGAATAATATATTAGATGATGCTGATAAAATTACAATAAGATCGCCTTTATAGGGATTGAGGAAGCATAGTGAAGGGTTACGCCCTTTCACTAGTAACCTAATAATCTATTAATTTATAAATAACAATATTAATTAAATATTCACAGCATCAATTGCCTTCCCCTTAGGAAAGCTTTGTCCTCAAAGCTTGAGAATTTTCCTAATGTTGTCCTTCATTCAGATTCGGTGTCGATATTAGAATCAGACGATATTTCTTGTGCAGAGACTTGCACTTCCTTTCCATTAGTGATTCTGCACTGTATTGTTCGGTTGTTCCTACATTTATGGCCTGGGGTCCAGTTATCACCGCATCGACGACATATGTTTTTCTTCTTTTTTCTATTATCAGAGTAACTGTTAGATGAATTTGATCTATTTTCCATTTCATAGGCATATGATTGAGGTTTGTGGCATAGATGGTCGGGTGACCAAGTATCTGCACAATACCTACATTGTGTCTCTTTTTCTTGTCGATAATGGTTATCACCTCTTGTTTTTATTCCTTCCAATTTGCGTTCCGCAGCTTTTGCTTTATGTCTTGCTACTTCTACGTTAGGTATGTCATGTAACTTTAACTCTTTTTGGAGGTATGGTTTAAGACCTCCTAAATAGGTTTCGAGTCTTTGCTTGTCAGACAACCCAAATACTCATGTCGATAAGGATTCCCACTGATGTGTGAATTCCTCCATGCTTCCAACCTGTTGTAATATGGTAAGGTTACTGAAAAATTCATCTTCTTTGATTCCTTGAAACCTATTAAAAAAATCATTTTTGAACAAGTTCCAGGTGTAGGAAAAATTATCTCTCTTCCACCATAAGTACCAATTATAGGCGTACCCTTCCATATGCATTGACGCATATTTCACCTTCTCCTCATCAGATTGAATATTGTAAATGTCGAAGTATTCTTCCGCTTTGTTTAGCCAAGCAATGCATTGGTCTTCACTTCCATTGTATTTCGACAACTCTATTTTTTCCTTAGGTGGGTACACTATGTAAGGGTGATATTGATTGCCTTTTGCTTTATGGTTTGATGGTGGATCGGAACTACTGGACGATGTAAGTGACATATTTGAACTGCTTCGTTGTTGGCGGTGATTTTTAGTTTTTTTATTCTCTACTATCTTACTGATAGCTTCTATTTTGTTTTTTAATCGTGCCTCCATATCTGGCAGTACTTTTGTTTCTATCTCTTGCTTAAGCGTCACATTATTAATCTTTATTTCTTTTTGCCATTCTTCTTGATTCTTGGCAAGTGCTTCCTGTGTGAAAATATGAATTGAGGCATCTAGCATGTTTGGACTGCTGACTTGGTCTGTCTTAGGCATTAGTATTTGTAACACCTCCATTAATGTATTATGGTTATGTGTCATGGTGCTCAATTTCTGGGTTATGGTGTTTATGTTTTGAGTCATAGTACTCATTTTGTCATCCAAGTCCTTTTTTTTTGTTTAGGATGTCAAATTTTTCACCTAGACTTCTTTCTAGTACTAGAACAACTTCATCTTTGATTTTTTTTTAAGCACTGTATTGTTATTTTTCATTTCTTCCTTCAAGTTTTTTTGGTTAGCGACGAGGGATTTGATGTCCTTCTCCATTTTTTCGATTTTCCCTTTTAGTTCCGCTATGGTTTTGGAACTTGTACACGGAGGTGTGTAATTCGACGCTACTTTGGCTTGTGAGGGTGAAAAAAATATTTTTATTAAGGATGGTGAGATTTTAAGGAATAATAATTGATTATTATATAATAAAACCTTTATTCAATTATTTTGTTTTAATATAATAATAATAAAAAATGAAATATTACAAATATATTGAATTAATATATTATATTAAATTGTATTATAATATATTATAATATTTTTTGTTTTTGTTTTTGTTCTTTTTGCAGGTCCTGGAGGTGGGAACGATGGCGGGTGAGGAGCAGCGGATGGCGAGGGCAGCTAGGCAGAACGACGTGGTGAGGAGGACGCGCAGAGGAGTAGAGGAAGCCGATGGACAGGTGGTGGAGTGGTGATGGAGATGAAAGGGAGCGGGAGTGGAAGCTAACGTGGAGGGAGCGTGAGGCTGGTCGTGAATGGAGGAGTGGCGTGTAAGGGGGTGCTGCAGGAGTGCATGGACGGAGGTGCAGACGTAGGTGGACGGGGAGGGTGCGCAAAGGAAGAGTCGGCAGATGGGAGGTGGCGGAGGGCAGAGGGAGCACGTCTAGCCCGGAGGTGTGGAGGGGTGAGGAGGGGAGGATGTGGGAGGCAGAGCGGAAGGAGTAGCAGGAGAGAGTGGAGGAGGGAGACGCAGGCGGTGGTGGGGGAAGGCAGCGGAGAAGGGAGAGCTGGAGGGCGCGGGTGTGGGAAGAAATGGAGGGAGCTGCGTGGAGTGGAAGCAGCGCGCGAGGAAGGAGGTAACGACGTGGACGAGGGAGTGAAGGGAGGAAGAGTAGGAGAAAGCATGGGGGCTGTACGCGGAGCGGGACGCAGGAGGTGGTGGGAGGGGAGAGGAAGAGCGAGAGTCGGAGATGGGGGATGGAATAGGAGAAACTAGAGTAAGGGAGATGGGCACGTGAGTAAGTGGGGGAATGAAGCGTGAGAATGGGTGAAAGTAAGTGGATGAGCCGAATCCAAGCTCAGTGCTGGAGGAGAGAATCCGCTCTGATACCAAATGCAGCAACCATATCCGGTTGGACTCTTAATAGTCGTATCCGAATTTCATATTAAATGATAAATAAGAATAATATATTAGATTATTATGATAAAATTACAATAAGATCGCCTTTATAGGGCTTGAGGAAGCATAGTGAACGGTTACGCCATTTCACTAGTAACCTAATAATCTATTAATTTATAAATAACAATATTAATTAAATATTCATAGCACCATCTTGTTTTGAAAGTGTGATCTGTGATCGGTGACGATATCTTGAGGGACTCTGAATCTCGCAATGATGTGGTTAAACATAAAGAGTGCGGCAGTTTCATCGTCTTCTTTGTATGTAGGCATAGCCTCGACCCATTTAGTAAAGTAGTCAACTGCAAAAATGACATAACCATGCCCCCGACCGAGGTAGGCTTACAATGCATGAAGTCGATGCCCCATTTTGCAAAGGGAACAACAATGATAACTATATGTAGTGGGGCTGGGTGTGAATGCTTTTTATAATGAAACATATGGCAAGGAGGACACTTCTTAACTGCCTCAATACAATATTTGAAAATGGAAGGCCATTAGTGTCCAACGTGTAAGATTTTCTAGGTTGTAGCCATCCCAGAAATATGACCACCACATTCCCCCAAGTAACAATCATTCAAAACATGTTCGTCCTGCTCATGAGTTAAACAACGTCGGAGAATGGAATCTATGCCACGACAATATAGTGTATCACCAATGATTAGGTAATATTTTGCGTGGTGGCAGACACGACGCCGTTCATCATGGGATAAATAAGGAGCAGAGCGTTGGGTTTGGAGATATAATGTAATGTATCCATACCAAGGGTCAGAAGTACTAATCAGAAACAAGGACTCATCAGGGAGAGAGTCAATGGGATCATATTCTTGATCAGTATGGGGAAGATTACAAATGAGCTCTACAAATACCAAATACTTTTTAGATTTTTCCTTCTCAAACTGAAGATCGAATTCTTGGAGAATCACGATCCAACGCGAATATTTTCCCCCTAATACCTGACACGTAAGAATGCGGTACATAGGGTTAGAGTCAGAAATAATGGTAGTAGTGCGGAGTAGGATATAGTTTCAAAACTTCTAAACAATAACGAATGCTTCCAGAGCTAACTTATCTACATGTGAATACCGGGTTTAAGAGTCAATAAGACCCTTACTAAGGTAGTATATCACATGTTCTTGTTCGTGACTATATTCTTGTACCAAAACCATAGCGATAGTTGAAGTAGAGGCAACAAGATAAATGATATAATACTTGGTGTAATCCAGTGGTTGTAACACGGGCGCATGAGTGATTGCATGTTTGAGATTGTCAAAGGCCTTTTGGGCATAGTCATCCCAAATGAATGGGATGTATTTCTTTAACAACCGCATGTATCCCTGTGTTTTCTCTACGAAATTACACACGGAACGACGTAGGTAGTTTTCCTTCCCCTGCAAACTTTGAAGTTCCGTAATATCCATGGGTGGTGGTAGGGAAACAATGTCCTCCACTTTGAGGGGATCAATGTGGATACCATCCTTGGAAATGATGAATCCTAGGAGGCGTCCAGAATCCACACAGAAAATGCACTTATGAGGATTTAAACGGATGTTATACCGTCGACATCTGAGAAACATAGCTGTCAGATGATCGATGTGGAAGTCAGGACAATTCGAATGAGAAGGTATATCGTCTAGGTAAGGTTCCACAAAATCCTTCACATCATGGAAAGCATACGACATGGCCCGCTGGAATGTGGCACCAAAATTTTTAAGGCCAAATGGGAGTTTGCAATATGCGAACGTACCCAATGGGCAGATGAAAGCAGATTTATGTTGGTCAGCTGGGTGGATCTCAATCTAATTATAGCCAGAGAATCCATCCATGAATGAGAAGATGACACTTTCGGCACAATTGTCGATAATTTGGTCGATTAACGGGGTAAGGTAGTTGTCCTTAGGAAAATCCTTATTCAAATTGTTGTAATTAATACAAACTCTGATGGTTCCCTCTTTCTTCGTAACCGGGACAACATTAGAGAGCCAATCTGTTAAGGGAACAAGATAAATGAACCCAACTTTCAACAGCTTTTCTATCTCTGCTTTGATAGTCTCAGTCTTCCTAGGGTGCACGGGGCAGAGTTTTTTCCGGATAGGCTTTGCATCGGGATATGTTTGGATCTCATTCATGAAAATAGCAAGATCAATCCCAGGCATTTCCTTGTAGATCCATGAAAATATGTCACAAAACTATTTAAACAAGCTCGTAAAAGTGTTGAATTCATCCAAAGAACAAGCTTGGCCTATGTGAATATGTTCCACAACTCATGGTTTTACCTAGATGTCTATATGAAAGGTAGGCGTGATGTTTTCCAAATTTCCCTCAGTTACCGTATTGTAAGCAAGGATAGAAAATTGAGGGTAAGAAAATACATCTGGTGAAACGGTAGTTTCAATGGCATTCTCTACCATATCTAAAGGTAGAAGAAAGGATGATCAATGATGAATGTCTTCCCATGGGGGCTCATCCACGCTCATAGTATCCATTATTGATTCATCGTAGTGAAAATTTTGGAGTAGAGGATTAGGTAAGGATGAGTTTCGCTGGATTGGCATAGAAACTAGGTTGGATGCCACTGAAGAGTGGGAATTCGGTAAATAAGGCGCTGATTGGATGGCCTCATAAGTAGCTTTAGCATGGCTGAGAGGCATCACATTTCCAATCAAATCCATATGAGTAGGATCAAGCACAATCCATTGGTCGATCGAGTCAGAAGAGGATGGGATCATAGATGAGATCATGTTCACCGTGGCAACATGGGAAGGGGGATGTGATGTTGGAAAGGCTCCCATAAGGGATGAATCTTTAAGGATTCCTACCCCCACACTCTCATATATCTGCGAAGAGTGTCCTAGAAGAGGACAGTATCCATGGGATGAGTAGTGGTGTTAGGTGTAGAAAAATCTAACTGTTCTATAGTGACAATTGTCCCTTGGTGGGGAAATTGCACAATGTGGAAGACAGATGATGTGACCGAAGTCATGGCATAGAACCAGTTTCGACCAAGTAATAAGTTATAATCCAACGGGGTGGCGACTACTTCCACGTTGATGGAAACAGTCTTACCTCCCAATTCTATGGATAAGGATTGTAACATCCCGTGGGGTTGAAATAGACGTCCGTCAAATGCTTTCAATGTAGTGGGGGAACGGTTCAACTCGGGAGAGCCGATGGATCTCCAGCCGGATATCGACATAACCGAGGTAGAAGCTCCTTCGTCTAAGACAACACGATGGATACTTTTCCCAGAAACGTTGGTAACAATTTGGAAATCTAGTTGGCGGGAAAGCCTCGGTTTGAAATACTCTAGTTTGAACATGATGGTGTTGGAGGAATAAGGATATACAACTCCTATAGAAGATAACAGGGTCTTATGCTGGTTGGGATAGTTTTTTAAGACTTCTAGCGTCGACATAGCACAGGCGACCTAGGCTAGATCTTCTAAAATGTTGTAGTTTGAGCGGCCCAAGATTTTGTAAAATTAGTCACAGCAGATCTAATGAACAAGTAAATTAATCACAACAGATGAACATAGAAAATATGGTGTAAAACTGTGCAAAACATGCATCAGTGCTCAATATCCCAATAAGGGTGAATAATTACAATACAATCATCTGACAATGAGTGAGCAATTCGAATTGACTAAGAAGGTCATTCGAATTACAGAATGGTGTAGCTTGGCTCCAACTAGGAGTCCTCATCATCAATCAGTGGTGGTCATCAATGCACAAGAACCAGTCATCCAGGTGTCAATCTGAGTCTAACTGAGTGTAACAAGTGTAATTGAAGTGTGTAGCACTGATATAGGGAAGGAGGCTCAGTGGAGGGCGCATGGGAGGCTTAACTGAAGTCATAACAAGTCATCTAGTCAATCTGAGGGTCCAACGGAGTGAAACAGTCAGTCGGGAGTGAAACTAGCCTCAAATCAGGGAGAATTAGAGCTAACTGAGTGTAAACTGAGGTGGTAGGTGAAGAAGTGCACCCTTCTCTGGCAGTAGGTGAGAAGTGGGTGCATTCATGACTAGGAGGGATAAAGAACTGATGTAAGAAGCTCCCGGGTGCTAGAATAAGGTGGGTAAGGTGCTGGAGGCATCAACCTGGTGACTAGGATGCATGCAAACCCTAGAGTTTGCATGCAAGGTCTTGAAAATGATGATGTGGATATTCGAACACCCCCCCTCAAGCTAGACTATGATGTGCAAAAAATAATGTAGGGCCCTGGTAACTAAGACCAAAGGTCACCCCAATACAATAATCCAAAAAATGCTGAAAATAAGCTAAGTGAGGAAAGAGGGAAAACCCAGTGGGAAGAAAGCCCCCCCTCAAGCTAAGAACATAATAATGGATCAATCTGTCTCCACCATGATGGAACTCACCCCCAATAGTGAATGGAGGTAAGAGAACTTCTTCTTAGTGAAGATCTTGGTGAATATGTATGCAATTTGCTCATCAATAGGGAAATATTGCAGAATGATGGTGCGATCATGCACCAACTGTCGAATGTAGTGCATATGAATCTCAATGTGTTTGGTCCTCTGTCGCTGAACTGGATTTGTGGAGATCTTGATAGCACTTTGATTGTCAAAAAAGAGGACAGTTGAAGTAGTGCCACCAAAACCAAACTCGAAAAGAATACCCTGCAACCAAACTCCCTGAATGCAGGCATTGACTGCCCCTCGATACTTTGCCTTTGCTGAAGAAAGTGCAATGGCTGCCTGCTTTTTTCTTGACCAGCAAATAGTCCCATGTCCAATCATGAAAACATAACCGTAAGTGGACTTCCGATCTATGCTATCACCTGCCCAATCTGAATCAGTAAAACCAATGAAATCAAGCTCAGAATCTGCAGCATAATGTATGCCAAAATGTTTTGTACCTTGCACATACTGCAAGATCCGCTTGGATGCCCGCCAATGAATCTCATGGGGCTGCTGCATATACCTTGACATGACACTCACGGCATATGAAATATCAGGCCTTGAGTGTGCCAAGTAAAGTAGTGAACCAATCAACTGTCGATACATACTGCAATCTGCAAGCGGTGTAGAATTTCCCTCCTCAAGACTGATTCCTGAGAGGAATGGGAATGGGGCTGCCTTACATTCATCCATATTAAACTTCAATAACAGGTCGGAAGCATATTTTTGCTGAGATATAGTGATCCCATCAAAATTTTGAGCAATCTCCAAGCCCAAAAAGTGACTCAGCAAACCCAAATCGCTCATGTCAAAAGCTAGATTTAAGGCAGTTTTTAGCTTGTTTATTGAAGTAAGAGTGCTACCAGTAATGAGAAGATCGTCAACATAAAGTACAATAACCAACAAATTACCTTTAATTTGCTGAAGATACACATTCGGATCAGATTTGCATCTTTTGAAATTCTGAGAAAGAAGGAAGGAGTCCATCTTTGCATACCAAGATCTTGGGGCCTGTTTTAAACCATACAAAGATTTCTTCAATCTGCAAACTAATGATGGATCTGATGTGTAGCCTTCTGGTTGCTGCATATATACCTCTTCAGCAAGGTCTCCATGTAGAAAAACACTCTTCACATACATGTGGTGCACTTCCCAGTGCTTGGATGCGGAAATTGCCAAAACAAGGCGGATGGAATCCATCTTTGCAATCGGTGGAAAGGTCTCAGTGTAGTCCACTCCTTGGACTTGGGAGAAACCTTTTTCCACCAAAATTGCTTTGTATTTTTTGATAGAGCCATCAGCAGCAACTTTTGTGCGGTAGACCCATTTACATTTGACTAATTTTCTTCCAGGTGGAAGAGAAACTAGCTCCCATGTATTGTTCTTTTGAAGAGAAATGTACTCTTCATCCGTGGCACTTTGCCATCTCGGATCTCGGTGGGAATGATAGTATGTTGTGGGATCTGAACCAGTCATCAAATAACAAATATCAGGAATTAATGGATCAGAAATAGAAAGAGCCATACCTGCCTTTGAAAGTCTGCTCTTGTTCGTCTCGGATCAGCAGGATTTCCAAGGTTCGAACCAACAGATTGAAGAGTGTTTTGGGCCCACTTTGGTAACCGAGGAGGATCATAATGGTCGGATTCTGAACCTAATATGTCATGATCATAATGTGCTGCTAAAATATCAGAAATATCAAAACTCATACCTTCATTATTGCTGCACGGATATTCTTCTAGTGAAGGTGGTGAAACGACAGTTTCTTCCTCGACTAGTTGCAAATCTTGAAGCGGTTCTTCAAATTGCACACTACACTCTATGAATATATTTTTGGATCTGATATCCATGAGTTTATATGATTTTGATTCTTCCCCATATCCTATCAGTATGCACTCAATACTTTGTGGATCCAAAGCTCGTCTCTTCTTGGAAGGAATTCTAGCCCATGCAGTAGAGCCAAAAACTCTCAAATTTGACACATCCGGTTTGTGACCAAAGAATGCTTCGAAAGGAGTCATACCTTTCACGGATGAATGTGGAACTCGATTTTGAATGTATGCAGCAACATTGATTGCTTCAGCCCAAATATTTGCAGCCAAACCTTTTGATTCAATCATGCAAGTAGCCATCTCTTTCAGTGACCGATTTTTCCTTTCCGCTACACCGTTCTGCTCGGGTGTGTAGGGAACTGTATGTTGGATCTGAATTCCACTTTCGGCACAATTGGATCTGAATGAGTGAGCAATTCGAATTGACTAAGAAGGTCATTTGAATTATTGAATGGTGTAGCTTGGTTCTAACTAGGAGTCCTCATCATCAATCAGTGGTGGTCATCAATGCACAAGAACCAGTCATCCAGGTGTCAATTTGAGTCTAACTAAGTGTAACAAGTGTAACTGAAGTGTGTAGCACTGATATAGGGAAGGATGCTCAGTGGAGGGTGCATGGGAGGCTTAACTGAAGTTAGAACAAGTCATCTAGTCAATTTGGAGGTCCAACGGAGTGAAACAGTCAGTTGGGAGTGAAACTAGCCTCAAATCAGGGAGAATCGGAGCTAACTGAGTGTAAACTGAGGTGGTAGGTGAAGAAGTGCACCCTTCTCTGGCAGTAGGTGAGAAGTGGGTGCCTTCATGACTAGGAGGGATAAAGAACTAATGTAAGAAGCTCCCGGGTGCTAGAATAAGGTGGGTAAGGTGTTGGAGGCATCAACCTGGTGACTGGGATGCATGCAAACCCTAATTGCATGCAAGGTCTTGAAAATGATGTTGTGGATATCCGAACAGAGTTCGGATTGAAAATAGCTTTTCGAATTGTGCTCTTGGGTGGACGCAATACTGTATCTGGTGAAGATTTTTCTATGATGAGAGGACCGTGAGGTGAAGGAATACTAGATGTATATGTGGAGGATTTTTCAGTATTACCTCCGTTAGATTCCTTGTCAGGAATAGATTCGTATGTACGTGACCTAGTAGACAAGTTGACTATTTCGCTGCACATCATGAGAACATGAGCAGTTGTGGACGGTTCTCCTTGGGAAGGAGGTGGTTGTTGTGCAACCATTTGTTGTTGTTGTGTGGGGAAGGGATCAATTAGAACTGTGGGTGTGAGGTTTCCTTTGAGAATATTTTGCACTTCTTCATGATGTGGAAATTTTTTCGTGAAGTGATCGTCACCACACAGTAAACAAGGATATTTGACCTTCTATTTTTTTTTTTGGTGTCATTGGGGTTATTTTTGAGCTCCTGTTGGTTAGAAGACTTCCTGGATTTGCCTTGGTTATTATTTTTGCCACTAGATTTTTGAGGTGAAGCAGATTGACCTGAATTAATTTCTACAATGGAAGCAGGGATGGGTGATTATTGATTGGTGTTGTTTCCATCCTGTGGCCAAGATGGAGTCGAACTATGGTGGTCCTGTGATCCACCTGATTGTGTAGCAATGAACAAAACCAATAATGCCATCGACATGGGATCCTGTGGGTGGTTTTGTTGGATCGTGTGTAGGGTGGGGGGCATTAGGAATAATATCGTATAATGTGCCAGATTGAGCATAGACTAGTTCTAGATACTGAGGACGTGAGATAGCTTGTTCTTCCGTAATGACCCCTCCCATATGCACGTATTTAGCTATGATGGGTAGTAATGAATTCATGAACCAATAAGATAGTAGTTGATCCATAATGGGAGATTTAATGAGATGTCGTCTCCTTCTCCACTCATGAATATGATTGAAAATGTGAGTGGAGGTAGATTGTCAGAGAGAAGTCAAAAGATTTGTACTGGTTTTGCAACAGATCGGTAGTTGAGAATGAGTAAAAAAGGCCATATCTAAATATCGAAAATCGAAAAAAGATTGTGGTGGCCGCTTGATGTACCACTTTGCGGCAGTAACGGTAATAGTTCGTTGAAAAAGCCTCAGACAGATAGAATCATCCATTAAGGAATTGGAGGAGCACCACAAATTAGAATTCATTACATGGTTCTTAGGGTCCTCACTGGGTTTATTGTCGAACTTCAAGATGTTTGATGGTAACTTCACAGGAATATTTGGAAAATTTATACCATGTTGAATGGGATCATTAGACAAACGTGACAGATCTGGTAGATCAAGTGTAGCCATAAATGGTAACTATGAGTTTGGATGTAGATACTGGTAATATTGATAAGGCATCAGGGTATTAGTAGGACCATGGATCGAATGATCGTAAGGTCCTCCCATAGGAGGTTGGTCATATGGAGGTGGGCCTCTCGGATTGGGAGGTGGACCGGAAGGGGGTCCTCCTCCGGAGTAAGGTGGTCCACCACTAGAATACGGGGGTCCTCCACATGGAGGTGGTGGAGGTTGGATAGGTGGTGGGGGAGGATGTAGGATAGGTAGTGGGGGTGGTGAGGGTGGTCCGCTGGTTGGAGTTCCAGGCGGTGGAACATTATGATGCCCCCATGGGGTGTTCATATTTCCAAGATAAGGTAATCGAGGAAAAATGTTTCCCAGATAGTTTTGTCCTATAGTAGCATTATGGTTACTGGAGTATGTATGCACCCATGGGGGTTGGGTCCAAGTGGATGGTCTCCCCATTTGATGTGCCCACATGGGTTGTCGCATGGATGGGAGTGAACTTCCACCCATGCTATAGTTTATGTGTGAAGTATTTCCTCTGCTCACATTGTGTCCCCTAATTGGATAGTTTAGTCCTATTAGATTTGGTCCACTAACTAGGGGTTTCCCCCTAGTTGAAAATTGTCTACCTATTGGAGTATTCCCAATAAGCAAATGTTGACCACTAATTGTAGGTTGAACCATACTCATCTGTTGACTACTAAATAGAGGATAACTTCCACTGAAATTTTGAGGTGGAGGTTGTGTCCCAGCTATGAAGTTAATAGCCACTGAAGGTTGCCCTCCAGTTGTTGGGGTCAACTATGGTGTTGAATCGATCGAATGAATTTGGGGTGTACTAGACGGGAAAGAGGGTTTACCTAGTTCATAAGTGGTCATGTTGGGTGTAGATATTCCTTGTGAAGTAAAAGACAAAGAATGTATAGGGGAATGTTGTTTAAAACTTGTAGTTCCAGAATGGACATAGGGGGGAAAATCTAATGCCTAATCTGATCACCGAATGTTCGTAAACGTTCGATAGTCTCGTAAACTCCCCCAAGAAATAACTCATTAGAAATCCAAGGAGGAAACCAGTGTGGTGGAGTTTCTACAATCGAAAGTCAACCAAAATAAAAAACATGCTGACCTAAAGAGGTGTCCCAAAATGATGTGGTTGGAACAAAAGCCATCGCTATCGGGTCGACTTTTGTGAAGAACTTGCAATAATTAATTAATACAAATACACGAGATATTAGAAATAACAGAACTCAAAATCACTTTTATATTGATCATAGGCCACTTCGAGGGGGCAACCTCCTTTGAGCAAGCTCAATACAATTAACTTCACGGTGCCTTCAATGACCTCAACACACATTTATATACTAAGTCTATGCCCAAGACTATGAGTCAAAACCATGGGACATATAATACTATGGGAAAACTTACAAAGCATATGCGTCCAATACTATGGGCTAATATAAACTATGGATCAACAAATACTACGAGACGACTTACAAAGCATATGCATCCAACAACAATATACTAACATAGTAAAGAGAAGGGTTGACACGGGTTCCTAACATCTTGGGGCTGATTGAAGATCCAGTACGTGGATTCGGGATTTCCTTCAAGCGAATGATGAAAGGTTGTGTCATGTAGAGGAGGTTGTTCCAAAAACAAAGGTCTCGTAGGATCAGTGATGGGTGGGTTTACATGAGGAGAGTAGTTCACTCCTGATTCTAAAGTAGAAGTTCCTTCTTCATGTGAAACAGATGTTGTGTGTTGATCCAATATGGTTGCTCCTGAGTTCTCCTCTTGGGTAAGGGGATATTCAGGTGGAAAATTTAATATTCTACAGGATCTTCTTAAAGGTTGGTCAGCTAGGGTGGCTGAAATAAAACTTCTCCTAAAACTATGCTAAAAATAAAAAAAACACTTGAAGACCTACTCAAGCTAAAGCCACATGCAAACTGTGTGATAGATGGGATTCAAATGTCTAGAACCTCACGGGATTATCAAGGCGTTGCAACTCACGATATACTACAAGGTCCAATAGTTATACTCGGCCCAATATTTTAGATTACTAACCAGGGAGGATTAGGACCATACCCTTGACCATATAACCCGACTACCTGGAAGTATGTGCGTATTAGCTCCCTGAGTGTTGTTATCGGTGTAATTCCATGCCAAGATGGCCAATGGTTAACTCGGATGGTTTAAGGAATCCTAGTGGGGTCTCCTGATATACTCAAGGTATGTGGGAGCTCCAATCAGTAGCGGTGTTGTCTAATGCACAACCGTATGATAGGAGCCTTCCGATATACTGTCGAGTACGTGAAGTACCTTTCTATATACCCAAAGGTACGTGAAAGGTCGTTCGATATACCGACTGGTACGTGGAAGAACTACAAGCCACCGGGATGCAGTGCAAGCAATTAATGACAACTGCCACACTTTAAGACATCGGAAGACATCTCCAACCTATCACAAAAAGTTTCTATACAATTTTAACCTAGGCTACCTCTTTATTTTAAGTTGTAGGTTTGGTGAATCCATGAAGTGTAGACTTGGAAAATAAACAAGATGCAAACCTGATCTATATGAAAAATGCAAGTATTCATTTTATTCTTCGATGAAAACTAGTTAAGGTAAGGACAAATATTTTTGTTTTCTGATAGTACCTCTATATTCTTTTCCAAGTCAACCAAAAAGACTAAAAATTACTCTTTCAGTAATCCAACAAAAATGAAAATAAAACACCAAATCGAAAATGTTTTTTCTTTTCTTTTTCTCTTCAACTTCAACAAACCTATGAGCGAAAAAATGAAAAGATGAATTTCCATTTCGAATGAAATAACTCTAATTCTGAAATGAGAATCAAAAGAAGTGGAGAGAAAATAAAAAATGAAAGAGTTTTCACTAACTTTCAAATACTTTGAGAAGGCCTAGATCTACTTAATGCGCTCAAGGAGACGAAAATGAACTTTTCAAAACCAAGAGAATATAAGCAAATAACAATTTTTTAGCTTTTTCAAAGGTTTTTCAATCAATCATTTCAAAGCATAAAAACTCCGTACACCAAATACAAGTAATGTGCTTGCAATGGAGATAATAAGAAACTTTGATTTTCTAACTAATGCACTCAATGAATCTGAGAATTATGCCACTCTTTTAACCTATATTCATATAACTATACAATGTATGCTACTACACTCTTTAATCAATTATAAATTCTCGAAAAATTTAATCACCCAAGATCTCAAACAACACAAAAATTGTGGAAAAACCACAACAACTAACTATTGGAAGGATGAGAAGTCAGATTGAACATATCATTTAAAATGATAGGGAGTCACAAGACTGGATGTACTCGTGGGGGATTGAAATTTCTCACCAGGTGAGTGGCACTCGCTTGACTAAATAGGACTCAAATCAAACTCAAACTTCAAAAACAAGCGAAGGACAAAGAACACTGTGTCTAGGAGGTTCTGTAATTGTCAAAGATAACATATAGAGCTCAATAAACCAAACCAAAAATCAATTTGAGAGATTTTTCAACTTATGTACCAAGTTTTGAAGAACGACGTGCCCTGTGGGTGCACACCAGAGCGTTGGAATCCTAACGATGCGCTTTGCATACAGATGAAGTGTGTCAGTGACGCATGATGTAAAATGGAAAATAATGTAAGTGACGTAGGCTTTTTTAAGGAAAAGTGTGTCAGAGTTATTGTGACGCAGGAAATGAACTACCCAGGTGCGTCGGGCGGGATCCAAGCAAGAAAAAAATAAAAATTCAACAACAAAAAGATAAATGGCTCAATAAAAAATCCCAATCGAAGTCTAGACCACCCAGAAGCTCTTTGATAGTTAGATCCAATGGAGAAAGATGCAATTAAGAGGGTAATTGGACAGAAATAAATAAAAAAAAAACCAAAAAATTACAAGCAAATAAAAAATATGGGCTACCTATCCCCAGTATGGTGGCCAATTTCATTTACGAACAATTTGTAAGGGCAGACACAAACATATCTCCCTAGTCTGAATGGTTCAGATCTAGAACAAAACAAGTACACAATACATGTAACTTTCCTAGATTGATTGAGTTACAAAGTAAGTCAAGAGATAACTTACCTTATGAATGCAACTCCTTTCTCCTTGCTTGGTTCATCTCTTTGATCTTTAGATCCTTAGCTACAAAGAAAGATGAAACAAGTGGAAACAAACAAGTAGTGAAAGCATATGATCATGAATCAATATAGATTAGCAGTCAAAGAATCCAATTTTAAACATTATAAAGACAATATGATTATGGAAATTATTTATATTAATGTAATTATAGAAAGTACAAAGAGAGAAGTTAAAACCAATGCTTTGACGTCGTAACACCTTTCCAAAAATTCTAGCTTCGTAGATCAAAGCATTTTCCTCTTATGGATGAAAGGGATCTCCTAGCAGAATTTAACCCGCATGTAAGTACTTTATCCTTCCTCCCTTAACAATGGAGAGAGGGTTCATATTTATAGGCCAAAAGGGATAAGAGAGGTTGAGGATTTAGGGGAGCAACTTAAGAGATCATCCCACTATGTAAGGGGGTCGTGTTAAGATCCCAATGTGTGGAATTCACTAACCCCTCGGGGTTTTGGTGTAACAGTGCGTTACATTTGGTATTAGAGCCTCCACCCAGGTTCGAGTCATAGAGCGGGTGGCAATGTCGGCATTGCAATGTTCGTCTAGGGCTCGTACGGCTCAAAGGGGACACCACCGTATGGGCGCACATCCAGCTCAGAGTTTGGATTGTGGAGCATGGTGGGATGTTAAGATCCTAGTGGGAAGCCTTCACTAACACCTAAGGGTTTTGGTGTAACGGTTCGTTACAGATCGAGTGCCACCTTTCTTGGCATGTAGGGATAAGACTCCACACAAACCAAGGTTTGAGAAGTCACTCGAAGCTTCTCATGATCCATTTTAACCAACAACAATGCACCTTGCACATAGATAACACATGTCATTGAAGAGTGATGCATCTTGTGCAAGGGAAACAGGTGTCACCGACACGCTCTGTCAATGTGCAGAGCACGTCACCTAAGGTAACCTTGCCAATGAGCAGGGCACATCAGGGTGACAACAAAAGGTTAAAGGGATTGACACCAACTCTCCATTTTGTCATTTAACCCAAACGCTTTAGGAATTAAGGAATGTAGAGGACACATAACTCGTAATGACAATGTTTTGGTGTAACACATCCCTATGTTTAAATAACTTTCTCTCCTCAATAGTTGCATATGGTTGAAAAGTTTGTCATTCATTGACCCTCAATGAATTTGTGACAACCTTCAGTTCACCAATGGACGATATTCTTCTTCAGAAATTGCTTCTAGAATCCTTGATCTGGTCATGGCGGTGCCACATGCTTCTCCAAGTAGCCTAAAGTCCAATGGAGACTACTCATCTACTGAAATATCCATACTGGCGATGTGCGAAATGTTATGCTTGTCGTCTCCACTTTTTCAAAAGCCTCTTGCAGAGTGGACGGACTATCCTCCACAGATTCCTTCTGGTTTAAAAATCGCACATCTTGTGTTTTTCTTAGTAGAGGATATCCAAGCTTAAGGAATCACAACTAATTTGTGCTAATCCATGCGACAATTTACAATTTTGGAAGTTCTTTCTCTTGTCTTTCACTAAAGAAATAAATCATCCAGTCACGGGTTTAAACCTCACAAGCTATGTTAATTTAGGTATAATAAGGGTTTAGTTAACTAGATTCAACGTCCTCAGTTACTTCACTGATTTGTTTCTCTATAACGATTTCCTCTCAAAATAAATGGAAAATTTCTTTTAGCTTTCCATATCAATGATAAGACTGATGATTTCAAAACAGAAACTGAAGCTTAAATCCTCATGTATTCTTTTGTTACAATAAAATCATTGTAAAAGATGACCGCATGGTCGTCTCTCGTAACCTTCCAAATAAAAAATTACAGCTACTGACAGAAAGAAAAGATACATCCCAAAAATCATAAATTCTCAATTAAGGTCTTTAAAGGTATAAAGTTGTTTCTTTCACCCTTTCTTGCACATTGAATTCAACAAACTGAACACTACACTTCTTGGTCTCATTGAATGAGGTGATAGTGTTTTCCAATATATCATGCATCAGTTTATTGAGTTTATTGACTCATAAAGCTTTATTCATCCCATAGCCATGATGATCGATTGCTATAAAATTAGAAGAAGGTTTCCATATGCTTCAACGATTATCAGGACCTGCAAATCCATCATATTACTAAATGGAAAATTTGTTATTTTTTTCTATTCAAAATCTGGCAGTTTATAATGCTCATCTGGAATTCTCCAGACAAACACACATAACATACGTGTGCTTTCCATTCTCTGTGATTCCTATGACAAAAGAGTTGATTTATTCACTTATAGTGTTTCCCACTTTATCATCTTGCATTTCCTTGTTGGAATCGATTTAATACTGAGAGGGGGGATGAATTAGTATTAGCGCAGTTATCAACAATTTTTACCTTCTTTAACAAATTAGTCTTAACTTAATCTTGATATTTAATTATGCATACACCATAAATAAAACATTCATCCACATATGCACCAAGAAAAAGAACACATAACACACAGGATGTTGACATGGAAACCCAATCGAGAGAAAACCACATAAATATTTTTTGTAATGAAAATATTACATGCAAGGAAGCATTGAATTCCTATGTTTACCAGCATCAACTGAAAGGAGGCACCGACCCCCTGGTTTTACAGGCATCGACCTGAAGGAAGCACCAAATCCTTGTGTTCTCCAGCACCAACTGTAGGAGGCTACAACCTCCTGCTCCTTGCCCCGTCCCGCTGCCCAGATATCCAAAATAATATTCTGCCTTACTAAACTTCCAATTCGTGCACACTTATGATCTTCTATAGTTCATTTTGTTGTGCGATCCTTCTATATGCAGTCATATTGTTGTCACTCCTCTGCAAACATCACTTGAATTCTCATTCCAACTAAATTCTTCGCTTCTGCTGATGATTCACTTCATGTATTGTGTGCTACTGTAGTTTGCATCAATATTCACTCTGTTGTTCTACTTCTACACAACTACACTTCACCAGCTAATATTGTGATTCAATTGATAGCTTGCTCTTCTGAAATTACGCACTAGTATCAGATGGAACTACGCACTAAATTAGATGTGTCCGGTCTGTTTAAGTGCTACATTATTTTAGACAATCTGCTACATGTCATGCATCATATGATTTGTCCTTTTGATTTAATGCACTTTCTTCATATCATCCTCATCATGACGCGCATACAAGATTCCGATGATGTTTTATCATCACGCATTTAATGGACCTCTCTTTTTTCACACTTCAATTCAACCTTTGTGCATCAACCAAACTTCTACGCATATTCTGATATGTCTTAGTTTGTCTCTACGCTTCTAACTTTAACACATCTATGACTATCTGCGTGCTACCAACAATACTGTCATTCGGTCCTCATGCACTTGCGCATACTTCTATAATTATGCCTTTCAGTATTTACGCATCCGTCACAGATCTACAACATCATTCTTTTACATGTGCGCACTCGGATCCTTGCTAGATCATTATGTTATGTATATCGAGCTCGTGATGCCCCGAATATAAATCTGTATCTTCCACTTGAAGCTCTATATCCTTTCCATCAATATTACTTCAAATATTCAACTTGCATCTATATTTATACATGTCCTGCATGGATTATATGTCCACAAGTTGGTTGTGGCATTCCTTCTTCCTTTCTTCACAGATTATGGCTATGCCACATGTCATGTTCTGCGCCACTGATGTGTCATTTCTTTGAGTGTTCTGCGCATATATGGTCCATGACTTGGTGGGAATTTCACCCTTGTGGTTCCATTACTTGTGGGTTTTGCGCACTTGGTGTATCAATGCTTTGCGGAATTTGCCCATACGTGTTCTTCGACTTGGTGGGAATTTGACCCTTGCGGTACCATCACTTGTGGGAGTTGTGCACTTGGTGTATCAATGCTTTGCGGAACTTGTGCATACATGATATTCGACTTTGTGGGACTTTGACCCTTGCCGTACTATCACTTGTGGGTCTTGCACACTTGCTAAGTCTTCGAATGTGGAATTTGCGCATATGCTGACATCAAATGATACACACTTCTTGAAACTTGTGTTCCTTTTATCAACTGAAATCATCTTTTGATTGGTGATGACCTTGGTTCTTCCAAGACTTGCATAACTACTTAACCATCTCTTGTTTTCATGCTTCTTGTGCACACCACTTTGACTTTGCTTGCGCATGCGAGATTCTCTTCTGGCTTGCTTGTGCATACTAGACTTTGTCCCATGCATTCTTTGGCTTGCTTGCGCATTCTTCTACCTTCTGTCCAACCAACCCTTTAGCTTGTACCTTGAAGAACTATGCTTTGATGGACTTGTGACCTGCTCAAGTACATGTGCCTTATGTACTTATTCACATTGGATATTAATGATGTATCCTTGGACACACTTCTTCATATTTGATGCATCTTCTAGATACACTTCTTCACACTAGCATCCATATACTTCACCATCTTGCTTGCGCATATACTTATTCAATGTGGATTTACTATACTTCTTCAAGCTAGCATGGGAATGTGTAAATCACTTGACTTCAATTGACATCAATGACTCAACTTGAACTAGTTGACATCCTCTTTGAAATTAGTTGACATCAATGACAACCAAAGGTCAACAATCTCACCCTTTGGCATTGATGCCAATGCCTTATGAAGCTGTGCATAGTATCTTATTGAACTTGTATACTTCATTTGTTTTCATCGTAGTACTCCCCCTGTGTACATGCTCCCCCTCAATTCTTTGCTAGTTTGAATTCCCGACTTCTGCGCATTCTACTGCTGGTGCTTCTTCTGCTTTATGTTACGTCTGTGTAGATCACATGATTATGATTATTTACATACTGCTGCATGATTCATGATTAGCTTCATGCTTCTTCTCTGTATTTTCTTCATGCCATTACTTCAAAAATATGGTTCAAGCTCTTTCGTGTTTTCTTCCTCATGTTCTTGCTTCAACTGCATTACATCTTGGCTTCATGCTTCTTCTTCTTAATTCTGCATCCTCTCAATTGCATTCATCTTCATTTCATGTGTACAATCAACTTCATGATTTTATCCCCCTTTGAAATCAATGGCAAAGAGGTGCCATGAATTGTGAAATTACAGGTTCATCTTTCTTTTGTTTTGTGCTTGCCTTCACTTCACTGTTCACAGGAATGACTCCCCGTGTCTTCAGGCTTCATTTGCTTTTCTGAAATTCTGCATTGATATCTTGCAATCTGCATATTTCTTTCATACTTATCTTTGATTGCTTTTTCTATATAGGAACTATATTACTTATGTATCTTGATCTCATGTTCCGGTCACAACACTTCATCATTCTTTGCGTAGTGATTCATGCAACCATCCTTTCATGCGACCTGCGCAATTCCAAAATCAATTCTTTACTGGTTTTTTATAATCCTTTCGCTAAATTATTCAATATGCCTAACTGTTCATCTGCCGCATTTATTGTCTTGTTACCAGGTGTAATGTCCCCTTCTCCCATTAAATGCAGGGAATGAAACATTAACAACACACCGGACTTTTGTAGAGGCTTAGCCTCAATATTTTTACTCATAATTTCATAACAATTAAAAAATTCTGTGTGTAGATTCAATTCAATATAAACACAGCGTAATTAAACATTACATATGCACACAGTTTCATCATGCATTCAACATATAAATAGCAATCATTAATTAAAATATTTGCAGAGCATATAATTAATCATAACTCAACCACAAGAATACTTATCTTTAATTGTAACGGTCCAAACGACTGGCTATGGAGGATCAATGTTCCACCCAACCATAGATCTCTGTCCAGCTTGTGTTCTTTCAGCTGAGAGGTCACCCCCGAGCTGGGTTGTGTATCCACTAAGGAGGAACTAGCTGGGCTCACTCACAGTCATGGTTTCGGTCATCAGCTATACTAAGCCAACACACCATTGGGTTTATCAAGCATACTAGAAGATAGAGGAGGGTAACGCTAAGCCAGTGATCTCAACCATAGATCTACAGGCATCTCAAGTGAACTCAACAGTCAGGCACCCACATTACCTACCACATCCAACACAAGGAAGATCCCCTTCTCTGTTACACAGTCCCTCATGCAACTCTTCCCTCCAGTGCTCTTCAGGATGGGCATAGAAAGGTCCATCTACTAATCCTTGAGATCCTAGCCTTCACTGGGTTTATCAAGCATACCCAACCTCTGCATAGTCATTCCCAACTGGATTCCTTACCATTCTGCTCACCAAATAACTCAAATCCGTCACTGGTTTTCTGAGCTGCAAAAACTGGATTTTCCTATTGATTTCGGGGTAGTTTATGCTCCTACATTCACCCCAAGTTTCATACCAATGGATTCCCCATTCGATTTCATTGCCCAATACCAAATCTTGACGTTTTTGGCTTCCCCAAACGTGGGTTCTCTCACAGTCGCGATTTCTGGTTTTCTCCCTGCTGGGAGCTCGTTTTTCCTTCTTTTTGGATGGAGAATGATGCTGGGTTCCTTCACCAAGGAATGGGGATGAGAATGAAGCCACCTCCCATGAGGTTGAGTGACTTCTTGTACAAGAAAATAGAGCTCATAACTACCCATATGAATTTCTAGGCTGCCCATGCTCCATTGAAGCCATGGGCTGAAATCTCAACCACTTCCTTACAACAGTCATAAATGTCATCTAGGGAAGTCAATGGGTTCTCATAATGACATGTGGTAGCCTAGGGTTTAGTCCCATAGCCCCCTCACCACTCCCTAGTGGATACACGTGGCCCCTTCTCATTCGTTGCCTCCATAGTCAGTTTTGGTATTTTATTTCAATATTAAATATTTACATCAATTTACAATATCCCATGGCTTAATAGCACGTGGGTAACAAAATATCAAGCGTGTCTAGTTCAAATAAAATCCGAGCATAAACTAGCAGGGCCTTGGCCTTGAGCTCCACGCTAGGGAAACATACAACGTGTGTATACAATATTTACATTAGAAGCCAATATTTCCTAAGGGTCAAAATTGTGGTATTACACCAGGCCTTGTCACATTTATTGTCATCTCACCCATTGCCATGGTACGTTTTTCATTTATCAGTCAGCTCATCATTAAAGTGGATATGACTCACAGTTCGTGTGGAAACAATGATGTGTCGCAATTGTACTTAATATTTTGGGGAAACATCATTCCGTTGCATGAAGCAATGGATTGGATTTCCATTTTTCGTACACCTTTCCAAAACCTATTAAATATGACATTCAATTTTGGCGATTCCACCACCTTCTTGGATTTGCGCGATATTGAATGCACATCTCTTCAAATTAATTTCATGCGTGTGAATGTATTCCATTCAATTCTATAAGAGTTCCATGAACAATGCCTGGTTCATCACCATTATCACTTATGCATTTCTATGTCGCATTGCCATCTGGTTCTTCACCTTTCTTCTGATGGCCTCCTTCTACCAAAGAATGAATAACTCCCTTGAGAATGTGTGACTTGCAATTCAGACACATTAGTTTGAGTTCTCGTGCCTGAGGGTTGACAAGGGCGTCTGGCAACGATAGATGGAGGAAATAGAGTTCCGTTTTCAATACTCTCAATCGCAGGGATATATCAGGCATTCCGAACAACTGAATCACTTGTCTCGTCGGGTTGACAATATGGAGCTCCAAAAACATCATATATTGAATGAACTGTCCTTGATTCGGCCTCAACATACTGAACCACCATCGCCTGCAACTCTGCAACTTCTTCCTATGCACCCTTCTTTGGATTGTACTGCACTGGTGCTGGTGGACCTGGAGCTTCGTCTTGGAAACCAACTAGACAAAGAACTTGACCTCGAAATGCGGTTGTAGATTACTTCAATGATTTTCAATTTTTCCTTATTCACTCGTTTTTTTCTTGTATATGCCTTTTTGGCCTCGGCATGGAGTCCTGACTCATGCAATTTTGTAACCATACTGATTTTGAATATAATGAAGAATTACATTTTGCGCAGACTCATGTCTATCTTTAAGTAATGTTTGCATATTTTCTTCATGCAAGAGTTCTCCCTTTAATAATTAACTCAACAATTTACTGTTCTTCACTTTATCTCACACAAGAGATTTTATGAAATAATCATTACTTAGTAATAAATTGAATGAATGCGCACCAATTCACTTTACCTGGAACACATAAGTTATTTTCGGCGACAATTTAATTTTAACACATACTTTCTGCAATATTGATAAATACTACAACAAACATAACCTTCACTTAAGTTACTCATTGAATTCTAAGATGCATCGTATTGAATTCAAGGGTCTCACCTAATCTTTTCAATATTAGTAGAAGGAGCAACAATTGCTTGCTTCTTTGGATGTACTTGGATTGTCTGCTTCTTCTACACATTTCTACGGAGATTACCTTACCCATGTTTTCTTTTGCGCACTTCCATTTTGATTTTGTACTTGAGAATTTTCAATATGATTTCTTGCAATGTCATTTCCTTTGCGCAGTAAGTCTTCAACTTGACATTTTACTACCTTTAGACAGTACATAGCCTTATGTCCAAAACCATCACATGCATAGCATCTCATAGTTTGAAAATATTTTGCAACATGACCAAATCGATTGCATCTTGCGCACTTCATCCTATTCATCCTTCTTCGTTTAGTATACTAAAAAGAGTTGTAGTTGTTGAAGGAACTATCATACCTGACTGACTTAACATGATTGGAGTAGTGTTCTCTCCCAGGATTTTGTTCAAGACTGAAGTGATGTATTTGAACTTGTTATTAAATTAATTTATCATCAAGAGTAGACTTGTTGCTTTCGTGATATGCACAAATCACTATGGGATCTTGGACTTGTTTCTTTCCCTTCATCTCAACCATATTGTCTTCTAAGAAAGATATTTCTTTGTCCTTTGACTCAAGCTAAGTAGTTAGCATCTTATTTATCTGCACTAAAATTCCAAAGAAGCTTTCAATGTAGATTTCTCTTCCTTAAGCATTTTGACCTTGTATTGTGCGCAAATCAGTTGTATCTCATAGTTAGTTACCTTTTCACGAAATTCTGTGTCAAGAGACTCTTGAACTGGATGGTTCTGTTCTTCATACTTCGACAACTATTCCTGCAAGAATTTATTCTTTTTTATTGACTTATTTAATTCATCCAGGGAACTAATCAATTCACCTTCCTAATCAATGTATGCAACATCTTCTTCTTCTTCAGATTGATTATCAGTCTTGACCTCTGCAATGGGATTTGGAAGTGTAACTGGCATTGGAGGTGTTTTGAACGATCCACTAAAGAAGCATTTGTCTAGTGATCCTGGTTTGCTTTGGGAAACTGGAGTATTCTTCGAACTATTCTTCTTCTTTTCATCTCTACTTTCTTCTTCCACTAAGGTCATGAAAATTACTTCTTTTGGTTCTTCATCGCAGTCACTTCCTTCAGATACATTGTTGTCTTCCTCAATGTACATACTTTTCTCCTGATTTGGAATCCTCCTTTTATCAGTTTTTATTATTAGATTTTTTTTTGTTTCAGATTGTTGTTTTCCCTGTCTGTGTATACTCTTTGCCGTGTACCTTGTGTGATCTCGGCGAATCAGAAACAAAAAGGGAAAGGGTTTTTCTCGACTGCGTATGCTCTTTTCCGTGCACCTTTTGCGATCTCGACAAATCAGAAACAGAGAGAAAACGTAGACTTTCCGGGCAAGCTAACGAGATCTAACCTCGCAAGTGTGGAAACGTTTTTTTGTTTTGGTTTATGGTGTGATTTGCAGGAAAAAAAGCCAAGCATGGAAACTGAACAAGAAGAGTAAAAAAAAAAAAATCCCTTCCTCCTTCCCATATTTTACATACCTTTTAATCTAGCTCATTTGGCTCAAAGTTGCTTTATTCCTTAATAGGTCTTGAGTTCAAGTCTTAGGAAGTTACTTTTAAAAGAAAAAAGTGCATGCAATTTCTATTTTCAAGTTACTTTATTGTAAAAGTGCATCTCACTTAAAAAATAAAAAATAAAAATAAAAAGTGAGTCACTTAAGTTCTTTTTTATTGCTGCACTATTTAAAGTAACACCATTGTAAAAGTGAAATCACTTATTTTACAAAAGTGATTCACTCAAAGCAACTTTCTTGTAAAGTGATTGTCAAAGGTTCATCTTGGGAAGAGGGGGGTCCTTTTTTTTTAGCTGGTCATTCTCTATCTGCCACGTCACTATTGGGGACATCTTCAACATTTTCTTTGATCAAGCATAACTTCATCATACAGAGTAAGTTTTCAATGCCATTTTTTTTTAAACCGCCTATTTTTTCGAGCTCTTCCCATCCAGACTATTGGTTTCTTCTTTTACAGCCATTAATTTATAAATATGGCAGCCCCTTGTGATATTCTACTTACCAGTTCCAACTATTTCTCATGAAAATCTTGTATGGAGGATGTTCTACGAAGTAGAGGACTTTTCAGAATTACCTCAAGGAAAGAAACAAAACCCACTGATGATGATAAGAAAATCAAATGGGCAAACAGATGTGACGAAGCTCGTAGATTTATTGGGATGTCAATCTCTATTGATTTGCGATTCCACATATCTGGAATTGATGAACCTGATGCTGCTTGGGACAAGTTGGAATCTGTGTTTGGTAAACACAATGAAATTTAAGGTCACCAACTCGAAAATGAGTTGATTTCTTTAAATCCAAGTCATTTTTCATGCATACAAGATTATTTATCTAAGACCAAAACTCTTAAACTCTTATGTGAATAATGTAAGATTAAGAGGGAAGACAAACAATGCATTTATCATATTCTTTCCAAACTTGGACTTGCATATTCTGTTTTTGTATCTACATTTTACTCCATGAAAGAATTATTGAATGCAGCTAGCTATCAAGAGCCTAGTCTTGAATCCTTTTGTGATTCATTGATTAGAGAGCAAGATAAGCTCATCCATCTTGGAATAATTAACAATGTAGATACATCTGGGAAAGCCTTATTGTCCCAACAAAAAGAAATGTCCAAGCCTCCTAAGAAACAAAATTTTCCCAATAATAAATCAAATAAGGGTCCCAAACCCTCTCAGTCAGTTCCTTCTTTAAAAAATGACAAAGGATCCAAGCCAAAAGGCAAGAATACTGAGCATCATTGCAACTATTGCGGGAAAGATAATCATGATGAATCTAAGTGTTTCAAGAAGATGGCAGCCTTGGAAGCAGCAATGAAGAAGCACCACATCAGCCTAGATTCGGCTTCAAAATCTACCTCTCATGGACATGCACTTTGTGCTTCTAGTTATTCTTATATGCATCTTCTTCTTCTACTTCAAACAAATGGCTCATTGATTCTCGAGCATCTTATCATATGGCTAAGGATCAAGCCATCTTTTCTACTATGCATGAATGTAACACCAAACAAATATTTGTTGGTGATGATAGATATCTAAGTGTTGTAGGAGCTGGAACAGTTCCAGTAGATAATGGTCATTTCAGTGATGTACTATGTGTTCCAAGAATTTCCTGCAATTTGTTATCAGTCTATCAAATCACTCATTCTGGTGAAGGTAAAACTGTGACGTTTACACCTCACCAAGTTGTAATCAAGGATTTTAAAGATCCTCAACAGGTCCTAGCTACCAGAATTGTTGATGGTATTACGAAGTTGTACAAATTTAACAACTTTGGGTCATCACATTTTCCTTCGGTTTTTGTTGCTCATAGTGATAACTTGAGCAAACTTTGGCATGAGCGATTTTGTCACTTAAATTATCGCTCATTGCAACAACTATGTAAAGACAATATGGTGACAGGTTTTCCGATGATATCTTGCAGGGATGGTGTTTGTTCTGGTTGTGTACTCGGAAAACATCATCAGGATAGTTTTGACAAATGTGCCTCTTGGCATGCCTCGGTTCCCTTGGAGCTTGTGCATAGTGACTTGTGTGGTCCTCTTCCATTTGATTCCTTTTCTGGTTTCAAATATTTCTTAACTTTCATTGATGATTACACCAGATGCACTTGGGGTTTATTTCCTAAAACTTAAGAGCAAAGTATTTAACATGTTCTTGGCCTACAAGGCCCTTGTTGAAAAACAATCTGGTCATCAAATTATTAAGTTAAGATCTAACAATGGAGGAGAATATGTTAACAAAAATTTCACTACTTTCTGCACTGAACAAGGAATCCAACAACAACACACTGTTCCATATACACCACAACAAAATGGTGTAGTTGAATGGAAGAACCGCACTTTAAAAGAAATGGCTAATTGTATGATCCAATTTAAGGGACTAAGTCTTCAATTTTGGGCTGAAGCCATAAATTGTGCAAATTACATAGTTAATCGTACCCCCACTAAAGTTTTACAAGGTATCACACCGGAAGAAGAATGGAGTAAAATTAAACCAGATGTAAGTCACTTCCGTGTGTTTGGTAGTGAAGCATGGGCTCACATTCCGGATGAAAAACGGAAAGCATTGCAGCCTAAAAGTGAAAAGTGCATATTTGTTGGATATTCTGAAGATGTAAAAGGTTATAGACTTCTTGAACCACATTCTTATGATGTAATCATTAGAAGAGATGTTAAATTTGATGAAAATATCTTTGCCTGTAAGACTAACTCGGCGATTGTGCCATCTTTGGCCTGCGAGCCTGATTCGACGATTGTGCCTTCTTCTTCTTCCAACTTCCTTGACAGGTTTCCAACTCCAGTTTCTGATGATGACAGTGAGGATGAAAATCCACCTCTGCCTGCTCATGTTCCTCCAGTTGCACCAGCACAAGTGCTTCCTCAATGGGTCCGTTCAACATGTGAAGCAGCTGGTGATCTTGCCGGTGATCCTAGAGATCAACGTTGAACACGTTCTCAGTTTCAGCAAGCCTCTTCTCTTTTGGCTCAAGTTTCCAAGAATCATGATCCAGAAATCTTTGCAGAAGCTTCAGGAAATCCAGATTGGGATGCAGCTATGGATGAAGAATATCGTTCCTTAATGGCAAACGATACTTGGGATCTTGTACCTCTTCCAAAAGGAAGAAAACTTGTTAGATGTAAATTGGTCCACAGAACTAAGTATGCATGAGATGGAAGTGTTGAAAGACTTAAGGCAGGGTTAGTTTCCAAAAGTTTTTCCCAAGTTGAAGCGATTGACTACAATGAAACCTTTGCTCCCGTCGCAAAAATGAACTCCATCCGCCTTGTTCTTTCCCTTGGAGCCTTACATAACTGGGAAGTCCATCAAATGGATGTCAAGTCTACCTTCTTTCATGGTGATTTACAAGAGGAAATTTATATGGAACAACCTCCTGTATATGTTTAGAATAACTCTAGCCTTGTCTGCCGCCTTAAGAAATCCTTATATGGCCTTAAGAAAGCTCCTAGAGCTTGGTATGCCAAAATGGATAGCTTTATCCTTGACACTGAATTTTCTAGATGTCATTCTAACCCCAATGTCTATACCAAGAAAGTAGGAAACCATCTCATCATACTTGTTCTATATGTTGATGACCTTATTCTTACTGGTAGTGACCCTAAGCTTATAACCCATGTGAAATCCAGTCTTAAGCAAAATTTTGAAATGTCAGACTTAGGACATTTGCATTATTTTCTTGGTCTCCAAGTCTTGCAAACCAAAGAAGGAATCTTTCTTTCTCAGTCTAAGTATGCTTGTGACCTTCTTCGTCGCTTTCACATGGAAGATTGTACACCAGCCCCTTCTCCCTTCCAGTCTGGAGTCAAACTTTCTGCCACTTGTACTTCACCTGAAGTAGATGCCACCTTGTATCGTTAGCTTATTGGTAGTCTCTTATACTTGAATCATTCCCGTCTTGACCTTTCCTTTGTCGTTGGTCGTGTTGCCTGTTATATGCAAACACCTCATGAAAGTCACTAGAAAGCAGCTAAAAGAATACTTCGATATATTCAAGGTACAATTTAGTTTGGGATTCATTACAGTACAGGGGGGAAACCTTTGTTGGTTGGTTTCACTGATTCAGATTGGGCCGACGATTCTGATGATCGAAAGTCTACTACAGGTTATGTTTTCAGTCTGGGATCTGGACCTGTCACTTGGGCTTGTAAGAAACAAAAATTTCTTGCTCTTTCTTCAACAGAGGTAGAATACCGAGTCGCAGTTAATGCTAGTCAGGAAGCTTTATGGCTTCGACAGATCCTTTCAGAGTTTGGATTTGAGCAGCATCAGCCTACTCCACTTTGGTGCGACAATCAAAGTGCCATCAAGCTCGCCAAAGATACAGTTCTACATCAATGCAGCAAACACATTGAACTACATATGCACTTCATCATAAATCTTGTTCATGATCATGTTCTTGAAGTGCTCTTTTGTCCTACAAATGATCAAGTTGCAGACATCTTCACCAAGTCTCTTACAGAAGCAAAGTTTTCTAAACTTCGATCTATGTTAGGAGTTCAGGAATTTGTCATTAAGGGGGGATAGGCTCTAATGCATCCTTCCTTCTCCTAATAATTCCACTTTTGTAAATCCTTCAATCCTATCCCAAGTTGTTCTTAAGGGGGGATGTTAGGATATTTAGACACTTAGGAGTTAGTTAAGATCAACTTGTGTAATATATCCGTTAGGAAAAGTGTGTTTCTTTAGTATGCATTAGTATGCATTTGTAAATATTTAATCCGATGGTCATGATATGTTATGGACATAGAGTGATCCGACGGATCAACTTCTCTTAGATCATACCTAACCTTGATCCGTGGCTTAACACCCGATTGGTCCATGATCTCTATTTAAAGAGCATGGATGGTCATTGTCTAGTTGATCAATTATGAGAAGCTCATTTGTAACTTTCTTTCTTTGCATAATAAATTGCTCCGTAGAAGCTATTTGGCCGGGGCTGTGGAATGTTTCCCTCTCGAGAGTTTAAACCACGTCAAAACATCGGTGTATCGATCTGTGATCTGTTTGTGTGAAGTGGTTGCTCTAGGTGTTCGTTCTTTTGGGAGTACCCTATGTACTCGAACATGGTGTAGATCGTAGAAGTTGATGAAGTTTCACACAAAATATAAAGTGTGATGTCAGTTGAAGTGAAGTGTTGTGTGAAGTGAAGTAATGTATGTAGCACAGTGAAAACAATATTAAAACATACAGAAGGTGCACATAATAGAAGGAACAATAGAACATATGAAGTGTGCATGTATCAAAAGTTCAACAATGCAATACCTTATTATTATATATCTGGGTGGAAGGATGGGGAAAGGAGCAAGGGGTTGTATCCTCCTTCCAATTGGTGCTAGAGAAATCAGGGATTTGGTGCTTCCTTCAGGTTGGTTCCTGTAAAACCAGGGGGTCGCTGCCTCCTTCCAGTTGGTGCTGGAGAACTTAGGAAGTTGGTGCTTCCTCGAATGTAATATTTTCATTATAAAATAGTATTCAACGGTTTCCTCTCATTTGGTTTTCCATGTAAAAATTATGTGTGTTATGTGTTCTATGTTTTGCACATATGTGGATGAATGTTTTATTTATGGTGGATGCATAATTGAAGATCAAGAATAATCTGTTAAGAAGTTAAAAATTGTTCATAACTGCGCTAATATTGATTCACCCACCCTCTCAGTATTAAATAGATTCCAAAAATAATAGAAAACCACTTTAGTTGCATCATGGAGGGGTATATGAAAGGATCTAATCATTGCATCATGGAGAGGTATATGAAAGGATCTAATCATGATTGTATAATTACAGGGCCCATAATAGTCACATGGACATCTTGGTCCCATCCTTTTTTTGTATCTCCATTATTCTAAAGGGATCGGGTGTGGGTTTGGTGGAGGCCCGTGTGAAATCCTTTATATATTTGTATCACAGTCAATATTATCTTTGTACTAATTTCTAGATTGGATCTATTTGATTCATGCAATGATTTAAGAGCAAGCGCTCTTGTAATGTTATGTCTCTCGGGTTGACATGAAATGGATGACCTCTTTAGTTGTATCATGGATAAGTGTATTACTAAATTTATAAGAAGCATTTATAATGGTATATCTAATAGTTATATAATAGTTATTTTTATCTGGACACCACTTTTTCAAACGGGATTGGACATGGGTTAAGTGGAGACTTATTGAAACTTTTTGTTTCTTGGTATCATAATTAATAGCATTTTTGTATGTAATGGTTATGTCCATTCAAAAATTAAAGTTATTGTATTCATGTTATGATTTCAGTATTCTTGTAATCTTTTGTTGTGGTTGGAATCCCTTAGTAATGTAGTGGGGTAACAAAAATTACAATAATAAATATTAATAAGCAGGTCCAAAAAATTTTGGTTGATCACTATTGCTCATTGTTGTTATCATCACATCATCATCAAGAAGATATTTTAATGCTAATTATTCATTCTTGTCACAGGCCAATAAAACTTGCATAACACGGGCACGGTCAAATCCCATGGCTTTCCGACATTTAATTGCCTCACATTCCTCTCAGATTAGGTTGGTGGCTTGCAACATTGCTCCAACAAGATGGTTTTTGTCATCCCCTTTTGCGCATTTAACTAGTTCACTAACAAGTTGAGGATATAAACCAAGTTATCATTAATAACTCCCATCACTCGAGGATTTTTTTGCCCAAATTCTGAAGCATGGGCTCCAATATTTGAGGGTTAGCCTACACCATTGGATGCAGAACCTGGAATTGTGGGATACTCCATAAAACTTCAATAACCTCAACAAGAAGCTGAGTATTAGTCAAAACCCCACCTCCACTTCTCATATTGGGAATACCTTGAACTGCATTAGGTCTATCCTGAGAGGTGGCCGCTACTCTAGCTACAGTTAGAAAACTAGGGAGACCTTGTGGAAAAATATTTAACGGAATTGCATTAGGCCCAACTTGATATGTGGCAATTGCAGTAGCTGGCAGAGTTGATGTTGCTTGATTATTTTCATTTACATGTATCTATGTTGTTCCAATTCCAACAATAAGCGAATATGGGAACTGAGCTTAAAAAGGATGTTTGGTTAATGAAGTTCCAGTTGTTGATGTCTTAGTATTGGATAGCATAAGTACGAGGAAACTATTCTTAGTAACTTTGGTTTCTTGAAGAGTGGTTTCATCTGTGAGCATATTCCCCTAGTAAATCAGTAATTGTTGTTCAGTTGGATAATTTTTGCGCTCCTTTAACTCTTTGTATTTCTTTCTTGAAATTTAGAATTGTATCTGTAGGTTGCACCTTGATCTCAAACTTGTTTCCATTCAAACATTTGATGGAGATATTCATTATTGCGACTCCACAAAACTTATGTCATGAATCAATGCCTCGGAAAGGAGGCATACCTCCTTCCCGATTTAAAAGGTCAACTCTTGAAGAACCCCCATAAAGGGTTGTATCTAAAAATATTTTATGCTTAATTTGACCGAACCCCAAGTTCATTGTATCATAGATTTTTCTTGTTTTTTTTTTCCTTTTCTAAAAAATGAGCCTCATGATTGATTTCCTTGATTCTATTAGATGGATCCACATCCTTCCTCATATGTCGATTACACTGATGATGCAATTATATACTTCTTGAATCTCTCCTCGGATGCGTTGGTACTTTCCTCCCTGTCACACGACTTGATTCACATCAGTGGCATTTGTGTTGGTGCAACCACCAATAACGAGGTGGAATACAACTTTGTGATTTTCCTTTTGACCGATGCCCTTCACATGAGCATTCGTCACCTTTGTGTTTATCTAGATTCCCAACTACTTATCATACAATTGAATAATTGTTATCATAAATGTGATCCTTGCCTCTTTAGAAAATTCCTTTGCGCTAAACAGTTGGTTAAACAATTTGAATCCATTACATTCATCCATGTCCCTAGAAGTTTCAATAGTGTTGTTGATGTCTATTTTTGTCATCATTTTTGGCCATTAAACATGCTCTGTTGGAACTACTTTTATCATTTTTGGTGTATTAATTCATACTTCTTGCCATTCAGACCATCAATCAAACCCAGGTATGAATTTATTTGCATATCACAAAAATCTTGATTAATTATCATTATATTATGATTTATTAACACTAATTCAACGTTTCTTGACCTGCTTGGAATATAGACTTCGTTATGCAGGCCATGGGTTTCAAATGGACCTTCATTTAGATGCACGTTCACGCTGAAGACACCCAACCGCATTCATACCATCGTTCATCCCTCTATTCGCACCATTGGATTTGTTGGTTGGGATATTTCGGGGTATTAAAGACAAAAACAGTGAGATGGGTTTCGTTGGCAACGTGTCCCTCATGGTTTGTGAGCCTCCATTCTAGAATATCCGGGCTCTTGTATGCCCATCTTGACAACGCATTCTCTTCCCATGTCAAAGGAAACCAATGCACAGTTGCTCGCGTCAAGGAGAACCAATGCCCATGGAATCAGGCAGACAGCCCGTGTGTTGTGCTGAGCCGTTTTTGTAGTCATTAAGACCTCCTATTTTTAGAGAGGTCGACCACTGAAAGGGTCGACCTTCTCTCTTATTGTAAAATTATATAAAGACGCCTTTGGTGGAGAAACGTAGCATAATAGAGTTAGAAGTTAGCAGCAGTAGAGAGATACGCAGAGCTAGAGAACGACTTTGTAACCTTTGATTCAGTTAATAGAAGTTTATGATTCAGTTGTTGATGTTCTGTTGGTGATTAATTTGAGTTAGTTTCAATCCCTGATTGCTGAGAAGGGCCCCTCAACAACCAGAGGTTTTTATTGTGTATATTTTGTTATTTCTTTTCTGCAAATAAATAGTTTTCATTTTTAGTATTTAACTTGGTTTTATGTAGATGTTGTTTTATTTCCTGTAATTTATTTCCTGTTGTTAATATAATTTACATTTTCAGAATCTAGAACGACCGGTCATGCATAGTTATTTTTAGTTTCTTGTTAGTATTTCCATTGCAATTAGATAAAGGTTAATTAGCTTAGTGTTTTAAGTTCAGTTGTAGTTAGATTCAGTTCTGTTAATTTTCCTGTAGCTGTAGATTAACTTTACTTTCAGCCTTGTTTCATCATGCAATTGAAACGGTTTTCTTTCCTTAGGTATAGATTAGTGTAGTTGCTTTTTGTTCTCTCAGCCTTAAAATAGTTTATTTACTGTTTCTTGCACTGTAGGTTCATATGCATAAACTAGCTGGCATTAGAATCATTTAGTCTACTCATTTTTATAGTTTATATCGTTTTCTGTCATTCGGACTGTCATCTGGATTGCCATACGGACTTTAATATTTTCTGCATTGTTTTTATGCTTGTTTAGAGTTCAATTTCTTAGATTTTCGAATTGTAATATTTCTTGTAATTGATCAGCATTTATATATGTAATTAGGACCTTGTTCCGAACCACATAGAGTTTCAATTAAGTTTCTTATCCATTCTTAGTTTTCGTTCATTCCCTTAACTTTGCTTTAGTTTCTTTTCAAATTACGTTTTTTTTATCTCTTATTTCTTAACTTGTTACTGCTCTAGAACTCATCAATTCCATTCTTAGATTAGTCTACTTAATTCTTATTAAGATTGATTTTGGATTAAACTTAGTAATTTCATTCTCCAAAGCATATTAGTCTTTATGATTTGTAAGTTCAAGCATAGGATTTTCTCTTCTCATTCACATAGTTAATGAAGATGTTCATAGAATAGGATTTGATTCAGAAATAAAATATTTTTATCAAGTTTTCTACTTGCTTCTATATCAAAATCATTCTCAAGTAAATATTTTTATTAAGTTTTCTACTTGCTTCTAGATTACTTTGTTTCTAAGTCATTTGCTTATGGATAAAGAATATATTACAATGTTTAAATTTAGTTGTAATTGGACACTCTTTAGCTTGCATCTCTTTGTAGAAGTTAAACTAGACTTACTTCCGTTATGTTTCCTTGTCACATTTAAAAGTCATTTTGATACATTTTCTCACGTTCCTATTACATTTGACACATTTCCTCAGAATCGTCAAGGAATGGAATTAGGTAGCTTAGCTTAGTTTTGAGTATTTGTCAAATGCATGAATAGTTTAACTATTGAATTTCTTAAGATAGTTTGCAATTTTGCTTTAAGATAATATAGTTTCTTGTTTCCATAGTTAGTTATAAACTAAATCATTTCATTAATAGATTTCTGAATTTATAGTCATTACTTTCTAATTCCTAGGTTAGAGTTGAATAGTTGAGGAATTTATAGTCATTACTTTCTAATTACTTTCAATAGTAGGTGGTCCAAACCTAGTAGACTTTGTTGATTGTGCACAAGTAGACGCTCTTTTTGAAAATTTCGTGAACATAGTTGTTTCACAGATTGAGACAACAACTTGTTGATGTAATTGTAACTTCGGAATGTATTTCACCTATGTATATTGTATTCCTATAGAGATGTTATTATTCCTCTATACGGAAGTGTCGTCATTTATATTGTAAGTGTCGTAACTTATACTTGATGGGTTATTATACCACGTTGTTGGGGTCGGTCCTATATACGTCATGTGGGTTAAAGGGTTATTAGACTACCCTATTGGGGGTCGGCCCTGTCAGCATTATGTTATGTGGTTAAGTTAAGGCTGACCTAGTAAAGGTTATTAGGCAAGTCAAGTCAAGTATAAATAGAGTGCAGGAGGCACTTTATTTGATCATTCACTTTATCACTCATAATCTCATTGGAGAGTGGCTCACTTGTGGAGGAGGAGAAGTTGCTGCTAGGAGGACTATATCTTGCACTTGGTTTGTATCATTGCTCTATCTATCTCTGAGGAAGTTGCGGGGTTTTTCACCTTCTTGGTTTTCCCCGGTGAAACTTTGTGTCTCGTGTGCTTGCATTATTGTGTCCATGATTGATATGCTGTACATGTTATTCTCTCAGTTAAGATCCTAGATCAGATTGAAATTTATGAAAAACTAACATGGTATCAGAGCTAGCTTGAAAGAAGGCATAGTATGGCATGTATGACACTTGTTGCACTTGCGAAGCTAGGGCTTGATATAGCAAAAATGAGTCATCGTAGCACTTTCGCTATAAATACATTTCGGCAAGGTTTCAGGATCTGCAAATATTACAGGTAGCAGATAAGATCCCCATGTACCTTGTGTCCAAAGGAAAACCTCTAATTCGTTGTACTTTGTGATTTATGATCTGTACAATATAGGGTTTCTGCCTCTTCCAGATCTGAGTCATAAACAGGTGACCTAGAAAAAAAGGTCATAACTTGGGTTAGGAAGCTCCAAATGAAATTTCATAAAAAGTGACAGGTAGGGAATGGACTTTACTTTCTTAGGTAAGTTTTTCAGAGGCTGAAACTGAACCAGTGACACATGGAACACCGTACAAGTTCACTCTCCGGTTTTATCCTATAAACAGGTCACGTTGCGACACTTGGAATAACTCTCTCTAAGAGAATCCAATTAAGGTAAGACCTATGGGGTTGGAAAGATAACAGGTCAGGCTACCACATGAAGAATTTTCAGACCCTGTAGATCTAAAATTTTGGAGTTACACCAGAAACAATCAGGTGCATATTTCTGTCAAAATAGAATTGGATTTTGAGCACCTTCATTCATGGCTCCGGGAATTTAGGGTTTCGGAGAATGTTGAAATATTTTGTATAAGAGACCACAGCTGGATGCTCCTCATAAAAATCAAAATTTAGAGACCAAGATCAAATTTTTTGGTTGGGAAGATGCTTGGGCTTGATCAAACCCTAGTTCGGGATTTGATCGGAAATGTGGAAAATTAGGGCTTCTACAAAAGTTGGAATTTCTGAAGTTTGTGACCACAATTGGAAGCTCCTCAGAAAAATTGAAGTTTAGAGCTTTGGATCGAACCTTTTGTTTGGGAATAAGGGTGGGCTTTATCAAACCCTAGTTCGGGATCTTGTCTAGAAGATCCTGAAGTTTCAAAGGAAATTTTGAGGGGTGAAACTTTGCAGTTTTCAAACTCCGAGTATACCAGCTTGATCAACTCATCAAGGTGCATATTTATATCCTTTCAGAAGTTTGAAATTCAAAGTTTGAATTTTTAGGGTTTCTCTTACAAACCCTAATCCAGCTCCAGATCCAGTTTCTGCAAATCAACTGGATTGGGTTAATCCTAGAAGAGAATGGATTGGTCACCTGCATAAGTGAAGAAGTTCATTTTTCAAAGGGAGATGAGGTTAAGGCCTTACATAAGAAGATTACAAGCAATCTCGATAGGTATGACTTATCCAGGTATGTTTCGAGATCTGTTCATGATCAAGTTTATGGTATGTTTGTCTTCATGAAGCTTAGTACAATCTTGATTAACTTTAGACTTGTCGTATAACCTTAATAAAATTATGAATGCAGATATTCATTGATTACAATTTTGACACTTATGATTTTACTAATGCATTGTGATGTCGTATGAGGTTGATGTTGTCCGCTAACATGAAAAGGTACATCAAGAAAGACAAATCATGTTCTAGTTCAAGAATATATGACCATGGTGACATGAAGGCAAATATTCATCCATTGTCATGGATCACATAGAAGCTCTACTTACGAGGTATGAATAATTTGGTTCCACAATGGTTAACTTATGAGATATGCAGGTCACTAACACAAGTCATTGAAGAGAAAAAGAAGACATCATGTGGGTATGTTAGACTAATAACTAGCTAACATATGAATCCAGGTATGTTTTTTCCTATATCAAGTTAGAATCCTACCTTGTGTTAGGATCTTATACTGTTGTATGGTTGATAATGATTATTCATGAAGTTAGAAATATAAGTAATCAAGGGTTTATGCATATTATGTCTCTTACCTTGATTGATGATATGATTAGCCAGAAAAGTCCTTTGGTCAAATAAGAATATGCATGAGTAAAAGAAGTATTCCTAAAACCTTGAATACTAATGTTTATTATCTGTGTTTGAAATGATCATGACTATACATGTTTAAGATTATTGTGTTTTGATAGTATTGAGATTATACTAATGAATGTATGTATGAGACCTCGAGGATAACACAATGATGATACTAGTAAGTATCCATAGAGATCGAGGATGGATATAAGTTCAAAGATAGGTAATCTAGGAAACAAAGATCAAGAGGGAGCACACTCCAGTAGTTCCTGCAAGGAAGCAAATATTGAGAGGGAGTCCACCCTACAAACCAAACAAAGATAAGTATTTGAATTGTCATTTCTTGCATATTTGTTTGTTTAAATAATATTGTTCAATGATGTATATGCTTATGTTCCTAGACTTAGGGTGTGTATTATGCATATTAGAATAACTGCATTAATGAACAATATACTACTAATATGCATGTGATGGGTAAGTGGCCTATGACACTGTACAACATTCCATTGCTACTTATCTTGAATGAAACCTCTTTGCTAACATATTGGGAGTTGTGCACACTCTTAAAAATGTTTTGGTAGAGATTGGAAGGCATCTAGAAAGTTACGGGATATGGATAAATGTTGTATTGAAGCACTGGCTAAGATAATTGCATGACTGTATGACATATTTATTTATGTGTAAGAATTTGTTCTGAAAACTATGAGATGTTTTCTAATCATGCAATTTAACTTGTTTTGTAGGAAAGATCGTATACCATCACCTACAAAAGAAGGACTACAACATTTGTTCAACAATAAAGTTATCTATTGAAGATATTAAAGATATTGAAGTTCCCAGGATTCGGGAAGAATGCCATGATTGAGGAGTACCAGTCGATCATGAAGAATGATGTTTGGGATGCAGTCCCAAGACCTGAAGGGAAGTATGTTGTGACTTCCAAGAGGATCTATAAGATCAAGCATGCCACAGATGGTAGCATAGAAAATACAAAGCGAGGTTTGTAGCTCATGGCTTCTCTCAAAAAGAGGGAATCGACTATGAAGAGACTTTTGCACCTGTAGCCAGACACACTTCCATCAGATCAGTACTTGCTCTGGCTGCAGTGATGAAATGGAAGATATACCAGATGGATGTCAAGACAACTTTCTTGAATGGTGTAGTCAAAGAGGAAGTCTATGTGGAGAAACCACTCGGTTTTGAGACATATGACAGAGGGTCATACGTGTGCAGATTGAAGAAATCCTTGTATGGCTTGAAGCAAGCTCTTAGGACTTGGTATGGTAGGATATACATCTTTCTATCCAGTTTGGGATTTACTAAGAGTAAAGCAGATTCCAACCTTTACTACAAGGTTGAAGAAGGCAATCTTGTGATACTACTCTTGTATGTGGATGACCTGTTTGTAATAGATAAGGATGGGTTGATTGCCGATACCAAGAGGAAGCTTGCTGTCGAGTTCGAGATGAAGGACTTGGGGATGATGCACTATTTTCTAGGTATGGAGGTATGGCAGAGTGCAGATGGAATCTTCCTTGGATAAGGGAAGTATGCAGTAGAGATTCTGAAGAGGTTCGGGATGATGGACTGCAAGGCCATGGCCACACCTATGGCATCGAACCTAAAGCTTCTGTGTGATGCTTCATCTGATTCGGTTGATGTCACGATGTATCGTCAGATGATTGGGTCCTTGATGTACCTGACAAATATGAGACCAGATATTTGCTTTGTGGTGAACACATTGAGCCAATTCCTGACAGATCCCAGAGGTGTTCACCTGGTTGTTGTAAAGAATATTTTGAGGTACCTGAAGGGTACAATTGATTATGGGATCAAGTATGATGCGAATCAAAAGTTTAACCTATAGGGTTATGTTGATTTAGATTGGGCAGGTAGTGTTGCAGATAGGAAGAGCACATCTGTGTGTTGCTTCAGTATGGGATCAGGTGTGATCTCTTGGTTTAGCAGGAAGCAGTCCTGTGTAGCATTGAGTAGAGCTGAAGCAGAGTATGTTACAGCTTGTTTGGCTAGTTGTGAGGCAATATGGCTCTGGAAGCTATTGTCTGAGTTATTTGATCTCCTGCTGGAGGCTACTGGTATCTTTTGTGACAACCAGAGTTGTGTGAAGCTATCTGAGAACCCGGTGTTCCACGACAAGTCGAAACACATTGAGATCAAATATCACTATATCAGGGATATGGTGTAGAGAGGAGTAGTGAAGCTCCTGTATGTTGCGATGGATGAGCAGGTTGTAGATGTGCTGACAAAACCACTAGCCAGAGTGAAGTTGGAGTACTTCAGGGAGAGGCTTGGTGTTCTTCAGATTGATGATACTTCAAGGAAGAAGTGATGGACACATTTGCTAGAAGCCATTCCAAGCATGGTGAGAGGAGGATCCTTCCCATGGCTGTGGATGTAAGCGTTGGATAATGAGCATTAGGACGATGCTCCAGTTACTACTCTGTATATGCATCATGTTGGATGCTTGGTATGATCGGTTGGATCATGTATATGTATATGCATCATGTTGGATGCTTGTTATGATCAGTTGGATCATGTATATGTATATGCATCATGTTGAATGCTTGGACCATGTATCTATATATGTATCAGGTGGATACGTTGTATGATCAGGTAGATCATGTATATTGATATATATTAGGTGGATACATTATATGATCATGTGGATCATGTATCTGTGTATGCATCAGGTGGATACATTGTATGATCAGGTGGATCATGTATGATGATATGTATCAGGTAGATACTTGGTATGCATCAGGTGGATGCATTGTATGATCAGGATGATCGTGGATGATGAGCTTCAGGATGTTGCTTCAGATGACATGCATCAGGACGATGCTGTGATGATGATCAAGATGATGTATGGTGAGTATCAGGTTGATACTCTGTGGCCATGGACAGGTTGTGCAAGGGTAGCATGTAATAAGTCCTGGAGATATGGACAGGTTGTGCTAGTCACGTAAAAGGACTCAGATGCTCTTTAGAGATCTTACTTGGCAAGACACTCTTTTAAGGTTTTGCTAGACCACATGTAATAAGTCCTGGAGATATGGACAAGATGAAAAATGCCTCAGATGTTCTGTAGAGATCTTGCTTGTCAAGACACTCTTTTAAGGTTTTGTGGTAGGGGTCACATGTAATAAGTCCTGGAGATTTGGACAGGATGAAAAAGGCCTCAAATGCTCCTTAGAGATCTTGCTTGGCAAGACACTCTTTGAATGTTTTGTGATAGTCACATGTAAAAGATCTTGGGAGATCCGATAGGTTGAACTATGTGCTCGTAAAATGCCTGGGATGCTCTTTCAAGGTTTTGTTGATGCATGTAATCAATCCTGAGGATTCCAAAGTATGGCCAATGATGATGAAGACCTACAGGTGGTGGTCCTACATCCAGTATGAAAAAAGACTAGCTCTGTAGAACTTCCTATGACGAGTAGATTGGAGATTGATTGAGATAGTAGCAGCTGTGACAATGACGATGACTCGATGAAGATGATCCAGAGAAGAATACTTGTGCTAGAAGACCTGTGTCAGGAAATACCTTCCTAGTTAAGAGGGAGTGTTGATGTAATTGTAACTTTGGAATGTATTTCACCTATGTATACTGTATTCCTATAGAGGTGTTATTATTCCTCTATACGGAAGTGTTTGTATTCCTATAGAGATGTTATTATTCCTCTATACGGAAGTGTCATCATTTATATTGTAAGTGTCGTAACTTATACTTGATGGGTTATTAGACCACCTTGTTGGGGTCGGCCCTATATACGTCATGTGTGTTAAAGGGTTATTAGACCACCCTATTGGGGGTTGTCCCTGTCAGCATTATGTTATGTGGTTAAGTTAAGGCCGACCTAGTAAAGGTTATTAGGCAAGTCAAGTCAAGTATAAATAGAGTGCGGGAGGCACTCTATTTGATCATTCAATTTCTCACTCATACTCTCATTGGAGAGTGGCGCACTTGTGGAGGAGGAGAAGCTTCTGCTAGGAGGACTATCTCTTGTACTTGGTTTGTATCATTGCTCTATTTATCTCTGAGGAAATTGCGGGGTTTTTCACCTTCTTGGTTTTCCCTGGTGAAACTCTGTGTCTCTTGTGTGCTTGCATTATTGTGTCCATGATTGATATGTTGTAGATATGTTGTACATGTTATTCTCTCAGTTAAGATCCTAGATTAGATTGAAATTTCTGAAAAAATAACACAACTGTAGGACCTTCAAAACTGGGCTCCCACGTAGCTAGTAATTCCTCTCCTAAAAAGAGGAATACTCTCCCTGAAACAGAGCGTTGGGACATTCCATATTCACCAAGAAATGAACCACCTAGGTACACTCTCTTTGGAAATCAAGTCTTCATGGAGGATGAACATGAAGATCATGTCCGACAGGAGGAAGAAGAGGGAGAAGTTAGAACTGAAGGTACTTTTGGGTTCCCCATCCTATACACTGCACAAGATATAACCATGAAAAACATCCCTCCCTCCTCACTACCGACCTTTTATGGGAAGAGTAGTGAGGATCCAGATACATTCTTATTCTAATTTGACATTTTGTGTAGGAGCTATAACTATCTACAAGATGGCCAAAAGCTAAAACTTTTTCCTGCCACATTAAAAGATTCTACTATTCGATGGTTTATGGGGTTAGGAGAATCTAGCATTAGATCTTGGGAAGACATGAATACTGCATTTCTACGGAAATATCAGGATTACTGTAAACCTAAGGACTCTCGCAATGATATTTTCAAAATACAACAACTTGAAGATGAGAGCCTAGAAGACTATCTCGAAATATTTAACTATGTGTTACATAAATCCAAGTATAGTGATCTTCGGGAAGATGCAGTAAGAACACTCTTCCTCAAGGGAATCTCAGAAGAATTCTTAGAAATCCTTAATCTCATGGCAGCAGGAGACATCTCTCATAAGTATTTCACACAGATTTGTAAGCTATGTAGGAATTACTCTAGGAGCGGAGGGAAAAGTGGAAGACACTTTCGAGAATCTTATACTAGGAACCTAAAGGGAAATACATCTAGTCGTGGTGGAGTTACAAGGGTAGAATTGGGAAACCTATTAGAAAATTTTAAAATAGATATCTTAGGAGCCATGGGTTCTCAATTAGATGCATTACAAGCTAAAAAGAGACAGGATGAAGAGCGTGCAACAATGAGTGTTTTCTAACCTAGGTGTAGAACTAAACATCCCCAACGGGAATGTCCATTGAATAATGTTTCAGTATGGAACCTTTGTACAGAAGAACATCCAACTAATAACTGTCCATTGTTGCCTGGGTTGCAAGCTGTATATAAGAGTGGAAATTTTGGTGAAACATCTAGGAGGCCTTGGCAACCTAGAGATCAACCACCATATCAGGATGCATCATCACAATTTCCACCCTATTACCATCCTTATCAACCTCCTCAACAATGGAACACTTCAGGTTGGAAATATTGGCCACCGCAGTACCCTCCTCGGAATGCTCAACAACAGCAATGGCCACACGGATGGAGATGACAAGCTTATGCTCAACCACCTCCTCCTATGCCTAACTATCCTTACCCACCTAATATACAACAACTCTTTCCTAGATTTGTACCTCATTCATTACCCCCTATCACAAATCAACCTCACCACTTCCAGAATATGAATCCCCTAAGACCCACAATATTACTTGCACAACCGATACCAAATCCTAACAACAAGCCAACTCAATCTCTTAACAACATTGGGTTTCTACCTCTTCCATCATATGCCATTTCGACTGCACCAGTGCATGAGATTCAACTGCGGTCTGGAAGAGTTATGCAAGATCATCCCAAATCATCAGTTGTTATCCGAGAAGAGAATGAAGAAGAAGACATACATAATGAAAATTTGAATGATGCATTCTTAAATATGTGGTTATTACTAAAGACTCAACACATAACCATCCTCGTGAAGAAGTAATTCCAAGAGAAAAAGCATCCCCATATCCGGAGTGTCTAGTAATAGAAAAACCTGTAACTTATCCAGAGTATGATATCATTAACGAATTGAAAAATATTTGTATCAAGATCCTTTGTTACAAGACATTAAAGATATACCAATCTATAGTAAAGTGATAAAGGAACTCTGTATTAAAATACCAGGTAAGAAGCAAAAAGACCCTCCGACGATTCATGTCATTGGGGAAATGTCAGATTACATAACAAACCAACCTAGAATTCCAAAGTATACAAATCCAGGAAATCCTGTGGTAACTGTTATCATCTATAACACTACCATAGGGAACACACTTATTGATCTAGGGGCTGCTATTAACCTCATGACTACCACAGTTTTAGAAACTCTCCATTTAGGACAGTTTCTCCACCTTACCCCAACAATGCTAGAATTAGCAGATCGCACTATGGTGTAGCCTGCTGGGATCTTAGATGATATCATTGTATCAGTGGCTTCATGGGAATATAATTTGGAATTTATGGTCATAGAATCAAAGGACCCTTCTAAAGGACATCCTATTATTCTGGGAAGACCTTGGTTAGCCACTGGTAATGCATTTATAGGATGTAGGGATGGAGAGATGATCATATTTGATGGATTGCCTACAAGAAAACTAGCTTTATACCCACCAGCACAACCAGTAATTGAAAACCTATTTTGGTTAGATTGTCCTTTTGGGGATGAGAACTTGGAAGAACTTTCCCTTGTTAGTGATTTCTCCTGGGCACTTCAAGAACAAAATATCAAAAATGTGTTGAACCAATTTATCTCTTCCACAACATGTATATAATTTCCTCAATCTTTTTCCCAACTTGACCAAATATTTGGAGACGAATTCCAAGAAAACATGAGCCTCTCAAGATTTACAAGTACACCCTGTGTCTTCACAATCAAAGAACATATAGGATCCTATACCATACCTTGTGAGGTTAGTCCTGAAAAATTTCTACATATAAATGCAGGTTTAGATGAGAGTCAGCAAAAACAATTACTAAAAGTTCTCAAGAGTCAAACTGGAGCATTTGCATGGGAATACACCGATATGAAGGGTATACACCCAGATACTTGTATTCACCACATTTACACAGATTCAAACATACCTCCTATCAGGCAACCCCAGAGAAGAATGAATCAAACCCTAAAGGATATAGTTAAAGATGAATTACAAAAACTCCTTAATACTGGTTTCATCTACCAAATTTATAACAGTAATTTGGTGTCTCCTCTCGTAGTAGTTACAAAGAAAGATACAGGGAAATGGCGTATCTGTGTTGACTTTTGAGAATTGAACAAGGCCACTCTTAAGGACTACTTCCCTTTACCTTTCATTGACCAGGTGTTAGATACCTTGTCAGGGAAACAATACTTTTCCTTCCTTGATGGGTATGGCAGATACAAACAAATATTAATAACACCTGAGGATCAAGACAAGACAACCTTTACTTGTTCTTGGGGGACATATGCCTATAGAGTGTTGCCATTTGTCCTATGTAATGCACCTGCCACTTTCCAAAGTGCAGTCTTAGGAATTTTTGTTGACCTCATACATGACTGTGTAGAAGTTTACATGGATGATTTTACAGTTTATGGTAATACCTTCCAAGAAGCCCTTGATAACATTGAAGTAGTTCTTATTCGATGCCAAGAAACAAACTTATCCCTTAGTCATGAAAAATGTAAGATTTTACTAATCGAGGGCATAGTTCTGGGAAATCATATCTCTCTTCAGGGTATCAAGGTGGATCCTGCCAAGATAGAAATAATTGTTAATATTCCTCCTCCAAAAAATCAGAAAGAGGTAAGGAGATTTCTTGGCCATGCAGGCTATTATAGACGTTTTATTGAAAACTTTACTAATATAGCCACACCTATGTTCAAACTACTCATGAAAGATACATAATTTCAATGGACTAAACCTTGTCAACACGCCTTCGAAAATTTGAAAGCAAAGCTATCAGTGGCACCAATACTTAGGGGCCCCAATTGGTCCCTTCCCTTCCATATATCCATTGATGCTTCCGACATAGCTATAGGAGTAGTCTTAGGTCAAAAAGAGGGACAAACATCACATGCCACCTATTTTGCTAGCAAAAATTTGACTCCTGCAGAATCAAAATACACTGTTACTGAAAACGAGTTTCTAGCAGTAGTCTATTCCATTAACAAGTTTCGTCACTATATCACATGATATGAAGTTTTTGTACACGCATACCACTCCGCCATTTAAATTTTTAATGAATAAACCAATCACTAATGGCAGGGTGACTCGGTGGCTTCTTTTGTTACAAGAATTTAACATCATTGTTGTTGATCGTCCTAGTCGAGAGAATGTGGTAGCATATTTTCTCTCTCGAATTCAAATTGACGATAATGCCAGTCCCATCGATGATAACTTTCCGGATGAACATTTTTTTGTTGTGTCTGTTCAAACCCCTTGGTTTGCAAACATAGCCAATTATTTAGCAACTGGAAAGATACCAAACCATCTCTCCCCACCTGATAAATGTAGGATCATAGTTCAAAGTTCTAATTATTCTTGGGTGGACAATGATCTTTTTCATACTGGTCCTGATCTTATTATTAGACGATGTGTACGAGACGATGAGATGGAAGAGATCCTCCATGCATGTCATGGTGGACCTTGTGGTGGGAATTTTTCTGATAAGAGAACAACTTACAAAGTGTTGCACTCTGGATACTATTGGCTAAGCATTTTTAAAGATGCTACCAAGTATCTGAAGGGATGTGACAGTTTCCAAAGAATGGGTAGACCTACGCCATCCGATGAGATTCCCTTACATCCCCAGGTTATGATTGAGCCTTTTGAAAAATGGGCTCTAGATTGCGTTGGGCCAATTTCCCTATGTCTCGCAAGAAGAAGTACATCCTAGTCTGTACAAACTATGTCACCAAGTGGGTGGAAGCTAAAGCCTTATTCTGAGCCACATAGAAATATGTGGTAGAGTTTATATATGAAGAAATATTTACTCGATTCGGTGTACCTAAGGAGATTGTAACTGATCAAGGATCTCAGTTCACCTCCAAGTTGATGAAAGAGCTTACTGAAAAATATGTTATTAGACATTGTAAATCTTCACCATATCACCCGCAAGCCAATGGTCGGGTAGAGCCACCAACAAAGTATTAGAAGACATCCTGACTAAGACTATCTATCCAGTTACACCACAAAGATTGGGCAGATAGGCTTCCAGAAGCCTTGTGGGATTATAGAATAACTTGGATGAATACCACTGGCCACACACCTTATGAACTTGTTTATGGTAAACAAGTTCTTCTACCCATTGAATTTCAAGTCAAAACTTTTCGTATGGCTGTACAATTAGGGATGGATCTGGAAGAAGCACAAAGACAACGAATCCTGCAGATAAATGAATTAGACAAGATTCCATTCAACGCACAATTCTAATACAAAACCAATGCAAAAGTGGCATGATAAATACATTAAACAAAAAAAATTCAAAATTGGAGACTGGGCATTAATTTTTGATTCAAGGTACAAAAACTTTAAAGGTAAATTAACTACTCGTTGGATGGGTCCATATGAATTGTTACAGCTTTTGATAATGGATCTGTTGAGATTAAGACAACTGATGATTCACAAATTGCCTTTGTTGTAAATGGACATAGACTTAGACTTTATCATCAACCAATATCTAAACAAGACTTTGTGCAGAATGCCTTACAACATAAGGAGATGGAGTTGGTTGAAGAGGAAGTCATTCCTCCTTCTCATGGTTCTTGAATGATTTTGGGTTATCTTCATGTGTATATGTAAATATATTTTTGTTTCTTTAAATAAATAAGAGTCATTGCTAATAGCTGATTTCATTTATACAGGAAATTCATTCTTATGATCAACTTATGGAATTTTGTCAATTAAAACAGGAAGACTCTTCTCCTTTCCCTAATTTTGAAAAACAAAAATTCATATGACTTTTCTTTGTACATATGTTGTTGTTGTGAATAAATTTGAATCATCTAACAAGTGGTTTTGCAGTTTGATTACAAGAACCTTATCTCTATAATCAACTCATGAAATATTATCTGAAAAGGGAAGTGCTCTAAAAAAATCATAATGCATCCTAACTCCTCTTTTTATTATTGTTGAAAATTGAAAATTTATAGTGAAAAGTTAAAGTGTTCTTTATATCATTTCTAACCACTTTCTTCTATGATTCTTTTTTATGCTTTTATATATGGTATTTGATTCAGACATGCACATTTCTGATTTATCATTAGAATTGCTTAATACCTACTCTAATCATCATGTTTTTCAAAGTTCTATCTTACGCCTATGGACTACTAGTTCATCCCAGACTCATTATCAAAACTTGTCTCTTAAGCATTTAAAAAAAAAGGTAGCCCAAGAGTGAGTGTTATTTCTACTTGTGGGGAACATTACTGTTCGTTTATGAAGAAGATAGACTGAGAAGTCAAGGGATAGCTTTAGGTTATTATCTTTTGACATGATCTATAATTCAGGCTATTATAAATAAAGTTACTCATAAGAGTCGCTCTAAAAATTTGAATTATGTTTTTAGCAGGCTTAACACACTCTAGTTCCAACTGGATTCCACATACTAAAATCATTATACGAAGCAAACCCGTCAGGGTACTGAACAGCCTCGCTGGTAGAGAGTTCATGCTAAGTAAAATCTTAAACAAGGAAGCTTGGTAAATGCAAGTAAACCCGTCGGGGTACTGAACAGGCTCGCTGGCAGCGGGGCTATGCTTGCATGGTACCAAGATAAACCCGTCAGGGTACTGAAAAGGCCTGCTGGAAGCGAGGGAATATCGGGTAAAAGAGATATGGTTAATGCATTACTATGCACATGGCTCATCTAAAAAAACCTGAGTATACAAATACATGTTTAGGCCAAATTATTTATACTGTCATTAGAGAATGGCTGTAAGTTGGACTTGGACCCTGTCATCTAATTCAAACAATACCTAGGATATGATTATCCTAGAAGTGGTACCCATAACCATAGAAATATAACGAACTCCAAGGTGAACTTTATCTATATTCTTTGGATGACAAGAGATATTTAAAATGAGTCAAGGATGACTGGTTTCCCTATGGCATTTTTTGCATCAATTGTACTATCATTATTCATATGGTCTTCCTAAGCACTGTTATTTTTTTGATTAATGGGCATATATGAATCATCTCCATTATTAGTTAGTATTTTTTTTCTTACGAAAAATAATAACATTTTAGAGCTATTGGCTAAACTATTAATTGAAAATATTTGAATATTAATCAGTTTTTCTTTGATGGCTTGAGGACATGCCTTATTTTTGGTTTGGGGGAGGTTCATAACTGTCTTTACTTTCTAATTATTTATAAAAAAAAGTCCATTTATATCTGAAAAAATGATATGTGTTTTCAGGATAATGCAAGTAGCAGAAGATTGTTCTGATCCATGATAAATAAAGAAGAGTGCGACTAAATTTTCAAAAAAGCAGGATTACATCATCCTTTTGTGTGCTGGCATCCCAGAAAAATTCTCTGCATAATTAGCAGTAGTCATATCCAGCAAAGCACATTTTGTACAGAAGGTCCGTATGAAGGATCAAAGGAGGGTCGAATGACGATCCGAATGAAGTGACGAATGAGGTGAATGAATGACGATCTGAATGAAGTACGAAATGTTGATCCGAATGAAATCATAGCGTATAACAGCATGATTTAGTTTGCTAAGGTATCTAATTTTGAATTCTGCTATCAAAATCCAATTGACTCACCATACCAGGGATCAATCAAATGTCATCTGTCATGTCCCAAATTGGCATTGGGTCACAATGGCCTAAGCACATTGGACATATTCATTAGAGTTTTTCAAATTGATGCTAAGGGTCAAATAATTGCCAAGGAGGAAAATTACTAGTTTCCTAGGTTTGGGGTGGAAGCTTTGGGATTTGCAATAAGGGGAATAATAAATGATGTTTGAACATTAGGATGGCATAAATATTTAATAAAAGAGAAAATAAATATATACAAGTGAAAATCAAGTGGAATTTGATCATGAAGACACATGGAGGAAGGGGGACCCACATATGGCTAGATTTCCCCACTACACTTGGCATCATTCTCTCACCAATTCGAATTCAAGGTGAATGGTAAAATACTTGGGGGAGTTCAAAAGGTATTATTCATTGCATGACTCATCCAAGGTCGAAATGTAGAGGAAGAGTAAATCCCATGGAAGAGGAAGAGGCAATTTGGAGCTAGTGAGACACTTGGGCTAGATTCGCTAGCTCTATGACAACAATGATGAAGATGCTATGACACCTATGACACAAATCATACCTGAAGGATGAAATATGACATATATGACATGTCAGGGATAAAAATAGCCTCCAAGAGGGTGCTCAAGGGATTTAGGGCATCTAAGATGCTTCCACATGTGATTTGGTGGAAGTGGGAGACTAGGAATTGTTGTACAAGTGGCGTTCTTTGGAATCTCTTCCAACTTGAGTTGGCATGGGTATATTGGAAGGAATGCAACCCATGGAGTACATTAGAAGTTTATAAATTTCAATAACAAAGAATGAAACCATATTTTTATTATTTGAGAAATTTGCACTTGCATTTGTGAAGAGGGAGAGCTAGTGGATGACTAGTTTCTTTCCTTAACCAATTTCGAGGGTGAAATATTCCCATCCAAGTTGGTAATTGGAAAGGCCATTCAGAACTTTCATTTGGAGCTTTAATGGAGTGTTTATTTGTAGGTGTAAGATACAGGGAAGCTCATTGTTTCATCTTGTGCAACACACTCTCTCAACCATTTCTAGTTTTGATGGCATATTCTTGACCCTTGAGGGAGGGCGTTTTTGGTGAGAGCTTGTACTCTTTGGGAGAGATTATCATGATCTATTTATGTTTTAATATGATTAATATACTCTTTTATTCATCTGCAAAAAATTTCAGGTCTAAATACCAAGTGGTTATATGTAAAATGGATTATTAATGAGAAAACAGTGACCATTCCCCCACTAGATTGATGTATGCCAATGTAATGATGATGATTTCGAATGGAAGAATATTTATATGATTTATTTATGATGTATGGAATTAAATTTATGATTATTACAAGTTTCATGTTCAGCACTTAATCATTTGGAGCCATCTTGCTCATTTTTATTTTACTTGAAGAAGATTTCATGCTATTTCCCCCAAGGTCGAACTAGTGATTTTTGCTGCTATTTGGGAGAAGGTTAGAACGGAATTAATAATTTATTAATGGTGAAAAGGAGACCTAAATAATGTCCCTCGGACATCCCCTACCTATTTTCAGAATTTCGAGTGAGTTTGGAGGCATTTGGAGGGTCATTTTCAGTACTTACCCTAGGGGGATTTGAACCCCAAATTGCTAGTTAAATTCCACACTTTGTCCAGAATCTTAAAAAGTTTACAGAAGTATTTTGATGGTCATAAATCATCCATGAACATCATAATAAATTAAAAATATCATTCATACACCTTCACTGAAGATTTAGAGGCATTTGGAGCCAATTGGAGACCTAGAGACCAATACTAGTCAAAGGGAAATTACTAGTAAAGTTCCCTACATTGGCCAGAATTGAAAGAGGATTTGCAGAAGTATTTTAAAGGTCCAAAAGCATCCACGAAACAAATATTTATGTTCTAACATCATCCATATACCTTCTCAGAATATTTGGGAGCATTTGAGACAAATTGAAGACCTAGGCATCAAAACTAGTCAAAGGTCGAATTTGGGGAAAAAGTGAAAAATTGGTCCTTTTAATAAATATTTGAAAAAGGGTCATTATAGTGGTATTAGAGAATGATATTGGCACTTGATGTGGTCTGATATTCATGAGGACAAGATGTCAGGGACCACCATTATATATTGAAACCAAAAGTGTTTTTGTTGAAGAGGAAAAAGTGAGGAAAATAAGCCAATGGGTGAGCATATTTTCTCAAGCACGGGACCCCATAATAGAGAAAATGAATTTCAGAGAACACCAGGGCCTACTATACCAAAATTTCTTAAGTCCAAATATATGGAATAAATTCATCTCGAATGAAAAAATTTGAGTGAAGGTTGCAGAAACACTATACCATTTTATCAATACCTCATTATAAAAAACAAGCTCAAGATGAAGGAAGGTAATAAGAATCCATTTCAAAATAGAGATTCCAAAGATATTGATCCTAAGGAAAACAAGGGGCAAAATGCATCAGCTTTCTTGAAGGAGCAAAAGGAAGAGACATCACAAGAGCATGAAGAATATACTATTGAAAATATGGAAGATCATTTCGAGACACCTTCTACCTTAGACATGAACCAAAGAGCATCTACTGATGGATGCTTGAACTATGAAGAAGTAGCTACTGATGGGTGCTTACACCTTTATGTTGGTGACATAGAGATCACTTTTGAAAGTGTTTCTGCAAGCAAAACTTCCATTAAACATGAAAATGAATACCTTGTAGCAGTTGAAGAAGAAACAAGATCAACTTCCCCATCACCACTTGAGCTTCATGAAGTTGGTCCAAGCAAAAAATAAGAAGATGAGGAGATTAATTTGAAAGAGCCTCATTTTAATTAAGGGTCCTTAAAGATGAATGAAAAGAACATCCAATAATCCCTCAACATTCTCCATGACACTCAAGCATTGGTGTCAAATTCTTATTGGAGAGCTACTTCATTGGAGGAAACATCCTTCCTTGAAAACATGGAGAAGGATCAAAGAGCAATGTGCCACATCAAAGGTAATTTCATGTCTTTGATTTTTGATAGAAACCATTTTTTTGAGCTTAATGAATTGTTACATGATGCATACTTGAAGAATAGTGAGGATAATCATAAGCTCACAATTCAAAATGAGCAACTTCTTGGAAAGTTGCAAGATACTTGTTTTTCCTCCTATGTTTCAGATTGTCAAATGGTATATTGTTTGGAGGATTCTCATGACATGGTGGATCAAGAGAAATGTGGAAATTTGAATGTGCTTGATGTGTTTGAAGATGAACTTGAAGAGATCCAAACACTTGATGTGGTGGAAGAGAACTTGAATTGTCTCTTGATGAAGGTTATGCAATTTTTAAAGAAGAGCATGATTCCTCTACATTGGAACCAATCTATGACAAAGGTTTCACACTTTTGAAGGACTTGCATGACACTACCCATATGGATCCTTCCCATGATGAACCTTCTGCAATTTTTGATCATTTGGATGAGTTAGTTCATTCTCCTACATCCCACAATTACATGCTTTGCAGCATCAGTCTCAATGATGTATGGGTGAAAGGGTTCTTTTTGATGGTGCCACATGAGGAGTATGGAACTCCAAGATTTAATTTTTATGATGACATGGTTGGAGCACATTCTTATTCACATTTGCAACAACATCATTTTTTACTTTATGATGATGCACATCTATCCGGATGCACCTATGATATGCATTTGAGTCACTTGAAGACTCATGGTTTTTCTTGCTCAACACTTGATTCATTTGATGTTGGAGGAACTTCATCCAACACTTGGGGTGAATAGATTTATTATTGGAGAACATTTTTTGTTGGCAGATACATACTTTTTAATATCTTTATGATTCTCACATTCAGGGATGTATGGGTGAGACTTCTTTGAGTCATTTGAAGTCTCCTTGTTTTTTCTGCGCATTATTTGGTTCATATTTTAGTGGAGATTCTTCATTCACTTCTTGGATGAAAGAATACATGGCTGAATATTTTTATGCATATCACATCCTTTTGGAGAAGCATTATAGGACATGGGATCCTCACCTATGTCATTGGAGCAAATTTGATTGGTCACTTGAAGTTTGTATGCACTTGGAAAATGGTGGTCTACTTGCTTGGAGGTATAATCACTTTCATGATTCTTTGATGAAGCACCTCCTTGATGTACATTTTCATTATGTCGTTATGTACTTTGATGATATATATTCTATACTCATGATGTTTGGAAGAATGCATACAAGAAAATGGGATCCAGGAATCCTCTTATCTGATGGTATGGGTTGGAGAGCACTCCTAATTGTTGGGGTGCAGTACAAACAATGGGACCTTGGAATAATTTTTGTCTCATTGGTTTCAAAGTTTTTGGGGAAACAAGTAGTATGGGACATGGATTTCCCACTTAATAAAGTGATTTTTATCATAGTAGTACAACATCAAGCATGGTGGTTCCTCTCTAAAATATTCATGGAATCTCAAAGACTCAAGGTTGGGCAATTCAATGGCAACTTCAAAGAATTATACAGAAAGCAGGGTCTTCAACACCCATGTTTGAAATTGCTTGAGGACAAGCAATATTGGGAAGGGAGGATTTGACATGTCCCAAATTGGAATTGGGTCACAATGGCCTAAGCACATTGGACATATTCATTAGAGTTTGTCAAATTGATGCTAAGGGTCAAATAATTGCCAAGGAGGAAAATTACTAATTTCCTAGGTTTGGGGTGGAAGCTTTGGGATTTGGAATAAGGGGAATAATAAATGATGTTTGAACATTAGAATGGCATAAATATTTAATAAAGGATCTAAATAAATATATACAAGTGAAAATCAAGTGGCATTTGATCATGAAGACACATGGAAGAAGGGGGACCCACATATGGCTAGATTTCCCCACTACACTTGGCATCATTCTCTTACCAATTCGAATTCAAGGTGAATGGTAACATACTTGAGGGAGTTCAAAAGGTATTATTCATTGAATTACTCATCCAAGGTAGAAATTTAGAGGAAGAATAACTCCCATGGAAGAGGAAGAGGCAATTTGGAGCTAGTGAAACACTTGGACTAGATTCCCTAGCTCTATGACAACAACGATGAAGATGCTATGACACCTATGACACAAATCGGACCTGAAGGATGACATATGACATATATGAAATGTCATGGATAAAAATATCCTCCAATATGGTTCTCAAGGGAATTGGGGAAGCTAAGATGCTTCCACATGTGATTTGGTGGAAGTGGGAGACTAGGAATTGTTGTACAAGTGGCGTTCTTTGGAATCTCTTCCCAACTTGAGTTGGCATGAGTATATTGGAAGGAATTCGACCCATGGAGGACATTATAAGTTTATAAATTTCAATGATCAATAAATAAGCCAGCTTTTGATCATTTGAGAAATTTGCAATTGCATTTGTGAAGAGGGAGAGCTAGTGGATGACTAGTTTCTTGCCTTAGCCAATTTCGAGGGTGAAAGGTTCCCATCCAAGTTGGTAATTGGAAAGGACATTAAGAACTTTAATTTGGAGATTTAATGGAGTGTTTATTTGTAGGTGTAATATACAGGGCAGCTCATGGTTTATTCTTGTGCAGCACACTCTCTCAACCATTTCCAGTTTTGATGGCATATTCTTGACCCTTGAGGGAGGGCGTTTTTGGTGAGCTCTTTTACTCTTTGTGAGAGATTCTGATGATATATTTATATTTTAATATGATTAATATACTATGTTATTCATCTCTAGAAAGTTTCAGGTCGAAATACCAAGTGGTTATATGTAAAATGGATTATTAATGAGAAAACAGTGACCATTCCCCCACTAGATTGATGTATGCCAATGTATTGATGATGATTTTGAATGGAAGAATATTTATATGATATATTTAGGATGTATGGAATTAAATTTATGATTATTACAAGTTTCATTTTCATCACTTAATCATTTGGAGCCATCTTGCTCAGTTTTATTTTATTTGAAGAAGATTTCATGCTATTTCCCCCAAGGTCGAACTAGTGATTTTTGCTGCTGGTTGGTATAAGGTTAGAACATAATTAATAATTTATTAATGGTGCAAATGAGACCTAAATAATGTCCCTCAGACATCCCCTACCTATGTTCATAATTTCGAGTGAGTTTGGAGGCATTTCGAGAGTCATTTTCAGTACTTACCCTGGGGGAATTTGAACCCCAAATTGCTAGTTAAATTCCATACTTTGTCCAGAATCGTAAACAAGTTTGAAGAATTATTTTGATGGTAATAAATCATCCATGAACATCATAATCAAGTAAAAATATCATTCATACACCTTCACTAAATATTTAGAGCCAATTGGAGACTTAGAGACCAATACTAGTCAAAGGGAAATTACTAGTAAAGTTCCCTACATTGGCCAGAATTGAAAGTGGATTTGCAGAAGTATTTTAAAGGTCCAAAAGAATCCATGAAACAAATATTTATGTTCTAACATCATCCATATATCTTCTCAGAATATTTGGGAGCATTTGAGGCAAATTGGAGACCTAGGCATCAAAACTAGTCAAAGGTCGAATTTGGGGAAAAAGTGAAAAAATTGGTCCTTTTAATACAAATTTGAAAAAGGGTCTTTACATCATCTCTGCACTCGATCTCATTCCTTTACTCATCTCAAATTCATCAAATGAATAAATTAATCATGCATTATTGCGATTTTCAGAATCATTATATGGCTATCATATGGTTTTAACTCCCCATTAAGTTATATGCATGCGATCTGTCATTGTATTAATCAAAAGTCATCATGTTCTTTTATGTTACTTATGCTTATAATCTCATGATGAAAATTACATTCAACCTGTCCAAATTTTACTTTGGACATGGTTGAATATATCATAACCATACGAATTCACTAATGCAAGCATTTTTATGATGGCACACGATTCTAGATCTTTGCATGATAGCGTGATTGTTCAAATATGCTAAATCTCTACTCACGATCATTCAACCGTTCGAACGGATCACATTTTAAACCAATGCCTGCATGAATTTTGCTTCATTCTGCTTTCCCTCATCTTTCTTGAGTCTATCAAGCCGCGTATCTTGCAATTTCTTGCATCCCCTGTATCCCTTGCATCCATCCACCTCTGTTTAACAATGTTGATCTGCTATGAGCCTAGAAGCCACTAGGATTTGCTCCGTATCCCTGAATTCAAATCATTCCGTGAAGTGTTTCTTCGAGTGGACTGGATTCTGTTCCTTCATCTTCTCGAAGGCCATGGTGACGAGATCTCACTTCTATTCGCCAAAGGATTCAATGAAGAAACGGCCAAGGTTGGCCATCTTACCTTTCCTGTGACTGAGGAGTCTATTGCGTTGGAAACAAAGCTTCCCAGGGAGGGTGCTCATTGGCACAAGCACCTCTTCCTCCCGTGGACGACTCATGAATTGTCTCTCAAATCCAAATATCAACACGTTGCAGGAACGAAAGGATTCCACAGGGAGTGGATTAAGCCAGAATATCTCGAACCCTTGACTGTTATCATCCGGTTGATCACCTGTGAGGGTAAGTTTACTGTCTTCAAAGCCTTCCACTTTCAATTATTAGCTCATTTTGTTAATAATCAAGCCCTAAATTTCCCATTTTATTTCCTAAAGAGCCTTGATAAAATGCCTAACTAGGTTAGGAAAAATGTAGTTAACCCCGCTGGCAATTTATACCATCACTGTCTCATAAAAATCCTGGTCATTCACCAGTTGAAGGAAAAGGGGAAAACATGGGATAGCTTTGTGTTTGAAGTACTAAACCTCCATTTGGTCAAGAAGACCCTTGTCAAATCCCCTACCTCTCGCAAGTGTCACCGATTTCAAACTCGTGCTAATGAACCTGCTTAAACCTCTGCCCAAGCAAAAAGGGATACTATGTCTGTGCAGTTCAGTGAGGGTGCCTTGGGATAAATGCACCTTGTTCATTCTCCTCTCCTGAGCTTTTCCACGAGGACACGACCACAAAACCCCCATTCTTTTCACTAATACCCACAAAGTCAAGAAAGGCCAATCATGATCAGTCTGTCGACTAGACCATCGTCCAGTCTATCGATCAGTCTGTCATTCATCCAATGCATTCAGATAGCCTTGATGACCAAATAGATAACCTTGTCCTTGAAACACCCCTTCTTGTGTTAGCCAATGTCTCTGCCCAATTGCTTGAAGATCCTGTCTTTGAACCTGCCCTTGCACACATTGAAGGTAAGGCTCATGAGGAACACATTACATCTGCTGATCCCGAAACATGTCTAAAAGGATCGAGCCCTCACAAAGATCCTGAGTCTTTTGCAAAGCCATCTACTCCACTCCATCAGACCGTGGAAAAATTGACCCAAGACATAACACAGTTAAAAAGACAGAATGAGAAGTACGTTGAGATAATCTCTGAGCTTCGCAAAGAGAATAAGGAACTGCGTATACAAGTAAAGTGTGTCGAAGACCTGAACAACGCCATAACCTCTTCTCATGAATCTCTCCGGACGAGGCACGATACCTTGAGAGCCCAGGCCAAGAAGTTCAAGCCTAAATCTACTTCCTCATCTAAGTCGAAGGAAGCTACTACCGTAACTCATCCTTCTTCTTGAATTCCTCTCTGTTTTGCTCTGTGGGACCTGGCATATCTTCGGTTTGGGGGAATGTTTATGTCCATTTTTGTCATCGTTTTTGGCCATTAAACGTGCTCTGTTGGCACTAATTTTATCATTTTTGGGGTATTAATTCATACCTCTTTCCATTCAGACCGTCAATCAAACCCAGGTATGAATTTATTTGCATATCACACAAATCTTGATTAATTATCATTATATTATGATTTATTAACATTAATTCAACGTTTCTCGACCTTCTTGGCATATAGACTTCATTCTGTAGGCCATGGGTTTCAAACAGACCTTCATTCAGATGTGTGTTCACATTGAAGACGCCCTGCCGCATTTGGACCATCGTTCAGCCCTTCGTTCGCACCATTGGATTCGTTGGTTGGGATATTTCGGGGCATTAAAGACAAAAACGGTGACATGGGTTCCGTTGGCAACATGTCCCTCATGGTTTGTGAGCCTCCATTCTAGAAGATCCACGCTCCTGTCCACCTAGCTTGACAACTCATTCTCTGCCCACGTCAAAGGAAACCAACGCACAGCTGCTTGCGTCAAGGAGAACCAATGCCTGTGTAATCAGGCAGACAGCCTGTGTGCTGTGCTGAGCCGTTTTTGTAGTCATTAAGACCTCCTATTTTTAGAGAGGTCGACCACTGAAAGGGTCGACCTTCTCTCTTATTGTAAAATTATATAAAGACGCCTCTGGTGAAGAAACGCAGCATAATAGAGTTAGAAGTTAGCAGCAGTAGAGAGATACGTAGAGCTAGAGAACGACTTTGTAACCTTTGATTCAGTTAATACAAGTTTATGATTCAGCTGTTGATATTCTGTTGGTGATTAATTTGAGTTAGTTTCAATCCTTGATTGCTGAGAAGAGCCCCTCAACAACCAGAGGTTTTTATTGTGTATATTTTGTTATTTCTTTTCTGCAAATAAATGGTTTTCATTTTCAGTATTTAACTTGGTTTTCTGTAGATATTGTTTTATTTCCTGTTGTTAATATAATTTGCATTTTTAGAATCTAGAATGACCGGTCATGCATAGGTCTTTTTAGTTTCCTTTCAGTCTTTCCAATGCAATTAGATAAAGGTTAATTAGCTTAGTGTTTTAAGTTCAGTTGTAGTTAGATTCAGTTCTGTTAATTTTCCTGTAGTTGTAGATTAACTTTATTTTCAACCTTGCTTCATCATGCAATAGAAATGGTTTTCTTTCCTTAGGTATAGATTAGTGTAGTTGTTTCTTGTTATCTCAGCCTTAAAATGTTTTATTTATTGTTTTTCTTGCACTGTAGGTTCATATGCATAAACTAGCTGGCATTAGAATCATTTAGTATGCTAATGTTTATAGTTTATATCGTTTTCTGTCATCCGGACTGTCATTTGGACTGTCTTTCAGACTGTCATCTGGATTGTCATATGGAATTTAATATTTTCTACATTGTTTTTCTACTTGTTTAGAGTTCAATTTCTTAGATTTTCGAATTGTAATATTTCTTGTAATTGATCAGCATTTATATATGTAATTAAGACCTTGTTCCGAACCACATAGAGTTTCAATTAAGTTTCTTATTCATTCTTAGTTTTCGTTCATTCCCTTAACTTTGCTTTAGTTGCTTTTCAAATTATGTTTCTTTTATCTCCGATTTCTTAACTTGTTACTGCTCTAGAACTCGTCAATTCCATTCTTAGATTAGTCTACTTAATTCTTATTAAGATTGTTTTTGGATTAAACTTAGTAATTTCATTCTCCAAAGCATATTAGTTTTTATGATTTCTAAGTTCAAGCATAGGATTTTCTCTTCTCATTCACATAGTTAATGAAGATGTTCATAGAATAGGATTTGATTAAGAAATAAAATATTTTTATTAAGTTTTCTACTTGCTTCTAGATTACTTTTTTTCCAAGTCATTTGCTTAGGGATAAAGAACAGATGACAATGTTTAAAGTTAGTTGTAATTGGAAACTCTTTAGCTTGCATCTCTTTGTAGAAGTTAAACTAGATTTACTTCCGTTCTGTCTCCTTGTCACATTTGAAAGTCATTTTGATACCTTTTCTCCCATTCCTATTACATATGACACATTTCCTCAGAATCCTCAAGGAGAATGGAATTAGGTAGCTTAGCTTAGTTTTGAGTATTTGTCAAATGCATGAATAGTTTAACTGTTGAATTTCTTAAGATAGTTTGCAATTTTGCTTTAAGATAATATAGTTTCTTGTTTCCATAGTTAGTTATAAACTGAATCATTTCATTAATAGATTTCTGAATTTATAGTCATTACTTTCTAATTCCTAGGTTAGAGTTGAATAATTGATCAATAGTTTCCATATTTCATAAGAGTAGTTTTGCTTTTGATCAGGTCTTGTTTCCTAGAATAGTATTGTTGTTTTTATCTTTTCAGTTGTTGTTCATATAATAGAGTAGTATAGATTGATATTATTCTGATCTATTGGTTTAGTTAAGTTTAATCAGTTTAGTAGTTGTATTTTTGAAGTTTGACTCGGTTTTTCATTTTGAAAGATCTTTCGATCTTTTCATTATTAAACATTTCTAAGGTCGGTCGAGTTGATGTCTTAGGTACCATTCTACCTCAGCATATACTGTGCCACAACTCTAAGATTACCAACCCTGGTCGATAATTAAATATTTGGTGATTTCTTAAGACAATAAATACACCCAACAAGTGTAGCAGACCAAATAGTTAATAATATTCTAGAGTGGCACATTAATCATCAATAAAAAGGAAATAAGTTATTTACATGCATTTCATGTCATTTTGCATCCATATATATATAACCATCACATGCATAAACATCACATAATAATAAGAGGATCATAAAAATATAAAAGTATACACCCATGTGCAGATGTATATAAAATGATACTTCCAAAACATATTTGTGTTTATAGTAAGGAGCCCCGATGGCCCCATAAAAAATAAGTACATTGGTCAAATATCCCCATGCTCATAGCATGGGGGGTGGCTCTAAATGTTGCTAACTAATCATCTGAATAATCCGAGGCATCATCCTCAGTTTCCTCATCATTGCTATCAAAGCCTATACGGGGCATATCACCCTGCTTCAAATATCGTATGGCCTCAACATCCATAGCAATATGACATGACGCATCGTCAGACGCCACCTAGTATGAGCCTCATAATAGATCATGATCAGCTCATCGTCAAGTTTCTTCCACCCATCATTGGTCACCCCTTCGATCAGTTGGTCAATGTCATTGCACATTCTGTCAAGAAATTCCGTAGAACTCCTTCGCCATCGTTGTAATCAAGGGGTAGGGTCGAATCCCTCAACCCTATCGCGTTGCCTATGGTAGTCTTTCCAGGGCATTGGCCCCACATATGTGCACACATATGACAATTCATTAGTACTGCAATCATAAAATCTAGTTATCATCTATTCTAGTGATTTAATCACAAGTATAATCATAATGCATACATACTATCATGTCCTAGGCTTGGCTAAGGGGCTGAGGTAACTCAATTTCTCCTCGATACTCCATGCCTACATACAGGTAGTCCTTGAATACCACAATAATTTTTCACCACTATGCGAAGAATGCTAGGGTGAAAACCCTGTTAATCATGTCCCCACCCTCCTAGATCATCATCTCACCCCATATCATCATCTTGGGATCCATCATCCCACTGTCCCTCACCGCAAAGTGGATTCATAGTGTGGGAACCTTATCGAATAATAAGGAACAAATGAATGAAGTGAATCCAAAATATCCTCCATTTCGGCTAACTTAGTTCATCCATCGACGAACCTAGGTTAAACAAATATAGTCCCAAACAAAGTAGGTCCCTACTAGTTCTTTCTCCATCGAAGCATCTGACCTCCTAAGACCTTATGGGTCCCACTCAATTCCAAGACTCTCAGTACCCCCGATATAATAGCTTGTGTCTCCAAGCCCTCAATGTTGAACAAGAGTATAGATGTATTGTGGAGCTCTGTGTTTTTCACACAATAGTAATCCAATATATCTCTCATGTTCATGTCACGTGGACATACAAGCTGTGTCTCTCCAATAACCCACAGTCGAGGTAGAATGATCATGAAATAAATTCCTTGAAGGGTGATCTCCACTCACTCACACTGGATAATAAAATCCCTGGTCTCCCAATACCAAAACTCAATAATCTTGTTGAGCAGTAATGACATGATCTGCATCAATGAGTTCTCAAGAAATTTGAGTAACCCATGGTAGGACAAACTATCCCTAATAAGCGATCATTGTGAACGTCTCGTCGGATGTTTGCAACATCCCTTTATCTCCAATTGACCCTTGGAATCCTGCATTTTAGGCCATCAGTTGGGATCAATAAAAGATGCATAAACCTTCATTTTTTGCTGAGGTTTCACCTTTCTAAGAGAACCAAATGACCCAGGTATCACTTGTTTGGTCGAAATGACCGATTAAGGTCGCACCTTTTTTCTAGATAGGTGTGACATGGATTGCACCTGTCTCTCAGATAGGTGATACCGATTCACATCTGTCCAATGAAATTGAGTGACTTGAATCGCTCAAAACTCCATGAACTATGCGACCTGGCCCTAAAACACTTGAGGGTTTCACCAAGGTCCCTCAAAAGCCAAAATGAAAAAAATAAATGGACATAAATGACAAGAGGGACAAGACAAATAACTTGAATCTCACAAAATCCAAAACTGTTGGTCAAATCAAGAGAAATCAATACCTGACATATAGGCTCTCCACACAACTCCAACAATGCACATTGACAATAACACTTGGAGTGGTGGGACCCACCCCTATTTAAGTCCTTTTGGGTCCCGATTTTCTTCTGATATTTACGGCCTCATACAACATATGTTTGATGCATCATTGACACCATTGGAATCAAGATTATGTGTTCTTTATTATGATAACCATTTTCCATGATCAAAAAGTATTTTTTGGGTCGTTTTCCAGCTAACCATACCTTCTTATGATTTTAGGAACCTCCTCTATTCGGTTAAGTGTCCCAACCCAACCAATCTTGCCTTTTCCTTTACTTGATAGTAGAAACTACCTCACATGTGTGCCACTTCAGTACCCCTTTCCATTTGGCACCCATGCCGTCAATTTCCTGTAGGATTGGGAGTCCATCTAGTTTGTGATATTGCAAAAACCCACATGTTACTCTATAATCATGATTAATTGGCCTATCCATGGAACCTCATACTTATGGTTGTTTAAGGCATTCTCATGTTTCATATTGCACACTCATGAGCCCATCACTCCATCTATACTGCAAACGTCACATTATTTTGCTACCATTCATTACCCCATAAGGATATTACCATCAATGTCCTACCCCTATAATCAAAGTTTCATGTGCTATCACCCAATCACTTGAATCATCTAATCATTTCACTAGACACTTATCTCCTTTCTATTTTCTCTAATCTCACTGAAGTGGCCATCTGCCTCAGAAACCATTACACAAAGGTGCTTTTCAGCACCTCCTTTTTCCACATGTTCACACATATGGGAATCTATGATTGTGGATTACTCCTCCATAACTTTTATTCAATGCTCATGCATCAGAGAAGCCATTCAAGAAATAGTGCTCCTCAACACTCCTACAAATTTTGTATAGTCTCTTTTTATTACAGCGCCGCTGGTCGCCTTTGTTTAGAGTATCTTGTGATGAGTTACCCTTGGAGTAATACTAACATCATAATACCTATGAATAAAACATAAGTACCCCTTCTTCTTGATCCAAATGGATATCAGTGGCTTCCCACCTATTCCACTCGCTCAAAACAACGTTTCCCTTTTGGCATTTTTTTATGGTTTTTTGTGCCCAAAACTTCTAGGGCCATTTTGAGGGCCTAAATAACGTTTTTTTGGCGATGCCACAATCTATTTGTAGCTAAAGACACGTCTAGACATCCAAAATGTGTTCTTATTGGCTAGACCTTACCAACGAGCTACCAAATTCCCTAAACATAGATTATGTTCAAAAGTTATGCCCTCGAGAAGTTGACACCTCAACTAACCACCTTGGGGGCCACAAACCTTTTTCGGTTCATCTCCTATGGTTAGGTTTTTGGATGTTAGGGGTTTTTCCTTCAAGATTATGATAAAAAGTCCTTTTGGCCTCCTTGTAATCAACTTGTGATGAATAATCATAGCCACTGCATTTCTTCTTAGAGATAAAGCTGCCACTATTCTAGTTGCTTTTATTTTACAATTTGTTATGTTTCATTCAATTACTATAATTTGAGTTTGTTGTATTGTTTTGTTTCTTGAAATATATCTGTGTATGTGGTGCTATATATGCTCTTTCATTTTGTTTCTTAAATAAATATGGATCACTTCTCCATTAATGAGTCCCTTCCATTGCAGTTATGTTTCTTGGTATCTTAGTTGTGTCCCTTGATTCCATCAAGAATTCCACACATGATGCTAGGTCAGCCATGCTTTCATACTCTAAAAAAAGGAAGTTTGAGTTCATTACTTAGTTACCCTCGTATCCCCAAATAGCATCTCAGTTATATTTCCAATTCCATTCATTTCTTGATCATATCCCTCGTGCTTCCATCAAGGAAACACCATTTCCTTGTCGGTTGCAAGTCACCCTCTGTAAACATCAACACATCTATTTCGTAGGATAGACCTATAGGTACCCTATACCTTGTCCTTATAACCATCATTTGATGATTCGCTTTGAACAACTAAGGGGAGACCTCAATTACCCTTAGTATGGTTGTTTCTCATATGTTCGATGTCAATAATCATCACACCGATGAGATTTGTTCAGGTTGATGGTTCTCTCATTATTTGGTCGAAGACTCTGGATAATATCCATGAATCTAGTCTTTTGGTGAGTCTATGTGGAAACTATTTAGTCATGTGTTTCTGGAGATATCCAGGTTGCGTTGGTGATAGCGTTTGGAATCCCTCCAGTTGCATGCTTCCTATTGTACCCAGTTCTGTATGCAGTTACCCATGCCTATTAGATTCATAATCTTAGTTGTTTGAGTCACTACATATGTTGAACCCCTTAAGATCCAACAAAGCATCAGTTATTGTGATCCAACATTCCATGAGAATCCCATTGTTCCAATATTAGCTCTTCAGATAAACCATGGATGGACCATAATTATGTTCCTAGATTCAATCCCTCCATGACACTTATGATGTACACAACAGTTACCCATGTATTGATCAGGTCCCCTCACGGCCTAGATCCACTTTCTAGTTGGATACATTGATACAAGCATGGGAATTCCCCCCTCATCCATATATTTTATATTATATGCATCTCATCCATGTTTAGTATTGTATTTTCAAGTAACGGTCCTTATAGTCCCTTTGGAAGGTGAGTTCCCTTCGATGTAGTATCCATTTTCTACATCACCATCACACTTATCTCCAGAAATGAGAATCATATGATGTATGTTGGCCATACAATGAGCTCATGCCCTCACACATCAAGGGGCAATCTATTAACACCCAAATTTGTCTATTGGTCATGTCATCAACCCAATTGTTCACATACATCATCATTCCATCTCATTTCCACCTCATTTCCACCTATTGGACCTTGAAAATCATTATAAAACCCAAAAACCAAAGTAAAAAACCAAATGGGGCCATCTTAGACCCAGGTCATTCATATTCCTAGGAATTGAGTGACCCAAGTCACTCAAAACCCTTCGAAATAAGTGACCCAAGTTGCACAAATTATCAAAAAATGAGAAACCTTGCTCCATCATGATTTTTGGTTGTTTTTCAAGTTTTCTCCCGGAAAAAAGAGGAAAGTTGGGCACATAATTTGACTCAGCACAAATATTGGAGAGGATTTAGGATGAAAAAATATGCTCTAATCCTTATCCCCAAAATCATCTATTATGCCTATAAAAGAACCCTCAAGGTCCCTCATCCGACACAATTCTCTATCATCTTGCTCATGCTGTCATTCTACCAAATTTTCCTGATATTGGAGTCAACCTTTTCTCATGTCTCACCTTGTTGGAGATCGTTATTGTGACATGCGACTGGAGGATTGTGGGACTTCTAGGAGACAAAAAACCCTCCATCAGGCATATGCAGGGCCCCCTTACACTGTACTCGTCAAGGTGATTCTACTCCTTTGTATTCTTATTTTAATACAAAAGAAGCATTCTTTATTCTTTATATTATGTTGTCACATGTATGTTGTTTGATGAAGAATGCATACCAAATATTAGTTTAGATTTATTTCAGTACTTACTCTATTATTTTTTATTGTTGTTATTTAATTTTCTCTTTATGTTGTTGTTTATTTTTCCTTTTACCTTAAAAACTATGCTATTAAGGTATCCATAGCCCTTAGAGGGTGCCTTTTGGAACGAGCGTGTGTCCAAACACATGCTACACTTGACGTTATGTCACGTACCCACCTATCTATCCAAATCGTGGAAGGGAACATGATGGCAGTTCTGGGACTTTTACACAAACTCAGCCCATACATTAGCATCATATGAATAAAAGCATTGGTGTGTAGATACAAATTAGGCAAATATGCACAGCGGAATTAAAACTAATCCACACACATAATTCATGCCCATCCAGCATATCAAAACAGTCATCAAATTAATGCATTGCAGAAGTAAATACATAGACAGAAAACACTTATCTTCATTGTGCAATTGTCCCAAGCAACTAGCTATGTCGCTGCAATGTTCCACCCAACATAGGCTCTTCGACAGCTTATACTGAGTCTGTCCGAAGGCCACCCCCGAGCTGGGCATGATTCCTACCAGGAAAAGGGGACATTCACTCTCTCACAACCAATTAATCATTCCATCTGAGCCAAGCCAGTCCATAGCTGGGTTTATCAGGCTACAATTGAACCCTGGATGCTTACTCTCAAGCTCAAGCCAAAGCAATGAATACCCATACCCATACCCCAACACACAGCAAGCACAAACATTGGGCATAGATACACATTTCCAGCAATGGAATTCACAAACAAGATGGCCATAGATTTTCCCCAAATTGTGGCTCACCCAAAACAAGCTGTGGGAAGGGAAATGCATCCACAGGGAGGAAAAACGTTTTCTCCCCAACTCTCTCAGCATTTAACAAAAAAAACGGTCTCTATGGAACCCCCGTTCCATTCCCCTTCTTCCCCACTAGTATACAACACAAAAACGCCTTTCTCTACTGGGAGAATGAAGGAAACACAGCAAACATGCCTGGAAAACCCCCAGGTAGCTCTAAACTCGTGAGGGAGAAGGAATGATCATGGATCATGGATAATGGCTTGGCGGAGAAATTCATGGCTCTTTTCTTTCCCAAGAAGCAAAACATGAATTCCCATGCATGGTGGTTTGCCCATACCCGAATTTGGACAGCCATGCCTCTCCATTCCCAAGGCATTAACTACCTCAACCAACTCTTGGGAGAAATCAATGGTTGGGTACAAAAGTCAACATGGGTAGTTGAGGGTTTGATGAGTTCTCTCATTGACACTTGTCTTGACTTGGTTGGCTCAAGGGTTTGAATGTTTTCCCTCCCAATTCCTTGTAAAATCATGCCCCCGTCTCTTTGTTGCATTGCATAGCTAGTTGTGGGTATTTTTATTAAAATGCATATTACATGATATTGAAGTTCCAATGTGCTTGGCTAGCACGCAAACCATATGCATCAATAAATCGATGGCGGGGCCTTGGCCTTGAGCTCCTCACCATGATTTCATAACAATATTACATCATTTGCATTATTTACATTCGAATGCAATAGGGTCAAGATGGGGACGTGACATTCCCCTCCCCTTGGAATAACACCGTCCTCGGTGTTCCAATACTTCAGTATGTATACCCACTTTACACATGCCTCAAAAATTCACAAATGGTGGCAGGTCCGTCTTGCATTCCATCTCTTTACTTTGACCTTTCAGGATCAAGTCCTTTGGCTTCTTCAAGCTGATCCTGCTGGCTTTGATCTTCCATCTCTGCAGGTGGGCATTGCTCCAGAGAAATCCCTTCCCTTTATTCACCTTCTAGCTGATCTACAAGTCTAAAATTTCATGGATGCCATCTTTCTTGTTGACTCGGCAACAATCTGAGGAACATTTCCAGCCCAAAACAAATAGTTTTTGGTATGCTTCCATGATCAAAGTGCACAACTGGCTCTCACTTTTCTCACTAGAAATCACTTGGCTAGTAACAGCTGCAACAATGGATTTCAATGTCTCTCCTGTGAGACTCCTCATGGAAATTCCTGTTAGGACAAGCATAACACAACAATAAAATTAGTCAATTGTTTTTCCTAATTGACTTGGAACGTCCATGCTTTACTCATGAGACTTCCACACATTTCATGCTTTCCCACATAAACATGAACTCATTCATGTTCATTCTTTCACAAGAAAATAACTATTTCAACATTCACAATTCATTTCAAGCAATGAAACACAATTTGTTTTCATTTATGACATGCACTCAACAATCCTTTGTTTCTAAGATGCATCAATCAAAAGGAAAGAGAAGAGTAAGAGTTTCCCCCCTCTTAGTCTTGTTCCAATCCAGAGCCACACCATCACTAGTGGTTCTATGCTCCTTAGCCTCTTTCACTTCAATGTGAATGCTTGACTTGCCCTTTCTTGGCTATGACACTTAGTGTCTAAGGTCTGTCTAATGCTTTTCAGCTAGGACCCACACATGTCCACTAGCACCATCTTTCATTACTGCTCATACTGAGGTCTCTTTAGGATGGTCACATGTCCACATGCATCCTCCAGATGCTTTCATAGTTCTTGCTTCCAGCAGTACCTACACTCAAACATTGAATTAATTCACATGTTTAGTGTATTTTCATAGGGTTTATCTCTAGACAAGAGTTTGAGAAAATCATAATCAAATCATATACACACGTATATTCATAAGCAAGAAGTTGCAAGATAACCGAATACTTATCTGTATTGGATGTCTTCACTTTACTCCACATGATCCTTCTTCGCTTTCCAAGCATTGGATTTCCCGTAGATACAACAATGAATGTTGGGCCAGCACGCAGGCTACTCCACAACCATTCGAATAGGCAATGCCAGGCCAGTACGCTGACTGGTTTTATCAATTGTTTAAGGGAATTTTTGGCCAGCACGCCGGCTGCTCCACAACATCAAGTGGTTAATGTTCCCACCAACTATTCTCTGAATTTACCAAGAATTTTATAGCGCCCAACCAGTTACTCTCTGGTTTTACCAAGAATTTTATAGCACCCAACCAGTTACTCTCCGACTTTACCAAGCATTTATAGCTCTAGCCAGTTACTCTCTGGCTTTATCAAGCATTTATAGCTCTTTCAGGGTCCTTGCTTCCTGTAATGGCCAAGGTTTCCGATAAAGAAACAACAGTGTATTAGCTTGGTTTTCATAAGACTTATACCTGAAGTCTTCATTATTCCAAACAAGAAATAAATGAAAATGAATACTTATTTGTATTGTGCATTTTCCTCGCTACTCCACAGGTTTCCTTCGATGCTTTACAATCCTTGGATCACCTGTGGGGTGGATGCTTGGCCAGCACACATGCTGCTCCACAACATCATCCGAATAGGTAATGCCAAGCTAGTGCGCCGACTGGGTTTATCAGGCATCCAAAAAAAAATCAATATGCTAAGCCAGTACGCCGACTGGGTTTATCAAGCATTTCAAAAATCAGTATGCTAAGACAATATGTTGACTGGGTTTATCAAGCATTTCAAAAATCAGTATGCTAAGCCAGTACATCGATTGGGTTTATCAAGCATTTCAAAAATCAGTATGCTAAGCCAGTACGCCAACTGGGTTTATCAAGCATTTGAAAAATCAGTATGCTAAGCCAGTACGCTGACTGGGTTTATCAATCATTTCAAAAATCAGTATGCTAAACCAATACATCGAATGGGTTTATCAAGCATTTCAAAAATCAGTATGCTAAGCCAGTACGCTGACTGGGTTTATCAAGCATACAATAACCATTTCCAAGCCAGTTCTCCGACTGGGTTTGTCAGGAAATAACACCCTTCACCAATACCTCCACAACATGCAAATAACCAATGCCAAGCCAGTACATCAACTGGGTTTATCAGGCATCCAGCAACCATTGCCAAGCCAGTACATCGACTGGGTTAATCAGGCAATATGAACAACATAATATGATTACGTGGCTCTTTTTCTTATGCAACCAGTGGTTCCCTCCAGGAACTCCATAGGTGACTCACTTGACTGCAGGCTAGCATGGCCCCACAATACCCACTCACACTACACAAGGATGATACCCCTTTTCTGCAACACAGCGCCTCGAGTCTATCCATCTCTTCTAGTGTTCTTTAGTGTGAGCGTAGAAAGGTTACCACTGCCCATACAGTCCTCTTGAGCACCCTTTCTTCACTTTGCCTCTTACGTGCAACACAAAATGGCGTCTGTGTAAGCTGATAGCATAAGAAGGATACGCAGACTCATTAGTATTGCTACTCTAAAATTGTAACCATATTTCATAAAATTCACTATCAAGTATTGAAACACCAAGAATGCGTCCATTCCCTTAGGGTGTAGTCAATATTGAAACCCTAACATAACCCATCACCCGAAAGGTATGCATCCCTTTCCGATGTGAGCCATGTAGGCCTTAGTCATACTCAAGCAGTCTGGAACAATAATGAAATAATAAAAGATGTTGTGCATATTAAATCTAATAACCAGACATGTATATCCTTAGTTAGGGTTACCGAATACTCATTCGTTTCACATATGTATCTTTCTTTAATGGCGAAGAATGGGGGATCCCTTCTCTGAGTCAATAGTCCTTCGGTTTGCCACCCCAATCCTTTCATGTTCCTTAAACCACACATGCCTTCTTGGCATAATTTTACTATCTCACTCACATGCTTTACCAACATGTAGTTCGGCTGAGACATTATCAACATTTACAATGGCGTTTCACCTGAAACCCATTTCCAAAGCATGGGATCCTTCCCATCTAGTTTGGCTTCTGCAGGCCATCACACATGGTCTTCTTGCAATGTGTCATCCTGGCACACTTTATCAATTAGCTAAACAGTCAGCAACATTTAGCAATAAGCTTCAAATATGATTGTTCCATAACCAATCAATAGCACTAATAATTAAATTCAATATGAATTTACAATTTTGTCTCCTACAGAAATTCATTTGCTTAGCAATAAGGCCCTCCTCATATTGTTTGGCTCTTGTAAGTGGTATCACTCTGCCCATTATGGTTTCACCCTTGCTAACATACATGAACATCCACCTACACAATTTTATATAAGCCAAACAGTCATTAGCAAGCAAATTTTCAAATCTGAAATTTGTAAATCTGTTTTCCTACAGAAATTAGATTTGCAACCATGATACTATTCTCATAACTTAAACCAGACAATTTTTCAGATTTGTTTCATGCATAACTTACAACCATGAGAACCTTCTCATAACCTTTGGCTTCTGCACATGGTAGATCTCGTTCTTTACTATGGACTTATCCTCATTGCCATACGCAAGACTTTTCTACCTAAAAACTGAAACTTCAATCAGCCAAACACGTTGTGAGTATCTATGCACATAATCATTCATTGCCATAACAATCACTGAAGTGATCTCAGAATTATAATACTCAATAATTCAAACACCTTTCGTTGTTTAACATTTGAAATGCAATGAAATATATATACATTTCTATATATGCACCATTATCACAATAAAATTGCAAGACATAGTCACACTATCCATGCAATTTAAATAACTGTAAATACTCATTACTTCATATTCCATGCAGCTCTATCCTTCCAACATAGTGCTCTGGTAGCCCATCACATGTCTACCTTCTTCATGCAGTCCTTCTCCTGCATTCATAGCAGCTTATGGAATGGTCTCAGGATTAGCAATAGTCTACCATTTCATCTATTATCTAACTGCATGAAACATACATAACACAACTATGCATCCATACAATGCATTTCAACATGTGGACCTACACATGCATGCATATTTACAACATTTACTGAATATTTCAATGCGCATCTCTTCAATGCCATCTTGCATGATTTCATGAATACTATGCATTCAAACATACTATGGCCTAACCATGATTACTACATACAGCATGCACTACCATGACAAGTCCATAAGTCCTTAGTTGCTTTGGTTTTTAAACTCACAACCAATATTCACAAATGGCATGATATGAATTCATATGAATGCATTGAGGTTTCTAGAAACTATAGGGTGTAAGACTCCTTACCCTCATTTACCCACACCTGACCATACTTGGTAGGTTAACATTCACATTTAGGCACTCAATACCACATGCAAACCAAATCATCATAGCTTAACTGTAGTTGAAGGGATCTTACCAAATCCTCCTTCAACATTCATGCAACTAAGCATAAATAACCATTACCTGCATGGCTGTCATTAACATCGCTTGATGTTACCTGATCAGTTGGCCTCTTACCAAGGCTACTCCGTCCTTTTTCCAACATCATGATCACGGATTTGTTGCACCATCCTCTCTTCATAAGGTTGTATGCAACGATCATCATCCACATCCTTAGCCATGCTTCGATTGTCTTTGGTCCTACAACCAATCTGAACATGACTAATTATTAGCAACCACAATAATTATCTTAAATGGCTCATTGCATAGGTAAAACCTCACTATTTTACTAATATGCAATATCATATACACGCAAAAAAAAAAAAAAAACATTTTCACATGCACTGTGCAATATGCCATCTAGTACATATTCACTTCATCTATCTATCATTTTGCATTTCCAGCATCCCTATGCCATAATTTTCAGTATAGACAACTCAAGAAATATAAATATAATACCAATGGAGGAGTTAAGGAATTCTCCCTTTATCAACATTGCCTTGCTGCTCCCATTGCTCTTCTGCAAGGCATATTACAGCCAACTACTCTTAATGCAATTCCGGCTTCTCATTCCCAAGCATAGAGAATGCATTTCACACTTTCAATGACTGTCTTCTGGGGGATGACGGGGGTCAAGGGGGATTTCCCCCTTGTGCTGCAGGGCGGGTCGAGGGCAGTGCCCTCATTTTTTTTTTTTTGTAAATCCTTCGATTTCGCGTAATCTGGTGCACAAGTTCCATGGCATTTTTCAACTTTCGGCACCTGGAAAATGGCTGAAATTCCTTGTTTCGAAGCAATTCATTGAGTTCTTCCGACCTGTTTCGGGCCAACTTGCCGAGTCCTTCCACAGTTGCGAGGTGACTTGCCGAGTCCTTCCGCAATTGCGGGGCGATTTGTCGAGTTCTTCCGCAATTGCAGGGCGATTTGCCGAGTCCTTCCGCAATTGCGGGGCGATTTGCCGAGTCCTTCCACAATTTTGGAAGAGAATTGGAAATTCCTTCTGTAGTTTCGGAAGAGAATTGGAAATTCCTTCCGCAGTTTCGGAAGAGAATTGGAAATTCCTTGCGCAGTTTCGGAAGAGAATTGGAAATTCCTTCCGCAACTTTTCCTTTCGATGCCGAACACTTAGAAATTTTTTCAAAAACTCTTAGGAAAATTTGAGATCTTTCCTTCTTTCTGTGATGACTGCTGCTCAGTAGGAGGTAACTTTACCTTTGCAAACTATGATAGGTAGCCCATAAAGGCCCAATGCGGCAACCAGCAGCTCTAATACCATCTGTCACGTACCCACCTATTTTATCCAAATCGTGGAAGGGAACATGATGGCAATTCTGGGACTTTTACACAAACTCAGCCCATACATTAGCATCATATGAATAAAAGCATTGGTGTGTAGATACAAATTAGGAAATATGCACAGCGGAATTAAAACTAATCCACACACACAATTCATGCCCATCCAGCATATCAAAATAGTTATCAAATTAATGCATTGTAGAAGTAAATACATAGACAGAAAACACTTATCTTCATTGTGCAATTGTCCCAAGCAACTAGCTATGTCGCTGCAACGTTCCACCCAACCATAGGCTCTTCGACAGCTTATACTAAGTCCGTCCGAAGGCCACCCCGAGCTGGGCATGATTCCTACCAGGAAAATGGGACATTCACTCTCTCACAACCAATTAATCATTCCATCTGAGCCAAGCCAGTCCATAGCTAGGTTTATCAGGCTACAATTGAACCCTGGATGCTTACTCTCAAGCTCAAGCCAAAGCAATGAATACCCATACCCATACCCCAACATATTCATTTCTCACACAGCAAGCACAAACATTGGGCATAGATACACATTTCCAGCAATGGAATTCACAAACAAGATGGCCATAGATTTTCCCCAAATCGTGGCGCACCCAAAATGAGCTGTGGGAAGGGAAATGCATCCACAGGGAGGAAAAACGTTTTCTCCCCAACTCTCTCAGCATTTAACAACAAAAACGGTCTCTACGGAACCCCCATTCCATTCCCCTTCTTCCCCGCTGGTATACAACACAAAAACGCCCTTCTCTACTGGGAGAATGAAGGAAACACAGCAAACATGCCTGGAAAATGCCCAGGTAGCTCTAAACTCGTGAGGGAGATGGAATGATCATGGATCATGGATAATGGCTTGGGGGAGAAATTCATGGCTCTTTTCTTTACCAAGAAGCAAAACGCGAATTCCCATGCAGGGTGGTTTTCCCATACCCGAATTTGGACAGCCATACCTCTCCATTCCCAAGGCATTAACTACCTCAACCAACTCTTGGGAGAAATCAATGGTTGGGTACAAAAGTCAACATGGGTAGTTGAGAGTTTGATGAGTTCTCTCATTGACACTTGGCTTGACTTGGTTGGCTCAAGGGTTTGAATGTTTTCCCTCCCAATTCCTTGTAAAATCATGCCCCCATCTCTTTGTTGCATTGCATAGCTAGTTGTGGACATTTTTATTAAAATGCATATTACATGATATTGAAGTTCCAATGTGCCTAGCTAGCACGCAAACCATATGCATCAATAAATCGATGGCGGGGCCTTGGCCTTGAGCTCCTCACCATGATTTTATAACAATATTACATCATTTGCATTATTTACATTTGAATGCAATAGGGTCAAGATGGGGACGTGACACGTTAGGGTGTTGAACCTAGTTCTATTACGAGGGGTCGAGGTATTTCCCACAATGTATCCTATGAAACCTGAAGTTGTGGGAGGGAATTGATGGACATGCTCTCCTAGACGTGTGATGATGATTTCCAGTTTCCTGCTAGGGAAGTTAGGTCAATATAGTCGACGCTTTCACTTGAGGGTTATATGTGTGGTTGGGTCGGTATAGTTGATGCCACAAAATATTCTAGCGGGGGAAGAATAGGATGTGAGAGAAAGTAGGTTAGGGAGCCCAAGTGATTATATATTAGTTATGGATTCTACTTGGGAAGTAGTAGTGTGTTTTTATTTATTACTAAATTCCTACCATGTAAAGAAAGCGTGTTGTTTCTCGTGTTAATCTTGATGAGATGACTAGTTAGTGTTGAATAATTGTGATAGGTGGTTAAAGATTATGAGTGATGATTTGTGGAAAATATCATTAGTAGGAAAAGATGAATGATGCATTGTAATTATTCTTTTGTATGTTTTATTGAGGAACACACACACACACACACACATATGTATACGCATGATGCATTAACAACAAATGTTGTTAACTATTAGTAGCCATGTATGGCATGTATACACTAACCATGTATGCACAACTTAGGTGAGAATGCTAGTATGATGAAGTAAAGTTGTCTAAATATGGTAATAATCACTATGTTATGGATTAATTAAAAGTATTTTAGTGCTTAAAATTAAGATTTTCTTGGTTTGTTGTAATTCTATATCGATATGTGATGCAAATTGATTTGTGGGAAGAATTAATAGATTAATATTTAATAAATTGTTGATCATAAGTAGGTATAGATATATTGTGGTTAGATATCCCCACCTAGATATCATTTAGGTATATATGAAAATAGAAATATGGTTAATAGAATGTCGTAAGTATATATCCATCAAAGGGATATTGTGAGGAACTTGCAACAATTAATTAATGAAAATACACGAGATAGTAGTAAGAACAGAACTCAGAATCACTTTATTGATCACAGGCCACTTCGAGGGGGCAACCTCCTTTGAGCAAGCTCAATACAAATAACTTCACGGTACCTTCATTGGCCTCAACACACACTTATATACTAAGTCTATGCCCAATACTATGGGTCAATACCATGGGCTAATACAAACTATGGATCAATAAATACTACGGGATGACTTACAAAGCATATGCGTCCAACAACAATATACTAACAAAGTAAAGAGAAGGGTTGACACGGGTTCCTAACATCCCCTCTCCCTTAGAAAAAGATTTGTCCTCAAAGATTTAGATGTGGAAATTGATGCAGAATCTAAAGGAGTGGTTCCCCTGCAGCATCCTCGTATTGCATTCCGTGCCATTGAATTATTGCTGCTGTGATAGAGTGAGAGAGAAGATGATACCTTTTGAGTTTCAGGGAGGATTGCTTGGAAGGATGTAGATGAAGAAGAACCATATCAACTACGTGAAAATGGCGCTCAGAACGGTGCTGATCGGCGTGTTGTTTTAGTCGAATTCTTGCCATGTGAAGATTGTCCTGTAGAATGAGAAGAATCTGATCGCATTTTCGAAGAACTGAGTCAATTTCCTGAACTAGGGAACTGCTGAGGGTGTATGGAAGAAGAACTGGCGGTGCCTGTCAATAGACTGCTTCATATGGTGTCATTTTAGATGTGGTATTGTACCACTAGAGCGCTTTAAGGAAATCCATAGAAATAGCTGTCCAAATCTATGTAGGGATGAGCAAGGGTTCGAGCAGTCCTGAAAGGAGTTTCGTTTCACCCTTGTTGACCTGGAAAGTATCATAGTCAGCCACCATTTGTTGAATTGTCTTTTTTAGTTTTTGCAAAAATAAGTTACATTTCTCCCGGTCATATGTTTTGAGGAACCCAGAGTGCCCTGCCGATGGAGAAGCATGGAGTTCATAGAAGGGATAGCCATGTTGATCAGATTGTAACCAATGTGGAACAAGCAGAGAAATAGTTGTAAGAGAAATTGGATCATCAAGTGTGCGAGAAGGAGCATCTGCCACCAGATTGTCCTTACCCTTCTTGTAAGTGATCACATAGGCAGAACCCATGAGTTGGATAACCCATTTTTGGTGTGCTGGGGAGGAGACCCGTTGTTCCATGAAATTTTCCAGATTTTGGAGATCAGTCTTGATGCAGAAATAATTCCCTAATAGGGATGGCAGCCACTTTTGTACTGCATGCAAAATAGCCATCAGTTCCTTCTGAGATGTAAATGCGACTAAATTCTTACCGGAAAGGTCTCTTGAAGGAGGCAAGCCCACTGGTTCAGCAAAGACACCTGCATATCTATCCAAGGAAGTAGTGGAAACCGTTGATGGGTGCATTTGAATGGAATGGAGCTTAGCCATGACACCATGTGAATTATTCTTAAGGATATTTTCCAGGCGATGTGAACTGATGATGCGAAGAGACCCTGGTTGTAATCCCATAATTGTTTTTTGTTTCCCATTGACTGAAAACTACATCCAAAGTTCAGCAAAATCCCATAAAATGGGGCCAAGAGTGCGTAACCATTGAATGCAAAAAACCACATCACATCCGCCTAAGGACAAGAAAAACATGTCAGAGCGCAGGTTATAATCTTCTAAAGAGATACGCACATTGTGACACTTCCCCTTGCAAGGTAAGGTGCCCCCATTGGAAACCATGACTTCAAAGTTGGAGCAAGGATGGACAAAACAATTATCCTGTTTGGAAATCCGAGGGTTAATGAAGTTATGAGTGCTACCAGAATCAATGAGTATGGTAAGAGGGAGCTTCTTGAAGTAACCCCTGACCCGCATTGTTTGTGGGGTGGTGATGCCGATTACAACATGGAGAGAGATCGTTGGTGGGTCGTCCTGAGATGGGGGGTCAATAGCCGGGTGTTGAATGTCGACTTGATCATCTATTGTATCTGAGGCTTCTTCACCAAGTTTAGAGGCAGGCAGAGAATCCACATCCAAGAGATAGAGCTTTTGCTCAACACATCTATGCCCGCGAGTGAATTTCTCATCACAATTATAACAAAGCCATTTTTCTTGTCGTTGCCACATCTCTGGTTCAAACATATGTTTGATAGGAGTTGGTCGAGGAGCTAGCGTGATGGGAGGTCGTTGGGAACCCATATTTTTGAAGGGAACAAGGGTGGGTTTGGAGTGTTGTTGGGCTGCGATCTTTTCCTCTGTCAACTTAGACAACCCTAGGAATTCCATCCTTGTGTTGGGACATAAAATTTTGACCTCTGAGCGGATTTGATCCTTGAGACCACTGATAAAACAAATCCTGTAGAATTCATTAGACAATCCTTGTGTGTAATTGGCCAGTTTCTCAAATTTTATCTGATACTTTCTCGCTGTGCCAATTTGGCGAATTTTAGTGAGTGATCCTATGAAGTCATAAAAAGCACTAGGACCAAATCGTTGCAAAAGGAGTTGGAAAAAATATGTCCAGTTTGGCTCGTGATGAGCTTTGATGTACCAACGGTACCATTGAAGGGCTTCCTGTTCCAAATGAAAAGATGCAAGTGGAACTTTCTGGACATCAAAAGTATTATGCAGACTGAAATATTGTTCTTCCCGGTATATCCATCCAGTCGGATCAGTACCATTGAAGCGAGGAAAATCAAGCTTCAGCCCATGAAAATTGCTGGAAGAAGAAAATCTAGTGGCTGCAAAAGATTCTGGCTGTCGGTTATTGTTCATGGCTGAGAAATTTTTCATCTAGATCCTGGAGTTTGGTTTGGATGGCTACAAGTGCTTCCTCCATGGTTTTTTCTCCAGCACGGGTGACAACCATAGCCGGGAGTTTTTTTTTTAGTGGGTAGATAAACAAAAACAAAAACTGTTTTAGTAAAGGAAAATCTGGATTTGGGAAAAAACTTGATGGGTAATTTGGGTTTGACTAGGTCTTGGACACTTTCAAAGGGACAGGGAAGCAGAAAAGGGGGATTTCAGAAGCAGGGTGAAAGAATGATAAAATTTGGCAAAGAGGGACAAAGAAGCAGAAATATGAATAAACATTGTGGTAAAATTTGAAGACGATTGGGTGAAAATCAAAGAAGTTATGGTAAACCCTAAAAATAGACAAATGTGGAATTTATGGCTTTGGGAATTGGAATTTGGGATAAGGTCCTCAGGAATGAAATATGCAGAATGGGATTGCAGGGGTGTCAGGGAATTTTCAAGGGAAACAGAGTTAAAACAAGGGACATATGGTGGAAAAAACATTATTTATTTATTTATTTATTTATTTATTGATAAATGGATTTGCAAAGGCACGAAAGGGATTGGAAATAGATGGATCTGAAACAGTGCGGAAGTGATCGGCAACAAATGGATCTGCAACGACACGGAAGTGTCTAGAAACAGTTCTTGGCAGACGAAATCTGCAATTTATCAGCTGAAAATAGATATGGATCCCAGGTATGATCAGCTTCCTAACGGTTCAGGGGATTCACTCGGCCACCAATGCTGTCTGACGGCTTGCGTATTGGGGAAGTACCCCTCACTCCACGTCTAAGGTAAAACTTATAACAACTTTGCCACAAACGACAGCTCTTGGTTTACCTCACGGGTGGGAACTAGTCAATCAGGCAGGGGTCATTTCCCTTTTCACTGGCAGGTTCTCTCAATGGGCCAGCTACTTCGTGGTTCCTGTGGTACTCCTCACAATGAGTTTTAGGGATTATGCCCAAGTACTTCCCACAGTTAAGTGGATAGAGATTATTCCCAGATCTGAACCTGCAACAGATACGAAAATAAATTTGGCAGAAATTTCACCCAGCGAGCCCAAGAAAGTGCTATGATACCAGATGTGAGGAACCTGCAACAATTAATTAATGAAAATACACGAGATAGCAGTAAGAACAGAACTCAGAATCACTTTATTGATCACAGGCCACTCCGAGGGGGCAACTTCCTTTGAGCAAACTCAATACAAATAACTTCACGGTACCTTCATTGGCCTCAACACAAACTTATATACTAAGTCTATGCCCAATACAATGGGTTAATACCATGGGCTAATACAAACTATGGATCAACAAATACTACGGGACGACCTACAAATCATATGCGTCCAACAACAATATACTAACAAAGTAAAGAGAAGGGTTGACACCGGTTCCTAACATATATAATTGTTGGTATACAATTGTTAGAATTTAAAATAGATTTTACATAGTATGACTAGGGGAATTAGGGGATTTTATTATTTTTTAATTTCCACTATTTTAGGCTGAGTTTTGAATGATGGATTGGTTAATGTTATTGTACCTGATAAATTATTTGTAAGCCTTCAATTATTTGTTGTCAAAGATATTTATTACTATATTGATTTTAGAGTGTTTGTTTTGTTTACTATTATTTATCGTCAAAGATATGCATTACCATTTTTAAGTTGATTGAGTGAGTGAATTTATTTACTATGCTTGTTTTGTTTATTATTAATTATTTCTCTTGAAGCATGTGCCAAACTTTGTTTGAGTAAAATTGATTTGATGGAGAGGATGACTTAGGGTGCAAGAAAAGAAGGGAATAAAAGAAAAGGAAAGGGGAGAGAATGGGGAGTTCTTCCGGTGGTTATTTGGAGGGAAGGAAGAAAGGTCTTGTGGGAGACCTAGAAATTTCATGGAGGTTAGAAGCTCGAATACGAAGATAGCTATGTTAATAGGAGATAGGAACTACGTTGAATCTTGAGAAAACTCAATGTTTCGATCCCTAATCTGGGATCATCATCAAGAGAACAATAAACTCAAAGAAATTAAGATGATAGATACCAACAATATATAGGTTTCAATTTGTTTTAAAGAAGTGAGAGATAATTGTTAGGTGTCAGCTAAGTCTACAAATTAGGGTTTTAGGGATGACATTTGTTAATCCTGTAAACAAAAATAATCCATGTAATAGGGGATAAAAGAGGAAACATGAATAATCATAATACTAAATTCAAAGTGAGCCTAAATAATTATTAATCTAAATTACTTATTCAAAAATTAAGACTAATTAAGTTCAAAGCTAATTAAATCTTATACTAAAAACTAGTTTTTAAAAATTATTGAGCTAAATTGGTAATTCATAAAACTAAAATAATAAATTCATTTGGGGGGGGGGGGGGGGAATTAATAATACTAAGGTTACCTGGATGCGTGTTCCAGCTCCACCCTAAGGCCAGATGGCTACAACCCGGTGACACATAGTCACATGCACACCCATGCTGATGTCATTGAAACGACATCAAACGCCGAGGCTAGTTAATAAGCTTTTCCTCAACGTCGCCTCAGCCTCTCTGGCCACCATGATGGGGATCCTCCTGTGTGTGAACCATAGGCCCAGGGCTCAAGGCATCGTTCATCTGTTTGCTTGTTTGATGAGGCACTCTAGTCAGCTCATTCTCTAGGTTCTATGTGCTCTCAGCATTGCTCTCTCTGTGCTCGAAACTCTCTGCAACTTCAACTACTTGCAAGCGCACTCCTGTGTTAGTATCACCTTTCCTGTGGCTACTATGGGAAAAACTAAGGGGGCTAAATCCAAAAGCACGAAGGAAGGCAATGCTCAGACGAAAATTCCTCTGCGGCAGGGTTATGGTCCAGCTATCTCCATCCCAATTCGACTGTTGGTGGACAATTGGGAAGCTAGGATCAATGCAGAAACCATGGCACCCGGACAACAAGAACCGGCTTGGGACCCAACTGGTTGGTTAAGAACATGATGGAGCAGCTGATGGAAAACATGCAATCCAACTGGGTTTCTGCAAACCAGGCAACTCAGTCTCTGCTCGCCACTCTATCTCTGCCCAATTGGGCCACCACTCTTGGCACCTTGTGCAACACTCAAAGCTGGGACTCCTATGCTCCCACCTATTCCTTTGGCTGCAACTTTCGCTCTGGAAGCACTACCCGTGGAGCCACCTCGTCGGCTGCTGCTCTGAATTATAGGCTTGGCTTGGACAATATCAACCCGGGTGGAAACTCTGCGGGTCTAAATGCAACAAAGCTCAGACTAAAGGTAAGGAGAAAGCTCGGACCTCATTTCCAATTTCTTGTACCCTGGGACCTATACTAGCGAAACGCACTCGCAAGGAGTAGTCTGCCTTCATCCCTGTGATGCCAAGGAAAACTGCTCCCCTACTTGTCAAGCCTATAATGGCTCCTACTTCTTCGGTTTCTATGGAGGAGAACGCAACCCTAATCTCAGACAAGGCATGGAGGGACAATGCACCCTACAGCTGCCCTATTCTGGAGGAGACGCCATAAGCTTCTGTTTAAGCAGGTTTCTCTGTTGTTTGTTTTTGTCTTTTTTGCCCTACTTTGTATATGCAGTCAGCATAATGCTACTAAGACCATGAACTCTGTCAATTTCCTTCTAGTTCTCCCCTCTATAGACAGGGGTTTTTTGTATGATATTTTGACTGTCATGAACTCTCTCGAAAAACATGGATGGCACCTTTGGGCCAATCCATTATGGATTGTAATCTATTTTATACTCTTATTAATCTAATATAATCTGCAGCTTATACAAAAAATAAAAATAATACTAAGATTAAGCCTAAAGAATAAAAAACTAAATAATATCAAATCTAAATACTAACCTAAATATAATTTAAATAATATCTATAATATTTTATAAGATCTCAAACCTAGGACTTAGATATAAAGACTACTTAGCCTAAAAATCTAAGCTAGTATTAATTTAAAAATTAAATCTAATTAATAATCAAGCTAACTAAGAAACCTAAATAATTAAAAATTAAAGAAATGATAAAATGCTAGAACCAAAGTCCACTTCCTAAAAGGCCTAATTGAAACTAAATGAAGATCTAAGGATTCGAATGTTCAAGTTTCAATTGAGCTAAAGTGTAAGAAAAAAGGGTTTACCTTTAAATAACAGAATGATTATTCTAGTAAGACATTTTGTTATCTAAGACTAGTTTTTAAAAAGATCTAGATTTTTTTTCAATAAAATACATAATATATTAATAAAAATTAATTGAATATCTAAGAATTTTAATTTTCAAGGTTTAAATAAGCTCAAGTGTGACAAAGGGGAAAGGGGGTTAGTTTTTTATAACAAAATTATTTTTCTTATAAATTTATGGAAAAGCTAAAGAGTAAAAAGACAACTAAAACTAAGAGATTAAAGTACTTACTCTTTCGAGATAAAAAAAAGTCTAAACATCAACATGAGGAGTGTTTGTTTAAGTGTAGGGAATATAATAATGGTAACCATGTATTGCTTAGTCTTGTGCCATGGTCTATGTTGAGACAATATCGGGTTATATTAATTTTTATTTTCTCTTTAACCTTTTTCTTAGTTAGGTTGTCTTCTTTTGCAATGATCGAGGCGTTTTTTAGACATATATAGTGTCGAGTTAAGTGAGAATGTTTTTCCAAAGAAGATTTCATGTGCCTATCATATATTAGGTCAACACTATGTTCTTTAAGTCTTTTTTCTATGGATCTCCCAGTATCGCCAATGTATACCTTCCCACACGAACAAGGAACATATTATACACCTTTGCAAGCACTAGGTTCAATAGGATTTTTTAGAGAATCCACCATCTTTCTAATCGTATTGGGAGGGGTGAAAAATACATTGAAGCCTTTTCTCCTAATATTATTAGTTAATCTATCTATGGTGGATTTAATGTAAGGGAGGAACACTCTTATGTTATCTTCAATGTTGTTTGAATTTTCTTTATTATCTTTCCTATTTTACATTCTATTTATGTTAGCATTCACCACTACTTTTCTAAATTGTTTATTGTCATAACCATTTCTTTCAAAGACCTTGGTTATATGTTCAATTTCGTGTTCAATGTGTTCTTTATCAGAGATTGTTAGACCCCTAGTTACTAAAGTGTTAATGACACCAATTTTTTGTGGGGGGGAACTGTGAGATTTAGCATGCAAGTACCTTTCAGTGTGTTTCTTTTTCCTATAAACTTGGTGTGTAATTTAACCGTCTTCTTTCTTTGAAACAAAGACATCAATAAAAGGTAGACTATTGTTCTTCTCAATCCCCATGGTGAACTTAATACTATTATTATGGTTGTTAAGATGCTCGAGGAATCTAACTAGGTTGATTTCTCCATCAGGCCAGACTACATCCATATCATCAACATATCATTTCCATATTTTAGGTTTTAGAGGGAATGATTCAATGGCTAGTTTCTCAAATATTTCCATATAAATTTTCACAACAATAGGTGAGAGTGGTGACCCTATTTCCACTCCTACTTTCTCATAGAATTATTTTTGGAATGTGAAAAGGTGGAATGTAAACAAAATTTGACTAGTATAGAGGTGCTATCATCTGTGAGATATTTTATAGGCTAATGGCTTCATCAACATGGATTTTTGTGCATAAAGAAACAACATCAAAGCTCACAAGGATGTCATCCTTAATGCGTTTTTCATTATGGATTTTTGTTACCTAACTTATGGAGTCTTTAACAAAATAATTTGTTTTCCCTACTAGCGGTTTGAGCAAGTTTGCTAAGAATTTGGCTAACCTATATGTTGGAAAATCGATAGCTATGTTATCATCTTCGATGATCCCAAGGATAACCATGGAGGATTGTTGTTCAAGGAGACATGGGAACAGAAGGCGAAGAATCCATTTGGCTTCCTGGGGCAAGGGAGTTGGATAGGCCCTTAGTTGGTTGGGAGGATAAACCGTGGTTCCATTATGGGAAAGTGGAAGAAGGGGCTTCTACTTCAACTTCAAGGGTTAACAATTACCATCGATGGATGTATTCTTCTTGTTAAATTTATTGCTTTAAAAGAATTGTTTTCCATTTTAAATTCTGTTATTAAATTGATGTCAACTTCTGAATTATTACATGTAGAAATTGGATTTTCTTGTTATCAAAGAGTTAAATTGTTAATTTAAAGTGTTAATTGTTGAAGAGAAAAATTGGAAATCTATGTCTATGTATGGCTAAAATTGTTAGAACAAAAATCTGAAAATTTTCTTAGCATGAAATAATTGCAAAATTAGATGAAATCACAAATTTAAAACCTACTACGATATGATTTCGTTAATTAGCAACATGCAAGGATTAGGCCTTGGAGGTTGCTACACTCTTTGTTTTAACTAGCATAATGAAGAAGATCCACATAGATAAAATAAGAATGAACTATTATGAGTTGCATAGTGAAAGACGATGTTGTACCTTTCCTAAAACTCCATGGGATGAAAGGATCTGACATATTTGTGAGTCTATGAATGTTGAGGATGAAATGCACTTCCTCTTAGATTTCCCTGCATACACCCACATAAGCTTTCCCGACCTTCTCTCTCATCAAAATTATATAATTTAGGAACACTCGTCTCCAAAATTTTTGAGCATAGAAATAAAACTCTAAAGCAAACCAAGTAGTTCCTTAATTTTCTTTCTAAATAAGGTCATATAGACCAAAATTGGTCTAAATGGAGGTTAACTATCATCATCATCATGTAACCCACTCACATCTAGGCTTTCAACTTTTAATTGATTTAAAGTTCTATGTTCTACATTAAAGTTTTCAGCTTTTAATTGATTTTAAATTTCTATGTTCTACATTAAAGTATGCATGTGAAATAGAGACCAAAATAAAACAATACATGGAATTTGACATGGAATAGTATGTATTTGCATATTTTAATGTGGAATCCATAATTTTAAAGTTAATTACAAATTGATAAAGTAGATTTGAGTGGATAGGTATAAATAAAATGTTAAATTTTATTTTATTTTATGATGATAATAGTTATTAATATGCTTGGATTCAAATCCGTGAAATATAGAATAGTTGGTGGCGGGTGATGGTTAAGACATCCCTAAGTGGAAAGGTCGTCAATTCGAAACCTCGCGGATACTAAAATCCAACCATGCTAAGGGTTGGTGCGTCGGGTGCGATCCCCGGGTGATTTTGATGGCTTAGATACCCCTAGTTCGTGGTCTTTTAGCCAATGGCGAACCCTACTAGTTAGGGGTACTACCACGATGCTACCACTTGCCAACAAAAAAAAATTAGATTCAAATAAAATATATATAAAATATGTTTAGATTCAAATAAAATATATATAAATAAATAGTTAAATTTTAATTTATTTTATAATAATGATAAGAAATAAATTTATAAAATCATAAAATATAAAGAACCACTTTATAATAAAATATATATAAATAAATTGTTAAATTTTATTTCATTTTATAATAATACTAATAAATAAATTTATAAAATCATAAAATGTAAAGAACCACTATGTTTTAATATTTTATGTTCCAAAAAATTTATATGAAGCATTTCTAAACCACATATTATGATATGTGATAATAATTTTTATGTTCCAAAAACTTTCAAAGAAATATTTATTACTAAACCACATATTACAATACAAAAGTTAGATATGGATGAGATTGAGAGAGAAAAAGAAAAATTGTTTTTTCTTTGTTAATATTGATGAGATGATGAGTTAAATTATGTTGAATAATTGTAATTGGTGGTTAAAAATTATGAATGATGATTTATTGAAAATATTTTCAATAGAATAGAAAAAAGATAAATGATGCATTGTGATTATTCTTTTGTATATACATTATACATTAACAACAAATGTTGTTAACTATTAGTACCCACTTATGGTATGTATACATTGATTGCATGTACACACCTTAGGTGAGAATGCTAGTATGACGAAGTAAAGTTGTCTAAATATGGTAATAACTACTATGTTAGGGATTAGTTAAAAGGCTTGGTCTGTTGAAATTCTGCATAGCTCTAGCTCTCGGATTAAACTAATTTCTGGGAATAATCAATATATTAATATTTAATAAATTGTTGATCACAGGCAGGCATAGATATATTGTGGTTAGATATCTTCATCTAGATATAGCTTAAGTATATATGAAAATAGACATATGGTCAATATACTATAGTAAGTATAATATCCATTCAAAGGGATATAATATAATTGTCCGAGTATACAATTGTTAGAATTTAAAATAGATTTTACATTGTGTGATTAGGGGCATTATGCTCCACTATTTTAGGTTGAGTTTTGATTGATGGATTGATTAATGTTATTGTATTGTGAAATTATGTGTAAGTCTTCATTGATTTTAGCCTATTTGTTTTGTTTAGTATTATTTATGATTTATCTTGAAGTATGTGTCCACCTTGGATTGAGTAAAATTGATTTGATGGAGAGGATGACTTAGGGTGCAAGAAAAGAAGGAAATAAAAGAAAAGGAAAGGGGAGAGAATGGGAGTTCTTCTAGTGGTTGTTTGGAGGCTAGGAAGAAAGGTCTTTTTGGAGACTTGGAAATTTCATGGAGCTTGGAAGCTCGAATAGGAAGAGAGCTATGTTACTATTTCGGATGATATCAGGGATAACCATGGAGGATTGTTGTTCAAGGAGACATGAGCATGGAGGGCTAGGAATCCATTTGGATTCATGGGGCTAGGGAGCTAGCTAGGCCCCTAGTTGGTTGGGAGGATAAACCATGGTTCCTTTATGGACAAGTGGAAGAAGGGGGCTTTTGCTTCAACTTCAAGAGTTAACAATTACCATTGGTGGAGGTATTCTTCTTGTTAAATTTTAGATGAAACCACAAATTTAAAACCTAGTATAATATGATTTGGTTAATTAACAACAGAAACTCTATGGGCTGAAAGAATTTGTTTGAGGATGAAAAACTTTTTCTCTTATATTGCCCTGCTTACACCCACATAAACCTGTTAGGAACACTCATCTCCAAGCTTTTTAAACATAGAAATAAAGCTATAAAGCAAACCAAGTAGTTCCTTAATTTTCTTTCTTAATTAGGTCATATAAACCAAAATTGGTCTAAATGAAGGTTAACTACTATCATCGTCATGTTTCCCACTCACATCTAGGTTATCAACTTTTAATTGATTTTAAAGTTCTAAATTCTACATTAAAATATGCATATAAAATATAGATCCAAATAAAAAAAATACATGGAATTTGACATTCCATAGTATGTATTTGCATATTTTAATTTACAACCCATAATTTTAAAGTTAATTACAAATCGATAAAGTAGATTTGACTGGGATATGTATAAATAAAATGTTATATTATATTTTATTTTATAATAATGATAATAATTTATAAAATCATAAAATGTAAATAACTACTTGATATATATATATATATATATATATATATATATATATATATATATAATTTTATTTTATAATAATATAATAATTAAATTTATAAAATCATAAAATATAAAAAACCCTATATTTTAATATTTTATATTCTAAAAACTTTATAAGAAGCAATTCTAAACCACCACATATTATGATATATGATAATGATTTTATGTTCCAAAAACTTTCAAAGTAACATTCATTACAAAACCACATATTATACTTTCAAAGTAACATTCATTTCTAAACTACATATTATATTTTCAAAGTAACATTCATTACTAAACCACATATTATAACATAAAATATAGATATAGATTCATTAAATACCACAAATATTTCTTCGAAATTACTTGCTCCAATTTGTGGGAACTAGGTCAGGCTGGGCATGGAGTTCTATAAAAACCCATCCCAGCGAAGGCAGTAAGTAGAGTTGGCTGTGAAGAAGTAATACCAACGCTGGACTATTGATAATTGCCGAGTGATCGAGAGATAAAAAGTAGTTTGGTAATCATGGAAACGGTGAAGAGATTAATAGGAGACGAATTTCAGAGCTTGAAGCATGAAATACAAGTGCACTTTGGTCCGGATTCAGCTCAGTCCTCTGGAAATCCACAGAAGCCTCAAGTGGCTGAATCTCACGAGCATCCCTCCGGAGATCCACATAAGCCTCAGGTGGCTGAATCTGACGAGCATAAGCTTGAGCCATCATCCATAACGAAGAATCATATAGAATATCATCATGAGGATGCAATCCAAGTAGACTCTGAGTTACAACATGCAGATTTATCATCAGGCAGACCCCATTACTAAATTCATGCTTTGGATCTGAATCGATTTGTTCTAGTTCTTTAGATCACTAGACTATAATTGTAATGATTTCTTGATAAATCTCTGATTATTGTACTAGCAATCATTTTTATTAGAGAATGATGTTAAGGTTGATTGAAAATCATGTTATGATATCTATGTACATAATATATTACAGTTTCTGCAAAGGAGGTCCAGGTGAACGAGAATTCAAAATCTGTATCCCAATCTACTAATACTGCTACTGCTGAGGAAACTCATACTGTTAAGGAGACTGATACTACACATGATGAGTCTGTAAGTAGATATAAATTTGAGGTTCTACTACAGTTTTTCGTTTGATCTATTGTAGATATAATATATGCATGTGCTAAGAATAAGCTGTTTTTATGGTACAGAATGAAGAAGGGTAGGTACAGTTACAACCACAGGTACAGGTTCAAGAGAGGGCTTTCCAAATACTGGCGAGAGGCTCAAAGAGTCCTGTTGTATCGAGCGGATCTCCTGGACAATACAACTAGATATTATAATTAAATTTGTGGGTATGTTTTGTGAGAATAAATTAGACGATGGAGTGCTGGATTGGAATTACTATTATGTTTTCTGCATTGAGATTAGGATATGATAGGATCTCTTGACTGTCTCTCGATTGTTATTTCAGTAGGGTTTGGTTTTCACAAGGTTGGAACAGAGTTAGTGGTATGTAATTTGATCCCAGAATCGGTACCATATGTATGATTTGCATGCAAAACTTGCGTGTTAAGCTAAATTTGAGAAAGTTTACCGTATACACTCGAATTGGCACACTGGATTTATTTCTGTCCGACTTGCATGCCTCTGATTGCATCTATTTTGGCACTTCTTATGAACAGGTCTGTGTCGGTATTATCTTATATTTTATAATGAATTCCAGAAACCACGGTTGTTCATTACAGAAACCACTTTAGTTGCATCATGGAGGGGTATGTGAAAGGATCTAATCATGATTGTATAACTAAAGGCCCCATATTAGTCACATGGACATCTTGGTCCCGTCCTTTTTTTGATCTCCATTCCTCTAAAGGGATTGAGCGTGGGTTTGGTGGAGGCCCATGTGAAATCCTTTATATATTTGTATCACAATCAAGATTATCTTTGTATTCATTTCTAGATTAGAGTTATTTGATTCATGCAATGATTTAAGAGCAAGTGTTTTTGTAATTGGGATTGACCTGAAATGGATGACCTCTTTGACCTCTTTAGTTGTATCATGGAGAAGTATATTACTAACTCTATAAGAAGCATTCATGATTGTATAATGCATTCATGATGGTATATCTAGTAATTCTAATAGTTATTTTTATTTGGACATCACTTTTTCAAAAGAGATTGGGCATGGGTTAAGTGGAGACTTATTTTTATTTGGACATCACTTTTTCAAAAGAGATTGGGCATGGGTTAAGTGGAGACTTATTGAAACTTTTTATTTCTTTGTATCATAATTAATAGCATTTTGGGCATGGGTTAAGTGGAGATTTATTGAAACTTTTTGTTTCTTTGTATCATAATTAATATCATTTTGGGAATGGGTTAAGTGGAGACTTGTTGAAATTTTTTGTTTCTTTGTATCATAATTAATAGCATTTTTGTATGTAATGGTAATGTTCATTTTCAAATTAAAGTTATTTAATTCATGTGATGATTTTAGTATTCTTGTAATGTTGTATTGTGGTGGGATCTTTTTAGTAATGTAGTGGGGGTAATAGTGAAATAATGATATGACAAGTATGGTGATCATTTAATGTAATGTAAACTAGGGTCATTATAATAATAATTATTAAATAAGCTCTTCATTGTGGTTAGTATTCAATGATTATTGTAATATGGTCCCATCAATAATGTAGAGATTAATAGTGGTTTGGGTTAGGGTTCATTAGGTAATTATATATAAGGATAAAGTCCTCTTTATGGGATACATTAATGTTTGTTATTGTATTGGAGCATTGTTTATTTGGAAGTTTTCTCCTTAAAAAGACATGTGAATAGGAAGTTATGCTTCTTGTTGAGGCATCAACTAGCTCCAAGTCACTTTTTTTTAATAGGCTCGTATCCACGGAGTTTCGAACCGGTGACCTTACACAAGGAGTGCCTTAATAGTACACCCAATCACCGTCTATTCTATGCCTTGTGGGCTCCAAGTTGTCAAACTTAGGGACCCCTTATTTCAATTTTTATTTTGAGCTTTGTCATCGAATGGGTTTTTCTTGACTCATCTACATGTAATGTTTGGCGATATTTTGATGTTTTGGGGTTGTGGTTTGTGTCTCTTTTGGATCACTTAGATGTTTGAGAATGCTAATATATGTGTGCATCCCTTGTAATTTGGATGCAACTTTGCAATATTTTGGGTCATGCCTTATGAACTTTCTTAGTTTCATTGGATTGCATGTTATTTGCTTCTTGATAACAATTCCAAACTAATGGACCCTCTCATGTTTGGTTTAATCTTATTTGTATGTGTGTGTTCCTAGTCTTGCATGAGATTTCCCTTGGCCCAATTGCATTTTTTATTGGTTATTGACTTATGTGATCTCGTGGTTAACATGTTTTAATCTTCACATTTGCATAGGTTTTCGTAACTTATTGTCGTGGGATTAGTAACAAAAAAACAAACGATGCCATAGTATTTCAAGAAAAGGCATGAGAGGTTGATTATTGAAACAATGAGCAGGAAAAAGCAAGTGGCATAAGGATGTATAAATAAAATATATGTAATGTATTGCATAGGATATGTGAATACAGTGATGGAGCATAGGATATTGATGTCAACTTATGTCTAATGATGAGACATCATGAACAAGAAACCCACAAATTTGTATCATGATATTCGTGGTTTGGGCACAAGAAACACAAGGAAAATATAGTAAGAATGGTGCACAAAGTGGCAAGATAAAGGGGATGGTTGAGCCTGAACATGTATGAGTATCGTTTTCAATCTCATATAAGCTTATCATATGCATTCCTTATAGTTGGAAAACTTTCGATCAAGTTTCAAAGCGAGGTGGTGGATTTAATAGTGTTTTCCTCATAAATGCATTTGGTACTAGGAGGTCACCTTCGCCATTTAAAACTAGTTTTGTACATGATGATATTAGTTGCATTCCTCATTGAAAACCATATAGTAGGGATGATGATCGCACAACAAGTTTTTGTTTGGTGAAGTAGCTTTATGAAGAAGGGTTGGAGCTTAAAATTTGAGGGCCTTTTATGTGCACTTTTTGTGTCCAAAGAAAATAAGTTTCAGAATCTTGCAAGAGATTATTTAGTTTTTTCTAGGAGTAGAAACTCAACACAACTTATTGAATTCAATCATGATGCACTCGAGTACTAAAAGTGGTATTAAATTTTTTCCCATCAACTAAACAATTTCATCTTCCCATATTATAAAATTTATCAATCCGAAGGTGAAATGAGGCATCCAACCATTCAATGGAAATCTCTTTGTCACCTCTATGCCTTACAACTAATGGTTCACCAATCCAAGGTCATGAGAATGAGTTATTATTTACAAGTTGGAAAAAAATGGATTTCATTAGTGCCCATTTTAATTATTTTTTAATGGTTTGATGAGCAATATTTTCCCTTCATTTGTGACTCTTTTAGCAAGTTGACTTTGTGAGGATGAATCTAGAGACTTAATGATAGAGGTTTTTCATTTTAGCTTGGTTTAGTACGGATATGACCCAAGTGGGTATATATAGGGCTAAATGTATATGATATGACTGCGAGGGGGGCATATGAGGTTCAATGTAAATGATATGACCCTAAGGGGGCATATGCGGTGCTAAAATATACAATGAAGAAGTCAATAATGATACCATTAATGGTATCACTTCTCTAGGTCTAATCACATTTATTTCATTGCACCTGAATTAAAAATTCTGTGAATCTGAAGTGGTTTTCAATCTGTGGAGGTGGCATGCACTTTGTTCAAGTGGCGGCGTAGCCAATTATACTTGTTGCACTTCTTACTCTATACAAATTGGTACTTCTTCTTGCATGAACTAATGGCGAGGCTTCCTAATACAACTCTTCCCTTCTTTCTCTTGGATTCTCATGTCTTTTTCTTCATCAATTTGAAAGAGATTCCTCTTGGCTTCTCATGTCTCCATCTCCATCAATTTCAAAGAATTTCGAGACAATTTGAAGGAGCTTTTATCTACGGTAGTTTGGTAGTTTGTGGTCTTGGAAATATCTCACAGCATGTACAAACAAAATATAGAATAAGCATATTGTAATTTGAGCTTTGTTTGTCAGTTTTTGTTCTTCAATTATTTGGATTAGAACTTTGTGGTAAATAGTTAATGGTTGTGTAGAATTGCATATAGATTTTTGATTTCTCACAACCTTAAAAGAGTAATAGATTCCTTTCAATGAATTTAACATGATGTTCATGAAACTAATTCCATTAAGATTTCCTTTATTAATGCCCGCACGGGTGTGGCTCATTGGCGGTTCACTTGATATGAAGTCACATGTTGTAAATTGGATCACGAGTTCAAATCACACCCGGCTTTACCCGTGTCCCATGGTTGCGGGGTGTGTGGGGCACCTAGGGGTATAGTGGTAGCGGGATTGGATCCCTGGACCCCGTGTCACGCGAATGCCATCCTAGTCTCTAGTTGTCGATTCCCCTAGCACACACAAAAAAAACACTATATATTTTTTTCTTTTCACAAAACCTACGGAATGTTTTTTGGTTGAATTGCCTCTTATATGGAAATTGATACTGACTTAATGCTTTACCTTTTGTGGACATTCCTTGTAAAACACTACTATGCTTCCCCTTGTAACGAAGTTTTCCTGGCACAATAACTATGGCCATGTCAAGTTTAACCTGGAAATCAAATGCTCTTCCTACTTCAACTTCAGACATCTTAGCTTAAAGAACAAGGCAAGGCACATTTCAATGTAGATATCATTGAAATTTCAATAGCTCATGTTGGACTATAAATTTTTCTAAGCTAAAATGAAACTGCTCTGATAACATAAAATTTTTATTTAACGTCCCATTCACCCAATCCGACCATCGGGAGGGGACATTAACTAATTTTGGCCTCTCAAATTTCACCCCATACCCATATTACAAATTTCTAATAGGTAAAATACATGTGTAGATGCAAAATAAAAACACGCAGTGGAAATAACTTGATCCACACACACACAACTTCCATATACAAGCATAATCATAACATGAATTAAATACAACCATTTCGGATTCAAATGCATGGGAATACTTATCTTTATCCAATGCAGGTCTAAGCAACTGGCTATGTAAGAGCGAATTTTCACCCAACCATAGTCACTCTATCCAACATATACTCTTTCTGATGAGAGGCCACCAAGGTGAAGGAAGCACCTATAGGATTCGCTCTCTCATCCCACAACCTGTTCTTCTCTCTATGCTTAGCCAAATGCTCATACATATCTCTACAGGGATCTCGCTCGGCCACCACAGCCTTGGCTCCCACAATACCTCCCCGTACAACCCTTCTAGGCTTAGGCATCCCCTTCACCGGTCCACAGTTCTCTTTGGCAATCCATCTTGCCAAGTGCTTCCAGTGTGTGCATATAAGAAGTCCAATCTGATATGTGCTACTGGAGAACCACCTGTAGCTTCAGTTCATGGATTGTCAAGCACCTGTGAGTAACATAACTTCTTGGGTAAGGTTCCTAGCTTTCCCAACCTCTCTGTTCACCCACAACCATCTATTTTTCCCTTCAAATCTAGAGCTCTGTGTCTAAATTCAAATTTCTAGGATAGACACAGCCTGGTAAGGTCTGGAACAACAATACAAAACTCTAAGTAGTGTAGATCTACATGAGAGAATGAGAGAATTAGGGTTGACTCCAAGGGATATGAAGTAATGGTAAAAAGACAACTAACATAACTTATGACAGTAGAAGAAATGACTCCTAGCAGCTGCAGATTGATTTCTATCATGACAAAACTGTCACAAAAGTGTAGTTAGCCCCATGATTCAATAACTACATGAAGTGACTTTTCCCACCAACCTCACACATGTATTCAATGATTGGAGAATAGTAAAAAGGGAGATAATAAGCTTATTCAAAGCACATGACCGAATTTGGATGAGTTCTAAGGTAGACACTTGGCAACAAGGATTTAGTCTCCGATAGACCCCCTTTCTTTTTCTCCTTTAGTGGAATCATAGCCCCTTTGGTGCTCTTTTGGACCATTTTATTATTTATGCACATAATATTACGTATATTTCAAATCAGCATGACAGGCTAACCACATAATCCAATTAAAAATATATACATCATACATGCTTATCCATTCACTTGTCGAGCCTTGACCTTGAGCTCTGCACTACCATATTTACATCATTTACATAATTTTGATCAAATACATTCCAAGTCAAAAAGAATATTACAATTTACAGCTACAAATTGAAACAAAACCTTAAATATGGAGCAAGATATGGCAGATTTAACAATCTAGAAAAAATCTCACAAATTCAAACGGTGAGGTGTCATATTCTTAAGCCTTGAAGATGAAAAAGAGAAAAATCCAAAATTGTGAAAGCTTCAATAAGAGGATTTAACATATAGAAAAATCTAAATTATTGTCAGGCGCCAAAATTTTACTTAATAACTATGAAATCTTTAAGCAAAGGATTTAAAGCTAGAAATATCTAAATTATTCAGTCACAAAGTGACAAAATTTTACCTAATAGTTGTATATTGAAACAAAATCCTAAGTATAGAACGACATATGATAGCTTTAAAAGTTTGAGGAAAAATTTAGACAAGTGAAGCTGTTGGACCATATTCTCGAGCGTTTAAGATTAAAAGAATAATAATCACACATAGGCTTTCAAGCTTTAATTTCTGGAATGGCAGTAATGTGTAAAGATCTACTCACGCGAATTTTCCCTTTATGTTTTACACTGGGTATATCCATTAAATGTTTTGGTTATCGGCTGATTTGTGACCACGGATGAGACCGGTGAGGCCAAGAGGCTCTATAGCTAAGCCTGCGATTTTTATAGTCCAATGTACATACAAATATCTAAATCCATTGTACATAAAATTTGTTGGGCTTTGCCTGCGCAAGTTCCAATCCTGCTGTTGACACAACACTCAATCTTTACAAATTGAACTTATTATTTTGGGTTATAATCATAAATATTATAATAGCAAAAATTTATTGTAAAATTAAAATAGATATATATTAAATTAAGTAAACATAAATATATCAAAGGGATTTGATTTCTATATGATATTTGATTGATAAGAAGTTAGAGATTAAGATGAATTTATGTTAATCTATTTACATTATATTTTTATTAATTGTTAATAAGTCAAATTAAAAGATACTTTCTACTTTATTATTTTTCATTTTCTGTTGTTGTTTGTAGGCAATGAATTTGTGGGTGTCTATTTTGAGGGGGTTATGAGAAAATAAATTTGGTTTTCTCATGTTTTTTAATTTTGGGCGAAAAAAAGTTATGTTTGTGTTTAGAATTTCACATTTGTGTTTACAGTAAAAACCAAGTTTTTGAATAATTATGTAACTAGCTTTTTATTCATTAATTTTCCCATTTTTTTATTGAGATTTGATATGTCAATTTAGCAAATGTTTGATAGTATGTTCTTATAAAATGAAATGAGTGATAAATAATCATATCGGGAGAAGTGCATGATAATTTTTAAATTTTTGCTTATTAAAAACAAAATATGCTACAATAATCTAGACATAGTGTATTTATGCATGACTGTAATTTTGTATCCAACCAGTGAATATACTAATTATTTGAATTTTTTGAATTGGATCCCTATGGAAAACTTGTAGAAAATAAACATGTTTAGAGAGAACCAACATTTTTCTCAATTTCCATTAAAACAAAACAATCTAAGAGCATCTTTTTGAAGTAGACACTCCAACGATGAATCCAAATTTTTATTTATATTTTTTCATTGTGTGTTTAAGAAATTATTGATTTTTCATTTCATTGAATTTTGTAAGCAATGAAACCAAAATAGAGAAATTTTAACTAAAAAAAAATTAAAATTATCATATCTCAACCAAATACAACAAAATTTGTACATACTTAAAGTAGATTTAAGAAAAAAAATTATGATAAATCATGGTATTAATATTGAACACTGCTTTTACCATTTAAAATTGAAAACCTAAAATCCTGCTAGTTTTTGAAAATTGAGTGTAGTAAAAATACTATTTGCCAATGATAATGTATTTATGTATAGAGTTGTTTTTTACAATTTAAATGGGAGATACCCTTTTAAAACTAATTAATATATAATAAAATTATTATATAAATTTATAATTAAATTTAAAACAAATATATATTAAATTAAGTAAACATAAATATATAAATATATGGAAGGGATTTGATTTCTACATGATATTTGATTGATCGAAGCCAAAAATTAAGATGAATGTATATTAGTTTATTTACATTATACGTTTATTAATTGTTAATAAGTCATTTTAAAATATACTTTCTAATTTATTATTTTTCGTTAACTGTTATTATTTGTAGGCAATGAATTTGTAATCATTAAACATGGTAAATACGTACATGTATTGTATAGAGAGTAATTATATATTTATCTATCTCTTTATATTGTTGTGTCATTCATATAAGCTTAATTAAATAAATAAAAAAGCTTTGATAAAAATGAAAAAAAAATCATTATGATAAAAAAAAATTAAAAAATCATATAGATTTATTAAATATCAAAAGTGTCATAAGCTAAAGATGGTCTAGATCCATCTTAACCATAAATTTATCAAATGTAAAAAGCCATAAAAACTATCTTAACCCTAGATATCAAATATCAAAAGATATCACATAAACTATTTTTAAATTATTAATTACTCAATATTATTTTTTTATAAATTGTTAAATATTTATTTAATTGAAAACTATATCTATGATCTTATGATATAAGCATTCAATTTTTCATTTAATTGGCACTGTTCAACTTTTCATTTAACTTAAAACATACTTATAACTTTATATATATACTTAGTTGTGATTTTGGTACTAATATTTAGTTTTAAAACATATTTGTGACTTTGGTACTAATGTTTAGTTTTCCAAATTCATTTTGAAAAGGTTTTACATTTAATAATAATTAAACAATAAAACATTTTTATACATTAAACATAAATCATAATTACCATAATGAAATGGTGAATATTAATCCTTCTCATTTATTTTATGAAAAAGTTAATATCCATATTATTTTAAAATTGAATGTTGAAAAAACCAAGAGTTGATAAGCTCTAGATGATAGATGAGTATAATTCACCTAAGAACCTTGTGGGATTGATTATGTGTGAAGATGTTTGGTTATGCAGATGAATCTTGAAAAAACAAATGCTTGGTAAGCTCTAGATTATAGATGAGTATAATTCTCCTATAAAAGAACCTTCTGGGAATAATTATGTTTGAATGTGAGGATTATAAGGATTATAGATGAGTATAATTCTTTTAGAAGAGAACCTTGTGAGAATAATTATGTTTCAAAATGGTTGTAATGTGAGGATAATAATGTGATTGAGAAATTATATGAAATTATTATTGGCATTTGATATATTTTGAAAATGACTCCAAGCTTATCATTTTCATTAATAAGAGTGTCACTAAATATATGAAAAGTGAATTTTGGGTTTCATTTTTCAAAATGTTTTTTTACTTCCACTTTTTAGTTTATTTATATTATTTACAAATTTACCTTAATTTCAGAGGATTAGGTATCTAACATTCTTTCCACTTTTTAGTTTATTTATATTATTTACAAATTTACCTTAATTTCAGAGGATTAGGTATCTAACATTCTTCCTTAATTTGAGGAGGTGTTTGTGAGTCCAAGCATCTCTCTAAAATTTGCAAGCTTCTCTCTTCCAAATGCTTTGGTGAAGATGTCTCGAATTTGCTCATTTGTGGAACAATGTCTCAAATGAACCATCTTGGCCTCTTTATGATATCGAATTAGATAGTACTATGTGTTGATCTGCTTGGTTCAATCATGAAATATGGGATTCTTGGCCAACTTGATTGCATAAGTGTTGTCAATTAGTAGAGGAGAAGAATTCACTTGTTTCTAGTGCAAATATTTAAGTATTTTTCCAAGCCACACAATTTCCTTTGTTTCTTCTATCACATCCACATATTATGACTCTATTGTGGAATCTGCTAGAATAGACTATTTGCGTGATCTCCAGGAGACACATGTTGATTCAAGACTCATGAGGTGGCATGAAGTAGACACTCCTTTCTCTTTTTCGCCATTGAAGTCTGAATCAGGATAGCCAATTAGTTTGAAGTCATCCACCTTAGAGTACTTGATTCTCCTTCAAGTATTTTAGAACTTTTGTGGCAGCACACTAATGCCCTTCACAAGGTTTTTGCATAAACTTGGAAAGGATCCCAACAACAAATGAAATATTTGGTCTAGTGGTGGTAAGATAGATGAGAGACTTCTCACAAGCTGCCTATACTTGGTTGCATCCTCAAATTCATTTCCTTCTTTTGATGTGAGCTTCAAATTTTGTTCCATTGGAGTAGAGAGAGGCTTGCACAATGATGTCAAATATGTTCAACATCTCTCCAACATACTTCTTCTTGGAGATGAATATGTCCTTGGGATTCTAAGTCACTTCAATTCCCAAGTAGTAGTGAAGATGTCCCAAATCTGTCATTTCAAAGCTCTTCAATTCTTCTTTATGGATACAATGTAACTTTTATTATTCCCTATCATCAAGAAACTATCTACATACACCACGAGATATACACCAGATCTTTTGATTTTCTTTACAAACAATATTGCATCACCAAGATTAAAGTGTTTGAAATTTAATTTCAAAAGATGCTCAGTTAACTTCTTATACCATGTGTGAGGTGCTTGTTTTAGGACATACAATGAATTTATGAGTTTAGATACCTTTTGTTCTTGTCCCTTCACAACAGAGCCTTTTGGATGAGACATGAAGATATTCTCTTTAATTCTTCATTCAAGAAAGAAGTATTCACACCCATCTAATGAAATTTCCACCCATTATGTGTGGCCAAAGATAATAGAGTGTGGATGGTATCCCATTTTGTTGTGGGGGAGACCATCTCCTTATATTAAATTCCTTCTTTCTATGCAAAACCTTTCGCTACAAGTCTCACTTTATGCTTTTCAAGCGAGCCATCTGATTTGTACTTGTTCTTGTAGACCCACTTACATCCAATTGATTTGGTTATAAATGAAGGGTCCACCAAATTCCACATTTCATTCTTGATGAGAACATCATATTCATTTTGCATGGTGTCTTTCCACTCATCATGAGAAAAAAAATTTCAAACGAAGTTGGTTCAAGGTTGGTAGATAAATTCAATTCATAACCATACGAAACATCCATAATTCTACATCACCTAAATTCTAATTATGTGCATCTCCTCCATAATCTTTCCTTGTTGAAATTCTAGTTCTTGTATTTCCAAATTCATCAGGATAGACACTTTCAAGTGTCTTTGTAACCCACTTTGGAACTTTCAAGTATCTTTGTAACCCACTTTGGAACTTTGAAACTCTCCATGAAGGTCCAGGTTGCTCAATTGGTGGTGCTTCAATCTCTTCAAGATTCAGTCTTTCAATCCTCTTAATCACATCATCCATTTGAACTTCCTATTCTAGTGAAGTGGAAGGAACTTCTTCATGAGAAGGAGATGTTGTTTCAAAAATAGATTCCAAAGGATTGATCCAAGATAGGGATCCCCCTTCAAGATGTAGAATTTCATTACCAAATTCATGAAGTGTATTTACATGGGTAAATGTATCCATATGATCATGTTGTGTCTCAATAGACTTGTCATTTTTATTCATTTAAAAAAAATGATATCTCTAAAAAGTATAAAATTTTGTTTACCTCATCATAAAGACGGTATGCCTTGGTGGTGTTTGGTTACCCCAAAAAGATGCACTTTCAACTCCTTGCATTGAGCTTGTTTATTTGTTCCTTTGGAATTAAAGCATAACATGTAGAATAAAAGACAACTTAGATTCCTTGCTGAAGGAATGCATGCGACCATACCACATCTTGTATGGAGTCTTGTTTTCCAAATCATGAGTTGGACTTCCATTACTCAAATAAAATGCACATAAAACTACATCACTCCAAAAAATCAATTTCATATTCTTGAAAAATAACATGGAGCATACAATATTCAAGAGTGTTATGTTCATTCTTTTTGCCACACCATTATATTGAAGATGGTATAGAACTGTAGTTTGATGCCTAATCTCATGTTGACGAAGATAGTTTTCAAATTCATTACACGCATATTATTTTCCTTTTTTGTACAAAGTGTGCCAATGTGAGACTATGTTTCATTTTCAATCCATACATGAAATGTTTTTAATGTTCCACATGCCTCGAAGTTTTTCTTTAGTAAATAGACACAACAAATCCTAGTGTAATCATCAACAAAATTCATGCTCAAATATTTATTATCATTTACAGAAGGAATGTGCATGGGGCCACATAGAGCAAAGTGTATCAACTCTATCTTTCTATGTGATCTAAAATTTCATTCATGAAAATATTGTTTTCTATGTTTACCAAGAATACGCACATGACATCGTTTCAACTTATTTGCAATGGTGGGAAAACAAAAAACGCCATTCTTTTTCAACAATTGGATATTATTATAGCTCGTGTGTCCATATCTAGCATGAAAATATTGGAAGGAAGGTACCATCTTCATGATGAGAGAAGCAAGCAAAATTTCGAGCTATTGCAGATGTTCCTCTTAGCTTCAACAATTTCTCATGTTCATATCATGTCATGATGACTTGGCTGTCAAATTGTTTCCTTATCTCAAATATCCCATCAAACATGTGGATGGAATGGCCTTGTTGTCGAATGTGCACTAAGAAAAATAAGTTTCTCTACAACTATGGAATATAGAGAACATTATGCTACAAAAATTCATGAAATCGAGCTAGTTTGAGCATGATGGATCCAATTCCCTTGGGCTTGACGCTGGACTTATTTGAAAAATGCACTACACAGTATACATTGTCATCCAATTCTTCAAAAAAATATCTTATAAATGTCATGTGGGAGGTCGCACTAGTGTTGAGCATCGAAGTATCTCTCCAAGATGAAAATGAAGTATTGAATGTGACTTCATGTATTCCAACATTACAATGATAAACAATAAAGTGAGCAAATTCAAGAGCTTTACCAGTCTCATGAGCTTTAACAATCTCATGAGATTTACCTTTGCATTTATTATTTTGGTTATGCTTCTCTTTAATTGTCTCCAGTGGACCCCAACAATGATTTTCATCATGTCCATTCTTGATGCAGTGACCACAGTGAAGGTCAATTTTCTTGTTGTGATTGTTTCTACCCCTATTTCCTATGAAATTCTTCCACTCTCCTTTAGAAGAATCATTTGATTGATTCTTCCCCTTTTGGACAAGGTGCAAGTTCTCTCCATTGGGCCGAACTTCCTTCTTTCTGAAATATTTCTCTCTTTCCACAATCTTCTCCACCAGAGTGTCAAATGATCTGCACGTGACCCGAAAGCACGAGGGGGACAACAGTTCGACTGAATGAGTCAGTTATGTTATGGCGGAATCTTAAGAAATAGAATGAGCAAAGAAGGATTACACTACATATAAAACACAAATACACACAGACAATATGCATGAATGCGAACTGTTCTTCTCTATTACTGTCGATTCAAAGATAAGATCTCTAATCTCCTTATGTATGTTACAATATTATACATGCTTATATAGAATGCTGAGATGCTTGGGTGCCTTCCCATTACGTTCAATTACAAAATAAGTTAGAATGGTTTGGAATTTCAACTGTTACATTTGACTGGAAGACAGAGAGATAGTTTGTTGTAGTTCGTCAGTTGCAAGTCGCAGGTCGACGCTACATGTCGACATCGCGAAACTATTGAGGTCGTTGAAGTTGTTGATGTTTTCGAAGTCTTGTCGAATCCTAAACTTGTCGAAGTTGATGACTTTTCACAGTTGATGTTAGCATTCAACAACAATTCCAACTGCTGAGTGGATCAAGCATCCTTCCTTAAGAAAAAATCTTCCCCATTGTTTGCTCGTTTAAGTGGGGAAACTTGTCGGTCAGTTCAGTAGTAGAGTACCACTTTACTTGTGCTGGGATATGTCCCACTTTAGCAACCTAAAACAAGGGAATTGTGTTCGTCCTTGTATGACGTAGTCATTGTCCCATAATGGTGTCACAAGGAAGAGGATCCTGAACATCTGGATGGATTTCTTCGGGTTCTGTTTTCGGTAAGTCGTTATGTTCCAACAATGGTGCATAGTATGGTCGAAGTAGATCCACATTGAATATTAGATGCAGACCCAAGCATGCAGGAATGTCAAGATGGAAAGCACTTTCTCCAATTTGTCAAAGAATATTTTACGGACCATATCGCAAAGGTTTGAGTTTCTTGAATGGACAGGTGAAGCGCTCCTTCTTGAGATGTAGCCAGACCTTATCCCCAATTTGGAATGAATGAGGAATATGATGCTTGTTGTGTCGGGCCTTAGCTTTCTCGTTTGCTCGTTACAACATTTCTTGTGCTTGCTTATAGATGTCACAAATATGATCTCGAAACTTTAAGGCTTTATCAACTTCCCGTTGGCTATAGTCGGTGTTGTGGTTCGACTGTGTTGAGGAGCTGCTCAAGTTGATAGGTGTTGAGGGTTGAAAGCCGTAATAGATCTCAAATGGACTCTTTCCCGTAGAGTTATGCTGAGAACGATTGTAACTGTTTTGTATGTATGGAAGACTCTCATCTCATGTTTGTCGATGCTTGTGGTTGTACATCCAAAGCAGTTGTACTACCAAGAGATTCACAAATTCCGTCTGTCCGTTGGTCTGAGGATGGAAAGCTGTTGACAATGAGAGTTGTGTGTCCAGCTGTTTCCAGAGAGTCTTCCAAAATATGCTGATGAATCTGGCATCTCGATCGGAAGTAATGGTTGTCGGTAAACCAAAGTTTTCCAAACATGTGTGAAGAAGAGCTGAGCAATCTGATGCGATGTCGTGGTCTTCTTGCATGGAATGAGAATGGCCATCTTGGAAAATATGTCGACTACTACTAAGATCGCTTCATGATGATGTTTGTTAGTAGTATATCCTGTCAAGTATTCCATAGAAATAGATTCCCATGGTCGACTAGGAACTGGAAAAGGTGTGTACAATCCTTGTCGTTGATTAGGCGGTTTAGCAATGGCACAAACCACGCATGACGAATGTACTTGTTGACGTCGGGTTTAAGTGTAGGCCAAAAGAAATACTTCTGGGGAATAGAAAGTGTCTTTTCTACTCCAAATTGTCTTGTATTCTTGTTGTAGTGTGCGTCCCAAATGAGCTACTGTCGATGCTCACCGGTTGATACAAAAAGTTGTCTAGGCTTTTATAGCAAGGTGTATTTCAGGAAGTAGTCAGAGGTCGATGACTTGTCAGTTTGAAGCTGTCAGTAGACTGGTGAAAAGTAGATGTGGTCCTGATACAATTGAGGCCAAGTGGTCGTGTCATATCCTTGCATACTCATCACTGTGAAAAGGAGAGTAATGGGTGGTCGACTTAGGCAATCGGCCGCAGCGTTAGCTTTACCTTTATGATACTTAATCACCAACTGGAATTGTTGTAGGTAATTAATACACTTGATTTGTCTAATTGTCTGTAGTTTCGACTAGGTCGGATCGATCTGTAAAGGCTTATGGTTAGTGAGGATGAAAGTTACCTTACCAAGGATGTGATGAATATGATTGTCATTGATGACAACATTAATGACAAAGGACAAATGTTGATGACAATGAGATGATGTGCTGCACAAATTGGAGAATTTAAGGGTGTTGGAACATGTCATTGAAAGCAAGATCCTCATAGAAAGGTATATCTCATCAGGCCCTTTCTGTTGATATATGGAGCATCACCTAACTCCTCACGGTTGAAGAGATTTTTATTTTTTGAAGTTATTGTGGTTTCTTTACCCCATCTTTTGGGTAAGCCGACCAAACAAATGAAAATAAAAAATAAAATAAATCACAAAAACCAAATGATGTGGCAAGTAGTTGAAAAATGACATGGATTAGTTGGCTTATTTCCTTGATTAAAGGATTACCACCATGTGGATGACTTGGCATAACATTAAATAAATCTTTTTGATTTATTTATTTGTTTAAGGATAAAATAAAAAATAGTTTGAAAAGTCGGCTCCATAAGAATTTAAATTAAAAACAAGTATAAATAGAAGTGAAAACTTAATTCTTTAAGAGGAAATTCGGACGGTCTAAGAGAGGAAATTCGGACTGTTCACTGTGGTGAATTTCGGGTATTATAGCAGGCAGCTACAATGGAGAACACGTTTTTTTTTTTTTGGGCTATCTTCTTTGTTATGGGAAGCAGTTTGATTTGCATGATGGAGACAGGGTTTCTGGGCAGCTTGGTGACATGTTTTTAATACTGTTGATATGCTGGATGAATGAAGTACTGCTGATAATATGCTCAGTGGTATGAGTTTTCTAGGTTAGCTAAGATGAAGTCATGATGCTTGGTGGGAACATTGAATATTGTGGACAGTCTGGTGATGTTTTCTAGGGCTACATAATGTTGGACAGAATTATGATAGAAAAGAATGTGCTGCTAAAGGAAAGAATGATGATCTTATGGAAAAAACATTGATGTGACCAGAATGGACAGAATGTTAATAGTGTTTTCATGGACAGTTGATGCATGATATAAGGCTGGACAGTTTGATGATTATAATGTATTATTTGACAGTTTGATGTGCATAATGAAGACATGATTTCTGGGTATCTTGGACATGAACTGATTGAAGACAATCCTGATTGACATGTTTTTTTAATAATGCTGGGTGGCACATGAATTGGAAGATGACTGCTGGTTGATATAGTAGAAAGTTGAGATGGTAATGCTGGGCCTGATTGTAATGATTATTTGATGTATAGTGTGAAGTATATGGACATAATGGAGATAGGGCAGCAGTAATGACATGTTGAGTTTGTGAACATGTTGATGACATGAACAGAATTGTGATGGATAAGGTATGGACAATCTACTAAGTATATGCTTGGACAAGATGACATGACAGAGTTGATAAACTGGATAGGAAGTAACAGGGATGTAAAGACAATGTTGACAAGTGTAATGTATATGTACATACAGTACAAGCAGGGTCTTGCTATGAATTGTACTTGAACACAAGCAGGGTCTTGTATTTCTTTCTTAGTAGGATCTAAGAAAACCTAGGCTGGGTCCTAGATGATGAGTTGGTGCTAATTGTATCAGTTGGTGCTAAATCGCCTCACGGTTGTAGTCGTTGACTCATACAAAAACATTAAAATTATATCGTGTCTCTCTTGTGCAAAGTGTTAATGATGATGTGTTTTATTTGATGAATAGCATATGGATTTATAGTTAGTTTATTGATGAATATGATATGCTGAAATACGAATTGGTAATTGAAGTTGAATTTGAATAAAGTACATGCTCACTGATTTACCCCCCCCCTCAGTGAGCATTGTGTCTAACAATTGGTATTAGAGCGGGCCTTCTACAGAAGCCTAACAAGCTTGAAGGAAATCATAAGACACAATGGAAGAAAAGGGTTCATATGTTAATGATGGTAAGAATGTTACTGATCTCAGTAATCTTGGTTATGAAAACTTTGAAAATGCTCTTGAAGATGCTAAGAAGAATCTTCTAACAAACCTTTTTAAGGTGCAAGATATCAAGCATGATCGGATGCTTAAAAGAAAAGTTGAGAATTTCGTTGAAGAATATCATGAGAAGTCAATAGAGCTGTTTGGTAAACTTATTTATAAGATGTTAGGACTCCAAGACTCAGTTGATGCTATGAAGACCCATCTAGAAGAAAAAGAGAAGATTGTGGACCTACTCAAGACAAGCTTACAAGGTGATCCAAATGATCGAAACCTCAAGGAGAGTTGTGATGACCCTAACGAGCTTGAAGAGACAAGAAGAAATAATATTGGCTTGAAGACTCAACTAGAAGAAGCCAAGAAGATAGAAGAAGTATTGAAAAATCACTTGGATGAAAAGGAGAAGGAAATTCAGAAGCTTGAAATAGAGGTAGTTGAATTGAGAAGGGAAAATAAAAAATTTGATGCATATGACAAGTTCCAACACATCTCAGCTATCCTAGATAAAATCATAGATTGCCAAAGGTCCCCATTTGACAAATTGGGCCTGGGGTACAAGACTGGGTTGGGCTTCAACAAGGAAACAAAGAATCACGAAGATGTCATTGATATTTCCAAGAAATCAAAAGCAAGCTCATCCTCCTACAAAATTGAAAATCAAGCTACTCTCCATACACTTGGAAGCTCTAGTGTGCATCAAGAAGTCAGTTCTCCACCTCAAAACAAAATCAGAGAAGAAACAACACCAAAATGGAACCAAAGTCTGAGGTATGAAAATAAATTTAATGGTTATTGTTTTTCTTGCTTTAACTTTGGTCATAAGGTTGAGAATTGTAGAAGAAGTGTTGGAAGTCCACATGACAAAGTAAGATGTTGGGCATGTAACCGAATTGGACACATAGCTGCCAATTGTCACACATTGAAATGATTTACATGCAGTGGTGTTGGCCATAAAGCTAAAGTATGTGCAAGTCCAAGAAGACAGTCAATAAGCAGTTTCTCATACACATCAGCAAGGAGGTCAAATGAAGCTTGGAAGAAGAATGACACCAACAAAATTGAAGATCAGAAGACAAACAATCTCATCCAAGGAAGCTCTAAGGTATGGGTGAAGAAAAATATTTTATTAAACCTAAACGAAGTTGATGATAAGTGCACAAGTGGAGATGACTGCCATATGGCAAGTCATACTTGAAATCTGTTAAATATTTCAAGAACACTTTGAGTTCACAAAGCTGGAGGATGAACTCGATGATGAATGGTGACTACTCCAAGCAGTTAAACAGGTCCAAGGATCGTGGCTTAAGTATAAATCATGATATGCATGTGTAAGGGGGAGTTTGAAGTACTTTTGAAATACTCTTGAGGACATAAGTATGGAAATATTGGTGAGCAGACTCTTGACTTTGACAGTGACAACTTACTTGACATATGAAAAGGTTGAAGTATATATACAATGCATGCTATAGAAGGTGAACCAGTTTTAGATCTCATTATGATTCATACTCCATGATTTTTTTTTCTTTCCAGACTTTGATGACCATGCTTGACCAGCTGTATTGAGCAAATTGCAAAAAGTGACATGAAGTTACAACTGATTATGACATAAACAATCTGAAATAGCCCTTGAAATAGACAGTGATAAATACAAAAGCAAGTCAAGATTTCTGGTACATGATGTTGGTTATGAAGTAAAAACAAAACTCCGAGTTTTGCATATATGATGCATGCTGATGACTATATGATTATTGCATGATGAATGCTAGTTATGCACATACAGTGTGAAAATCAAGCAAGTAAACTTAAGCAGTATGGTGGTGCTTGGAAAATTGTATGCAAACATTAAAAAACATGCCTGCATATGGAGAAGTTGAAGTTCTAAGTTGTTACAATGAAGAGCTTGTACAATATGAAAGAAGGCATTGGGTGAATATGTTCTATCCGAGTATTCCTTATATACTCATTTGGAAGTGACCGAGATAGCATGAATTATGTTAAACAATAAAAAGGAAAATATGAGTGTGATTTTTTTTTCAAAAGAATGTGACTGTGTTTTTGAAACATGCGTAATGAGCAACCTTGGGAACTACAATGTAAGAATGCAAAGAAGTTTTCAAAAGAATTAAGTGCTGATATTGAGCTACAGATTTGGAGAAGAGCAACTGACAATATTGGAGCAGATTTTATTTCTGTTTTTGACAAAGACAAAGTTGGAATACTACCTCCTTGATGAGCAAAATGAAGCATTGATCAAACAAGTTCACTCTCAATGGCAAACCCGTGATCACATAAAAGAGGACATTGACAGTAAATGGGTCAGACCATATTAATGACTTGCTAAATCAACAGAAATGGGTCTTAGGAGGAGCTTGAAGTGTTCAAAATCTACAGCAGTGCATATATGAAGATCAAGCAGCTGAAAAACTATAGCAACAGCTGGAAGGTGTGGTTCTATTCGGGTATGAAGAAGAAATTCTGAAGTAGTTAGAATTAAAACCATAGTTTATCATAAAGATATTGGTTGATAGCTAATTGATAGGGGGAGCGCTGGTGAAAAAATTTGAAATTTGTTTGACAAATGTGCATGACAAATTGGTTGTGCAAAAAGTAACAATTGATGAAGGAGTTTGCTATGGTCAACACAACCATGTGACAATTTTTTTCCCAAGAAGTCAGATTGATTGTTTAACTGATAAATAAAGAGAGTAGAAGTGTTGAAGCAGCCTAAGTTGGTTCCACAGTTTGCAAGTGTTTGGATATGTGAGTAAGAGTAATTTTCTGTGATTGAGCAGCAAGAAGACACTTCGTGTATTCTACAACAAAATGTTCTGAATTTGAAATAAATATGACAACAGAAGTAACTATGAAGACAACCGAGGCATGAATTTGATGAAGTGAAGAAACATGGTGATGGTTGAAGTGAATCTCTTATGAATTCACTAGATGGTTGATTCATTTCTTAAGAATAAATCGCAGTCACGTGATTGAGAACTAATTTGAATAACTAAGATGAAAAGGATGAGGCCTCCGATGTGAATTTTTTTTTCATTACTTATTCAAAAGTCAAGTATTTTGAATTTTAATCTTTAGTGATCCAATCATTGGTATCATTGGTATAATAGCAAGGATGTCCTCGGATAACAATTGTTGCATATTGGGGAACAATCTGTCAACAACAACATAATGATAGGGGGAGCAGGAAATCTGAGATAAAGCATCCAAGGAAGAATTCGTAGCACAAGGAAGTCTACAACAGTATATTACAGTGACAACCATTGATAATGACATCCTTAATCGACATGACAATGATGTTTATGCACAACAAACATACGTTATTAGCAACACGGTGATCACATTCACATGACTGCAATAGCCACAACAAAAGCAATCTGACGAGAAGATGACACAATAATGAGCAGATGGTTAATTAATGGCAGGCCAATGGACGAGTTAAAGGCTTGAAGCATAATATTGGTGCATGCTTACCTTTTATGAATTTACATAAACTTTTATGGAGTCTGATGAGAGCTACAGGATTGACAAATCATTTTCAGCAGATGGTCATATTGACAAATCATCATTCTCAGCATGTAATAAAATGTATGTGAGAAATCTGATATGGCAAATCATGGAGCAGAAAAATCAGCTAATCAATAAGTCTACTTGATAGGGGGAGCATTTATCAGAAGGTTGAAGATTAAACTCAGAGAATGATCTCATGAAAGCATTCAAAAAAAAATTTGGGGGCATTGTGAAGCCATTAATGGCTCACTAACCCTTTGTCATTAATGTCAAAGGGGGAGGAGAAGAAGAAGTTGGATGGTTTCCATCAATGACAAAGGGGGAGATTGATGAATATGATTGTCATTGATGACAACATTAATGATAGAGGACAAATGTTGATGACAATGAGATGATGTGCTTAAAATCCCTTGCATGAAATCTTTGATGGTCATAAGCCCGTGTGCATTTGAAGAAGCCATCAAAAGTGTGTCAAGTCAAATTTGACGTCCTGCACAAATTGGAGAATTTAAGGGTGTTGGAACTTGTCATTGAAAGCAAGATCCTCATAGAAAGGTATATCTTGTCAAGCCCTTTCCGTTGATATATGGAGCGTCACCTAACTCCTCATGGTTGAAGATATTTTATTTTTTGAAGTTGTTGTGGTTTCCTTACCCCATCTTTTGGGTTAGCCAACCAAACAAATGAAAATAAAAAATAAAATAAATCACAAAAACCAAATGATGTGGCAAGTAGTTGAAAAATGACATGGATTAGTTCGCTTATTTCCTTGATTAAAGGATTTCCACCATGTGGATGACTTGGCATAACATTAAATAAATCTTTTTGATTTATTTATTTGTTTAAGGATAAAATCAAAAATAGTTTAACAAGTCGGCTCCATAAGAATTTAAATTAAAAACAAGTATAAATAGAAGTGAAAACTTCATTCTTTAAGAGGAAATTCGGATAGTCTAAGAGAGGAAATTCAGACTGTTCACTGTGGTGAATTTCGGGTACTGTAGCAGGTAGCTATAGTGGAGAACACTTTTAATTTTTTGGGGGCTATCTTCTTTGTTATGGGCAGCAGTTTGATTTGCATGATGGAGACATGGTTTCTGGGCAGCTTGGTGACATGTTTTTAATAATGCTGATATGCTGGACAAATGAAGTAGTGCTGATAATATGCTCAGTGGTATGAGTTTTCTAGGTTAGCTAAGATGAAGTCATGATGCTTGGTGGGAACATTGAATATTGTGGACAGTCTGGTGATGTTTTCTAGGGCTACATAATTTTGGACAGAATTATGATAGAAAAGAATGTGCTGCTAAAGGACATAATGATGATCTTATGGACAAAACATTGGTGTGCCCAGAATGGACAGAATGTTAATAATGTTTTCATGGACAGTTGATGCATGATATAAGGCTAGATAGTTTGATGATTATAATGTATTCTTTGACAGTTTGATGTGCATAATGAAGACGTAATTTTTGGGTAGCTTGGACATGAACTGATTGAAGACAATCCTGATTGACATGTTTTTTTAATAATGTTGGGTGACACATGAATTGGAAGATGAATATTGGTTAATATAGCAGAAAGTTGAGATGGTAATGCTAGGCCTGATTGCAATGATTATTTGATGTACAGTGTGAATTATATGGATAGAATGGAGATAGGGAAGCAACAATGACATGTTGAGTTTGTGAACATGCTGATGACATAAACAGAATTGTGATGGATAAGGTATGGACAATCTAATAAGCATATGCTTGGACAAGATGACATGACAGAGTTGATGAACTGGATAGGAAGTAACAGTGATGTAAAGACAATGTTGACAAGTGTAATGTATATGTACATACAGTACAAGCAGGGTCTTGTATTTCTTTCTTAGTAGGATCTAAGAAAACCTAGGCTGGGTCCTAGATGATGAGTTGGTGCTCATTGTATTAGTTGGTGCTGAATCGCCTCACGGTTGTAGCCATTGACTCATACAAAAACATTAAAATTATATCGTGTCTCTCTTATGAAAAGTGTTAATGATGATGTGTTTTATTTGATGAATGACATATGGATTTATAGTTAGTTTATTGATGAATATGATATGCTGAAATAAGAATTGGTAATTGAAGTTGAATTTGAATAAAGTACATGCTCACTGATTCATCCCCCCCTCAGTGAGCACTGTGTCTAACATGATGTAATGCCTCCATTTCTTGAGAGATTGCATAATAGAGTACAGTTCTTTTTCGTACGTCGAATATATTCTAATTGTGTCGTTAAAAGTTTTGGAATGAAAAGTGACTGGGTGACCAGACAGAGTGGTCACTGCACCCAAGGCATAGTCTGATGTGTCTGTCTCAATCTCAAAGGGATGATGCAAATCAGGTAAAACAGGTATTGGTGCATTGCGGAGCTTGTGCTTGAGTTGTTCAAAAGATTCTTGTTGTGTCGATGTCCATTTGAAGACAGTTTTTCCATTTCCCTTCGTCAACTGATTCAAGGGCCAGGTTATCTGACTGAAGCCGAGTATGAATATTCAATAGAAATTTGCCAAACCAAGAAAACTTCTTATTTATTGAATGCTTTGAGGAATGGGCCAATATTTGAGGATTTTTACTTTTTCTGGATCGACGTGTATGCCTACAGAGTCAATTACATACCCCAAATATTTGATGTTGTTCATCGGAAAGGTGCTCTTGTTCATGGTCAAGTAAATTCGATGTTGCTAGAGAGTGTTGAGGACTTGTCGAAGCTATCCAACATGTTCTTCCCATGATCGAATAAAAATCAATATGTCATCAAGGTAGAAAATGACCCATTTGCCAATGAAAGGTCGAAGAATGTTATCCATGTGTCGCATGAAGGTCGCAGGAGCATTGGTTAAGCCGAAAGGAATGACTAACCATTCAAACAATCCTTCCTTGGTCTAGAAAGATTTTTTCCACACGTCTGAGGGATCAATTGGAATTTGATGATATCCCAACTAGAGGTCGAGCTTAGTAAATAATTTGGCATCTTTCAGACAGAGGATGAGCTCGACTATCCACGACAAAGGGTAGTGATTCTTTATCAAAATTTTATTGAGTGCCCTATAGTCGATGCACATGCACCAAGTCCCATCTTTCTTTGGAACAAGGACGACTGGACTTCCACAAGGAGAGGAGTTGGGTCGGATATGACCATTGTCGATCAAATCTTGGATTTGTTTGTGAATCTCTTCATTTTCGAGAATGGATATTCTGTAAACATATTCGTTAGGAAAAGAAGAACCAAGAGTAAGTTCAATGGAGCATTTTAATTGGAAATGTCGAGGTACTCCGTTCGGCTCTTGGAATAAACTCCGATACTCATCGAGAACGTTGTCGATCAACTGCTTCTGTCGAAAGTTGCACAGGTCGGTGAGTCGACTTATCGTTGCATTCTTCCTAGAATGTTGCGGTTTGATCATGATTAACACGAACTTCTGAGCATGATTGATGAGCTTCTTCATTTGTTTAGAAGAAATCATTGAGACCGTTGGTGTAGGTCGTCTCTCTGGTATGACGTACCATTGATTTTGTATTTTGACAATCACCTTCTCAGGTCGTGACTGATAAATTCCATGGCGATCCCACAAGTAAGGTTTACCGAACAAGGCGTCGGCTATGGAGAGTGGTGCCACATCACAGAGTACTTCATCTTCAAAAGGTTTTATGAAATAGGCGAGTTTGCATTGTCGGGTGATCCGTAGTTCCTATCCATCCTTCATCCAACCGATGTTGTAAGGTTGAGGATGCGGAGTGGTGACAAGACCTAGTTTCTTCATGAGATCTTTAGAAACAAAGTTCTTCTGGCTACCATTGTCCACAATCAAATGTAATGGATCGTGTTGAACCCATATCCGTGTATGGAATAGGCCTTCTCGTTCCTCCTCGTCAATGATAGTCGAGGCTGCTGGAGTGGTCAATGTCGATGCCAAAAGGGTCGTTGTGTCTGGATCATATTCTTCCACCGTCTTGTCGAACGCGTCAGATGTTGACACTTTTGCCAAAAAATGTCTTTCGAGCTTTGCATTCAGACGTATCATGCCAAGGTGAGTGGTGGTAATCACACGATTTCTCGGTAGGCGATTGTTTGCTATGTTCCCTTTTCTGAAAAGGATTTTTGCTGTGATTTGGATTTGGCAGTGTCGGGTGAGAAGATTTTGGCTTGTCAAAGTCGGCTGGTGTCTTCTTTTCAGGTGGTCATCCTGATGTCGGCTTTGTCGTGAAGCGTGCTTTCCCTTTCTGCTTGGTTTCAAGTTTGTTGGCATAGTGGAATGCATCCGCAATCATATTGATAGTCATAAATTCCATCTCCTACTGAATTTACTGGGACAATCCGCTGATGTACTTCAGAACAAGCAATTTTTCCTCTTCTTGGATGCCAAATCTATCCATGATTCGATAGAACTCATCGGTATAACTCTGTAATAATTTCTCTTTCCATTTCCTTAGATGCTGCCACTTCTTATACTGTTGCTCAAGGTACTTGGGTGGGTAAATTCTTTTCAGACGTATTCGACAAATTTATCCCATGTGTCGATGGGGTCTCCTCTTTTGTCCATCTTTTTTGAGATATTCTCCCACCAACAGTGCACAGATGTTGACATATTTAAGGATGAAATGGTGATCTTTTCAGCTTCTGAGAATTGATTCACAGAGTAATAGGATTCCAATTGTTGTACCCAATTGTCGACGGATTCCGCGTCAATCTTTCCTTCTAGATTTGGTATGTCCAAATTCATTTTCACTTTGAAGGGGCTGATTTTGTCGGAGTGAGTTCTCGTTGAAAATCCTCCGGATGTCGAAGAAAATCACGTGAGAATTTCATTGAACTGGGCGAACATTTCAGTCCGTTGTCGATTCAACGCTTGCTCAATAAGTTGTGATGTCTCGTCGACTGCATGTCTATTGTCTATTTCTTCTGCGATTTTTGGAGGTAGTGTCTGCTTGGATTGCTGAGATTGCGATCATGTTTGAACTAGCATAAGTTAGGTAACTTCGTTGGAAGTGTCTACGCAAAACTTAAGCACAAAAAAACTAGCTGCTCGGATACCAATGATCTGCACGTGACCACGAAGAACGGGGGGGACAATAGTTCCACTGAATGAGCCGGTTCTGTTATGGTGGAAGCTTAATAAATGGAATGAGCAAAGCAGGATTAAACTACACAGAGAAACACAAATACACACAGACAATATGCAGGAATGTGAACTGTTCTTCTCTATTATTGTCGATTCAAATATAAGATATCTGATCTCTTGATGTATGTTGCAATATTATACATGCTTATATAGAATGCTGAGATGCTTAGGTGCCTACCCGTTATGTTCAGTTACAAAATAAGTTAGAATGGTTCGAAAGTTTAACCGTTACAATCGACTAGAAGACAGAGAGACAGTCGGCCGTAGTTCGTCAGTCGCAAGTTGCAGGTCGGCACTGCATGTTGACGTTGTGAAACTGTTGAGGTAGTTGAACTTGTTGAAGTTGCTGATGTTGTCGAAGTCATGTCAAATCCAAAACTTGCCGAAGTTGTGACTAAGTCGATGAATTGTCGCAGTTGATGTTAGCATTTGAAAACAATGCCAACTGTTGAGTGGATCATCAAAGGTGAGGTATTTCAATTTACCACTAGCCAAAAGTGATTCAAGGTAGTGTGAATATGTGAGGTAGACGAATTTGATGAAGGTAGTGAGAGGAAGTCCTTCCTTCGCATCAGTGGCATTGATGGCATGCATGATTGCTCTGATCTCAAATGCAACAGTCATGGGCTCATTTTCCTAGCCACTACGTTGAAGAGCTTCAACATTAACTGAATTAGCTCAAATTCTAAATGTGAGTTTCAATTGTAATGCATCATGAGAGGTTTTAGCAGGTTCTATATGCTGACTCACCTCTTCACTTAGTATAGAAGCTATCAGTGCATATGCCTTCTTGTCTATGCTATTCCATATGTTGAGCTCTTTGTTTGTTATAGATTGTTTTGGTGCAATGATCATAGGGACATTCATTGTTTCAATTGTTTCTCCTTCATAAATGTCATCCCATAGATAATTGAATATAAGCATGTGTTTGATCTTCCTCAACCTTTCTCGATAGTTGTACTTTTTGGTGATCACTACTCCAACGATGGAAGCCTGCAAAGAATGCATCTTTGAAAAAACACCCTACAATGAAAAAATACAGCTTACATTCTCTGAAAAAAAATATTTCTTTGCAAAATAGATTTTTAAAAGTACAAAAATAATAACAAGCAATGCACTGGCAAGCAGCTCCAAATGCAAATTCATGGCAAATATATTCTAGCATATCTACCAATAAAGGCATTACAAAGAAAAGCCACGCCAATGTTCAAACTCCACAGAGATGTAAACTCCATAGATATACCCATGCTTCACTAACCCTCAAAGAAAATTACAATCACAAAGTAATTATGCCCTTGATCATCCACGAGACATTGGAAGAGTGACAAGAAATTTCATCAAATAAACTCCCGCGTAGTCTAAGGATATTCACAACTCCACCAGGGATCACAAAGCTCCCATGCAATCACAAATTATGATTTTCATCTCTTCAAGTCTCCACTCGCACACAGGGAATGGAGAGGAATAGGTTCCAATGGAGTGATATGCACCACCAAATTTCGGCTATCTCATAAAGAATTACAATCCACCATCTGCATCATTTCTAAGAGGAAAAAGAATATTCAAAAAATCAACCTTCCTTCTTCCATTACACAATGCAATTTGGAACTCATTTATTATCTTAAGTTAAGAACTCATTGAACCTGTTGTGTGACTTGGAAATGACTTGGTATATACTCAGCATCTGTGAGACTTGGAACAATCAGATCCTATAGGAGGGAAGCTTTGTTTAAAAAATCATAGAGGTGAGGAGAATGGTGAATCACTTAGCGCAAGGATTCAAGAGAGCACAAGGAGGACATTGTGGGAATGCCAGATTTCTTCACAAACTTAGAACAATATGCGAGAGAGCACAAAGAAGGTTGATGTCTAATGCACCATCATAGATCCATCTTAAAAGGATATCTACCAAGCGTAGAGAGGATCAAATCTCTCAAATATCTAGAGATGCAAACGACTTTATAAAGTGAAAATATTGAATAAGGGTTTCAATTTATCTAATTTGTGTAGTTTTATACACATGTTGTTATAAATGTTTTAAATCTAATTTTAGCTGACATGTTATTTTTTATGAGCCTTTTCAGCACAATAAAAAGAACACCTGTAAGCTCTAGGACAAGCATAGAAGGAGTTACACATGAATTGATTTCTATGTCACCATTACAAAATCTCACTTAGATGAACAAAAAAATAGCATAGAAGCGAATAAATTGAAGGCCTTAGAGGAGTCTATGGGCATGTTGCAGGAGCATAGGGAGATCCCAACGCAGAGAGAGTTGTGGTTTGATTAAAGAGAGATTCCACACGCAGAGAGAGTGAGCAAAACAACTAGGAGAGGAAGATTAATGTTTGAGTTCGTAGGAGGAGAACGAAAATTAGCAGCACATAAAGAGGGTAATCGAATGATGGTTTGGGAGAATGAAACGGCCAGGTCGCAAATGGCTCTAGTAGCAGCCTGGATTAGGTTTTTCAAACTAGTATGCAAAGGGAATCTATGATGAATTTGCAGAATGATATTCCGAGGAGGATGCAGTGCTAGACCGAGGAGAAGGAAGTGGTAGATTGAGGAGAAGGCAATGGCACTGGCCAGGGAAGACTGATGAAGTACAGAAGGAAGACTACCAGCACTCATGGAGTTAAGACAAGAACTCCAGGATTTGATATAATTGTCGAGCCTTGAAAAAAATCCAAGCTTGATTATTTTCAAGTGTCATTAAATACAGTAGTTACCTTTAGGGGTTTCATCTCCTAAGAGGTTCTTTGGACTTCTACTTTTCAGTTTATTTACATTGTTTACAAATTTACCCTCATCCTAATCTTGTATTGTTTTGTTTTATAATAAAAAAATGTTGTTATTTATGACTTAACCTTGGATAACTCAAAAAATTATTGTTATCTATGATTTGGCCTTGAGAACTCATAGATTGTCTTATTATTTATTCATAAATATCAATTTACTATCCATTTAATTTTGAATTATACTTGTCATTATGAGTTATAGCTACAAATTTTGAAATCCTAATCACCTACACCACCACCACAATAAGTGAAAGCTATGATATCCTATATCACCGTAATGAGTCAAATCCAAATAACATCACCAAATCAATCAAAGCCCATGACTTGAGCTATGATATCGCATATCACCATAACGACTCAAATCCTACTAACATCACCAAATCAATCAAAGCCCATGACTTGAATATAAATCCTAGTCACCATGATAAAGACTAAAGGACTATAAAGTGTGAATACATTTTCATGAACCATATTTTTCCATATTATGAATCATATTTTTTATTTGAATATAAATCGTACTTATAGGTTTACCCGGTGTGGAATATTGTGAATGTGGGTACTTTTAAAGCACTCCTTACTTAAAGTCACCTATTCAAAACTCTCTATAAAAATGATGAAATGGACTATCGCTCATGTGTGTCTTGTTTTCCTTTATCCAGCTCCTATCATTTTTCATTTCTTTATAATTTTTTTGGGGTGTTAATCATAAGGATCAATTAAAACAACATAACCCAAATACCAACATCTTAACAGTGTAACGCCTTGCACATTTGCAGCAAACAACCATCATAACACAACTAAAACCAGTTGTAGAATTTTTAAATACACGTCCATATATCAGAATTGGATTAATAATTGTTTAATCTACAATTATCAACAAAAACAAACATAAAAATCAGAACAAACAACGGAGCTGGAACAAGTTCAATGTTACTTAGAATGGGGTAGGCATATGGAAGCATTTATCTCAGAAGGCAGAAGTAGATTAACAATGGATTTTCAATGTTTAGCTCAGTTGGATGTGGATAAACAACTTCAATTAGTAGAATCTTCCCGACACATCATCGCCAATGAGGGAATTTGTAGCCCAACTGATCTATACATTCCAGCCAGCAACAAAATGCCCCATGTGACAGGAGACCCAGCCTCGATCATTCCTCTACCATCTTTAGCATACCACGATATAGGAAAAAAATTAAAAATGGCTTTCATATGAGCAAATATAGGAAAATAGTAAGGAGCATATACTCTTTCAAGGACCATTCACTCCTCCAAGGAGTAATATTGATATAAAATGAGACTTGTAAAAGGCATTTTGCAAAAAAAAAAACAAAAAAAATGTTAAAATGAGACTCGTAAAAAAAGGTATTTTGGAAAGAAAAAAAAAGCCAACGTAGTATCTCATTTGAATTCTTCTTAATAAATTATGGGATTTTGAAGGTGAGAATGAGAATTTAAGAGGGTATTAACTCTCATAGTTGATAAATATTATTCAAAAATGATGTCAATGATATCTTGCGACATTTTGAATGAGATTAATATTAATTATTTGACAAAATGCCCTCATGAGAGAAAATAATGAGGTGAGAGTCCAATATGTGGAAGGATCATTTGAAAAGCATTATGCAATCTCCATGAGGAATGATTCACTCTTCTAAGCAAGGTGTGAAGTGTTTCATGAATGAGATTGGGTATCATTTATCTTAAATCCCTAAACCTATCCTCTTGAGGAGGAAGTAACGCAATATTCTATGTGATTGTCAAGCTGAAATAATGAATGATAGATTGTGGCATGATTTCTTATGTATGGTTAAGAAATGTTGTCAGTTGTGCATGATTGTCACAATTATGGAAATATGTTATGAGGCACATTGTCAATCTTTGGTTTTTAATTGAATGGAGAATTTGAATTGATTATGTGGTATAGTGAAAATGTTTATTTAGACTTATCATGAAAATATTGAAAGTTTGACTTATGTTGACTATTTTAAATCAAAACACTACCATACTAAGTAAGAAAAATGGATTATTTTGATTGGGAATGATCTTGCATTGTGAAATTTTATTGTACATATCACTGCCATCAATGCACATTTGGATTAGTAAACCCTATTTTACTATTTGGTATGAAGGTACATTATAGGAGTGCCTATATTTTACGCTAATTTTACAAAGTTCCATGAAATATAGAAAAATGATCCATTATACGGCCATTACCACCGCTTATCTATTGCCATTACTTCCATCACATGCCAATTAATACAACAAGAATTTATTTCTCTTATTGATATTGGTGTCCTCATAATATATCACTAATCTATTTATTTACTAAGTATATTTCATCAACATGATTTTCAATGGAAGCATCCTCAATATCTCCTCCTCCCTCCTTGAGACCTTGAAACTTAAAAACATATTTAATATAACGAAGGAATAACAAATGTGTATTAAACAATTGCTTTGATTAATATCCCAAAACAACATTGTACTTTTTCAATTTAAATGAATCAATTGCACAATATCTTTATAAATACTCCAACAAATAAGAAAGGTACACACATAAATTGCGTCTTTTTTTATGAAGAAAATTACCTCATTTTCCAATTTGTTTTTGCAACTTCTACCAAGAAAAACAATCACGAACAAACTTAGGAAAGTAAATGGACGTTTCATAAAAAAAATTCACAACCTAATATTTGTGAAATTATCTTGACTAAAAGTTTTTCCCTTTCTAGTGAGTAAAACTCTAAATTAAGAAGTAAAAGAGTTTAGCTCTCTTCTAATCAATTTTATTTCTCACAAAGGAGTATTGAATTTCATAAAAATGATAATGAGCCTTATGATTCGAAAACAAAGGGCACCATTGTTGGGCCTGGCCCAAGTGGGGCATTTTTGTGCAAGTCAAGTTTTGGAACTAAAAAGTTGAGTGCAAATCATATGAAGACTTTTGGATAGACATTTTTTGGAGAGATGTGATGAGAGCGCAACGCAGTATCGGTACGATGGGAACCGCGCAGCTGAGGACTAGTTCTGCGAAGTAGTAGCACCGCGATGTGCCAGCAGGGCACCCGTTTTGAGTAAAGAATGAAGGTAAGGTCGGCTGGGTGAAAGTGACCTATTTTTTTTTAAGAAACTCCCTAATTACCAAGTAGGAGGGTAAGGAGTAAGGAGGAGGGAAAGTGACCGGTCACATGCACGGAGGAAGCACGACGTGAACTGGCCGCATAAGGTCGTTAGAGAAGGAACAACCGGGAGAAAGCGACAGTCAGCATACAGTCGACAGGGTAGGGTGAAAGCGACAGTCGGCATACGGTCGACAGGGTAGGGTGAAAGCGACAGTCGGCATACGGTCGACAAGGTAGGGTGAAAGCGACGTGACCATGCGTAGAGGATGGCCACGACGGAAGATTCACTACCAGAAGCCAGCAAATCCGATTAAGGGAAAACCGTGACAGTTTTGGGAAACCTTAGGGTTTTTGCCTATATATTGTAAAGACATGACCTACGGGCATGATCTATAAATAGGCACCATTTTGTAAGGGAAAGGGTTGAATTGTTAATCTCTCGTTAAGATTGGGTTTGAATCTCATTGTATAATCTGAGCAAGACCTGTTTTGAGTCTGCCATTGTAAAGGCTCTACAAGCTGTGTGCGCAGAGGCCTATTAAGGGAGAAGAGAGTCTGAAGCTAAGTGCGCAAACTGGAACTGTTGTACCCTTCCCAAAGACTAATAAAACAACAGTTCTTGTGGACGTAGCTCCCATCCTGGGGGTGAACCACGTTAAATTCATGTGTTGTGTGATTGTTTACATGTTTGCATCTTTTTATTTGCTTACAATGAATTCCTAAGATCTTGCTTACTAGTTTATGTGTTTACTTTTATATGTATTCGCCATAAGGAATGAGATGGTAATAATATGTTAAGTTTCGCATATGTGGATGAATGCTAGATGCATAAGTATTTCTAAGTTTGAATGAATGCATAATCTAGTTGAATAAACTCTTAAGTCAATTGAGTTCGCGTTGTGCGACCCCTTCGAAACGCAACACCGGAAGTGCGTGGTATTTTGTGTTCTACCATATCGTATAAGCCTTAAGATAAATAACTTAGAATGGTTGATGAATGGATAAAACACTAAGTATAGCTTGTTGAGACTGGTTACATCTGAGGGGGAAGCGCAGTTATCCGTTGCATTGTCTCATTGTTGAGTAATTCCCGCACCGCGTAGTCCTTGGATGCGCGATTTGTGCAAGCGTCTATGCTTGTGGAAGGGATAACCGCAAAGAAGGTGATCTTCGCGCAATCCTCAGTCTGCAGCGCGAGCCCCATGGCACACTGCTCATCAGATCTATTTAAAGCACTCATCACGCGATTGTGGAAACCTGATTCCACAACTTCCCCATTACTTTGCCTCGGGTGAGACCTCGGTCTGCACACAGATTGTTGTCGAAAGGGCCGGTAAAAAGGGGTTTGTTGGTTCAATTTCTGCGCTAAGAATCCGTGATGAGTTGCCGCACTTGAAAGAAGTGATGTGCTCAGAATAAAAGGTCTCGTTGATTGCAAAAATTTGGCATCTAGACAAGAAAGAAATATGGGCTTGGTGCGATAAGAAAGAAAGAGACTTTGCAAAGAAAGAAAATACAAATCCGCATCTCTCTGACATAGATTGGTTGAACAAACACCTTCGGAAATATATTCACGAAATTTTTTTGGAATCTTTTGGAAACGAGTTGCACGAGTGGTTATCGCAGCTCACAGAGCGCAAGAACTATTTCATACCAGAAGTACCGACCGAGTGGACTCCAGAGCTCATTGCGAGGCTCAAAGCAGTAGATAGCCCATTGTCGAGAGTAGTTGAATTTTGGGTTGACAGTATACTAGAAGGCTTCGTGACAGAGTTTATTGTGGATACACTGAAGTCCTACAGCGCATCCGAAGCAGAGTTTTTCAAAGGTTTCAGAGGTAAGTACCTAAACAATTTGAGTTTATACATTAAAATGATTTTAGCTTAAAAAGGTATTTTAAAAATGCAGTAAAGATTCCTAGAAGTTTTGAATCTGTAATGGTCAATAGCATCTATAGTGATTCCGACGAAGAAACACATAATTTGAGAAGTGGAAAAAGATATAAGTGTACCACTAAGAAGGATGGATTCCGCGTAGATATTGATTTACAAATCGCGCCTGATAGCCAAACCGCACCTCTATCCGCTACCTATCAGCCTATTACACCGCAGAATCCACTCGTTGCAAGTATCGTGCCCCTTACCTCTCAGGATCCATCAATTCAAAACCCTCCTGTTGCTAATTTTCCACATCCTCAGAGCATTGATACTAGTAACACCGCGGGAGTGAGTACTCATACCATCCCGACTCAGACCATTCTGAATCCGACTATTCCGACTCAGACTATTCTACTTCAGAACATTCCGCACAGTACCAATTTTACTTTTTCCACTCAGAACCTTGCGCAGAACACTATACCACCTAGGAGAAGGATGACTGATGATATTAAGCTGCCGATATTCAAAGGAACAGGTCTAGAAGACCCTGAACAACATTGGTTTATATGTGAAGCCGTATGGAGTGTTAAGCAAGTTCAGGATGATGTTATGAAGCAAGCGCAACTCATAACCACATTTATAGATAGAGCCTTGAATTGGTTCATGAAGTATTCTGTTGGACATCATAGAATCTTGCAAGGCATTATTGAGTGAGTTCAAGAAACCGAAGTCAGAATCCCAATGTCTAACCGAGTTAAAGGAAATTAAGCAAAAACCTAATGAGACAGTGTGGGAATTCGACCAGAAATTTAAGACACTATTGGACCAAGTTTCATCATAGCACCACAACAACACCAAGAATGGTTTATAGCCACGTTGTTTCCCCATATCAGACTGCCGTTGATGCAACAGAAGGTGTATTCGCAAGCATAAGCCCTGTATATTGCAATGAAACTAGAAGCTTCACCAATTGGAGAGACTAACACTGGGATGTCTCAAATCCAGACCCAATTAGCTACCCTAGCATTACAACTACAAGATATGAAGAAGGGGAAACCAGAGAGACAAGAAGTATGGTGTATAGGATGCAAAGGAGAAGGCCACACCAGAGAGCATTGTCCTTTATTTTAGGAATACCTTAACAGTGGAGCACCAAATCCGCTAAATCGGAATCAAGCATTATGGTGTGAAATATGTAAAACTAGAGGCCAAGGGCCTGAAGACTGTTATCTCATACAAAAGTATGTGCGCACCCCTAAGAATCTATATTGCAATTTCTGTAAATCAGTTGGACATGATGAATCCAATTGTAGAGCATATGAGCTCATGCAAGAAAGGAAGCGAGACATGGAGAATATGCGTGATAGTGGAGTATATTGAGTCCAAGAAGCAACTCTGCAAAAGCAAGATAATGTGCAGTATGGCCAAGGTGCATATAGAGGCCATGGAGGATTCCGCGGAAGAGGGAGAAATACTAGCCCCGGACAAGGAAGGGGAAGAGGCCAGATGATCTGTTACAACTGTGGCCAGGCAGATCACTTATCTAGAGATTGTACCAATGAATGTACTACTTGTAATTACTGCAAATATTTTGATCATGTTATTGACGTCTACCCAGTGTTAGCAGCAAAAATGCATAAACGAAAGCAAGATGCTCCAAACCCGAATATTCAGTTGATCGCAGCAAAAAGAAGGGATGCGGATCCCCATCTCAATGTAGTGACGTGAAGTGGTGCTACAACGGGAAGAGATAGAGGAGCAGAAGCTTCGACTTTTGGAGATTTTGACACTAAGCAGACTCCACTTGAAACAATTTGGATCAGAAAAGCTACTGGGAAGGCACCTGCCTTCAATTTAGAGAAAAATAAAGGAGTGTTTGGAGATGCGTGGGACATTTTCAAAGGACAAGTACCTAGATCACCAAGAATCCCGTTGCGCAGTGAAATACCGCATATAGAGGATATGTCGACGGCTTATGACAAAATGTGCCATGCAGCAGAGATAGGCACCTCTGTTGCACAGTTCCTAAGGAGATGCATGAAACTATTGAAGAGCCCAGATGCTATAGCCGAATTGTAAAAACTCTTAGACCAATATGAACTACACAGCGAGATGGGAACTACCCAGAGCGCAGTTCATCACATCAGGAAACACAAAAGAACAGGAAGAGAAATGAGACTCAGTGCGTAGATAGGAGACTATGAGATGGATGAGATCATCCTTGATATAGGATCTGAAGTAATGTCTTAACTAAATAGACATGGAAGCAGATGGGGAGACCAAAGCTGTTATGGTCACCTATACAGTTGAGAATGGCCAACCAGGAGAAAGTCATACCTTTTGGAAGGTTAGCCAATGCTGTTGTTGACATAGATGGAGTGCGAAGTCATGCAGACTTCGAGGTTATCGAGATTATGGATGATAGTCAGCCTTATCTAGCACTACTGGGTATAGACTGGGCAATGGATAACCTCGCCATTATAAACCTGAAGACTAAGAAGATGATCTTCGAAGGACAACATCTCAGGGTCATCGCACCAATGGACCCTTTAGACGAAGAAAAATATAGTGAGCCGATTCAAGAAGATTCCAGAGCTCAAGACCTGGACCGCCTTTACAAGATGACTGCGAATCAAGATGACTAAATTAATCCCACTCCGGATGGAACACTTAGTTGGCTATGTGACAGCTCTTTCATCTTAGACTCTAATGCAGGACTGGAGAACTGACAAGGCCGTATGCATGAAGTATCTGCAAGGAGATGTGCGCAGATTACAAATTCATTGCAATGGATTGGAAAAGAGGTAAGTCCAATCCCCACCTATGATGGTTCATCTAATGTTTATTCATTTATCCAAGATTATACTGTATCCGTTGCAGAAGAACATCGCATACCAGCACTAGATACGACACTGTGTGAGACACTTTCTAGATGGTGGGATGTGCATAAGGAGACATTGACCACATGGGATCAATGCAGAATCAGTATGCAGATTAGGTTCGCTGAAAAGGTTGCATTGTCCTTTGAAAAATATAATGGACAGACAGATACAAGGGACCATATTGAAATCTGTTCACAAGCATGGCAAGAGAGGCCACGTATAGAATGGGCGCATCTGTTTGTGCACACATTTGAGGAACAAATTCCAAAGAAGTGGTATCTAGACATGGAGTTGTGTAGAGGAACTTTAGATTGGCCTACCCTGACTGCAAACTTCCAAAAGAACTTCATTTTTGAAGACGACAGTCCAAGTATAAATGAAGCTTTGCAGATCATTAAACAGAGAATATTCATACCAGAATTCGCAAGTACAAACGAGGCATTGGAAGAACTCGAAGAGAAAGTCTTTGAGGATGTAAAAGTACCACTGAACCTATAGCCAGAATGGGAAAGAACGATAAAACATGCCCTTGAATGCTATAACCTTGCCGAAGATGAAAATAAACAAGAAGAAAGCGACGAGGAGGATCCGCGCCATGTCAATATAACTGAGTCGGAAGATGCGTGTGATGTTGAGGGACCTCCCCTGGAAATATCAGATATGAGTGGACCTGTTAAAACAAGGAAAGTGAACATTGGCACAAGCGACGAGTCGAATTTCGCATCTATCAGAGACTACTAGGATGGTCAGACGGTCACGAAGATCGTAGACCTACTACATGAATATCGGGATTTATTTCCAACAAAGTTCACAGAAATGAAGGGTATTTTGGGCGACTTGGGGGTTATGAAGATACCTCTCAAGCTAGGCGCGAAGCCTGTTAAGCAAAGGCCATATAGACTGAATCCTAGATATAAAGAAAGAGTCAAGGAAGAACTTGATAAGATGCTTGATGCAGGGATCATTGAGTCGGTTGAAGCATTTAAGTGGATAAGCCCGATGATTATCCAGGACGAAAAAAATAAGGGTGAGATCAAGATTTGCCTGGATCTCAGGAAGCTGAATGATGCTTCGCTACATGAGCCATTTCCCACTCCTTTTACAGATGAAATCTTAGATAATGTTGGAGGAAATGAGACCTACTCTTTTATAAATGGATTTTTTGGATACCATCAGATAATAATTGATTCAGTAGATATACACAAGACAACCTTTGCTACTGAATGGGGATCGTTCCAGTATACAGTAATTCCCTTTGGTCTAAAGAATGCACCTACCATCTTTTCTAGAGTTGTTGTCGCAGCATTTAAACATTTCATGCATAATTTTTTAGAAGCATACTTTGACGATTGGACTGTATTTGGTTTGTTGAAAAACCACTGCAAAAACCTCAGAATGATGCTAGAAAAGTGTAGATAGCATCAGATATCTTTGAATTTAAAGAAGTGTGTTTTTTGTGTGCCTTATGGTATTCTGTTAGGACACATTGTGTGCAAACAAGGCCTGATGGTGGATCCTGCGAAGATCGCAGTGATTGTGAACTTACCTACACCCACCTCAGTGAAGCAGCTACGCACCACATTGGGGCATACGGGTTATTACCGAAAGTTTATAAAGGGTTATGCTTAGATAACTGTGCCGATGGAGAACCTGTTGAAGAAAGACGCGTAGTTCATCTAGAACGCAGAATGTGAACAAGGCTTTGACACATTAAAAGAGAAAATGGTAACTGCGCCGATCCTAGTTTTTCCAGGCTGGGAGAAGCCGTTTCATGTACATGTTGATGCTTCATGTATAGCATTGGGTGTTGTATTAGCACAAGTAGGAGAGGGAGGTATTGACCATACCATTGAATTTTTTAGAAGGAAGCTCTCATCTGCAGAAAAGAATTATACGACCACTGAGAGAGAAGGTCTAGCTATGGTCTATGCACTACAAAAATTCAGGCATTATTTGCTCAGTGCACACTTCTATATGTACACTGACCATTCAAATTTGAAATACCTAGTCAACAAGCCAGTGTTAAGGGGGAGAATATGCAGATGGTTGTTACTCTTCCAGGAGTATGACTTTGAAATTGTAGTTAAGCTAGGCAGATTGAACTTAGGACCTGGCCATCTATCAAGGATTGAGTCAGGAGAAGAACCCACCAATTTAGAAGATAGTCTGCCTGACGCGCACTTATTTGCTATACAGATCGCAGATGACTACTACAAAGACATTGTTGTTTTCTTGACTACTAGGTTAGCACCGACAGAGTTGAATACACAGTAGAAGAAGCAGCTGGTAGTATGAGCTGCAAACTTCACCATAATTGCAAGACAGCTATACAAATTGGGATCGGATGAAGTGTTGCGCATATGTGTTTTAGAGAACGAGAAGCCATTCATTTTGGCTAAAGCACATTCAGGTATCTCAGGAGGCCACTACACAGAAAGAGCCACTGCGTAGAAGATATTGTGAGCCGGGCTATGGTGGCCTACTATTCACAAAGATGCAAAGGAACATTGCCAGAAATGTGATGTTTGTCAAAGGACAGGAAAGTCGTCGCGAAGAGATGAAATGCCATTGAATCCGCAGTTGACACTTCAAGCATTTGAAAAATGGGCAATTGATTTCGCGGGACCTATAAACCCACCGGGAAAGAGAACTGGTGTGAGATATATTATTATTGCTATTGATTATCTCACCAGATGGGCAGAAGTGAAGCCAATGAAGGACTGTAGCGCAGTCACTGCAGTGTAGTTCATTTTTGAGAACATCCTTACTAGGTTTAGATGCCCGAAGATTTTGATGAGTGATCAAAGCACTCATTTTCTGAACAGAACTATAGAGGCCCTGATTGAAGAGTTCCACATTCATCATCAGAGGAGTACGCCATGTCATCCACAAGAAAATGGAACTGTGGAAGCTTTCAATAAGGTACTGGAGAATGCGCTAACTAAGATATGCAATGTGAGTAGGAATGACTGGGATCTGTGCATTCCAGCTGTATTATGGGCGTACAGAACTACTTGCAAGAAATTGACTGGACATACACCGTTTAGATTGACCTATGGACAGGAAGCAGTGATGCCTATGGAGTACATTGTTCCCAGCTTGAGAATAGTTGCATTTACAGGCATGGAAGATCAAGAGGCACTAGAAGAAAGGCTTCTACACTTGGTTGGGTTGGAGGAAGATCGCTTCATCGCAAGATTCCACCAACAAGTGCAGAAAGATAGAGAAAAAGAATGGCATGATCGCCATATCAAGAACAAGTCCTTTCAGGTAGGTGACCTAGTCCTCCTGTATGATAGCAAATTTATGAAATTTCCCAGAAAGTTTAAGATGCATTGGCTTGGTCCATGTACTATTGTACATGTTACTAACGCTGGTGCAGTTCAGTTAGCCATGTTAGATGGATATGATCTACTTGGATTAGTTAATGGAAGTAGGCTAAAACCCTATCGGGATAGCCCTACTTCACAGAACCCTTTGTAGAGTGCAACCGAAAAAAAAGAAGAAGAGAAGAAGAACCGCGTAGCGCGAAGTTCAAAAGGGTAGCTGCGCAGATCCAATGAAGTAGAGAAGGTTCAATTTCAGAACCGAGAAGCTTGACAGGGTGCAGTAACTGTGTTGGAGTAGAGACGGTCGCCATGTAGATCGACGCAACAATCCAGAAAACTAGCCGTTAGAATGTCGGTCGCAAATATAGCCATTATATAGTACTTTTGCCAATGACCGCTGGCACATTTAATGTAGAAATAGCCATTTTGAACGAGTTAATGAAGGAAAGGAACCAAATCCGTGGAGGATTTGGCCAACGAACATGTCATTTAATGATTTTATAGCTGTTGAGAGGCACAGATGGGCTTCGCCGCGCCTATAAATACTCATGTATTTGGACTTGCGGGCGTTATCGAGACTCTAGAATTTTCTTGCGAGCCATACTTTGAAATTGTTTACAGTGAGCAAGTAGTGATCTTGTAATTTTGTAACGAGCACACAGTGAATGTCCGAAATCTCATCCATAGAAGAAGAATTCACAGTTAAGGAGACTATGAAGGTGTTTAAATACGGAGGGATTCAAGCGTTGATGAGAACCCCTGCCAAGAAAGTGGTTATAGAGCAAGGTCAGGGTTCCCAGAGATCGCCGAGACACACTATAGTTATGCAAGACAAGGGAAAAAACCCGACCGTAGAGAAGATGAAGCCAAAGGTTGTAAGCTCCACAGAACCATAAATTCCACTGAGCGACAAAGAAATTCCCTTGAAGTTAATGCCGCAGTATATCTCGCCGCGTGCAGAAGATGCACCAGCCATTAAACTGCTCAAGAATGCTAAGTATGAGATTCCAATTCCACGGATGTCGAAGCATGTACAAGTAGAAAGAAATATCTTGGGAAAAATTCCAGAATGCAAGTTTGAAGACTTTGACCTTCTTCAGATGCAAAAAGACCCAGTTGAACTGAAATTCCCAAAGTTTCAGCCAGATTGGTATATGTGCTGGAAGAAGGACATAAAAGGCAACTGTGTGCTAGTTGCGCAGAATTGGCTAGATGGAGTAGTCGAGTTGGGGTTGCTCAACCTGTTGAGGCTCCCGCATTTTGACAAAATGACAAAATTGAATGCGGTGGTGTGCACTCTTATGTCGCGCATGCACCAAGGATATCTTTGGCTTGATCGTAATGTCGACCTAAACATTGATTTGATCCACCGAATTACTGGGTTAAGCAAGAGAGGCGAGCACCCCAAGCAATTTTTAGTAGGCAAGAGCCGTGATAAGGAGGTCGCTGCGAAGATGAAGAAGACACAGCCTGTCATCAAAGGAAAAAGAGGATTTATCACAGATGATATAGAGGATGAAGCTACGCGGTTCATCACACAACTGCTAGTAGGAAAAATTCTGAGAAAAACAAGACCGTTGGAAGTACCCGCAGGCGCAGTGCTCCTTGGGGAAAAGGCCGCAATAGGACGATGGTTTAACTAGTGTCAGCACCTAGTAAATGAGTTCTGGAAGAGATAAACGACACGCAGATTGATAGTGCTGATTGCCTTTGTAGGGTGGAAGGACCCAAAACGTTACATTGGCTTAAACATCGACAACAGTGATTGTCGAGGAGCCCCTTATGCAAACCTTTGGGCGAATTCGATATCAGAAAGACAACACGTGTCAGCTGAAGTGTTCCACACTTACTATGAGCAGCTGTGCGAAGTCATTATCGCCACATCGTAGATATCAAAAGAGGTAACGACTAAGTATATTCGCACCATCGATTTTAAAGATGATATGCATTCTGTCTTTATTTTAGCAAAGGCTTAGTTGAAGAACCCTGAGTGGTTCCAAGGAAGCTACCACATGAACAAAGAAGATATTGACAGAATTATGAAAGAATGGATCCTTGAGTTCAAAGTCGAAGGGATTGTGAACATCGAAAGTGACTCCGAGGAGAGTAACCCAGTCCCTACACTCATTGTTGAAGAGCCATGGACGGGAAAAAGGAAGGAAGCCGAGAGCCCCGTACAACAAAAGGTACCGAAGAAGAAGCAAAAATCAGTTAAGGGCCCCTCAAAAGCAAAGCTCCATGATGATGATTACGAGATGATTGCATCTACAGTAACAACACAGATGGAAGACCTGATAACCGAAAAAGATAAAAATAATGACGCAATTGAACAGAGCCTGCAGAAGAATCTGACCACGCTGCAAGGCATTACAGAAAAGATTTAAGAAGTACAGTGCCGCTTACCCTTTCCACGGGACTCAGAATCAGAAGGAAAGTCAGGACTAACTTCGCATCCGAAGACAGCACCTCTAGCCCTGACCTTTCCTACGAAGTCCCGCATCATCAAAATTGACCCCGTAAGTGTAAGGATACCACTGCCAGAATAGTTAATCTTGGGCACAAAGGACTTAGAGCATGTGGACCTCGACATTACGAGGATACCACTGGCCGGTCTACACAATCTGCATCTGCAAGTTGTGGAGGAGATCCATGAGCGAAGTGTAGACGCTCTGAACCAGCACACTGAGCTACAGACAAGCTATAAGCAATTGTAGGAATCAAGCTCGCAGAAGTCCATGCAACTTCAAGATGAGCAAGAGCGACGAAAGAGATTAGAAGCTACGGTAGTCGCGGAGATACCTAAATGCGACGAGCAACAAGAACCTGAGGACACTGTCATTAAGATCGGTGAGGTGGTCAATGATCTTAAATCCAAAATGAAAGATATGGAGATCAGTTACGAAGCAAATATTGTTGCGTTGGAAGCGTAGAATTAGCCAAAGACGCCACCTGATCAACAACGACCGAGAGAAGCAGAATTGAAAGCCGCCGCAGAAAGAATAGCCAGTGAAGTGGCTAAGTGCCAATCTTTGTTGGACGAGGTGATAAGAGCATTTATTGCGCTTGAAGAGGACCCAGAGATGCTCCAAATTAAGAATATTGTGAGGGACAAACAGGCCGCGTACGAACTCCTCGACGTGGAGGTGAAGGCACTGCAGCCAAGAGATAGTCTAAAAAGATATCAAGAAGTTAGACAACTGAAGAAAGAACTTCAAACATGGAGAGACAGGGAGGTTGAAGTTGGAGATAAAACACAATCCCTGCACGAGGAAGCACATGAGCTAACACAAACAATAGAAGGGAAGCTAACAGAGCTCCGCCGCGTGCATGGTTCAGTCAAGGAGCAAACTATGGAAGAAATAGAACCAGAGGAGTTGGAAACAATCAAATTTATTGAGCAGGATGCTAGGGATACGGTTGCTAAGCTGAGCGCAACCTATCAAGAATTCATGGCTAAGTTAGCTCTGCAGGTGGAAGAGGTAGAGGATTGAAGGATGGGTCGGGGACGAGCCACATGTGAGTGTTAGGGTCCTGTTGGGCCTGGTCCAAGTGGGGCATTTTTGTGCAAGTCAAGTTTTGGAACTGCAAAGTTGAGCGCAGATCAGATGAAGACTTTTGGCCATACAATTTTTGGAGAGCTGCGATGAGAGCGCAGCGCAGTATCGGCAGGATGGGAACCACGCAGTTGAGGACCGGTTCCGCGAAGTAGTAGCGCCGCGATGTGCCAGCATGGCACCTGTTTTGGGTAAAGAATGAAGGTAAGGTCGGCTGGGTGAAAGCGACCTATTTTTGGTTAAGAAACTCCATGATTACCAAGCAAGCAGGTAAGGAGTAAGGAGGAAGGAAAGTGATTGGTCACACGCGCGGAGGAAGTACGACGCGAACTGGCCGCATAAGGTCGTTAGAGAAGGAACACCTGGGAGAAAGAGACAATCGGCGTGCGGTCGACAAGGCAGGGTGAAAGCGACGTGACCATGTGCATAGGATGGCCACAACGAAAGATTCGCTACTAGAATCTAGCAAGTCCAATTAAGGGAAAATCGTGACAGTTTTGGGAAACCTTAGGGTTTTTGCCTATATATTGTAAATACATGACCTACGGGCATGATCTATAAATAGGCACCATTTTGTAAGGGAAAGGGTTGAATTGTTAATCTCTCGTTAATATTGGGTTTGAATCTCATTGTATAATCTGAGCAAGACTTGTTTTGAGTCTGCCATTGTAAAGGCTCTGCAAGCTGTGTACGCAGAGGCCTATTCAGAGAGAAGAGAGTTTGCAGCTGAGTGCGTAGACTGGAACTGTTGTACCCTTCCCAAAGAATAATACAACAACAGTTCCTGTGGACGTAGCTCCCATCCTGGGGGGTGAACCACGTTAAATTATTGTGTTGTGTGATTGTTTACATGTTTGCATCTGTTTATTTGGTTACAATGAATGCCTAAGATCTTGCTTATCAATTTATGTGTTTACTTTTATATGTATTCACCATAAGGAATGAGATGGAAATAATATATCAAGTTTCGCATATGTGGATGAATGTTAGATGCATAAGTATTTCTACGTTTGAATGAATGCATAAGCCAGTTGAATAAACTCTTAAGTCAATTGAGTTCACACCATGCGACCCCTTCGATGCACAGCATTGGAAGTGCACATTATTTTGTGTTCTTCCATATCATATAAGCCTTAAGATAAATAACTTAGAACGGTTGATGAAGGGATAAACCACTAAATATAGCTTGTTGAGACTGGTTACATCTGAGGGGGAAGCACAGTTATCCGTTGCGTTGTCCCGTTGTTGAGTAATTCCCGCACCGCGCAATCCTTGGATGCGCGAGTCATGCAAGTGTCTATGCTTGCGGAAGGGCTAACTATGAAGAAGGCGATATTTGCGCAGTCCGCAGCGCGAGCCCCGTGGTGCGCTACTCATTAGATCTGTTTAAAGCACTTATCACACGGTTGTGGAAACCTGATTCCACAGCTTCCCCATTACTTCACCTCAGGTGAGACCTTAGTCTGCTCGTAGATTGTTGCCGAAAGGGCCGGTGAAAAGGGGTTTTTTTGTTCCTTGAACCGCGAAGAACCTGGCTCTTTATAGAAAACCTCAAGATAGTTATGTAAGCCAACAACCATAAATGTACAAGCTCTACGTTTGGGTGAACACCATCCTAATTGGAAAAATCTTAAAAGTCTTGTTGAAAACTAGTGGGCAAAATCAAATAAGAGGACATAATCTTGGATTTCTTGTACTCTGGACATTGGTGTAGAATTTTAGTTGAAACTAATTTTCCTCAATCAAAATTCCTCCTTCTTAAGGAAAGTATAATAGAGGATAAAGACCACACAGTTATACATGCAAGTTGTGGATTCTTATCCATCTAGTCAAATGAACAATTATGATATCTCTATTGGAACACTAGGGTATTAGTAGATCTAGAGAGCTATACATTCCAATAAGAGGCAGTGTCTAAACACATTGTTACAACACTAAAACACAAGAAAGCACATCACAACATACATAGAAACACACAAAAAAAATTGATTAAACTTCATTGTAGATCTATCCAATATAGTACCATCTATATATAGTACTAAAGTGTAACAAACTCCCTTAAAGTGAGGAAGACATAATCACATTTGGTTGGCTCTAGGTCATTTACTGAACTCCTTTTTTTTCCTCAATTCATGCACTAGTTGACTACCTTATTCGATTTGACTAACCAGTTGATTTCCTGGTTGGCCTCTTAGTTGATTATCTTAATCAACTATCAACTATATGTTGGCTACCTCTAGAATATCCAAAGGTGTGGAAAACATGTTATAATAACCCCCCGCCATCAACTTAATGCTCTGGATATTCATGAGGTGAAATTAATTCTAAACACCCCCTCATAATTGTGTCTTCCTAAAGCCAAAGTGTAGCTAGACGTTTTGTAAACTTAGCTTCTGTCAGAGTATTCATTAAGATATCAACAATCTACCCATCTATCCTACAATAGACAATAGACATACCAACTACCTCAAATCATGAAGCTCCGCATGGTTCATCTTACTATGAGCAACATGATTATTAGCTACGTGTATTGCACATTTATTATCATAATACATTATAATTGATTCCTCGACTAGAAATCCTATCTCACTCATGAGATTACAAATTCACACTGCCTCTATGTCGGCATTAACCATAGCTCACTACTTTGCTTTTGTGGTTGAGAGAGAGTTCACCATATACATTTTACAAGATTGATATATGGGTCTATATCCATTATTAAACACGTATCCAGACATGGAATTCATGTCATCTCCATCTGTTTCCCAACTTGAGTCGGTGTAGACAACTAACTGGTTCACATTATTACTATTGTAGTGTTTTTAACCCTTAAAATTATAACAAACATAGGATATACACAGATTTATGATGTAATAAACTAGAAATTATATATCATAATAACCAAACACAAGACACCATAAAATATATGTTGCAAAATAAACCCTTATATTTTGATAATCCAACGGAAAACAATGTTCTCTTGCCTCTTAAGGTTGGAAAACCTTTCACTTGAGCCAAGCTACAAATACAAAAATAGTAAAAAAAACAATCCATAACCTTCTAGCTCTTTAAATAGGCTTCCAATAGCCAAAACCATAACTGATTGTGGTCCCATAATTAATGAGTACCAACTACCTAGTGGGCCTTAATTAACAAAGAGAGCCCTTTTAAATTAATTGATTGTCCACTACTATCTATTTGGACTTATTCAAAGGAGATAACCACATACATTACTTGATTAATTCCTATGTAGCCTAAATTAAGGGGGGTTAGGGTAGGACCCTAACATACCCTCCCCCTTCATGAGAAGCATTGCCCTCAAGGTCAAAGGTGAGTAAATTTCTATATAATACCTAATATATTGGTTCCCATGTGGCATATTCTGGTTGCATATCTTTCATTGGATCAATACTTCTTTCATTGTGAGCCTGCATAATTGGCATTCCATGGTATCCAATACTTCTTCTGGATGGGGCCAAATGGAGCCTTCCTCGTCAAGCTTTGGTAACTTTGTATAAACTTTAGAATTGGATCCCACAAACTTTTTGAGGTAATACACATGGAATTGTAATATCCCTAGTTTTGAAACTTTACATAATTTGGCCAATTTTCAAACCTTGGACTAGTGAAACCCCAAATTGTCCCAAATGGTTTCGAATTCTGTATGGAGGGACTTAGGAGGATATAGGACACTCTAATACACCCTTTAGACACCCAAACATATGTTATAAAAATTCATGGTCTGTAATTTTCAAGGAGGGAAGACTTGGGACAAAACTAGTCAGTTGGATTGGTGAAAATCGCCCCTAGGTCAGCCACTATTTTCCCTTCCAAACACTGTACGGACTTCCCTAATATTAAATATGATAATTGGTTGTGTAATAGGACATCAATGAAAACATTTTTGAAGCACTATATCAAGTTTTAGGGTTGTATAAGTCTCCCAAAGGACAACAGCTTCTAAGTCATACAATTTATGTCAAAATGGTGAATAAGGGAGCATGAATTAATGTTGCAAACTATAGTATGACTTGAGGTATATGAATACACTATTTTGGAAATCCATTTAACTTCCATATTCATCTTAAATAATATACAACACCTCCATAAAATTTCTGATATCAAACTGATACAAAACGTGCTACAATCACCCTGAGAATATAGTGAGGAAACTAGCTCGAATATCAATGTTGCTTGGAGAAATAGTACATGAAGTGCTTAGTATTTCGAGCTGTGGCTCTCATTATCTATCCATTACATATTTATGCATCCATTAACAATTTCATAAGGTCGAAACGACATCCTTACATTATCTATATGCAACAAAGAGTGCGCTATCTCACTTTACATGAACATTGAGAGAAAGATAGTAGAATGAGAGAAGAGACGAAAGAATAAATATGAGCTCGAAATTAGATGGGGGTTGAACCTGCACCAAAACATCTCCATGAATATCTGTTGAAAGGTATAAATGGACTCTTCATCAACCAACTTGGATGGGAATCTTTCACCCTCGAAATTGGTTCTAGGTAGGGAGGATGAACATCTGCCGTGCAAGGACAAGCTTGAAGCTCTCCCAAATTGCAAAGATGCAAATAAAAAATGACCAAAATATCCTCTATTTAGACTTGGCCTCCTTTTAATAAATTTATTTGACTCATTTACCTCCTTAGAACTCAAATTATCTCCTAATTACTCATGAAATTCGAATTAGTGGGAGTTATGACCCTTCATTGGCCCCACATGACTCTTGGCTCATCTTTTGTCTCCAACTCCTACATGAACTTGAATTGGGGAATCTTTTGGATGATTTGGAGATGTGTAAATCCTCTCATGCACCCTCTTGGTCTATTTTTATCTCTTACATTGTCATAGATGTCATAGAATCTATCATAAGTGTCATAGAATATGTGATAAGTGTCATAATGCTTGTCATAGTTGTCATAGAATCTGCCATTACCTATTTTTAGCCATATGACTCTTCCTCTTCCTTCATGAATGTTACCTCTTCCATTCCAACTCGAATTTGGGGATGGCTCCATGTTTAAAGGAGTAATTTTCTCTCATGTGGACCCCACATGTCCACTTCTGCGCCCCCAAGTCCAATTAGGACCTAATGCCACTTCATTTTGGAGCATTTAACATTTATTCCATAATTTATCGGCCTATTTTTCCACCATCAATTTATAATATTGAATTTTCATGAGAAACTATAGACCTTGGGGTTAAATGTCAATATTTTAATTCTTCCACATAACCCTTAGGAATTGGGTAGGCCAACTTAATTATTTATCTGAAAATAATTTAATTGGGGACATGACAGAAATATTGAATGAATCTTGGAGTAATATGGTAGCGATAGCTTGTAGGTCACATCTCCATTGTGTTTTATGATCTTGTAGGGTCCATAGAACTTTGGGACTAGTTTCTAGAGGAGGTTATTTTTTAGTGAAGTTTGTTTATAAGGTTGAATTCAAAGAAACACATGGTCCCCTTCTACAAACAAATGCTCAGGGAAGCCAGGGTTTGAGAGAAATCCTAAAGAAGAAAAGGGAGCAATTGTTCTCGTGGTTCTTGTGAGAAAATAAGACTAGGCTTTTGTGGCATTTAGAAACCCTAGCATTGTTTGGAGTGCATGATTGATCCAAATTGGATCCACATAACATCATCAAATGGTTAATGGCTTAGGTCAATGCAAGAATCTCAACAAATCAAAAGTGTGATGGAAAAAGTGATGCTCAATGCTAGAGATGTTGATGAGAAGGTAGGATATGTGGTTGATAGCGTGAAAGGCCCTAAGTTAAACAACTAGTGCCCATGACTCCGCATAATGTCGCAATGGCAATGCAAGCATTAAGAAATTAAACCTAAAAAAAAGAGGAAAATTTGAATGAGAAAAAAGAGAAAAGTGAGATAAATTATAATGAAAGAACCATGCATCAACTTGCTGCCATGAAACGATGAAATAGAGAAAGGAAACATTAGACTTAGAGGAAGTAGAAGAGTTGAGACACCCAAACTTATAATTGACCTAGTAGAGCCCATTCTTCAATAGATTTAGGCAGATTTAGGCATAATAAGTTAAGGGTAGAGCCCATTCTTCAATAGATTTAGGCATAATAAGTTAAGAGTTCATTAGTAAAGATTATAAGGAAATGTTGTATCAAATTTGTGTGAAGAGACTCTAAACAAACCAAAGAGCTAGACTAAATTGTAAACCAACAAATTTGCAGAAAAAAATAAAGACTGAACATAGCCATTGATGCTAGAGTTTTTTCCTTGGAATTTACCTGTTGAATGTTATGTCCATGGTGTTAATAATAAATACGTTGTGCATCTAAATTGTATATAGAAATGAAACGGTCTATACTTACAGAAAAGTCTAACCCCTCTGACCGATGTCATGAAGAACGCCTTACGTCCACCGACATTGACACACCAACCAGTGCCTCATTTCTTTAATTAAAGATTAAAGATGGAGACCGACTTCCTGCGATTCTCGGTGGAAAACAACAAACCGGTTCACAGATAAATATGTATGAATGAGCTCATACAAAACAACTACTCTACACCTTCCCTACGCATTTCGATGCGCTAAACGTTAAACCGACAACGATACTGAAGAAATTGTACAAACGAAACGCCTGTATCCGCCAAAATACACGTTACGATGGATGCATTGAATACTATATTCGAAATTACTTGATGCAATTTGCAGGACCTGGGGCAGGCTGGGCGTGGTCTTCTATTAAAAAAAAACCATTCCCAGCGAAGGCAGAAAGTGAAGTTGTCTGTGAAGAAAGTAATACCGACAGTGGACTGTTGATAATTGCCGAGTGATTGAGAGATAAACAGTAGACTTGTGGCAATCATGGGAACAGTGAAGAGATTAATGGGGGACGAATTTCAGACCTTAAAGCATGAAATAGAAGTTCACTTTGGTAGGGATTCAACTCATCCCTCCGGAGATCCACAGAAGCCTTTACAACATGCAGATTTATCATCAGGCAAGGCCCACTACTATTTATTCATGTTTTGGATCTGAATTGATATGTTCAAGCTCTTTCGATCACTACTCTAGAATTGTATTGATTTCTTGATAAATCTATGATTACCGTGGTCGTGTCAATCATTTTTATTCGAGAAAGAATGTTAAGATTGATAGAAAATCATGTTATCATATCTATGTACATAATATGTTACAGTGAATCCTGCAAAGGAGGAGGTGAGGGAGAATTCAAAATCTGTATCCCAACCTACCAATGGGATAGTGCCAACAACTGCTACTGCTGAGGAAACTCATACTGTTAAGGAGACTTATACTACATATAATGACTCCGTAAGTAGATATAATTTTGAGGTTCTACTACAGTAATCTAGTGTACTAGATATTATAATGCACATGTGCTAAGAATAAGCTGTTTTTATGGTACAGAATGAAGAAGGGCAGGTACAGTTACAGCCACAGGTACAAGTTCAGGAGAGGGCTTTCCAAATACTGGCGAGAGGCTCAAAGACTCCTGTTGTATCGAGCGGATCTCCTGGACAATACAACTAGATATTAGAGTTAAATTTGTGGGCGTGTTTTGTGTGAATAAATTAGACGATGGAGTTCTGGATTGGAATTATTATTATGTTTTCAGGAAGATTAGGATATGATCGGATCTATATTGTTATTAAGTGGGGTTTCGTTTTCACAACGTTGGAACAGAGAATTAGTAATATGTAATTTGAGCCCAGAATCGGCTCATATGTATCATTGATTGTGCGCTCGATTTGTATGTAAATTTTGTGTGTTACTTGAAAATTTGAGAACGGTTACCATATACACTCGAATTGACACGCTGGATTTATTTCTGTATGACTTGCATGCCTGTAATTGCAACTATTTCGGTACTTCTTGTGAATAACAGGTCTGTGTCGGTATCATGTCACCGATTATGTAGTATTTTATAATAAAAACACAAAATAAAGGAGGGGTTCCAGAATAAAGTCTGTTATATAGAGACACGATTCAAGCAAATAAAATATTTTTAGTAGCGTCCATTCTTTAATGGCTCAGATTTGATATCTTAATGTCCTTGCAAGTTATAATAATCAAATTAAAAAATGAGTTGCCACCAGTTCATGTAAAGACCGCTCTCAGATCCCAATCGCCTCCACTCCCGGCGGTCCTGTAACCCTCAGCTCCCCTCTCCCATCCCAATCGCTCCACTCCCCGCTGCCTCTTTCTGCTAGGAGCCAAGCGCTCCACTCCTCTCTACCCTCGTCTTGGTTGCAAACTTTGGGGTTTCCAAATTTTGGGAATGATCTGCATTGCATTAAAAGGAGTTAGGTGCTCTGTAGTACACAGTACGGGGGAGATGTTAGGTAAAGTAGCTTAACATAAACTTTGCATTACTAAAAATAAAAAGCAATTAAAAAAATTAGTATCCATTCATTAAATAAAAAATTATGAAAAGTAATTAAAAAAATCATGTTCGTCAATAAACTAAAAAATAAAAACTTGAACTGTGATCTTTCAAGCAAGAGAAAATTTCTTAACTTTAAAATAAAAATAAATTTACATCTCAAAAAATTGGAGGATCAGGGTTTAAAATAGATCTATATTGGCAATGCCCTCATAATTTTTTTTCTTTTTAATGTACATGGAAACCTCGCTATACACCATTGCCACAATGGATAGCAAAAATTATGTGGATTCCAAGTTTATTAGTGACCATTGGTGGTTATTTCTTTCTCACATCTTAGATTAAGAAACATTAATGGAGTGTTATCAAACGGTCCCTCACCTAGAAGCCATATTGAGTACCTTTTGAGAAGTTGAGCAAGCATAAGCCATGCGAGAGGATTTGCATATATATGTGTGTTTGTGTGTGTGTGTGTGTGTCTATTCAAGGATGTAAATCAGATTTGAACGAGAGTTTTCATGGTTGTTAATCATAACCAGGTGAAGAATGTGAACATAGCCATGTAAGAGGATCTGTTTATATACTAGCACATTTGCATTAATACCAAGTGGATGGGTACATCAATAGGTCATCTACTTAGTATTAATGGGGATCTATTAGTTGATAAACAACCGGCAACTTATGACATTACTTATTAAAACATAAACTTATATGTTATTTGTAGACCATGCCATTTAACACATGCATAACATACCTAACAATTACAAGTCTCTATCACATATTATGTTATTAATCATTTTCAATTGCAAGGGTTAGAGGTATAGTTGTCTCCACACTTGGAACTACCAGAAGCGCCACACCACTGATCCATGTCGCCTAGAAGGTCGATGGGAGGACAATAGAGTTGACTGACTAAGTCGACTAGTGTTATGGCGGACGCTATAATGCCAGTTTGATCAGATAAACAATTATGAAGAATAGCATACACCAGACACTGAACAAATGCAAAATTTAGTAGACAATGCCAATCGCAGAAGAATGTGAGACATGAATTGATAACGAAGAAACCCCAAGGGTGAAAACTCTAGTTGTATTGAGAAATCGTCGTAAGAGGTCAAATGTAGGAACTATTGGAGACCAATCGAGCCTCCTCTTTGGGAAATCTTCTTAATGCAATCAAGAGAAGATAACCAAAACATATTTCATCTTCAAGCTTAAAAGTATTTATATAATTCCGAGGGATGCTTGGGTAACTAACCACCCGCGTTTCAGTTACAAAAAAAAGTTACAAAGAGATCATGTGTCTTCTTCCCATTCGCTAGCTAGAAGAAGATGAAGAGACATCATTACCATGTCGATGGTGATTCGGATTCCTTCCAGCTGCTCAAAATGTCGTCTGACATGTGCTGGAATCATCAAATACCGTCGAGCATGTATGATGATCCGTAAGGAACGTGTCGTCGATCATCGAGTTGCGGAATCGACTGATCCGTTGGGATGACCACGTTGAGGATCCGACCAAGGATTCGACTAGGACTAGGCAATAGTCGATGGATCCAGTCGAGTCTTGGGATGGATCGGAATTCTGCCCTTAAGTGGCAATGTTCTCCATTTACTACTCTCATACATAAGGAAACTTAAGCTCCAATTCAGGGAGAGGATACCACTTTCCTTGAGGTGGGAGTTGTCCCGCCTTGGCCACCTAAAACAAGGGAATTGTTTGTGTCCTTGTATGGCGTGCTTGCTGTCCAATGATGGTGTCGGTGGAAAGAGACTCTTGAGCATCTGGGTGTATATCTTCCGGATCTGTTGGTTGTAAATCGATCTGTTCCAATAATGCCAGAAACTACGGTCGAAGCAAGTCCACATTGAATACTCGATGCAAACCCAAGTATGGTGGAATGCTGAACTTAAAAGTATTTTCCCCAATTTTCTCAATAATGGTATAAGGACCATATCATAAAGGTTTCATCTTCATGTGTGAGTCACTGAATCTTTCTTTCTTGATATGCAACCAGACCTGATCCCCAATTTTGAATGAATGAGGAATACGATGTGTATTGTGTTGGGCCTTGGCTTTTTCACTAGCTCGCTACAACATCTCTTGTGCTTGTTTATGAATGCCACACACTTGATCCTTGAACTTGAGTGCTTTGTTGATTTTTTGCTACCCACGGTTGGTGTCGAACAAGCCATTTAGTCGACTAATTAAGTCAATAGGTGCTAAAGGTTGAAATACATAACATATTTCAAATGGAATCTTGCTTGTTGAACTATGTTGCGTTTGATTATAGTTATGTTGGATGTATTTAATACTTTCATCACATGTTTTGCGATGCTTGTGGTTGTACATGTGAAGCAATTGTACCACCATGCGATTCACAACTTCCATCTTTCCATCAATTTAAGGATGGAACACCGTCGACATAGATAGATGTATGTCAAGATGTTGCAAGAGCGTCTTCCAAAATGTGCTAAAACATCTGCAGTCGTGGTTGGATATGATTGAAGTCAAAAATCCATAGTGCTTCCAAACATTCTCAAAGAAGATTTGAGCAGTCTAATGGGAATTTGTGGTCTTCTTGCAAGGAATGAGGATAGCCATTTTGGAAAATATGTCAACCACTACCAGGATTGCATCATGCTGGTATTGGGTAACGGGATATCTAGTTAAATAATCCAAGGAAATAGATTCCCATGGTTGACTATGAATGAGCAAGGGCGTATACAAACCTTGTCATTGGTTCGATAGCTTGGAAATGGCACAAACCACACATGACTTGATGTACCCGTCGACATATGTTTTGAGCGAAGGACAATAGAAATACTTCTGGAGCACAACAAGTGTCTTTGTTACTCCAAAGTGTCTTGTTGTTTTCATGTTGTGTGCTTCCCAGATGAGCTTCTGTCAGTGCTCACCCGAAGGAACACAAAGTTGTCCTAGCTTGTAAAGCAAGTTGTCCTAGCTTGTAAAGCAAGTTGTCCTTCATGTGGTAGTCGAGAACAATCAACTGTTCTGTCTAGAGTTGTCAATACACCATCCAAAAATCAATGTCTTCTTAATACAATCGCAACCAAGTAATGGTGTCATAAGTTATAACCATGCATACTTAACAATGTAAGAAGTGAAGTAATTGGTGGTCGAATAAGGCAATCAACTATTGTGTTGGTTTTTCCTTTCCAATGCTTAGTTACCAATTGAAACTGTTGTAGGTAACCAATCCACTTGATTTGTCTCGTCGTCTGCAACTTAGAATGTGACGGAGAAAAATGTAGAGGCTTATGGTTGGTATGGACGACCATTTCTTTGCCTAAAATATAATGTATCCATTGATTAAGAGCTTGTACAATGGTATACAATTCCTTCTCGTAGGTAGAATACTTACAAACAGTATCACTAAAATTTTCCAAGTGGAATGCTACTAGATGACCTGCTTGCGTAATCACGGAGACCATGGCATAATCAGATGCATCTGTCTCAATTTCTAATAGCTAATGCAAATCAGGTAATACAAGCACTTGAGTGTTGCAAAGCTTGTTCTTGAGTTCAAAAGCTTTTTTTGTGTTATAGTCCATTTGAAAACTATATTTCCACCTCCTTTCGTCAATTGATTCAGAGGCTTGGCTATGTGGCTGAATCCCAACACAAATCTGCGGTAAAAATTCGTCAAACCAAGGAAACTCCTTAGTTCTTGAATGCTTTTTGGAGCAGGCCAACCCTTTATAGATTGTATCTTTTTTGGGTTGACTCAAATTCCTATTGAGTCGATCACATAGCCCAAGTACTTGATACTTTTCAATGCAAAAGAGCACTTCTCCAAGTTCAAACAGAGTTTGTTTCATCTAAGAACATGAAGCACTTTCTAAATCTGCTGCAAATGTTACTCCCATGATCTGCTGAAAATCAAGATGTCATCCAAATAGACAATGACACATTTCCCTGAAAAAAGGTCTAAGAATGTCATCCATATATCTCATGAAAGTCGCAAGTGCATTAGTTAGACCAAAAGGCATGTCTAACCATTCAAATAAACCTTCTATGGTTTTGAAATCATTTTTCCATACTTTTGAGGACTCCATGGGAATTTGATGATATCCCAACTTGAGGTCAAGTTTGGTAAATAATTTAGCATCTTTCAAATAATCAAGTAAATAATCTATTCTAGGAAGAGGATATTGATTCTTTATTGAAATTTTATTGAGAACCTTGTAGTTGATGCACATGTGCCATGTCATGTCTTTCTTGGGAACTGGGATGACTGGACTTCCACAAGGAGAGGATCTAGGTTGAAGATTCCCTTTGTTGATCAAGTCTTGAGTTTTCTTGAGGGTTTCTTCATTTTCTAAAATAGACCTGTAAACAGATTCATTAGGTAATGAAGAACATGGAACAAGATCAATGGAATGTTTTACCTGGAAATATAGTGGTACTCCAATTGGATCTTTGAACACATCTTTGTATTCTTCAAGTATTCTATCGACTTGCTACTGTTGTCGAGAGTCATATTCGGTGGAGAGACGACTGGTTGTTGTGATCTTCTGGGAGTTTGGATGTTTGATCATTAGCAACATAAATTTTTGAGCATGGTTAATCAACTTCTTGGCTTGATTTTCTAAAACCAACTTGGCTGTTTGTGTGGGTCGACATTCAGGAATGTCATACCACTGATTATGGATGTTGATGATCACTTTATGTGGTCTCGATTGATACCTTCCATGTCTATCCCACATGTAAGACTTTCCAAACACTACATCATCTACCGAAATCGAAGCGACATCACAAAGCACCTCATCTTGAAAAGGATTAAAGAAGTAAGGTAACTTGCACTATCATGTGATCCTAAGGTCTTGTCCATCTTTCATCCAATAGATGTTGTAAAGTTGCAAATGTGGAGTATTAAGAAGACCCAATTTCTTCACAATATCTTCAGAGACAAAATTAATTTGACTACCATTGCCGAGAATGATATTCAATGGGCGATTCTAAACCCATATTTGTGTATGGAATAGTCGTTATCTTTCCTCTTCATCGATGATAGTTGAGTTTGCAATAGATGTCGAAGTCGACGCTACTAAATTCGAAGAGTTAGGGTCAGACGCCACCACTGTCTTGTTAGTTGATTCAGAAGTAGACATCTATGCCAATAATTTCTTATGAGCTTTGCATTATGATGCATCATGCCAACCTGAATTTTGGTAGTTGCACCATTTTCCTGCAGGAGTTTGTTTACTCAATTTTCCCTTGTCTTTCTTGAAAGGATTCTTACCTTGTTATGGCTTCTAGGTAGATGGAGTCAGAAGTCGACTGAGATTTCTTGTCAAAAGGTTAACCAGTCAGTTTGGTCGAGAAACGTCCTTTTTCCTTCAATTTAATCTCGAGCTTGATGGCATAATGGAATGTGTCTGCAAGAGTTCCAATAGTGAGAAATTCCATTTATTGTTGAATATAAGGAGCTAAATCGTTGATATCTTTCATAACAAGTAATTTTTCTACCTCCCTAACACCAAGTCGAGCCATTAATCGACGGAATTCATCAGTATAACTCTGTATAGTTTGATCCTTCCATTGTATCAACTATTTCCACTTATTGTACTGTTCTATGTACTTGGGTGGATAAAATTCCTTTTGGACATGTTCAACAAATTTGGCCCATGTATCTTAGTCAGTGGAATTCATCAGTATAACTCTGTATAGTTTGATCCTTTATTGTCTCAACTATTGCCACTTCTTGTACTGTTGTTCTATGTACTTGGGTGGATAAAATTCCTTCTGGACATGTTCAACAAATTTGTCCCATGTGTCGATTGGGTTACCATCTTCAACGTATTTCATCGAGATATTTTCCCACCAGCATTGTACAAAATTCGACATCTTCAAAGATGCAAGGGTGACTTTATTAGCCTCAAAAAGTTGATTCACAAAGAAATAGGACTCCAATTGTTGTATCCAATTGTTTATAGATTCCACATCGATCTTTTCTTCTAGGATTGGTATATCGAAGTTCATTTGCACCTTAAAGGGGATAACCTTGTCAAAGACGTTTCTCATCAGGTTTTTAACCGAAGTCTAGCCAAATGAATTGGTGAGTCAAGCAAGAATCTCATTGAAATACTCATACATTTTAGATCACTGTCGAGAGAGAGATTTCTCAATGATTTGTCCAATTTCGCTATTAGGTGTGCTACCCTCTACTTCACCTGCCATCTTCGATCTAGGGTTATGAGTAGCTAAATACACAAAAGTCGAAGGTAGAGGTATCTTGGATAACTTAGTCTTAGAGCATGTTTGAACATGCATATGTCGGTTTAACTACGTAAGTAGTGTTTAAACAAGGCTGGAGCAAATAGGCTATGATACCAATGATCTGTGTCACCCATAAGGTTGACATGAGGAAAATAGATTCAACTGACTGAATCAGCTACTATTATGGAAGACGATATAATGCTAGTTTGATCAAAGAAACAACTATGAAGAATAACATACACCAAACACTAAACAAATACAAAAATTAATATACAATGGCAATCACACAAGAATGTGAGACGAGACTTGATAATAAAGAAAGCCCAAGGGTGAAAACTCTGGTTGTATTGAGCATTCACCATAAGAGTTTGAATGTAGGAACTATCAGGGACCAATCAAGCCTCCTCTTTGGGAAGTTGTCTTAATGAAATCAAGAGCAGAGAACCAAAATCTATTTCATCTTTGAGTTTACAATTATTTATACAATTCTGACTGACACTTGGGTAACTACCCTCCATGTTTCAGTTACAAAAAGGAAGTTACAAAGAGATCATGTATCTTCTTCCCATTCACTAGATAGAAGTAGATGAAGAGACATCATTACCACGTCAATGGAAATTAGGATGCCTTCCGACTGCTTAGAATGTTGTCTGACATGTGTCGAAATCATCAACTACCATCAGGCATGTATGATGATCTGTCAGGCATGTGCCATTGGTCGTCGAGTTGCGAATCAACTGACTCGTTGGGATGATCGAGTCGAGTGTCTAACCAAGGAGTCGAATGGGACTAGGCAATAGTCAATGGATCCAATCGAGTCTTGGGATGGATCACCCACTCTCTTTAGAAATAATAGCAGGATCGTCAAAATTCTTGTCAATTAAAACAAAATTCCGGTCAACAAATCTTTGAATCCATCAACATTGGCATCAACATACATAAAAATATAGCATCATATGTATGATTCTTGGAAAGACTCACTTACCCCATGTCAAAAGAGACAGATGCAAACAACAGTGCGTCCAGGGTATTCTCGCTGAAAGATAGATCGAGGGTTCTTTTGCATCTGCATAAACACACATTAGCTGTTGAAATACAGAGGAAAATATCAACAAAACAACTCATGCACAATAAAAACTCAATGAGATCCTATGCTCATACCATCAAATTCAATATTTTCCACTAAAATGCAAAAGGAATCACTGATAAGCATAATAAATAAATCGAATAAGATCGATTGCTCACCCCTTATAACCACTAACCCACAACCAGACATTTCATAGCGCAGAAGCAAATATCATATGCCAAAACATAGCATAATGAAATCCAAAATCATGTGGATATTGATAGCTGAGAAAATGTGATAATTATTAATACACGAAAAACTTAACTCAGTCAGACTATAAATGCCAGATCTCAATTAGTAACTCTCGATCTACAGATCTCATTATTTCTACCTACGCAATGAAATTCCCACAACCATGTTAGTATAATATCAAAAACAAAAGGCTAGATATGTGTATAGAAATTAAACAAAGAAATGGACCATTGAAGCAAGAAATATTATATTTATAGCACCTGGTTAGATGCAATCAACCACAAATCCACCCACAATAACCCATGAGAAATGTGTTCCATAATTCAGAGGCTCCAAGGCTCTAGAGTTCTCTATAGTAGCATGGCATGCTTGTTGCTCACATACTTTTCAAGCTCACTTGTTGCATTTTTGCGCCCCTATGAAAGAGAAGCTACATTTGGAAACCTGTTAGAGCTTAGAGAATCCCAGTGAAGGAGAGCAACATCATTTGGAAACCATCCTCTCAGTCCATATTTACAACACTACTTAGCAATTACCACACCTTCCATGAAGGATCATGAGACGTAGTTGAAAGAGAACTCGTCCTTCAATCGAGGCACGGGAAATACAAGGTTGCATAACTCTCCCTTCAATCATTAAATAATTGAAATAACTCACCCTTCCACCATGAAAAAACTTGGAAACTTGCCTTTAAGCTCATCGTTGAAGTCACTCTTTATTATTAAATAATTGAAATGAGCTCATTGAACTCGCTCTTTATTATTAAATAATTGAAATGAACTCATAAACTTTGAGTTCGTGGTTGAACTCGGTCTTTATTATTAAATAATTGAAATGAATTCGTTGAACTCACTCTTTATTATCAAATAATTGAAATGATCTTGGGATTTGAACTCAGTCTTTATTATTAAATAAATGAAATAAACTCATTGAACTCACTCTTTATTATTAAATAATTGAAATGAACTTGGGAACTTGCCCATGAGCTCTGAGCTCTGAGTTGAACTAACTCTTTATTATTAAATAATTGAAATAAATCACTCTTTTAATTTTAACTATTAAAAAAAATCTCTCAAACTCGGCCTTTGTTAAACTCACTCTTTAATTTATTTTTATTTTATAATTGTTTATTTGGAATTTTGAATGACTCCCATAAAATCAATGTAGACCAAAAACGGCCATAGATTCCAAAATGTAGAATAAATAGACTACTCCATGTGAACATGTGTTACAGCATATTTTTCCACCCTGTGAGCACTTATACTATTTGGCCTCTATTATTCATTTGATTGACTGAAAATCACTTTTTTCCCTCCAGGAACCCCTTTTTCCCTATTCTTGTTTCGGTACACGAGCTGCTTTACTGCAACTTGCGCATGCGCAGGCTGTTCCACTACAACCCGCATACATCTAGTTAAATGGTAAATTAAAAAAAAACACACACTTTTTACTCCAAAAAGCGGTCATAGGGTGACCTTTGGCCCTCCATGTATTCCGAAACGATTCGATTCGACCTTTCACCTACCTTTGGAAGGCTATATATTGAGCTCTTATGGTACATGGAAGGAGGAGAAAGAGAGAGCATCGAAACTCTATTGGATTTTTTCCATAGCTTGAGTCTACATCCATTGATCCTAGTTGTTGTGAACCTCTTATGTTCACCTACCAAACTCCTTCATAGTTTTAGTTTGCCATTGCATGGGGGATTTAAATGGTGGAGACACAAGTGGAGGGACCTAGTTCTTGGTTCAGATGAGTTGACGGCAAGAGGTTGTATCATGTACTTCTTGTTTCATTAATAGAAATACTCATTTTCTCGTCCAATTGATGTTGTGAATGGTTTATTAACATTGGGTACATTTGCTTATTATATCATGGACCATGCTATTGTTTATGCTAACATATTGCATATGTTATATGCACTTGCTTGTGTTTATTGTTGAGACTAAGCTGCAGGTTCAAGTGTAGAGATTTGAAATCTCAACGGGGATCTACATCGAACGTCTGGTTGAAGGTTGGTTATTTATTCCACATCTTAGCATTTACATTTATATAGAATTAGATTGGGAATTGAGTTGATTTCTGGTAGTCATATGTCTGTTGTGGCCTACCCCAATCCATAGGAATTTTTTCTCTGTAACAGAAATGGCGTCTCGCTGGGAAGGAACCTCCATTTTGGGGATTTTGGGCATTTTCCCTTGTTTTGAGTCTGTGTTCTGTCGAGTTTCTGTGTTGTTGGTTGGTTGTTAGGATCTGCATAGAAAATCTTGATTTTTCTTGGTTGTTTGATTCATTTTTGGTCCACCTACCTTTACCTGTACGCAGTTCAGCCTTGCTTAGCCTGCATGGAGGTGCTACTGTTAGTACAGTAACCTACGTATACACGCTACTGTTCTATGAACAATTGCGTACAACTCCAGGATTGATTTGTTTTTTATCTTTGGTTGTTGTTGGGTGAATTCTGGGTGTTCCCGAGTCTTAGTAGGCCTGTATTCTGACTGTTCCATGCCTCTTTACTGACTAGAAACTCCTCTTCTTTAGTTTTTGAGCTTTTGGTTTCAACCATTTTTTATTTTTTATAGCTCATTAGCTTGGCTGAGTCTTGCTTTTTGGGATTTGCTGGGTTGTCTTCTTTGCATGCTCTGCGTTTTTTTGAAGAGTTCTGATTTTGCTTGCATTTTTCATTCATCTATATTGAAAAATGCAAAATCATTTTTTTGCATTTTCATTTCATTAATAATTGAAAATACAAAAATTTTGTTGTATGTTATTGCATATTGCATTAGAGTGCTTGTGCTTTCATTAGGAACTGCTTGTGCATGAAATTATAAAGAGATTGCATTTTTATTTTCGAATTATGAAACGTTGGTTTGACTGTCATATAGTGGCATACCTTTTTTATGAATAGATGAGTCTAGTTTTTTTCTGGGTGTGCATATCATTGAGTCTTTACACATCATTAGTTTCACGACCATATCCTTTGAGTAATCACAACCATTTAAAAATAATGCTTAATCTAAAATTGATCAGAAACGATTTTCTCTTTTATAGGGTGCACCAACTAGTATAGGTTTAGAGTCTTGGAATAGATCACTATGAGTTAACAATCCAATACTATTGAACCAAACATTATGTGTCTAGCCAGGGAGTGGTGAAACCCATGGTATACATCAGTGTTCTCAGGATGCTCTACTAAAAACAAAGTTAAGCACGAGGTCATGGGAGGTTGGTTGCGGAGATAGCCCTCCAATATTAGATGAATGTGGAGATATTTCCAGGATTTGTTTTTGTTTGGGACTCTTGGGGGATTTGACCCTCTTGAGTTTTCAGCTTAGTTACCCTGCCCATACGGCTGATCCCACCTACGACTGTTCACCTAAGCATTGGTTATACATGGTGGCCATAGTTTCTTTACCTAGTTATCACATAGGGTGCTTGCAATGGTTATACTGTGAGTATCCTAAGTCAGATAAGGGTCGGACAACACAATTGTTGTTTGTATAGGGATTTGACCATGTGCACGCAGTGAAGTATGAGGGCCCTTATAACTGATTATATTACCTCTGGTTATAGTTTGGGAGTCTCAAGCCTCTCCTAGGCGAGACATACCGGTTGTAGTGTCAGGAGGTCCCTTGAGTCAGTCCTGTTTGCGTGCATTTGGCTGTAGTTTCTTTTAGGTGTATGCTCTGTGGCAATATAATAGGCCTTTAGGAGATGTTGATTTGTTGAATTTCTGAATTCATCGTGGATTGAGATCCGCCTCTCCACCGATCTCGTAGGTTGGATGGTTTACCAGCTAGCGATCCATCGCAGTCTTTTATTAAGAAGCGTCGGAGGACTACCGTTGGTCCTATACACACTTGTCACGAGATTTAGAGAGCTCCTATTATCAGTTCCACATCTGGCATGACGGGAGTCCCGGTGACTCTGTCCAGTAGCACCATGAGAAACTCCTCTCCGGTTACTCCTAGAGGTGAATGGGGAGGAGTTTCATCACATAGCACTCCTCCTGGGTCTAGAACATCCCAACCCAAAAGCACGAACCCTTTCGATGGAACATGGTATTCAGTTTTTTTATATGGTTCATCCTTGGGGATGCCAGGTTTGGTTTCTTCATCTGTCCCTTTGACCTCAAGCCATTTTTCATATGGGATGCCTGGTTTTATGCCGACTGTTACTTCCACCATGTCTAGTAGTCATGCTATCTCTAGTGTCAGAGTTGGGGGCACCATGTCTGCTTACAACGCTCATCAGTTTGGGAGTGGTCACATCCCTCCATCTATTCCAAGTGTTGGTGGAGGACCACCTCCTTCGTTATCCCCTAGTGTTAGTGTGAACCCATTTTCGAGTGGGGGTTTCACATTAGGTATTGGATCCATGACTTACATTCCATCTATTCACCCACATGCCTCTATGCATGTGCCTTCGAATGCTTATGTGATTCCAAATCCTCCTCCTGCTAGCTCCTCGATTATGTGGAGTGCGCACATACCATTTTCATATGGCCCTCACTCGTCCGGTATTCCTTCCTCGAGTGGGTATATGGGACCCCATTCTCATGGAGGTCATTCTTATGGATTTTCAATTGGTCCCAAATACTATCCCAATCCTTCCTATGGAATCCCTTCTACGCATGTGCCTGTGTATTCCAACATGGGCCAGTTTGGAGGAGGTTATTATCCTTATATTCACAGTCACAGTTTTTACCAAAGTTTGTTGGAATCTCAGGTGTCGTCTTCAATGTACACAGTCCCACCTTACGGTTTGCAGAGTCAATCTCTTTCTGGAGCTCATAATCAAGCTTCACAGCCTCATCTCCCTTTTCTTGCTAGAATGAATCTACCTGATCCTTTGAAGCTCACGAATGATCCGGTGTGTCACGATCCTACATGGCCTCCAGTCCCCACCAAGATCCCTTATGGAATTAAAAAGTTTGAGGGGAAGAAGGGTGAGGTCCAGGTGATCACGTTACTACTTTTCACTTGTGGTGCTCCTCAAATTCCTTGAACCATGACTCTATTCGTTTGAGTCTATTTCAACGCTTCCTAAGGGGGCAGCTGTGAAATGGTATGTCGAGTTGCCTGGGGGCACATATAGAATTTTTAACGATTTAGCTTTGGTTTTCTTAGATCACTTCCAGTTGCTAGTTCATTATGATATTGGTACTGATATTTTATCTACCTTCCGCTAGGACAAGGTCACGAATATCTCTGATCATATTCAAGAGTGGTGCTGACGGAAGAGGTTAGTGAAAGACAACATTCCTCTAGAGATTTTAATGGAATGGTTCCTTAAGTCTTTACTCCCTTACATTTCAAAGGATGTTTCATTATTCGGTATTATGACTGAGGAACAAGCTATTTTCAAATCCCAACAGCTGGACCTAGTCTGTGCTCAGTCTGGAATTTTGTACGATATTATACATGATGCGTCGAGATCACAACATGAGCCCAAGCGGGTTCCTGGACCACATGTCAATGGTATTGTTGGTTCCACAAGTACTCTTCCCATAGATTTGGTTACGAATCAGATGCACAATTTTTCAATTAGACAATCTACCCCCGAACAGGCTCACGCCTCGTCCATTTCCACCTAGTCATCCGATGTTTACTCTATACAACCGACGAACCCATCAGGTAACCAACAACCTGGTGGGAAGAAGAAGGGGAAAAATTATCGTAGGGGTGGGAATAATAAGAATAATAACGCTAAGAAAGAGAATTCCAACCCTCCTCGGGATGGCGTAAATGCTGGTGAGGACCACAAACCTAGACGTAAGGTGAAGTTTCCTTGTAAGCTTTGCTTGGATGATCACCTTACACATTTGTGTCGTCGTCTTGCGGAAGATGTGAAGCACCTTGCACAAATTCCAGCTATGCTTAAGGATACCCTTCCTCATCATCAAAATATGGCTTTGACTGCTTCCCTCATCAGTGGTGGGACTACTGAAACTTCAACGTCCTATACCCATGCCAGCGGTTATGGATGCGTTAACATGGTTAAATCGTAGGTTAGTGTTGCTACTCACTCTCGTGATTATGGAGCTCCACAACCTCCATTGGGGAATGATCCCCCTCCTCTTGAGACCCCTTTGCATATCGAGAAGCCTAACTCTATGCCACAGTTACTGAAAGGTGTTCTCAAGCGCTTGACGCACAATCCCAATGCTCGAGCCTCCCATAACTACTCCATTGTAGAATATCTGGGCCAGAATCTATGTGCTATGTTAGCTCTCGAGGTTCTCTAGGCCTGTCCTTCTCAAAGGACATCCCTTTTGTGTGCTTTGGGAGTCCAAGATCAATGTAGCCCGAATATTATCAAGTTCGACAATCCTGATGTTCAGCCTCAGTTTCCCTACCACATGGCTTTTCAAGTCCATGTTAAGTGCCTACAAAAGATCGTTAAGCGTACCATGGTTGATGAAGGTGCTTCTACTTCGATTATGTCGTTAGCTTGTTGGAAGGCTCTAGTCTCCCCTCCATTGTCGAAGCCTATGACAATGTATAATGCATTTGATGGTCGTTCATCCAGACCGCATGTTATTATCCCCTCCCTTGAGGTCCACTTGGGTGGGAAGACCATGCCAATTGAATTCAAGGTGGTTGATGCACCCATCGACTACAACTTTTTACTGGGTAGGAATTGGATCTATGCTATGAGAGCGATCGTGTCCTCTTTTTTAGATTTATCTGCTTTCCTCATGAAGGAAATATTGTGACTATCGATCAGCTAGATTTCACTAGTTCCAATACCATTGCATCACCAGGAACGGAAGTTCCTCAAATAAAAAATTATCAGCCGACAACTGGGAATATTGGTGTAGGATTGTATTCCTCTTTGATGGGATATTTTGACTTTGTTTCACCAATATCCTCTATAGGAACTGTTTCTGATAGTGCCCCTTCCTCATTATACAATGTACCATTATGGATGTCATATTTTAATGATTCATGGAATTTACCTTCCATGAGTTCTTCGTCTGGAAACATTTCACACATCGGGATGGCTATGCTATTGTCTACAGCCGAGCTTGCTTATCATGATATTCAACAAGCCACTGTAGAGCCAGATCTCTCCTCTTCACGGATAGAAGAAGAAGATCCTGTTATGCTTCCCATGTGGGTAGTCGACTCATCTTGCTCGCATGATTTCCTTGATAGTACTTTTCCTTCGGATGAAGCCATTATCGAGGCCATGTATGGTAGTGATAAGCCTTGGGAAGATCTCCATCATCGATGGTATTTTCTTCCCAACCTTGACCTTATTAAGCAGGAAGATTTTCGATCTACTCTTGTAGAGAAGGTTGTTCACCCTGTGGATCCTTTGGATTCACATGGGATTTACGCAGAGGGGAATATGGCTAACATTTCCCCAACCATTCTGATCAACATCTCTCGCACTCCCGGAAATATTGAAAACATTTACATTGGTGCCGATTGTTCCCCCGAGGAGATCTGCATTTACACTGAGTTATTCAAAGAATTTCGGGATGTTTTCGCCTGGTCATACGAGGAGATGCCAGGTATAGACCCTAGTATTGTCGAGCATGAAATTAAGAGTTATCCAAATGTTAATCCTGTTAGACAACATCTTCATGCTTTGAATCCTAGGAAGGAAGCCGCTATCAAGGCAGAAGTAGAGAAACTACTCAAAGCTGGTTTCATCTACCCAGTTCCCATTATCGAATGGGTATCCAATCTCCTTCCCGTGGATAAGAAGTAGGGAACCATCCATGTGTGTACTGATTTTAGAGATCTGAACCAAGCATGTCCTAAGGATAAATTTCCCACTCCATTCATAGATCAAATCTTGGATGCATGTGCGAGAAGCGAAGTGTTTTCATTCATGGACGGTTTTTCAGGTTACAATCAGATCTAGATTAAACCTGAGGATAAACATAAGACTGCATTTATATGTCCTTGGGGCACCTTTGCATACCAAAAGATTTCCTTCAGATTTAAAAACGCCAGAGCTACTTTTCAGCATGCCATGACCTATTCCTTTCATGACCTTAAGCGCATAGTAGAGGCTTATCTAGATGATCTTGCTAGTCACTCTCGTAAGAGAGTTGATCACCCCAGTCACCTCCGCCTTATTTTCGAAAGATGTCAGTGTTATGAGATTCGTTTGAACCCTAACAAGTGTATCTTTGTCGTGAAAAAGGGTCACCTTCTAGGGTTTGTGGTTTCAAAAGAGGGTATTAGAGTCGATACTCTAAATATTGAGGCAATACTTCGATTGCCTCCCTCGCGTGACTTGATTTAACTTCAAAGCCTCCAAGGAAAAGCCACTTTCTTATGCCTCTTTGTCATGAATTATGCAAATATTACTAAGTGTTTTGTGCGGTTATTGAAGAAGGACACCCCTTTTTTCTGGGATGAGAGAGCCCAGCAGTCCTTCGACGCTTTGAAGAAAGCCTTAGTATCGGCCCCTCTTCTTAGTCCACTCGACTTTGCAAGAGATTTTTTGCTTTATGTGGTCGTGACGATTGGTATAGTATTAGTTCATACAGATGATGTGCTTCAAGAGCATGTTGTCTATTATCTTAGTAGAAAAATCATAGATGCTTAACTGAGATACTCTAACGTTGAGAAATTGGCCCTTGCGACTGTTCATGCATTCCAATGATTACGACATTATATTTTGCTTAGGAAGACCACCGTTATAGGGCATGTCAATACGTTTCAATTTGTGCTCTCACGACGCATAATTGGGGGGAAATATAATAAATGGATTGTCATCCTTCAGGATTTTGATCTCAACTTTGCTTCGGTGAAGTCGGTGAAGTCCTTGGTTTTCGCAGAATTGATGTCGGATTTCCCGATAGTGGATGAGGAAGTATGCCATGAAGGCTCTTTTGTGGATGGACATTTATTTCTTATCTCGTCAATGGACCCTTGGTATGGGGATATCATTATATATCTCCAAACTCTGAAGTTCCCTTCGCACTATTCGCAAGATGAGCGACGGCGTGTGAGACATCACGCCAAATATTATGTCATCGTCAGTGAAACTCTGTATCGCCAAGGAAAAGACTCTATTCTCTGTCGTTTCTTAACTCATGAAGAAGCATAGCTAGTTCTTAATGACTGCCATAGTGGAGCATGTGGTGGTCACTTATCTGGGCTTGCAACAACCCAACGTATCTTGTGAGTGGGCTAGTTTTGTCCTACGATCTTCAAAGATTGTATAAATGCTCTGAAGAGATGTCACCCTTGCCAAGTGTTTGCTCGAAACATGCGCTCACATCCTGCTCCTTTACATCCGATCGTCACCGTCGGTCCCTTCACCAAGTGGGGGGTAGATTTTATGGATTGCAGCCTAGCCTTGGTTGGGGGCATCGCCATATCATCGTGGTCGTTGATTATTTTACCAAATGGGATGAGGCCATGCCGACCATTAAAGCCGATGGTGCAACTGCGGCCCACTTCGTATTCAATTAGATTAAAGCTCGAGTCGGTATCCCGAAGGAGATTGTCACTGACCATGGAAGTCACTTCCAAAACCATATGATGGAGGATTTATCACTTAATCTGGGGTTTAAGCAATATCACTCTTCTTCTTATTATCCCCAAGCGAATGGCCAGGTCGAGGTAGTTAATAAGTCCCTTAAGGCCATTCTACAAAGGACCATCCGGAAAATCAAGAGCAATTGGCACATTATGTTATATCCTGCTTTGTGGGCATATCGAACTGCATTCAAGACTTCTACTGGTTTCTCACAATTTCAATTAGTCCATGGTGTGGAGTCTATCTTGCCGATTGAATGCAAAATCCCTTCCTCGAAACTAGCTATAGAGATCCTACTTGACACTTTAGAAGTAGAGCAACGTCTAGTCTACCTCGAGCAACTTGACGAGCAGCACTGGGATGCCGCCGTAGCAATTGATGTTAACAAACGTTGTGTTAAGGTTCAATATGATAGTTCTTTCTGTCCCCGACAAGATGTTGAAGGTGACTTGGTCCTCCTTTATGGCCAAGCTAAAGAACCCCTGGGGGAAGGCAAGTTCAACCCAATGTGGCATAGTCCATATGTAGTGAGGTGTGTCCTGGAGAAAGGAGCGTACGAGTTAGATGAATACGAGGGGAACGCCTTGAAGGAGCCTAGAAATGGGCTCTACCTCAAGTGGTATTATGCTTGAGCTTCTAACTCGAGATTATACCTTTGTATACTATTGTATAGTTTTCTGTACATAGTCTAGCTTTCTTTTGATTTTTCGAGTCTACTGATTCACTTCCGTTTGGTTGACCGATGTCAGCGGAATCTCCAATTTTCTTGGGATTCGCAGATGGGGCTAGCCGTCATACGCAAAGACTTTCTTCTGCTGCGTGGGTCATTTACTCGCCTGACCATCAGATTGTGTCTTCAGGAGGTGCTGGTCTTGGTCGTACATCCAACAATGTGGCCGAGTATAGTGCTCATGATGACATCTCACATGGTATCTAGTATTTAGAAGTCCACCTGGATGCGCAGTTGGTTGTGTCTCAGTTGAACGGCCAGTACCGTGTCAGGGATCCTATGTTACTAAGGAGGTTCTTAAGGGTAAGACTCTTGGAACGTCAATTTGTTTTCATTACATACATTCATGTTCCGAGACGTTTTAATCATATAACTGATGCATATGCTAATTATGTCCTATATTGGCATTTTTCACATCAATAAAAGAAGCACACAAATAACATTCATTCATACATTTGTACATACACAATAGTAGAGTCGTAAAATCATAGTTTTATATAATATATAAAGTAGTGTCATAATACAAAACTGGAGCTCGTAGCTCTAAAAAATATACAATCCGATACAAAAATATTGAGGCCCCATGTCATCTAATCCATGCGGGGATCCCTAGCCTCCTGAACTGGATGAGTCTGAATGTAATAGTGTACGACGTTGGCTATACGCTGGAGCAACCGCACCCAGGTACCCGGTACCCCTACAACATGTCGCTGCATCGCCTCCGGGAGATACTCTACCTCTATGACTGGTACTTTGGCTGTCATGTGGGTTAGGTTGACCCGTACCGTCTCTAGTTTGCACTCACAGCTGCACCTACTACCTCTCCTCCCATTCCTCTATGGCGGTGTCGTCGAAAACCCTAACGTCTTCGCGGACCCAGATCTGCAAGCAAATAGTCACCCATTAATATGATACCACACCAAAAATATTTTTTCATTCACTTATAATAAAAAATCCCAAAAAAAATTAAATACACAAAACTTAAAAAGAGTAGTCATACCTATGTCCCCGAACGCAGCCCCTGGAGGGAGCGGCATGTCTCTATTTCCGCGGTAGTATATCCCCTCATATGGGTAGTCATCGATGGCGATGAACTTTCATTCCCACTAGTGAAAGAACTCCTTTGAATATGGTGAATCCTGTCGGCCACCACCCTTCCGTGTCAACACCTCTGCCCACCGGGTCTAGGTGGGATCTCAGAGACTGTGCAGAGGGACTTCAACCCTCGGACTCAAGCCCGGTACTCTCTCAAAGAAAAAACCGCATAAGATACTGCCAAAGCCAAAGTTATTGGCCTGTCGAAGCTTGCACTCTGTTAGTTGGCTCTTCATAGTAACCAACAATGTTGTGCACCAATCATATACTGTTGGACTCATACACTCTGCCACGTAGAAAATCACAGGCCTCGACACATGATGAAGTGCAGCCGATCCTGTAATCCTCCCGAGGGTGAGGACTACGATATTCATGCTTAGGCTCGCTATGGCCTATATAGGGACCTGGAAACCCACCTTTTGGATTCCATCGATACAATACCTGTCAATGTAGTCGTGGATGGTGATTCCCTCCCCCCACACTGCGATACCTAAGACTCGTTGTCTCCCCTAGATGGGACAATCTAGTAATAAAGTATATGTCTTCCAACTCCAATGGAATTGGTTTCCCATCTAGATCAAACTTTTTTGCCTCTGCGTCCCAATAGTTGACCGACTGAGCGAGCAATTGGTTTTGGGCCCTAAAACCCACGATGCTCCAAAATTTGTAAATCGCACATGCTTGTAGCGCTTGTTGGGCGGGTAGATCTTGGCGTATATGCTTATCAACAATGTCATGTTCTCTCTCTCTCCACTTTAGGACCATCCTGGAGGCAGAAAACAGTGCATTTTTAGTGCTCACATCTTAAAAAACTTAACCCACAGCTCTGTATCCAGGCTACTCTATACACACTCGCGCGTATATGCGGTCAACGCATGCATTGACCGCTCACCAAAAGCCCTCCACGCAACCCGTATAGAAGTAGCCCACGTACAACGAGTTATGGATGTAACCTATGGAAAAAGATAAATTTTTTACCATTAAAAACAAAAATAAAAACCATGAATTTGAAGAGGGGGATGAGACCACCAACCTGATCCAGACGATTCGTGAATCTGACACCTGTAGCTCCTAGAATCTACACCTGAAGATCGAAGGTGAAAACTAACCAAAAGCACTATTTGGGGTAAAAATGAAAATGGAATGGTAAAAGTAATTTCCTTTTACTATTTATAATTTTCAAACCCACTTTCCTATCGTTTTTTTCCATTTTTGAACTATTTTGGACTAATATGACATTGTGAAGTGCCTTTTTGAGCAGTTTTTTCCGATGAAAGTGGATTTTTCAACAGTTTTGTGCCTTCGGCAGGTATTTTCTACACCTGGCATATAGGTTAGGATGTTATTTCGCCTGCATTTTTGCATTTGACCTTATGACCAAATTTATTAACCTTAGGTGCGACCCCACTTTTTAACTGACAAAGAACCTCTATGCTGCTTTAGAAGTGTCGTTATTTGGCGGTAGGGCTTGTACAACCATGGGTGCCCTAGTTAGATCCTTTTATTTCTTTTGGCACCCATGCCGTTGTTCTTCCTTAGGATTTGGAGTCCTTTGTAGTCACGCCATGACATTGCGATGAAGACTCATACTCTACTTAATTTTATTATGGCCATCTCCCATGAGGACTCTCCATTTATGTCGAGTTGTGATTGCATTGCATTATCCTGCTTCCCTTTTGAGCCTTGTGCCAGCTCCGACTTTTCGCAGTTATTAGCCATGTGCCTGAGCACTTTACCTTCCGAGCTAAGCATAGTCTCCAATTATCTTTCGCAGCTTGATGACCCTTTAACTTGAGGGAACACTCCCCTGAGTGTCCACATCTTGCACATGCTTCCTTGCATTGATCATAGGTATGTTCCACTACTTGGAACTAGTTTTCTCGCACCTAACACTCGTTCCCTCACTTGTTGTGCTATAAGAAATTTTATTCTTTTTCAATATTTTATAATATGAAAAAGACCAAAAAAATCATATAACTGAAAAAGCCGGATGGGAAAATATTTACTACTTTTTAATGGAAGCTTTTGTGTCGCCTTTGAACAGAGCATTCATTTCCACTCCATTCATCATGAGTTGGGACATTAGTAGGACCTTAGGAGATGTACTTGTTTCTTAGATCTTACTCCACTAGCTGGTTAAGCTTCCAATCATTATGGAGCCTTTGTTGATGCCTCCTGCGTCGCAAAGAATTATTATAATCTAGTCATTGATTCTATGATGCCTGAGTCTATCCATCTGCTCATGCTCTTGTTCAAAAGAAGTATTGAAACCAAAGTTGGCCACTCCTCATATCTCTTGACTATTGCATGTCGGCCATCCCATACTATCCGACTTGTTCATCTGAGTTCTTCCAAATATTTCAGCATAGCTGGTTACCTCATGCTTCATGATGGGTGATTCATTAATGCCTTCCTTTCAGCGAGTTTCATTCCATCGACTCCAACTCCTTTATTCCAGAATTGAGACTTAGAGTCCATTCAGTATCTTGAGGCTTGCAGTCATTAGTGGCAGGTTCTCTCGCCATCAACAGATTGGGATTCCCTGATCGATGGATTCGTCAGAGTGTTCAACCTCAGAACCTCTATTCACACTTTGGTGAATGTACTCCCTGCCTTGATTCCGATTTTCATTATTGGTGGGTTATCTAGCATCTGTTAACGGTATACATCAATGACCGGTACTCAAACGATGCCATATCAGGTTCGACATCAACACCTTTATTCGCTTGATAGGGCATGCACCAAAGATGATTTGTGTAGAAGACTTACAGACTTCAGTGGCATTCAGTATGCTACTAGTGATTGTGATTATGCTTATGAGAGACCAGTCTCATACATCAATAGTTTGTACTTTCATTTTGCACCAGTTGTTTCTTCTTCAGCGGGAGACCAGGAACCCCTTTTTCTCTATTTTTGTTCCTATACGCGAGCTGCTTTATTGAAACTTGCACATGCGCAGGCTGTCCTCTACAGCCCGCGTACGTCGAGTTAAATGGTAATTTTTAATAAAAAACACACTTTTTACTCCAAAAAGCGGTCATAGGGTGACCTTTGGCCCTCCATGTATCTCGAAATGACTCGATTCAACCTTTCACCTACCTTTGGAAGGCTTTATATTGAGCTCTTATGGTACATGGAAGGAGGAGAAAGAGAGAGCATCGAAACTCTATTGGATTTTTTCCATAGCTTGAGTCTACATCCATTGATCCTAGTTGTTGTGAACCTCTTATGTTCACTTACCAAACTCCTTCATAGTTTGAGTTTTCCATTGCATGGGGAATTGAAGTGGTGGAGACACAAGTGGAGGGACCTAGTTCTTGGTTCAGATGAATTGTCGACAAGATGTTGTATCATGTACTTCTTGTTTCATTAATAGAAATACTCATTTTCTCGTCCAATTGATGTTGTGAATGGTTTATTAACATTGGGTACATTTTCTTATTATATCATGGACCATGCTATTGTTTATGCTAACATCTTTCATATGTTATATGCACTTGCTTGTGTTTATTGTTGAGACTAAGCTGTAGGTTCAAGTGTAGAGATTTGAAATCTCAACGGGGATCTACATCGAACATCCGGTTGAAGGTTGGTTATTTATTCCACATCTTAGCATTTACATTTATATAGCATTGTATTGGGAATTGAGTTGATTTCTGGTAGTCATCTGTCTGTTGTGGTCTACCCCAAGCCATAGGCAATTTTTCTACGTAACAACATGGTCTTGCTCTGCGTAACTACACCTTTGAAAAGGGTTACCTAAATTTATTCTCGTCGGAAAATAGTAAAACTCCATGTCAACATGTTTAACAAGCTTCATTTTGAAATTAATAATGTGAAAGACCTCTTTGTCCTTGTTTTTTAACAAAATTTGACCATGTTTGGTCTATGCTTGGAAACTGGGACTTATATCAAGCAGAATACTTAATTTTGTATACCTATCTACCATAGAACACAATAGATTGTTTGTTTTTTTGTAACAATATAAATCCGGATTACATCAACATTATATGAACTGTTATGTAAACAAAAATTGGCCAAGTACAAAACAAAATTATCAACTAATAGAAATTATTTCAACTAAAATCAATATAAACAAATACTAATTTATATTTTAAATTATTTGAATTAATATTTATACAATTAAATTATTTGAATTAATATTTACAATCGTACAGAAGAAATTTGTATGTATATGATACCCACATATACGTGATTTACACTATATAACGAATTTTGGTTTTTTGTATTTAATAATAGTTTAGACTGTGTTTTTGTGTTTTTATACCCGAAATATTTTTCCAAAAAAACAACATAGTCGCTTAGTACCTGCCTCTTATGTAAGAGATAATGTAAAGTAAATTAGCACCAGACAATATACATGACCATTTGTAGCTTCATGAGTGATTTAAGGGTTGTGCATCCCTTCATTAATTTTATGAGAAATTTTTGGTAGACACGATACACCTTACAATAGATACGACCAATCATAGCCTTATGAGCCATTTAAGGCTTACATAGCCTTTCACTAGTCTCATGAACTATTTTTTATAACCATTATGCATCCACCGATAGAGTAGTAAGCAATGTATTGATTGGGATGTACATCATGGATGCAATGCAGTGGGCCATTCAAAATATCAAGAGCTATTAAAGGCCTACATAGCCCTTCATAACATCGTGAGTGATTTAAGGTTTACATAGCACTTCATACTTTCATGATTTATTTTTGGTAAACATTATGCACCTAGTAGAAGAGTAATAAATGTTGCATAGTTTGAGATATACATTATGAGTGCAGTGAAGTAGATTACTTAAAATGTAAAATTAATACATAAGCATCAAATAATTAAAAACCATAATGAACCACTATATCTAATATTATATGATGATGATGATATTTAACGTCCATTGAGACTAATCTTGGTCTATCGGACCTTAAGAAGATAGAGATTAATTGGTTTTCTTTAAAATATTATTTCTATGCTCAAAACGATTATAGAGGAGCGTCCCTAGCTCGTTATAGTTTTGGGGATCTATAACGTGAGAAAGGTTCAGTATAGGAAGAAATATTTTGAAATTGAGATCTAATGTGAGTGAAAGCCGATCATTCTAAGAGAAAGTGATTTTCATCTTCCACCCTCATGGAATCGTATAGATGGCAAATTCTTTCAGCCCAAGGCGTTTTAGGGGTTGTCCAACGCCCACTTTCACTATGAAGATCATGAGAGTTCATTCTAATCTTAGCAATATTAATTATTTTCTTTGAGATTGTTAAGATAGAAAGATAGTTTTGATCCTCGAGATTAGGGTTAATGGTCTCTTTGTAATATCGAAGCTTTCTTTTTACCTCTAATTCTTTTTTGCACCACATTTTCTCTTTGAAGGTAGAAGTAATAATGTAATTAATGTTATCAATATTTTGTAGAGTGGTAGTTTCATTAATCCTCAAATAATGTAACCAAGTCGTGGCATCTTTAATCCATCTCCACTTGAGGCAAAGGTGATTTTGACTAGATTTAAAAGCAATTTTAGGAAGTCAGTCATCTCCTATATTGTTTAATTTGTCCTTGTACATTAGATATCTAATCATAGCCATGCTTTCAATGGGGTAGAGCTCTGCTTCTAAGAGGAGAATAGGATAGGGCGTGTTGCTCTTAATTTTAAGATTATAAGTAATAAATCATTTCTATATTTGCTCAATTATTCTCCAAGACTCTCTGGAAATGTTGCATCCCCAAGCTTCACAACCATATAAAACAATGGGAGTGACGAGCGTTTTAAATAGATTTATTTATGTCCCACAAAACAAGGTTAGTCACTTTACAGTTGTTTTCTAGGCCACAGTAGGCTTTCCACCCTCCATTTATCCTCTTCTCAATGCTATAGTTCCAGTTGAGATTGTGATGAAATTCAATTCCTAAGTACTTATAAGAGGTTACTTCCTCTAAGATTCTATTGTCATAAGAAATATTGTCATAAGTACCTTTATTTCACTTGATAATCATGAATTTTGTTTTGACAGTGTTTACGGTCATGCCCATATTGGTGCGGAAACCTTTGAGAATTCGTAATTTATTTTCAATATCATAAGGGCACCTTTCCATAAGAACGATATCGTCATCATAGAGAACTAGTAGCATGATGACTATTCCTGCCAAGTTCGTGCCCGCACAATCTAACTCTTCTAAACATTCTTCAAGCTTATTGATGTAGATGCCAAAAAGGGTAGGGGAAAGGGGGCACCCTTTCTTAACTTTAATATTACAATTAATATCTTGTGACCAACCTTTAGTGTTTTTTAATTTGGCAATGGCATTCTCATATAACCTTATAGTTGCATCCCTCAACTCGAGAGGAACTTCTAGCTCTTCTAATCTATTCGAAAGGTTATATCTAGACACTGTATCAAAAGATTTATGAAAGTCCACGAAACAACAAAAAAGATTGGATTTATTATTACGACACTCCTCTACAATGATCCTAAGCGTAATGAGGTGGTCCGTGGTTGAGTGATGCCTTCTGAAGCATGCTTGGCCTTTATCCCTCTTTCCTTTATTTTCTAGCCATATACTTATCTTTTTTTCAAGGATAATGTCGTATAACTTGGATAAGAGAGGGATAATCTTAATTGTTCGATAATTAGAGGGGTTATATTTATGTCCGCTTTTAAAGATAGGAAATATAAGGCTCTAATTCCAAGGCTTAGGGAATCCCTGTTGGACTTCTAAATTAAAGAGATTGTGAATATAGGGGATGAGGACGAGTGCTCCGATTTTTAGGATTTATGCTTGGTACCCTTCAATGTCTTTAGCTTTTCCATTATCTAGGCGCTTAATCCCAAAGTAAATATCTTCTAAGGAAAATACTTCCTCCATTGTAAGGAGGGTTTGAATGTTATCCACGACATTTGGGGATTTGTAAATCTTTTTAAGTTATGAATTCCAATCATCCATAGAGGTCTTATTATTTTATTTAGTTTGACAAGTTAAAATTTGTCTCCATAATTTATTAGGAGCCGTCTTAGATAAGTGTAAATTTTTTCCTGTCTTTTATTTATATAGAAAGTTTTTTTTCTTTTAATTAGAGCTTTGTACATACTTATCTTATCGGTTTTCAAGGACTCGTCAGCAGCTTCCTTAATTTCTCTATGTGCATGCTTACAATCGTTATCATACCAAGGGTTGGTTCTTATGTTCTTCTTTTTGCTAGATATTTCATGAGAAAACTTATTGATGGAAGAGGAGAGGGAGGTAGTAAAATTATGATAGAGATCTTATATATTGTTGTTATTAGGAAGAAAAAACAAATTCTTCATTAAATCATTAAGAAAGCCATCTGTAATATTTCTATCAAAGATCAAGTGCTTTTGGATTTGAGAATTCTCCACAATGGTATTATTATGTATGGTAAGACTGAGGGTTATAATTAAATGCCTATGATCAAAGTCAAGCTCATGGCCATTTAGGATGTCAAAATTTATTATTTCATTGTATAAAGGGATATCAGATATGACATAATCAACTACACTACTGCCAATACCATGAATGCAAGTCATCCTACCTGAATTTGGCCACTTCTTTAAGCCATTATAGATTATGAGATCTTGAACACCACAAAGTTTAACTAACTCAGAGCCGAACAAGTTTTCTCCTAGATCTCCAGAGCTTCTGGTGTACCTTCTAGCAGAAATAAGGTCTTCATCAAACGAAAGCAGATTAGGGGTGGAGTAGTTGCTTAAGAGAATAGCTTGGTTGTTTGAGGTTCGAGCATTGAAGTCTCCCATTAACATAATATTTCCAACATTTCTAAGGATAGAAATATCACGCTCTAACCCATTATAGGGGCGGTTTTTATCTAAATTACACTTTTTATAAAAGTTAGAGTTAAAAAGGGGCGAAATAGCATATTGTTATGCAGTTTTTTCTAGCGTTAATGTCCATGATTTCCAACCAAATATATTGGTTGGAAGGGTCTTTCTTATAAATTCTAATGTTGGAATAAATGATTTTTCTAATGTAGCAGGCCATCCCTCCAATCCCTCTACAAGAGGATCGCTTGTTCCAAGCAGACCAAAGGACAAAACCATCTATGTTAGGGACCTTAGATTATTCATGCTCCCTATTAGAAAGTGGCAACAAGGAAGGTATTTTATCATTTTTATGTGTCCTTGCATACTGGAAGACATAAAATAGGAATCCAAATGGATTAATGCCTTTATCCAAAATTTAGACTTAGGAAAAGTGCATTATGTGATCTAATTATTAATTGACTTAATGGAGTTAATTTTTATAAAGTTAAAGTGAAAATCATTTAAGTGATGGATAATCTAATCTTGGCCTTTGATCTCCCCGGAGGATCTCATCCATTGATCCATAGTGAGAAGTTAGGGTCTTTGCTTGGCCATTGAGTTAAACGAAGGATTAATTTGGTGGAGAGGACACACATACACATATTTGAGATTTCTTGCTCATAGCATTCAGCTGAAGAGTGAGAAAGAAAGTTTGCAGGAGAAGTTTGAAGAGGGTGATACTAAAGAACATCCATCCAGAGATTGACAGGGCGACAGAGGAAAATCACGGAAGGCCGTACAGGCTAATGTAGGGCCAGTCATATGAGTGATGCAGGAGGATGTATGAGTGACGCAGGTGGCCATACGAGTGACACAGAGGCCATACGTTGACGTAGGGAGGTCGTACGCTGAAGTAGAGGGACGTAAACTGACGCAGAGGGTCGTACGCTGACGGAGAGGGCCCTATGCTGACGCAGAGGCTATACACGCTGATGCAGGGGGTCCATACAATCTAGATGGGATTTTCTCTATGAGTTTCAGCTGTACGATTTTTCTAGGTTGGGTAAAATCGAATTCTGGATTGTACTATTCTATATCTTGCTAATAAAAAATATCTCCTCGGACTGTTGCACCAGTTTTCCCATCTTGGGTTTTTTCGAGGGTTTTATACCCACAAATATTGGTGTCTCTATTGATGTGATTGTTGTTCTATTTCTATCAGTATTTATTTTCTGTTGTAATATTTGTGAATAAATCCATTTGTGGTTATCAGTAATTATTTGGGGTTAAAATTAAAATAACTTGCATATTGTGACTCAAGATTGGGTTTTAAGGAAATTTACATGGTATCAGAGCTCTTTTGAGCAGATCTAAGAGAAAGTAGCAATTGTTGGATAGATCAAGGGAAGATCTATTCTAGGGTTTTTCAGGTACACTTCATTATGGCCGTACAATTGAGAGTCAAGGATAGACTCCAGGGGCTCATGACTTTCCTACATGGAAAGAGAGGATCACAAGGATCCTAGATGTTAGTGATGCAAAGGAGCACATTGACGATTAGAAGGATGCGCCCATAGATCCGGTAGAGTTGGACAAGTGGAAGAAGGTAGATTCTAGAGCCATGTTGATTATCTTGGATGGGGTGAAGAATCATATAGTCCCTCACCTTTCTGGGAAGAAGACCGCATTGGAAATGTGGAAGGCTCTGGAAATCCTTTACCAAAGTAAGAACAAAAACCGAAAGATGGTGCTACAAGAGAGGCTACGTAACATCAAGATGGCCAAGGGATAAGGATTGGTGCCTTATATCACAAGGATCACATAGATAAGGGATGAACTTGGAGCAATGGGCTCTAAGACTAATGATGAGGAGATGCCCTCAATGGCTTTTCTAAGCCATGGGACGTATTTTTCAAAGGCGTGGTGGCTAGGGAGAAGATACCTGACTGGAAGATATTGTGGGACGAATTTGTGCAGGAGGAGATCCGCATGGGTCAAGGTTCAGGTTCATGCAGCAGTGCTCCACATATCGTAGATGAAGAGGCTCTAGCCCTAGCAGGAAAGGGCAAGGAAAAGAAGAAGAAGGGTGGTAAGAAGAACATTGACATGTCAAAGGTCAAGTGTTTAATCTTCCATAAGAATGGACACTTTTCCTCCCATTGCCCAAACAGGAAGAAGAAGAATAACACACAGATGGCAAGTTCTACAGAGGTGGATGAGTTCAGCAAGATTTTTGATGAGGACTTTTTCTTGATAGCTTGCATGGAAAGTTCCATCAGCAGCAACATCTGTTACATTGATAGCAGAGCATCTTGTCATATGATAGGACAAAAGACATTCTTCAAGAGCTTGTGGGAGGGTGGAGTAAAAATACACAATGAGTTGGGAGATGATGCGTGGTATCAGGCGTAGGCAGTTGGTATTATTTTGTTTCATAGGGAGTCTAGAAAACCCCTCAACTTTGATGACATATTATATGTTCTGGGGTTGAAAAGGAACCTCATATCAGTTTCCACCTTGGAGGAAAATGGTTTTCTGGTGACTTTACGGGATAGGAAAGTGTATATTAGGCCCAAGGGGTCAAAGTAGAAGTTGGATCGGATGATTGGGGCCCAGAGCGGGAATATGTACAAACTACACTTTGAGCCTGCAAAGGCTCTAGTCAACAACAACAACAGTCAGAGTGAGTTATGGCATAGGAGGATATATACATGTGATCAAATATAACTGTTATAAGGTAGTTGGTCCAACACTAGAGCCATAGGAATCAATACCTCCTCCAACATATCTGGAGGCACGATTAGTGCTTCTACCAGATCTGGAGGCATCAACACCTTCACCACAATATCCAAAGGCAATATCAATACCACAATCATATAAAAATGTAGTATAAATAATCTAGTATAGCTCCCCACCATAATTCATATCACCATATGCGACCATCTCAACTAATGCACAAACAAATGAATTGGGTGTCACAACTGGTAGAACGGTTACTAGAAGAGGAGAAGATTCTATTTGGTCAGTTTAGTGAGGAGGAGAGGGTGTTCTATTGTCCTGTGAAGGAGAAAAGAGTGGTCAATGGAATTGGTGAAGAGGAGAGGGTGGATTATCAACCTATGGAGGAGGAGAGTGTGGTTGGTTGGATCGATGAGGAGAAGAGGGTGGTTGTTCAAACTTTAGAATAGATGGGGTTCAATTGGCTCGACAAGGAAGAGAGGGTGGTTGGTTGACCTGTGGAGGAAACAGTGGTCAATTTGCCTATGGAGGAGAGGATGGTTAATCGACCTATGGAGGAGGAAGAGGTGGTGGAGGATCACCATCCAAAGTAGATGAATGAGATGAAGAATGTCGATGGTGATGGTGACCCTGCGCCTCCTCGCAAGTAGGCTAATTGCACCAACAACATGATGCATCAATAATGTCATATCATGTGGAAGGGTCTCCCATATAGCTACAAGCTTTGTGTCCCATATGATATGACTAGCTTGTACTAGGCACACTTCGTGCCAAGGTATCAATCCACATAATTGATATGCCACATCTAGACAAGATACATGATATAGCCTACATCGTAGGCATGGTCTATGTAAATAAGGTAGCTCATTTTTTTAAGCCATATCCTTGCTAGGTTGGGGAGGAAGCTCCCCAATATATGTGCCAATGTCTTCAAAACAATAGACATTAATAATTAGACATTTTACATAAAATGTTACAATAAATCACATGTGCATTAAATAAGCTAATAAATTCAACTACATTAATCAAAACATAATGATAATATTACCTTTTGGATTTGGTGGTTCATCGTGGGTAAATTAGATGTTCAGATATCCTCACCAATCCATCCCTACATATGGGTAATGCACAAGATCCATAGTATGATCATCCTCACTAGAGAGCTTCTCCAATACCAGTGGAGTGATCCTACATGGGCACTCTGACTAGACCCTCTTAGGAAACATCTACCCCCACATGTGCATATGCACATTGATCCTCGAACTAGGAGGGATGCGCTTGAATAAGAGCCTAATGGCCTAAAACTTCTAAAAAAAAGCAAAAAAAATCCGAAGAAAATGGGAATATTATCCTCCCATAAAACATAGCATGATAACGATCCATAGCAAAAAAAATGTCAAAAAAATGGCTGACCAACTAATACGTCTAGGTGCACCGCAATTTGATTTGCACATCTAGTGCTTCATATACCTATACACACCAGGGCATTTTGTAAATTAAAACGCACTAGATCCTATTTTTTTTTTTTAAAGACAACCTTTTGTTATAAAATATTCTATTGTAAGTTGATGCTTTATGTATATTCATATGCATCGATGCACTTTTTATATTTGGGTGCATTGATAAATTGTTAAAAAAGTAATATTTTTATGTTTTATTTTTTTCATTACTCATAATAGTTGCATGCTCAAATTAAATATTATTAGCTCTGTTCCAACCTTGTGAAAACCAAAGCATACTTAATATAAATCGAGAGACTGTCAAGATAACCTATCATATACTAATATCCATGAAAACATAATAATCATTCTAATCAAACACTCCATTGTCTAATTATTCACACAAAAAATGCCCACAAATTATTTAACTCTACTATATAGTGATATTTTCCAATAGACCTACTTGATACAACATGAATCATTGAGCCTCTCGTCACTATTTGGAAAGACCTCTTTTGAACCTATATATGTAATTGTACCTGCCCTACTTCATTATGTACCATAAAAACAACTTATTCTTAGCACACACATATAAATATCTATCATTAAGTCTCTATATTCATCCCAACAAAGTCAACTTAATCCAAGAGTCACAAACAAAGCAAAACACTTCATCAACCCATTAAAAAATAATTAAAATGGGTATTAATGAAATCCATTAGTTTTTCAACATTGTAAATCATGACTCATTTTCACACCCTTGGATTGGTGGACCATTAGTTACAAGGCATAGAGGTGACAAAGAGATTTCCATTGAATGGTTGGATGCCTCATTTACCTTTCAAATCGATAAATTTTATAATGTGGGAAGCTAAAATTACTTAGTTGTTAGGAAAATTTTCAATACCAATTTTAGTACTTGTCTGCATCATAATCAAATTCAATAAGTTGTGTTGAGTTTGTAGGCCTAAAACATCCAAGTAATCTCTTTCAAAATTCTCAAACTCATTTTCTTTGGACACCAAAAGTGCACATAAAGGACCTTATATGTTAAGCTCCAACCCTTTTTTGGATAGCTGCTTCACCAAAACTAAAACTTGTTGTGTGATCTTCATCCCTATTGTTAGCACTCAGATTTTACCCTTTTGGTTGCAGAAAGGATAACTCTAAGGTAACTATTTCAAACCAGAGAGGGATCTCTCAAAAATATACATAATGTCTAAAGATGTTTGACAAAGATTTGTATTTTTGAAATTTATGAAAGGCCGAAACACATAATAACATTGGGCAATGGAGTCAAAAATACAATATTCAGATGAACAACAGGATTCAATAAATATTTTTTGTAAAGGCAGGGCAGCTATCTTTTCATGGTCAAGGTCTTAATTTGCAGGTCGATAATGAAGAAAAAGAAACAATCCATCAATATTGGTCATTAAACATGAATGAATCCAATATTAACTTTACCAGAAAGCTTGTACACACTTAGATGCGATAAATCAGAGCATAAACATATGAATTTTGATTTAGTTGTGACTTTCATCTAAGCATGAATAATAAATAATGGAAATAACATTTCACAAAAGAAAGAGGATAATCACGGACCATAAAAACAGATAACACAAGAATATTTACGTTTCAGAGTATTCAATTCCGCTCAACCATCTATATTTCAGAAATTGCAGTGCTTCGATACAAAACTATATCTCTTACTTATAGGTTTCAACCCTTAATCTTTACAAAAAATTGTTTAAATACAATAACATTTCTATGTGAGCTGAAAAAATAACTATTTCCAAAAATAGTAACCTCATAACTGTTTTGTTATAACTGTCTTTATCACAACTGTCGAAAATTAAAATAAAGTTAACAAAGCAGAAAAGATATTTTAATTCATATTTAAAATGAACTATAGTACTTTGCTGCCAGTTGTTCTTTGACACGTGTCTTCATGAATGCAATTTGTACTTCATTCTCTCGTATTTTTCAACTGTTTTCCATTGTTCTACAGTAGGCGCCTCATAGCGTGTCATTTCTTTGACCATGACTCTTAAACCAACATATTCCACATAAGAAATTGGGGGTAATTCTGCAATAATAATTTTCAATCTATTTTGGATTTCAAAGTCTGTTGCCAATTTGTCAAGTACAATTTTTCATGTCAGAGATTGTGCCATATCTTCAAATTTTATGTCATCCATCCTAGCCCTAATCAGCAATGCTTGATAATCTGACTGAGAAATATGCTCTTTCATTTTTATCCCAAAAGGATGGGAGCCCTTTTTGAAACAATTCTGAAAACAGACTTTTAAAAGATTTTACCCGTTGTGGCATCTTATTTACCTTGGCTTGGACCCCTTGAACATGATGATGTTTTGCAATGACTCTTATTGCATGAGCCATCATCATAATCTTGTCTTTAATCCCCAAAGTCTTCATGTCATCCACAGTCAAGGAATTCCAGAAATCAATAGCACTCTGTGTTGTTTCTATTGGTCTTTTCCCTAAAGTTTCCATCGTGACTGTACAATTTTGTAAAGCTATACTTATCACTACTCCTTTATCTTGTATGAAATTTAAATAAGATCTCAAATTAGCTGCTTCAACCATTATTGCATCCCAAATTAGGTGCCTAGCTCCTTGCATAGGCAATTTCCCTGTCACTTTTTCTACCAATTTCTCATTTTGCTCTTCTAATTTTTTATTGTTTTCTTCCAATGCTTCTTTTTTCTTTTCTTTTCTTTGCACTTCTTTTGTCAAACTTTGATTCTCTGTTCTTAAACTTTTTATCTCCTCTTCTTTCAAGATGATTTGTGACATCGTTTGAACCAAATCTTCTATACCATTCTCTGTACTTGATTGACTTGCTGTTATTTGGTTATTTGTATCTAAAATCAACACACTTTCATTTAAAACATCAATTTTGGCCAGAAGTGTAGCCCTTTCTCCTTCCCATCCACTTTGTTCTTCTATGACTTCAACAGCTTTGCTTCAATGTCAATGAATTCTTGAGCCAAGGCTTCTTTTTCTCTCTCTGTTTCTATTAACTCAGAAGCTTGAATTAATTGAGTGGTTGGTATTTTAAGATTTTTCTTTAATATTTGGATGGTATTATCTTTTTCAGCCAAAATATTTTTAGTGGCCCACCCTTTGTCTGGTTCACTGACCATAGCAAATATATCATTCTGGAGCCTTTTAATTTGCTGCCGATATGTTTTATTTTCTAATTTCTCTTATTTCAATTGATTCTCCAATCTTAAAACAATGGATTGCAATTTGGTATTTGCTAGGGAAATTTTCATCAAATCCTCATATATTACTTCTCCAGTCTGCTTATGTAAATGAATTTTATCGGGTATGGGGATCTGATGTAAAGTTAGCTTCATCTCGGAAATTCCGTCCTGGGTTGCCACTGCCAAATTCAGTGTGTTTTTTATATGATCCTTTGTAGTAACAAGTGAAACATCTTGGTTTGATACATCCCTTACTTTTGAGTAAAGTTTCACCATCTCTTCTGAGGAGGCACGTTTCTTTTGTCCACACTTGGTGAATAAGTCACTCCTTGACTTGAATCTTTCACTGGGTCCAGCTTGTTGGGCTTCTTCAAAACTATACTCCTGAACCTAGAAAATAGGTTCTTGTTCCATATTTTCAATTTTTCTGGAGTCAGTCTCCACCATTTCCTCATCTGAATCAATTTTTGCTCTTTTTGACACTTCTGACTGCGAAACTATTTTCTCATCATCTTCTGGAAGGCTTATTTTACCAATAATATCCATTTTACTTGAAGCTGGTAAAATAAAGGTAGAGGAATGTACTATCTCAGGTGGATCTCTTTGTACTAGCTCCATGCTTGGGTGATATTCCATCAAATTAGCTTTGTCAGCTAATCCTTCTATTTTTTGGTGATCAAATGCCTTTTTTTTAATTTTGTTTCCTCCTATATGAAATGATGTGATGGGGATCATAATTAATTTTAGTAGCTTTCCCAAAATTCATGTCTTGTAGTAAACCTTCAATGAGTGAAATGGATGCCTTGTTTTTAATAATCAATGGGCCAATTTTCATGGGATACTTGATTTCAGAGGCTTTCCTGAAACTTAAGAAATGCTCATTTGCCACTATTATCCTCTGCCTGAAAAATTCTAAGGAAAACATTATTGATGTTAAAAAAGCAGGTAAAATGTAGGGTTCATGAACAAATCCATACACCTTGATGATAATATGATCTTCAAATAAAAACCAATCCCCCACTCTTTGACCTTCATTGAACTGTAAAAATTCTTGCATCTCAGGAAAAACTCTAGGTGCCTGCTTCTGAAAACTTAATCTGTATATCTCTGACATGATCAGATTCATGTAATGTAATGTCCCCATTCAAATAAGTGCATAGTAAGACAATCCCATCAATCCTACTAGTTTCCTAGGTTGGATGGGCACATGTGGGATGGTAATAAGGAAGCTAATAAATGATATTTAGACATTAGAAGGGTTCAAGCATTTAATAAATATGATGAATAAATAAATTCAAGAGAAATTCTAGGTGGCAAGTGGTTTTGGAGACATATGGAGGTGGTGGGACCCACACTAGCTTGATTTTTCAATGACACATGGCAGCTCTCTCTTGCCAATTCGAATTCATGGGAAGGTGAACACTCTTGGGTGAGTTGGTAAGTCATAACACATGGCATTGAGAATCTTAGGTCGAAATGGGATGGAATAGTAACCTCCATGGGAGAGGAAGAGTCAAATTGGAGACTAGTGGACACTTGGGCTAGATTCCCTAGTTTTATGACAATAATAATGAAGCATCTATGACATTTATGACAAAATTCAGACCTGACTTCTTACACCTGACCATTATGACATGTCAGCCCCAAAAATAGGCTCAAGGAAGGCACTCATGGAGTTGGAGGAATCCAAAGAGACTCAAATTCGAATTTGGGAGAAGATGGAAGGTTGGAACTAGGAGACAAGTGGCAAATGAGGAATATTTTCTAAATGGAAAATTATTGAATCTATTGAGAGGATTTCGACCCCTTGAAGGATAATGTTGGTTATAAAATGTAGAAATCAAGTATGATAATGGCTTTTGATGATTTGAGAAAAATTGCATTTGTGAAGAGAGAGCTAGTGGATGACTAGTTTCTTGCCTTAGCCAATTTCGAGGGTGAAAGATTCCCATCCAAGTTGGTGTTTGGAGAGGCCACTCAGGTCTTTCATGGTGCTTTAATGGAGTTTGTATTTGCAGGTAGCAGCTACAGGAAGTTTCATGGTTTGGTTTAGTGCAGCACTTTCTCTCCACCGTTTCCAGTTTTGAAGGCATATTCGTGCTCCTTGAGGGAGGGCGTTTTTGGTGAGCTATTGTACTCTTTGGGGGAGCTTCTAATGCCCCATTTATTTTGTAATATGAATTAAATACTCTGTTCTTCATCTCCAAAAAGTTTCAGGTCGAAATTCCAAGTAGAAATGTATAAATCTCATTTTTAATGGAAGAACAATGCCATTTCCCCACTACCTTGTTGTGAGCTAATGTATTGATGATGATTTCGAATGGATGGATGATTCTCTGATATATTTGTGATAAATATACTGCCATGGATGTCTTCTACAAGTTTCATGTACTGTACTTGAGCATTTGAAGCATTTTTACTCAGTTTAGTTGTATTGGGAGGTGAAATAGTGCCATTTCCCCAAGGGTCGAATTGGGGGTTTTTGCTGTTGAATGTGAGAGAGTTAGAACAGTATTAAAAATCAATTAATGGTGCATATTAGACCTTAATCACATACTTAACACATTATATACCTCTGTTCATAAATTTGTGGGATTTTGGAGGCATTTGGAAGGCCATTTGCAGTGTTACCCGAGGGGGATTTGATGCACAAATTACTAGTCAAAACTACATATATTGATCAGAATACAAATCAAGTTTGCAGCAGTATTTGGAGGGCCATAAAACATCCCTGAACCTTATATTCAAGTCTAAATACCATTCATACACTCCTACAGAAGATTTGGGAGCATTTGGGTTGATTTGGAGGTCAAAACAGTAAAACTAGTCAAAGGTCGAAATTGGGAAAAAAAGTGAAAAATTGGGCATTTTAATAAAATTTGAAAAAGGGATATTACATGTAATCAAAGTATTATTTCTAATTTCAGAAGTAAACAGGATCTCTTGAAACTGCAAATTTGCTTCATTAAAGAACAAAAACATTCTGATCAAATAAGACTGAAACCGAAAATGTCTAGTCATGTGGAAATTTACTAGATGAGAATGAATATTCTCAGCTAGAAACTCATCAAATTTAAGGCAAGGCAAGCGACTGGAATCGGACTCACAATGGTGTTTTCCTAATCTGAATAACAGGGCTATATGAGTTTCTGGAACAAATCTGTCGGTATCTAACCCTAATAACTGACTCCACAAGGAAATGACCCACTGATATTCTTCATTAAACAACTCAATATCTAAAGGAAAAGGCTCGTTTTCAATAGAAATCTCTGGTTTTAGGCATTTAGAAAAGAAAAGTTGTTTTTCTTGCACAGAGGTCTGATTAAAGTTTTCAACTAGGGTTTCTTCGGCAAAATCCTCTAAATTTTGGAGAAATGAATCAGTAATATCTAAAGAGCTTCTGGCAGTTTGGGAATTCACCAGACAAAGGATTCTAGACCTACTTGAGTCCATGATAACCCATTCTGACTGAGAATAATTTGACGCACACCAGTTTATGAAATCCGGGAAATTTAGGGCTTGTGGCGGAGAATAACTTGTCTTTTACTTCCTGTACTGGACCGAAAGATAACACAGGGTCAAAAATGTCCCCATCCCTATCCTCAAAAATATCTTCCAACCTGCTAAACTCCTTTACTTATTCATCTATCCCTTCTTTTTCCATTTTTAAAGGAATAAAACGGTTAGAAAGATTCGTACCCTACCTGGAAAATGACGTCTGTATAGCGTATTTTATTCCTGCTTCCCGTTTCCATATACAACTCCATTATCGTAGACGTGTCCTCCTTCCAGGTATCGGAAAATGGAATGATTCCATTCCCGTGACCACCTTTGCCTTTATAAAATCAAATGATGAGATCAAAACCGCTGATTTTTGGCACGTAAATCCATGTCTTCCGTTGATCCCATCACCTTTTATCACCTTGGTGGTTTCGGGATCGTCCACGGTGGTTTCCTATAACCACATTTCAACCTGCGGAATGTGCCAATGCTTGACACGTGGTGAGTGGTATTCTTTTCGCTACCATTCACCCACCTCTTTGTCCGCGCTACCTCCCACTCCAGAATGGTTTACAATCGTCGATCTAAAAGAAGTTAACTCTTGACCATAGATTTGTTTCGAAGATTAGGGCTTCCCTTAACATCGTTTCCGCGTTTCTTCTCGTTGATCTCCGCCGTTGATCTTCATGGGAATGACTCACTACCTTTGATCTAGATTCACTCCTAACATGTCCCATTTTAGAGGTGCGCTATCCCGTTCAACTAATTAAACACCTTAGTGCTCCTCCAACCAATTTAGTAATCCTTCGTCGCTCTGCCCTTCAAATTTAGTGTCCTAGCTAAATTTTAGCGCTAAGCCATTTTATCCATGGATTCTGCTATATTTACGAATTTTTTACTAGTTTATTTCATTCTCAATTCTTAAAATATCATTATGAACTTCCATGGCATAAAAACTAATCATGTGTCAACACCTATTATATGTTTTTCAATGTCATCGTGTACAAAAATGGTTTTAAATGGAAAAGGTGGTCTTTGAGTGCGAAATGCAATTATGAGGAAAACACTATTAAATCTACCACCTACCCTTGAAACTTGATAGAAAGTTTTCCAACTATAATGAATTCATATGATAATATTAGATGAGACTGAAAATAATATTCATGTGTTTTGGATCAACCATCCCTTTCACCTCGCCACTTTGCACACCATTCTTCCTATATTTTCCTTATGTCTTTATGCCCAAACCATGAATATCATGATGAAAATTTGAAGGGTGCTTGGCCTTGATGTATTGTCATTAGACATGCCTTGACATCAATATTCCATGCTTCATCACCCTATTCATATATCCTTTGCAAGGAATTACATATTCCATTTATACATTCATATGCCACTTGCTTTTTCCCACTCGTTTTGATAACCAACCTCTGATGCCTTTTCTTGAAATGTTAATGTGTTTCTTGTCTTTTGGTTACTGATCACATGGTAATGAGGGATCACAACCTATGCAAATGCGAATATGAAAACATGTTAACCACAAGATCACATAAGCCAATAACCAATAAAAAATGCAAATTGGCTAAGGACAATCTCATGCAAGACTAAGGACACACATGTACAAATAAGATTAAACCAAACAAAAGAGGTTCCATTAATTTGGAATTGTTATCAAGAAGCAAATAGTATGTGATCCAATAAAAAAGAAAACCCATAAGGCATGACTCAAGATATTGCAAACTTGCATCCAAATCACAAGGAGAAGCAAATATGTTAACATTCGCAAGCTTCCAAGTGATCCATAAGACACGCAAACCACAACCCCAAAACATGAAAGTATTGTCAAACATTACATGTAGATGAGTCATGAAAAACCCATTCAACAACAAAGATCAACATAAAAATTTAAATGGGGTGATTATGTATATTTGATTAAATGGCTAGAAGTCGGACATAAATGGTCTAGTGTGACCAAGATGATGTAGTTATGTACATTTTGTGTTTAATATAAAAAAACATGACTATTGCAGACTAAGAAGGACGAAGATGAGATGGGGGGATATGATTCCACAAGAGGGAAAGTAAAAAGGGGGTTTAAAGGGGGAGAGGACCCTAGTAACTTATAAATTAAGTCATTAACCTTAATATTTGTTTTATCCTAAGTTTTATTAATCCCTCTTAATTGAATTGCCTTAATCATAATATTGAGTTAACTATCCTAAATTTGGGATTGGTTGGGGAAGAAAGTGAACTTCCCATGTGTGCCACTTGTCTAGTTCTCATCACCCTTGCATGCCACTTTGATAGTTCTGAACATGCATATAAATTGTTGAGAACTAGTTTATTAATGATTATCCTATCATTCAGATATTGTCATTTTTCCATCATTGAGCCATCACTTCATACCATATCTTGGAGTCGTACTTGAGAACATGAGAAAACTACAATTGAGTTCCTTAAAATCCCATCATGGAGAATCCCTAGTCGATCTGTGTTGGAACAATGGAAGGTGTTGGAATATATTATATTCCTTGGAAGGTAATAATGTCTTTGTATTATGTCGAAAGTTATCCACAATCTTATGTAAAAGAGTAATACATTATATCCCATAAATTCATTGTTGTAAAGTATACCCTTGATATCCATTGTTATATAAAGAGATGTTATTATGGAGAATTATATTATCCCACGTGATGCAATATGTCAGAGTAATTCCTCCACATCTCTTGGTATATAATAGGGTCAAGGGAGTCACATCATATCATCATTCAACATCTGATCATACTATCACAACACATTGTATTGTGCTCACAAGCTCTCTTCTGGATTGTATTGGGGTTATTTGTAGTTGCTATCTTGTAAGATTGAAGGATATTTCTAGAGAAAATAGAAGACAACCTTCCCGTGGACGTAGCCAATTGGGTGAACCACATATAGTTGGTGTATTCTTTTCCTTGTTCTCTTTCTGTTCTTATTTATGTTGATATGTTATTGATTGCTTAGATAGGTAAGCTATTTTAGCTAGATCTATAACTCTGATAGAAGGGAATTGAGGAAATAATTAGAGGGACTATTGACTCATACAAGGGAATCCAAGGGACTGTATGGGTTTTGCAGGTTGATGGGGGAGGAGTGATAACATATTGGGATAACTATAGAGGAGGTTCATCAACTTCTTGTGGATTGATATCCCCGGCTCAAGGGTGGCCTTTGTTATAGAGAGTACTAGTATATGAAAGTGCCTATCATTGGGAGGAACATTCTTAGTCTACAGTTAGTTGAAGGATATTTTAAGATAAGTTTATATATCTATGTATAAAATGAACTATGTAAATATCTCTATTAAATGTATTTTGCTTAATTATTGTTGTGCAGTTATTTGCATGGATTTCATGGCATTGTATGAATGCATTCATGTAAGATTTGCCTATACATTTTGTATATGCATATATTTAATATGGAAAACTATATATATGCTATACAAATTTGATAAATAATTTGTAAATGAATAATGTGTTTTAAAGGAATCAAACTCCAGATGAACAATGCTCCAATACAATAACAATCCTTAACATATCCCATAAGGAAGACTCTATCATAAGTTACCTAGTAAATACTAACCCCAACCACTATTAATTTATGCATGAGACTATATTACAATAGTTTGTTTAACTGTCATATAGTTACATGATAGTTATATACTTTTTATAATATATATGTACGTGTATGTACCCCGAGTGCAGAGAAAGCCAGTCGATTCACAAGAGAGAACGAGCAGTAAAGAACATAAATAATGCGGAAAGGAAAGAAGTAACTGACAATGCATTAAATCTACGTCTTATTGGTTTCAGAATATAACGTAACAGTGTTCGATTTTTAATTTATTACTCACTTTATTGTCTCAGAATGGAAATTCATGTCGAAAAATTCAAAGGTTATAACTTTACTTTCATTTTAGGAATTTAAATATTTAAATGCATTTGATGAGTAAAAATTTATGGGAATCATGAAGATAGTGAACCTGAATCTGAATCTAAATAGCCAAATAAGTTAATTGAGTGTCAAAACAGGGATAACAATGTCATGTCAATTTTTCAATCTTGTATTTTTAAATTCTCAACAATATTTTCAGATTTTCAATTGCATCTTATTGATCTAGATAAATCTTTTGCTGCAAAGGTAATAAATGCCTAGGTTTATTTAAAATTACAACTTTTAGATTTTAAATGGCTGTTAAAGTCACTGTGCTTAATCATACAGTTAGCATAAATTGATGTAAAAGTAAATGAAAAAGATATAACAGCTATCATATTAAATCATTTGCCTTTCACTCACAACAATGCAGTTTTCACATTAAGCAATTACTTTTACCATTATTAGATGATATGATATCATTTATTTTGAGTGAAGATAAATGGTTAAATAAAATTTTAAAAATCTAATAAGGAAGATATTGAATGTTACTATTGCATGAAAACAGCTCATACAAAGGATAAAAACAAAAGAAAACTTAGTATGGCTCGTATAGAGGGGGATTACTTATTTTGATGGAATTAGAGAAGGTTTAACTCATAATAAATTGTTGTTCAAGTAACTTAAGAATTTTGGAATTTCATTTTGAGTTCTAGAATTCAAGGAATTGGAAACTTGGCAATTCAGAAGATTTTGGATTTGAGAATTCTACATCAGCTTTATAGCCTTGTTAGGTACCTTGCCTTCTTCCATCTCGTCCTCCATACTTTCCTTAGTTGTCTTCCCATGCTCACTCAACCACCGGCCGACTCTCTCTTTGCACTTTCGCAACCTCTCAAATTCTCTGACCTGTGCAAGTGGTCGTCTAGGGCTAACATATCTAGCTCTGAAGGAAAGGCTTGCTTGACGTTGGGAGAGCAAGGGGGGAGGGGAAGATATGGCACCTACCAGAGGAGCCCAACTAAAAAAACTAGGGCCTAATAACTAAATTTAACCCATGGGTTAAAGGTTCACTATGGTCAATCTTGGATATGACAACTGGAGTTGGTACATTGGAAACTATAAAGCTTACAACTAGTCGGCTGATAATGAAAGTCAGGCTTATTTGGAGATATACTTTCTTATTTAAATACACATATAGAGATGATATCACATTCCCTGAACCAACCTCCCTCCCTCTTTTCGAGGAGGTTGACAAGACACAATGATCATCACCACATAAGCTATGCCGAGTTGATTACCTCCCTCATCATTTTTTGAAATATAGAATAGTCAAAAATGTTTATGGGGCGGACTCTAGGGTTTTGGAAGAGAATTTAGTTAATTTTAATTATTGGTAAGTCTCTCATTTTTTGAGGTTTTGTTAAATTAATGGTAAGTTCTCATGTTTATAGGGTTTAAAATAAATTCTTTAGTTTAAAGATTTGTAATTTTTATTTTATGTAATTTTATTAAAGTTAAGTTTGATTTTATATTCAACATATTAGTTTCAACCTAGTTAAAGTAATAGTTTGGATGTTTGTTAATTTAAAAGTTTCAAATTTATTAGTTAAAATTAATTCAATTAAAATTGTTAATGAATGACAATTTATTAATAAATTAATTTAATTAATTGATAATTAATTAATTAGTTAAAATTTATTAATTTCAATTAGGGTTAGGGTTCATTAATTAATTACAATTAATTGATAATTAATAATTAATTAATTACAATTTCTTATTTTAGCTAGGGTTAGGGTTTTATTTCAATTATAATTTGTTTTATTTGTTTTTTAATAAATTAATTTAATTAATTGATAATTAATTAATTAGTTAAAAATTTAATTTCAATTAAGGTTAGGGTTTAATTAATTTTAATTAATTAATTAATTACAATTGATTCATAATTAATAATTAATTAGTTACAATTAATAATTAATTAGTTACAATTTTCTTGTTTTTAGCTAGGGTTAGGGTTTTATTTTAATTATAATTTGTTTTTTAATTTTGTTTTTATGGTTAATTAGAATTGAATTTTTAGGGTTCAAAAATTTTTAAAGGATGAAATTTAATTTTTAAAAACCTAAAATTTTTTATCAAGGTTTATTTTATTTCATTTTAAATGTTTATTTTAATACTTTAGGTTAATTAGAGTTAGTTCTACAAAACTTAGCTTATTTTGTGAGGTTAAGAAGCCAAGTTCTACTAATGGTCAAGTCATTTTAAAAAGGTTTGTTTTTGTCAATCAAATCTTAAATCAGTTGTAGTGTTAAAAAAGAGTATGAGTATGACTCTTATTAACCAAATAAAATATTGTTAATAACCATGCATTTAACGACTCCATTAATAATAAAATTTGTGTTTTTGTGTTTCATTTGCCACTACATATACCATTATGATTATAGATCCATTCATATACCCCTCCATGATGCAGCTAAAGTGATTATGCTATTATTCATAAGAAAAGATTAGATAATGTATTTTTCTATTATCAAAGATTACACAATACCGGCATAGACCTGTTCACAAGTACAAACTAGTTGCAATTACAGGCCCGTGCAAGTCATTATACAGAAATAAATCCAGTGTGCCAATTCGAGATATGGTAAGCGTTCTCAAAGTTTTAAGTACCTTAACACGCAAGCTTTACATATAAATCGAGCTCACGATAAATCATACATATGAGCCGATTCTGGGCTCAAATTACATATTACTAACTCTGTTCCAACCAAACCATACTGAATAACAATCGAGAGACTGTGAAGAGAACCTATCATATCCTAATCCCCATGCAGAAAACATAATACACATTCAGATCCAGTACTTCCTGGTTTAATTTATTCTCACAAAACACACCCACAAATTTAACAGAAAATTAACTAACTTACTACATACCAATAAGGCTTGCCCTTAAATCTCAAAGTGTTGAGATCCAACAACAAGCAATAAACACCTGTTGCAACAATCATTATCCTACTTAATTTTAGTAATATTGTCATACAAAGCCATCATTATTCTACCTAATATTTAGTTGTGTTGTCCTGGAGAATTCTTCGGTACAACAGGGCTCGTTACGCCTCTCGACAGTATTTGGACAGCCCTCTCTTGAACCTGTACCTGTACCTGTACCTGTACCTTCCCTTCTTCATCCTGTACCATAAAAACAGCTTATTCTTAACACATGCATATATTATATAGATAAAAGGAAAAACTGTAGTAAAACCTCAAGATTATATCTACTTACAGAGTCGTCATATGTAGTATCAGTCTCCTTAACAGTAGGAGTTTTCAATGCAGTAGCAGTTGTTGTCACTATCTCATTAGTAGATTGGGATAAATTCTCCTTTACCCGGACCTCCTTTGCAGGAACTGTAATATATTATGTACATAGATATCATAACATGATTTTCAATCAACCTTAACATTATTCTCTAATAATGATTGACATGACCACAATTATCAAGAAATCAATACAATTCTAGTCAGTCTAAAGAACTTGAAGAAATCGATTTAGATCCAAAGCATTGAAGAAATCGATTTAGATCCAAAACATGAATTTAGTAATGGGGCCTGCCTGATGATAAATCTGCATGTTGTAATCCGTAGTCGATTTGGATCTCATCCTCATGATGATTTTCTATATGATTCTTCCTCATGGCTGATGGCTCAGGCTTATGCTCAACCACCTGAGCCTCCTTCTGTGGATGTCCAGAAGGATGACCAAAGTGCACTTGTATTTCTTGCTTCAAGGTCTGAAATTCGTCTCCCATTAATCTCTTCACCGTTTCCATGATTACCACAAGTCTACCGTTTATCTCTCAATCACTCGGCAATTATCAATAGTACTCCAGTGTTGGCATTACTCTTCTCAGCCAACTCCACTTACTCCCATCGCCGGGGATGGGTATTTATAGAAGGCCACGCCCAGCCTGACCCAGGTCCTGCCAGTGATTTCGAAAAAATAAGTATAGATCCATCTTACATGGTAATGTTTTTTTATACAGCAGTATAATATGGATAGGTTACAAGTTAATTGTCATTATAACATGGATATTATTGACATGGATACGACACAAGTTAATTGTCATTAAGTTATCTTTTATTTGTTGCAAATAGATTGTTTATTTGTTATATAATTTCTTCGAAATAATCATAGGTTTAGGGTTTAGCGCATGAAATTAAGATAAGCTCATATTATCTGTGAAATTGTTTGGTGTGATTCTTGTTTTCCACTAAGAATCGCAGTTAAAGGAATGAGACAGTGGCTGGTGTACGTAAGGCGTTATTCATGACATTAGACTGTTGTATCATTATACACCGTTTCATTTCTATATATAATTTTGATGCGCAGTGTATTTATTTTTAATACCGTACTCACATCTTGGCATCAATGAATTTGCTGAAATATATTGGATTACAAATTTCAACCTTTTAGCAATATTTTAAAGAAATAGATTCCATTCAAATCTCAAATCTCATCAATATTGCAAATTTCAACCCTTTAACAATATTTTAAGGAAATAGATTCCATTCAAATCTCATAAATAATTCGTAATTATTACCATCATTACATTACATTTAGGTGTCTAAAAAGAAAGCTCATGTTATATCCAAAAGATTAAATAAATAAATTGGATTTCAAATCTCAACCGTTAAACAATATTTTACCCTTTATTACCATCATTTTGGCTTCGCATGCCTTGGAAAAGTAGGCTCACTAGATAAATGCTCAATACTATATGATAATCAAAGTCATAATCACATGAATAAACCAATCAAATTATTTAAAACATGTTTTCTCACTCCAAAAATCCGAAGTGGAGGTGGGCAGAGATAACATCTCTTGTGCATAAAATATTGGCATTAACAAATGAGTGGCTAAGATGGAACTTAGGGTAAGATGGAAGTGGGAGGACTGATTAGTGGTAGTAAATGTATTATAGAATTAAATAATAGATCATATTATCGATTTTATGTGAATATTATTTGTGTTATTTATCAAAATTTTAATATAGTGCAATAGTTTAGGTAGATACATTACATATAAGAGAATAATATGGGATGTAATTTTAAAATAGTTAAGTGACATTAATTTATATATAATTTTTTTTAAAAATAGAAGTGTTGTTTTCTAAAGAAATAATTTTTTTTTTTTTTTATAATGGCTATATTTATCTATCTATTTATTTTCACTTACTATATATGTGGGCCTCATTATTAGGTCGACTTTATTTTATATGCATTTCCCCATTACATATACATTTAACCCTATATACACTCCCATTGGGTCATCTCAATTTGATAGTAAAATGTGCAATGCAAAACTCTTCCTCTACTTCTAAGCAAACAAAAAAAAACTATTTCTTTAGTTTTAAAAAGTGAGTCATTCATTTATTTTTAAATATTGCTTTGCATGGAAAATTTTAGGGGTTAATCTTATCCCATGGACTAAATTTAAGAGTTCTAAATTTTTAATGGGCTAATTTTTTTATTAAACACTCATTATGTGTGATTAGCCCACATTTTTGTTTATGATTAGGAGGTTAGCCCCATCGAATTTAGAAATGGGAGCTAAGATAAAATAATTTTGCCCCACTAAAAATCAATTTAAACCTCTGTTCACCCACAAAAATCGTTAGGTGGCTCCTATTCGCCCCCGATTTTTAGAAATGGCAGTTGCTAGGGTGTCTTTCTCCCTCTATAGATCATGGAAATTGAAGTCGAAGTTACATTCGTGACCCATATTTTATGGGTTGAATCTCGTTTTGCAAGTTTCTTAATGTCCACATGAGAAGGACAATTGATTTTTACTATCAGGTCTTATTGTGACCCATTTGCATCTAGGAGAGTTTGGAAACCCATAGCCTTAGATCCAAAGATTCCCCTAAAAACATGGGGATTATGAAGCACGTGATTTGCAATACGACAATAATGTTTTGTGGGCATTTGGGGTATCACGCCTCGGGGATGGGACTTTGTTCATAGCCACGTATTTGGGCGTGCATGGGGCCGTGATGTTGCTTATAACCACTTCCATTTTGTTTATGCTTGTGTTTGTGTTCTCCTTTCCGGGACAGGCCATAGGTGGAGCAACCTGCAATCCCACTATCTTTGTTGCTTCTTTTGCTTTGGGAATTGTCAGGTATTTTGACATGTTGCTTGTTTTGTTTATTGAATTTTATGGTTCTCAAAGGATTTTATAGTAGTTTGTAGAAACTTGATTTCAACTTGCATGTTGCCAATAGTTTGTAGAAACCTTAGAAAATAATGCAATATTTGCTTGAAACATGGAACTTTGTTTATTGTATTTGTAAAAGTAGTCCTATATTTAGTCCAATCTACCTAATTACTCTTCTACTCGCTCTATCAATGATAGTTTTGCATGCTTCCTTTCATAGATTTAAATACTTGAACCAATGTCTTGACATCACAACATTCTTAGTTACCTGCATTTTTTTTTATTTTTGCATGGAAATATATCATCATAGTGGGGTTGGTTTTTAATTAGGTTTGGAAGCATGCAAATATTATTTGGTTGAATAAACATTTGTTAACTACTTGTAACAAACATTTCCTTTCCATATAGAGTGACACTTATTTTTTAGAATAGTTCCAAGTGCATTGAAATAAACAATACACATTTAGAGTTTGTAACCCTCTAATTTGGTAAGATGTGTGGATAAATGAGGTGTTGGTGGGATTTTGTAATAACATGGAGATCTAAATGAGGATCGAGGTGCTAGTGGGACCTGTTAAGTCAGTAAATTTTTCTCCATTTTTGATTTATTTTCTCCACTTTTGGTTTGTGTTTGAATCTACTTCAGTTAAATTTTTGATTTTAAGTTTTAGTTTTAGTCATCCTAGAAACTTCATGGGTGATTGAATAAGTTTGGAACCCAGTCTTTTCAGATTTTATTTTGATTTTGGTGATTTTTTATATTGTAAAGGGGGTCAATGAGAGTCATATTTTCAAAAGTAGAATCATTAATGTCTTAGAGAACAGTTAAACTCATTTCTTAAACTAAATAACTGCCAAAACCTCCGACAAATTAGCAAAAAGTTAAAAAACTGCTAAATTTTGGCCTAAAAGTTATTCTTGTAGCGCTATACAAAAGTTTAACAAAGAGCATGCTACAGGAATATCGTGGCCTGTGTTTTTTTCAATTGTCGAACCGATTTCAATCATGATGCAGAATGGGAGTGTCTAATCGCCTTGTGTGAGTGTTCTAACACGTGTTTGCAGCAGTTTGAGCATGATTTTTGTTGGTTGCTCGTCACGAAGTAAAACAAGCTTATCATTGCATGGTATGCAGGATCAGTTGCACAGAAACTAGCAAATCCCGGTTTTGCTGTCAAATTCCTCTTGTTACACGCATCATTGCAGGAGAGTAGTGTTTGTGAAGGAGAGCTCACTGCTAAATGGTGGATTGTGTTGCTGAGAAAAAGAGACAGGTGTGTTTAATCGCCAGCGAAAATTAGGGCTTCCGAATTCATTCACCAGCAGTTAAAGAAACGACATGAGGACACTTGTGCTCATAAGAGGAGATCGTTGACACCCCAAAACGAAGCTGTAAGCCACGGCAGATGAGCAATTGACAGGTATTCTGTTATAAACCCTTATAGCTGGAAAATTTGGGTTTTTTTTTCGCTGCACGATTTTCTGGAGAAATTGGTTGCTGAAGAAGATAGAATAGATCATAAAATAAGAAATTCACCACAGAAATAGCTATCTGAGGCCTCGTATGAGGCATGTGCATGGACTGTTTCCTCTCATGACCTAATGTCTTTAAACATCAGAAAATACAGGAAATAGCATCGAAAAGACTCACAGATCTATCTGTAATGCTCATTTTTTACACAGAAGGCGTTTGTTAGTTTATGCAAGTGGTTTAAACATTGCTAAAAATTGTTGTGACCTGTAAAATCACTTGCTCGGAGAACATTGAATTGAATCTCTCCAGGAGTGTATAGCATAGTTCAAAGGAGCTCGAAGCATCAGAAAACAGTTTATAAAATACATTTTGAAACCTGAAATCAGACTGTTCCTGTTTCCTGAAAAGAAGAATATGGGAAAAAGTGGCAAAAGTGGTAAGGTCAACAGGGCTGAGCCCACAGATTTAACATGGATTCAGAAGCTTCCTGAATGTGCAGAGTTGTTTCAACAGGCAGGCTGGTTGAAATTTTTCAAAAGGATAGATGGTTTTGATGCTCAGGTGTCCTGCAATTTTGCTAAGGGACTTAAAAATGAGATGATTATAATGGATACTTTGAGATTCAAGCTGACTGTAGAATTAATAGCAGAAGCTACTGAGATTAGTAATGAGGGTGAGCACTGGTTTAAGAAGTCACCTTTCGAGTTTGATCCCCAAAGGTACTTATTGCCTAATGTGACTCCTGACTGGAACAAGGGTATTCTCATTCATAATTTCAGGAAATAATGGATTGAGCCCATAAGGATACTTCAGAGTTATGTAACTTGTGAAGGAATATATTCATTAGTGTTCAAATATCATCTCAGGTTCCTTCAACACATGGCAGGGGTTTCTAAAATGAATCTACCCTTCTTTTTCTTTAAAAGCCTGCAGAAAATGTCAAGCAAAATAAAACAACATGATGATCACACGTCTCAATCACTTTTTCACCATGGTCTCATTAAACTAATCATCACTACAATATTGCAGCATGAGGGAAAGACTTGGGACTTCTTTTTGTTCTGGTCAGGGGTTCATCCTAAAGGAGAAGATCAACAACCAAAAAGACAAACTGACAAGGGGAAGGTAATGATGCAAAAGTTAGGCCATTCAGTCAAACCTGCAAGCAAGCATGACATTAAAGCTAAGAAGGTGACTAAACAGGTAGCAGAAAAGAGACAGGATGACAATCAGCTCCAAGAAATTCCATATCATACTAAAAACAAGTTCACATTATTTGAAGACAAAAAGGAATTGCTCGAAAAGAAATCATCACCTGTAGCAGATCCTCAGGATGAAAGTAAAGTTGATATTAAAATAGTTCCTGTAGCTAAAGAAGAAATTCCTATTCGGCCAAGAAGCCCCATTACAATCCTTTCGGATGATGAAGGATACATGTTAGAGGAGGAACAGCCTGTTTCTAAGATTAAGGTCAAAACTGAATTTGAAGAAGCTCAAGTTTTAGATGGCACAACTATGAAACCTAACAAGAAAATAAATAAGTTGGAAGTGGTGGAATTATCTTCTGTTAGGTACAAAGGCAGAAAACTGAAAATGATGGGGGAGGCAGCTACTCTCTGGAGACCTAAAACTAGGTCGAAAAACAAGCTAAGGTTAAATATGAAAAAGCTGTTAAATCCAAAATTGAAGACTGATAAGGTGACTATCTCTGATGAAGAATCCATGGGAGATGATAAATCAAAGTTAGATAAACTGCAGCCAGGTAAAGAAGAGGATATTAAGTCAGGGAAAGTAGCAGATGAAGGAAACTCCAAGTCCATCATTGAAGACATTTCTGAGAAAATTTTGACAGAGGAGAGTAAGTCAGTGCAGGTAGCAGATGAAGGAAACTCCAAGTCCATCATTGAAGATACTTCTGAGAGACTGTTGATAGAGGAAGCACAAATATTTAAGAAGTTTGACATGTTTTGGAAACCTAATGAAGAGCACGATGCTGCAATAGAGAAATTGATTAATTCTGACAAAGAAAATTTAAAGAAGACTGTCAAACAGTATAAGCATCAAATGAATTACATGCAGGAAGTTAATGATGGTTTAATGATGGAAAATAGAAGACTAAGAGAGGATCTTCAGGATGTTCATGACAATTTTCAGGAATTAGTGGTGGATGCCAAGGAAGCACTCAAAAGGAAAAGGGCTTCTGACAGGCACTGTTCAGAGCTGGAAAAAACAGTTGAAAATCTACAACAGGAAAATGAACACCTTCAGAAGAAGATAGATGAGTTGGAGAAGAAGCATAAAAGAGTAAAGAGAAGGTCCTCAAGCCCAGATGGTATATCTCTTCTTGTGGAAGCAGCGAAGGAAATATGAGGCAGTTACTAGTTAGGAGTTATTTTAGACAAACTTTTTGTTTTAGTTAAAGAATTTGCTATTTTTAGCAAACTTGTAATTTTGTAAAAATGTAAATTTTACTTTACCTAATCTAGTGATTCGATGGAGAGTTAGGAGGGAAAAACCCTAACTGTTTTTGAGAAGAAAACTATTTAGAGAGGAAAGAAAAACATTGTAAGGGTTCTGATTTTGGAGAGCATTAGGAGGTCTGCTAAGCTGCTTATACTTCCAGACTTGTTCAGTGATAGGTACTGTAAACTCTCATGTGCATTTTTTGATGAAACTATGAATATATGACTCTTTACCCTACATTTGATCTGTGTTGGTTTCATTTTGAACTTATTTAGTTTCATGAATGACAAATTCATTTCTGGTTTATGTGTAATTTCCAGTGATGTTTGTCCTTTATGTGTGAACTTCATTTACAGTCTTTTGTTGGATTATTGTGATATATATACATCTTTATTGATTTATGTGTATGATTTAGTTGTTGCTTATCTACTGAATGTATTCCCTTTATGCTCTTGAAGTCAATGACCAAAAACATATGAAACAAAACCCTAAACCCTAGTTTGAATTGATTTTTACTTTGAGATTGTGTTGGCTTGTTACCTTAGCCTTAGTAACAATTTCTGACACAAACATCTTTGGCGCCGTTGCCGGGGACGAAGCTGAAGCATATCTTCCCTGGGATACTCATCATTTTTCTGGTTTAAGAGGTGGACTTGAACCAGCATTTTTGAAGGCTATTTTCACCAGAAAATTGTCACAGTGGCTTCTAACAGAATTGGAACCAAGAGAAGACCTACATCTCCATTACAGCTGGGTGTGACAGACCCTGAAAAGATTATAAAAACAGCAAGAAAGCTCAGCAGGTCTCAATCTTTACCAGCCTCTTGTGACTCTCACCAGTTGGATGAACCATTAGACCCAGCTGAAACTTTACCTCGTGTAAAACCTATCATCTCTGATAGTACTTTCCAGGTTTTCACTAATCCTCGAAGCTTTTTGAAAGCTAAAACCTCTTATCCTGATAAAATACCCATCTTTCAGTTGAAAGTAGGAAGAAATCCTTTTCAAAAAAGTTCTAGTCAAATTTCTTCCTCCTCAAAACCTCAGTCCACAATGGCAGCCCAAAATCCACCTATGGATATGATGGACAGAATGGTAGCAGCTAGGTATGCACCATTAGTACTACCTCAGCCTTTACATGCCTTGCCTACACATGATTACCAAAAGTATATGCCTCGATTCAATGGACAAGGCGAAATAACTGCAGAAGAACATTGGGAAGCTTTTGAGAGTTATGCAGATAATCAGAACATTGAAATTAAAGATGTATGGATGAGGGTATTTGTACAAAGTCTTGATGGGGATGTGAGAAAATGGTTCAGAGGACTGCCTGCTAATTCCATCACCATAATTGAAGAACTAAAAGATCTTTTTCTGAGACAGTGGGGAGACACCAAGGACCACACTTATTACATAACCGAGTTTGGAGCTTTGAGAAGAAAGAAGGATGAGACTATTGCTGATTTTTCCAAAAGATTTAACAAGATGTATACTAGGATTCCTGCAGAAATCAAACCCACTGAAACATCAGCCAAATTGACCTATGCAAATGCTTTTGATCATGAATTCTCTTTATTACTTAGAGAGAGAAGACCTATCACCTTGATGAACATGCAAGAGGCAGCATTAGAAGTAGAGTCAAATTTGCTGGCTTCTAATAGGCTCAAGAAAGAAACACCTCAGCAGCAGTATGAAAGAAAGGAAAAGAAGGAAGTTGTTTCTACAAGTGCTGCACCTCAGTCTGCTGAAGCTAAAATAGATGAAATGGCTAAGCTTGTAAAAATTCTCACTGCCAAGCTGAATAAACTAGAATTTGAAAAGAACTCTGCTAAACCTGCCCCAGAAGCTGATCGAAATCCAAATAACCAAAATCAGTTCAGGAGGCAATTTGCTCCCAGATTCATGCCAAGAGAGTGCAGAAATAATGATATTCAGCGAGAAAGAAGGGAGAATGAGGATCAAAAAGTACCCCCACCTTTTCAAAATAATTTGGTGGATGAAGAAGAAATTGATCAACAGTTATTGTTTGAAGAAACTGAAACAGATCAGGATCTGAATCACTTTGGAGATGGTTTATCTGGAAGTTTTGTAACAGAAGAAGATTTTCTGAATGCTGAGTACTATGATGCAGACTTGTATGAAGTTGAAGATGAATTGGAGTTTGAAAAAACTGCTATAAATGCTGCTTCTAGTCAGAATGGAATTAAAAAGACTCTTAATCTCAGATCTGGCCCGAAACAAGTAGTCCAAGCTCCTAAGAAGAAAGCTGATGTTCCTGCTCCAGTTATTCCTGATAAACCAGTTGCTGATCCTGTAGCAGAAAAGAAGCAACCTGCAGAAAAGTCCAAGAAGAATACAGAAATTGAAGAGGTAAATAAATCAGGTCAAAATTTTAGTTTGGAAAATGAGTTAGGTAAACTAAAAATTCCTGTACCATTTTTTGAGCTTATCAAAAATCCATCATACAAGAATACAGTTTTGAAAGTGATGAATATGCCCAATAATCAGCCAGTTTCAGATACAGTGAATCTGCAGGAAGAAAGCCCTAGAATCTTTATTGGATCAGCTTTGGCTGAAAAGACTGAAAACGAAGCTGGTGCTTCTCCTCCCTTCTATATAACTTTGACGGTGCATGAGCAAATGATTCATAATTGCCTGCTAGATTCAGGAGCATCCCATAATTTGATGCCAAAAGCTGTGATGGAAGCCCTGGGCCTTAATGTCACAAAACCTTATCATGATCTATATGCCTTTGATTCTCGAGCTGTAAAGTGTCTAGGAGTGATAAAAGACATGGTTGTCAACCTTACTCAGTTGCCAATGAAAAGTGTAATAATGGATGTTGTGGTAGCTGACATCACACCAAAATTTGGCTTGCTTCTGTCTAGGTCATGGGCTAAGAAGGTTGGGGGAACATTACAGATGGACCTCTCTTATGCCACTATTCCTGTTTTTGGTGGAGAAAATAGGAGACTTTACAGAGAACTACAGCTTGCTTATATTGTCACAGATGATAAGAACCCCACTAATCACCCAGTTTACTCTGTGGATAAAGACCTTGGCTCATGCATGTTACAGTTTAGTGAAGAAGATAATTCTGCTGGTCTGTTACATGTGGAAAAAGATCAGCCAATAAAACATAGCATAGAGGAAAAAGATGTAGTGTGGCAGTTATATTTTGATGGATCTTCATGCAGAGAGGGTGCTGGAGCTGGAGTTTTGCTTATTTTCCCTGGCGGTGAAACAGTGAAACTTATGTATAAATTGGAGTTTGTTACAACTAACAACACTGCTGAGTATGAGGCTTTGCTATTGGGATTGAAAGCTGCTAAAGATTTGGGAATTCAGCAAATTTCTGCATTTGGCGACTCCGAACTAGTTGTTCAACAGGTGAAGAACAAATATCAAGTAAAGCAGGGTTTGCTGAAAGTATATCGAAATGAGGTATGGGATATGATTGAAAACTACTTTATAGCATTTAATATCACTCATATTCCCAGGAATCATAATGAAACTGCAGATTCTTTAGCCCTGGCTGCCACATATTTTAGGATCCCTAAAATTACTCAGCTAAAGTATCCTATAGAAGTGAGGTATAGACCTTGTGTTCCTGACAATATAAAACATTGGAGGGTTTTTGAAGATGACATTGAAATAAAAAAATTTCTTGAGCTTGTAAATGAGTTTTCAAATATTCAGATTGATCAAGAAGAAGATGGAAAAGATGAACAGTTAGATGAGTTTGCTGCAGAAGATATAGCAGGGCATAAAATCATTGAATTAAAAAGTAATTTCATTCCGAAAGGTTTAGTGCCTTTGGAAAGAATATTCAGCAAGGATGATACACCTTCAAAGCCAGTAATTCAATCTTCAGAAGACAACGTAGAGGACTACAATATTGGTTCAGCAGAACATCCCAGAATGGTAAAACTTTCCAAAAATCTAACAGCAGAGCAAAGAAGTAGATATATTAAGTTGTTGAAAAAATATATAGATGCATTTGCCTGGTCTTACAAGGAACTAAAAACTTATGATACAGCAGTTATTCAGCACAAGGTTCCTTTGAAACCTAATGTCAAACCTTTCAGGCAAAAATTGAGAAGAATCAATCCAGCCTTGTTTCCTGTAATTAAAAAAGAATTAAAGAAATTGTTGGATGCAAAGATAATAGTGCCTCTTAGGTATTCTTCTTGGGTGGCTAATTTGGTTCCTGTCAGAAAGAAGAATGGGGAGATTCGCTTATGTGTTGACTTCAGAAATCTGAACCGATCATCATTAAAAGACAATTATCCTCTCCCCAAAATTGAACAGGTTTTGCAGCAGGTAGTTGGAGCTCAAAGGATTTCTATGCTAGATGGTTTCTCAGGGTATAATCAGATTGCTATGCACCCTGATGATAAAGAAAAAACAGTTTTTACAACCCCCTGGGGGACATTTATGTATGACAAGATGCCTTTCGGTTTGATGAATGTTGGAGCAACCTTTCAGAGAGCCATGGATATTGCATTCGTGGATGAAAAGATAAGTTTGTGGTTATCTATCTGGATGATATTACAGTCTTCTCAAAATCTGATGATGAACACTTGAAGCATTTGGAGCAAACCTTCATAAAATGCAGAAAATTTGGCTTATCTTTGAACCCCAAAAAATCACATTTTGCTGTACAAGAAGGTAAATTACTTGGCCACTTGGTGTCAGCTGATGGTATTAGGATTGACCCTGAGAGAGTCAAAGCAATACTGAAGATTAGTTTGCCCAGGAGCAAAAAGGATGTGCAATCATTTATTGGCAAAATCAATTTTCTGCGGTGGTTTATTCCTAATTTTGTTGAAACTATTAAACAAATTACAGCTATGTTAAAGAAAGACCAAGAGGTCAGGTGGACTGTTGAAGCAAAGGTAGCTTTTGAGAAAATCAAGGTGTCTCTGACTGAAGCACCTGTTCTGGTAAGCCCTAATTTTACCAAAGAATTCTTTACCTTTTCTTTTGCTTCAGAGGATACTATTGCTGCTGTCCTACTTCAGAAGAATAATGAGGGATTGGAACAACCAATTGCCTTTTTCAGTAAAACACTTAGAGATTCAGAGTTGAAATACAGTATCTTGGAAAAACAAGCCTATGCTCTGGTGAAGGCTTTAAAATTTTTTAGAATATATATTTTACATTCCAAGGTTATTTCATTTGTTCCAAATGTTGCAGTGAAAGATGTTTTGACACAGCCTGATAGTGAAGGAAAAAGGGGAAAGTGGATTGCCAAAATTATGGAATATGAAGTGGAAATCAGACCTACTAAGCTGGTTAAAGGGCAAGGATTGGCCAAACTGCTGGCTGACTCAAATTGTCAAGCCTTAGGATTACATGTTATGACAGAAGAATCAGCACCTGAAGAAAAGCAAGCATCCCTGGAAAAAGAAAGAATCATGGACTCTTATTCATCTTCAGACTGGTATGCTGATATTGTTCATTTTTTGTTATTTTTGCAATGCCCAGAACACCTGGATAGGAAGGCTGCCAGATCTCTGAAATTAAAAGCTACTAAATACTGTTTGATAGAAAATCAATTGTTTTGGAAAGACCCCGGAGGAATCTTGTTAAGGTGTTTAGATCAGGCTGAAATAGAAGAAGTAATTTCAGAATCCCATGAAGGAGCTTGTGGAGGACATAAATACTGAAAAACAACAGCCTATAAAATTTTGAGAGCGGGATATTATTGGCCCTCCCTCTTCCATGATGTTTACCAGCAGGTAAGAGTTTGCATACCTTGTCAGAAATTTGCAGGTAAACAGAAGTTATTATCTTTACCTTTGAAGCCTATTGCAGTCAATGCCCCTTTTCAGCAATGGGGTCTGGATTTTATTGGAGAAATAAACCCAGCATCTTCGGGTCAGCATCATTGGATCTTGACTGCTACAGATTTCTTTACAAAATGGGTGGAAGCTATTACCACAAGGAATGCTACAGATAAGGTGATTATGGATTTCATTGAAGATAATATTCTGAGCAGATTTGGTTGTCCACAAAGATTGATTACTGATAATGCCAAAGCATTCAAATCCAAGGCAATGGTGGCCTTTTGTGAGAAAAATGGTATTATTCTAAAACACTCAACTCCCTATTACCCTCAGGGAAATGGTAAGGCTGAATCATCTAACAAAAATATCATTCAATGCATCAAGAAGTTGCTAAAACACAATAAAAGATCTTGGGATTCAATGTTGAAATATGCATTGTGGGCAGATAGGATTACTGTAAAGCAAGCCATTGGTACTTCTCCCTTTCAGCTAGTGTATGGAACAGAAGCAGTATTTCCAATGCAATTGGGAATTCCAGTAATGAAGTTCCTTCAGAATTCTCAAGAGGAACCAGATGGTTTACAAAGAAGAATCTTCGAAATGATTGAGGTACAGCAAAATAGAGAGAAGGTAGATAAAGAAGCACAGCTGTACAGAGCTAAAATGAAAACCAGGTTTGACAGAAATATTAAAGAACATATTTTTTCAGAAGGTGAGTTGGTTTTAAGATGGGATGCAAGAAAGGAACAGAAAGGTAAGCATGGCAAATTTGATAATCTATGGTTTGGTCCTTTTCTGATATCTAAAGTTTTGGAAAATAATACATTCATCTTGCAGTCCTTGGAAGGGGAGGAGTTGCTCAGCCCTGTCAATGGGCGATTCCTCAAACATTTCTACAGTTAGTGAGGGTCATTGTCACTTTTCATTGTATATACCGGTGTGAGTGAGATTAAATAAAGACTCCATAGCCCAATGGAAGACAGAAGGCACTAGTCTACAAGTTCTTGAAGCCTCACAGGGAGGACTTCATCCCGCAGCTGGAGCCAGATGTTAAGTCAGTAAATTTTTCTCCATTTTTGATTTATTTTCTCCACTTTTGGTTTGTGTTTGAATCTACTTCAGTTAAATTTTTGATTTTAAGTTTTAGTTTTAGTCATCCTAGAAACTTCATGGGTGATTGAATAAGTTTGGAACCCATTATTTTCAGATTTTATTTTGATTTTGGTGATTTTTTATATTGTAAAGGGGGTCAATGAGAGTCATATTTTCAAAAGTAGAATCATTAATGTCTTAGAGAACAGTTAAACTCATTTCTTAAACTAAATAACTGCCAAAACCTCTGACAAATTAGCAAAAAGTTAAAAAACTGCTAAATTTTGGCCTAAAAGTTATTCTTGTAGCGCTATACAAAAGTTTAACAAAGAGCACGCTACAGGAATATCGTGGCCTATGTTTTTTTCAATTGTCGAACCGATTTCAATCATGATGCAGAATGGGAGTGTCTAATCGCCTTGTGTGAGTGTTCTAACACGTGTTTGCAGCAGTTTGAGCATGATTTTTGTTGGTTGCTCGTCACGAAGTAAAACAAGCTCATCATTGCATGGTATGCGGGATCAGTTGCACAGAAACCAGCAAATCCCGGTTTTGCTATCAAATTCCTCTTGTTACACGCATCATTGCAGGAGAGTAGTGTTTGTGAAGGAGATCTCACTGCTAAATGGTGGATTGTGTTGCTGAGAAAAAGAGACAGGTGTGTTTAATCGCCAGCGAAAATTAGGGCTTCCGAATTCATTCACCAGCAGTTAAAGAAACGACATGAGGACACTTGTGCTCATAAGAGGAGATCGTTGACACCCCAAAACGAAGCTGTAAGCCACGGCAGATGAGCAATTGACAGGTATTCCGTTATAAACCCTTATAGCTGGAAAATTTGGGTTTTTTTTTTCGCTGCACGATTTTCTGAGAAATTGGTTGCTGAAGAAGATAGAATAGATCATAAAATAAGAAATTCACCACAGAAATAGCTATCTGAGGCCCGGTATGAGGCATGTGCATGGACTATTTCCTCTCATGACCTAATGTCTTTAAACATCAGAAAATACAGGAAATAGAATCGAAAAGACTCACAGATCTATCTGTAATGCTCAGTTTTTACACAGAAGGCATTTGTTAGTTTATGCAAGTGGTTTAAACATTGCTAAAAATTGTTGTGACCTGTAAAATCACTTGCTCGGAGAACATTGAATTGAATCTCTCCAGGAGTGTATAGCATAGTTCAAAGGAGCTCAAAGCATCAGAAAACAGTTTATAAAATACATTTTGAAACCTGAAATCAGACTGTTCCTGTTTCCTGAACAGAAGAATATGGGGAAAAGTGGAAAAAGTGGTAAGGTCAACAGGGTTGAGCCCACAGATTTAACATGGATTCAGAAGCTTCCTGAATGTGCAGAGTTGTTTCAACAGGCAGGCTGGTTGAAATTTTTCAAAAGGATAGATGGTTTTGATGCTCAGGTGTCCTGCAATTTTGCTAAGGGACTTAAAAATGAGATGATTATAATGGATACTTTGAGATTCAAGCTGACTGTAGAATTAATAGCAGAAGCAACTGAGATTAGTAATGAGGGTGAGCACTGGTTTAAGAAGTCACCTTTCGAGTTTGATCCCCAAAGGTACTTATTGCCTAATGTGACTCCTGACTGGAACAAGGGTATTCTCAATCATTATTTCAGGAAAGAATGGATTGAGCCCATAAGGATACTTCAGAGTTATGTAAATTGTGAAGGAAGATATTCATTAGTGTTCAAATATCATCTCAGGTTCCTTCAACACATGGCAGGGGTTTCTAAAATGAATCTGCCCTTCTTTTTCTTTAAAAGCCTGCAGAAAATGTCAAGCAAAATAAAACAACATGATGATCACACGTCTCAATCACTTTTTCACCATGGTCTCATTAAACTAATCATCACTACAGTATTGCAGCATGAGGGAAAGACTTGGGACTTCTTTTTGTTCTGGTCAGGGGTTCATCCTAAAGGAGAAGATCAACAACCAAAAAGACAAACTGACAAGGGGAAGGTAATGATGCAAAAGTTAGGCCATTCAGTCAAACCTGCAAGCAAGCATGACATTAAAGCTAAGAAGGTGACTAAACAGGTATCAGAAAAGAGACAGGATGACAATCAGCTCCAAGAAATTCCAGATCATACTAAAAACAGGTTCACATTATTTGAAGACAAAAAGGAATTGCTCGAAAAGAAATCATCACCTGTAGCAGATCCTCAGGATGAAAGTAAAGTTGATATTAAAATAGTTCCTGTAGCTAAAGAAGAAATTCCTATTCGGCCAAGAAGCCCCATTACAATCCTTTCGGATGATGAAGGATACATGTTAGAGGAGGAACAACCTGTTTCTAAGATTAAGGTCAAAACTAATTTTGAAGAAGCTCAAGTTTTAGATGGCACAACTATGAAACCTAACAAGAAAATAAATGAGTTGGAAGTGGTGGAATTATCTTCTGTTAGGTACAAAGGCAGAAAACTGAAAATGATGGGGGAGGCAGCTACTCTCTGGAGACCTAAAACTAGGTCGAAAAACAAGCTAAGGTTAAATATGAAAAAGCTGTTAAATCCAAAATTGAAGACTGATAAGGTGACTATCTCTGATGAAGAATCCATGGGAGATGATAAATCAAAGTTAGATAAACTGCAGCCAGGTAAAGAAGAGGATATTAAGTCAGGGAAAGTAGCAGATGAAGGAAACTCCAAGTCCATCATTGAAGACATTTCTGAGAAAATTTTGACAGAGGAGAGTAAGTCAGTGCAGGTAGCAGATGAAGGAAACTCCAAGTCCATCATTGAAGATACTTCTGAGATACTGTTGACAGAGGAAGCACAAATATTTAAGAAGTTTGACATGTTTTGGAAACCTAATGAAAAGCACGATGCTGCAATAGAGAAATTGGTTAATTCTGACAAAGAAAATTTAAAGAAGACTGTCAAACAGTATAAGCATCAAATGAATTACATGCAGGAAGTTAATGATGGTTTAATGATGGCAAATAGAAGACTAAGAGAGGATCTTCAGGATGTTCATGACAATTTTCAGGAATTAGTGGTGGATGCCAAGGAAGCACTCAGAAGGAAAAGGGCTTCTGACAGGCACTGTTCAAAGCTGGAAAAAACAGTTGAAAATCTACAACAGGAAAATGAACACCTTCAGAAGAAGATAGCTGAGTTGGAGAAGAAGCATAAAAGAGTAAAGAGAAGGTCCTCAAGCCCAGATGGTATATCTCTTCTTGTGGAAGCAGCGAAGGAAATATGAGGCAGTTACTAGTTAGGAGTTATTTTAGACAAACTTTTTGTTTTAGTTAAAGAATTTGCTATTTTTAGCAAACTTGTAATTTTGTAAAAATGTAAATTTTACTTTACCTAATCTAGTGATTCGATGGAGAGTTAGGATGGAAAAACCCTAACTGTTTTTTAGAAGAAAACTATTTAGAGAGGAAAGAAAAACATTGTAAGGGTTCTGATTTTGGAGAGCATTAGGAGGTCTGCTAAGCTGCTTATACTTCTAGACTTGTTCAGTGATAGGTACTGTAAACTCTCATGTGCATTTTTTGATGAAACTATGAATATATGACTCTTTACCCTACATTTGATCTGTGTTGGTTTCATTTTGAACTTATTTAGTTTTATGAATGACAAATTCATTTCTGGTTTATGTGTAATTTCCAGTGATGCTTGTCCTTTATGTGTGAACTTCATTTACAGTCTTTTGTTGGATTATTGTGATATATATACATCTTTATTGATTTATGTGTATGATTTAGTTGTTGCTTATCTACTGAATGTATTCCCTTTATGCTCTTGAAGTCAATGACCAAAAACATATGAAACAAAACCCTAAACCCTAGTTTGAATTGATTTTTACTTTGAGATTGTGTTGGCTTGTTACCTTAGCCTTAGTAACAATTTCTGACACAAACAGGACCTCATATTGATATTGATTCTATTTGTTGTGGTGATGAAAAAAATCATTGTTGTTTCCAAAAATAGTCCTAGAGGGATGGTGCAAGCTAATGCTGGCCACTCATGACGCGTTAGTCGCAATGGACTTATGGAAAAACAGAAATCTGAACGTCAAAAAGCAATATTAGAGCTACCTACACAAATTTTTGGAATATGGCGCAAGAAGATCAAACGTATAAAATTGGATTACCTTCCGGAATATATAAATATTATTTATGGAAATCAAGTATAACTCCCAAAACATGGGGTTCTCCTAAGGTTGGTATGTTATTTTTTTAAGAAAATATAATGAATATGTTTGCGTTAGCCCTCTGGTTCGGTATTCAAATGGTGGATTTTTGTTAAAAAAATTATATATAGTCGTAGATAACAGGTCGTTCTAGTGCAGCGTTTATTTTCCATATTTATTTATGTTAATTTTAATTTTTTTTAATTAAGGAAGTTAGCCCGTCCGTAAAATGACTAGGCCGAGCGTTAGCCCTCGATATCATGGTCTTAACCTAATCAATCAACAATTTTTTTTTTTTTAGGATGTATGTTTTTGTGTGTACTTGTGCGGGTTCTTTTCCATTTTCAAAATAGGTGAGTCAATAAAAAGTTATAGACGGAAGAAATAACCTACTCTTTGTGTAAGATTAACGTTAGTGCAATTGAAATTAACTAAAAAATAGGAACAAATAATAGTTTTAATAAAAATTTACATATTCGGAATCTGCACACATAGTTCTACAAGTGTGTGCAATTTCATTACCAATGGACAAGTGTAGCATATGCAGAATCATGCTCGAAACAGAATAAGTTATAGAATAAGATGTATTTTTTTATATTATTATATGTATTTTGGCAACCCGAACCTAAAACCATAGCAGCCAAGTCATTCACCATGTTGGTGGGAAACGAATTACCCGCCAAAATTTAAAAACTAAACTGGCGCGCGCGCGTGTATTTAAAAAGCGCGTACGCACACAGTGGCGCGTATGCGCCCAAATGAGCGTACACGCAAAGTGGCGCATACGCACAAAATGGCGCGTACGCGTTGTTTTTACTAAGATTTGAAATTTGTCATAGTGATTAAATAATTTTATAAATTATATATATATTTAATAATTAATAATGTTTTAAATTGAATTAAATTAAATTTATATGATGATGAGGAGGAGGAGG